>QNUK01000091.1:767500-1447500 GCA_013621035.1 Clarias magur | reverse complement strand
TGGATCCAAGGTCGGTTATTAAAGCAGTAGGACTGGGTTTGGAAAAACATGAATAAGGAAGATTTTTTTTTTTTATTTGAATCTGGTCACATGACGTCGTGATGGTGCACGGCATTTGACCCGAAAGCTGCATCACAAAATGTTTCTTGTATGAAAATAAAAGAAACTTAAACACCGTGTCTTCTTGCGGTTCAGACTACTCAAATGGAAAAAGGGGGGAAAAAAAAAAACACAAAAAAAAAACAAATCGGATTTGTGCGGCCTGTCTGAACACGGCGCCGGTGGCGGAGCGTGCTGCTCGGATTGACAACTTCAGATAAAAGTTTCTGATCTTGAATGAATAAATCTAAATGTAAATCTCGCGCCTGTCAGGATCCGTGTGCGCGCCAACATCGTATGGAATTGAACGGAAAGAAAGGCTGACCACTAGGCAAATGCTGAGCCGTCCTCCACACGGCGAGCGCGCGGCGATAAAATGTAAAGCTATGAAAATGTCCAGCTGTGACCGAAGCCGTCTGGGGGGAAACCTCAGTCTCGCAGGGATCCGGCGTGCACGCGGCGCTCATATCGTCTCCGTCATCGCGCGCCGGGCGAACGTCTCTACGTCTCCGTCAGGATGTCAGAGCAGAACTAGCCGACTCAAGGCCTTTACTTTCTGAGCACACGCACTCGTTTGTGTTGTCGGCGGCCGGAAGCCAGGGCGGCGGCGCTAATGGACGTCAGCGGCGGGTTTATTCGCTACGCCTCGACAGCTCAAACGTTGTTATTAAGCGGCAGCGCTCGGGCAGGTATGCTAAATGAAACGTTATGAAGTCTGGGGCAGCACGCTTGCCACCGGCCCCGTACGCCGTAACCCCACCCCCACCTCACCCCCTCACACCCCTTCTGCCATTTACTGAATTCTTAATGCGCGCAAAATGTCAGGCGTGATATCAGATTACCGAAGGCGCCAAAACAAATTTCCTGTCACTAAACAAGTCATGTTTTTTTTTTATTTTTTTTTTTTATTCACCCCAAACACACTTTTTCTTCAACTACCAACGGTTCTGTCTTCCTGCTGAAGCGCGCGAGTCCACAAACAGCCAGCGGTGTCTTTGTTTCGTCTCTCCTGGACTTTCTGGGGCAATATCGCCAAAGCAATTACGAGCTGATCTGAAACGCTGATAAAAACCCCGACAACCATCTTCCTCCTTCCTTCTCAATCTGACCGCTGTATATCTGTAGGCATCAGCAACGGATCCTCCATCCCGTGCCACTCGCTCTCGGTACCAAAATATCCCCCGTTGCCGGGGCGGAGGCTTTGCGCTCTAAAGACACTCGGGAAGGATGATAATGATGATGATGATGATGATGATGATGATGATGATGCCGCCTTAGCGAGAAGCAAAAGTATAAAGCGCTTTGATTATTTCTAAACACTTGCCTAAAAAAAATGGCTAAATTGAGGCTGACGTGCTCGAGTCTCAAAACGAAGCAAAAAGGTCATAGTGACGATATCGGTCATGTTACTCTACACTGCGATTTCGCTTCATAAGACAATGATTGTAACTGATCCCGTTACTGCACGCTGGGATTTCCATTCTTTCATAAGGCAACGATCCACGATTCGATATTTGATGAATCTGACATGATGCACCCTCGGGTCTCGAGTTAGTGATTCAGCATGTGATTAACACTGTTCAGAATCAGAGCCACACTTGGCGTTAATCTGTGATGATACGGACGGACGGACAGGAACAACATCACTGAAGCTGAACGGCGCATCGATAGCAATCGACTCTAATTCATTATAACTGATTTCTGATTGTCCTCGCTGTTCACTTGAGCTGGCCTTCTATCTCAATGCAGCGATCAAACTTTCCGAGCATCACACACACACACACACACACACACACACACACACACACACACACAGCTCGCTCACACTCCTGCACACTCTCGTATCGTCCCAGACCTCCACGCTCCGCCCCGTGTGAAGCACCGAAACAAAATCTTGGTGGTTTTGAAGTGTAATTCGGGTTAAGACGTGCCCTCCGGCGAGGCTCCCGTCCTCCCCGCGGTCTCCCCTCAGGTGCTGCGAGGGTTTAAAGAGCTCCGGCGCGTTATTGATCTTTTTACATAAATAATACAGGCAACAAATGAATCATTTAGTGTACGACTGGTTTAGACTTTCGGCGAGTTCGGTATTCACTCCGTTTTGTTTTTCTTTAAAACGGAGCCGAGTCGTCTTGTAGGAAGGCGTGGAAAGCGATAAGCGCAGACGAGACGAGACGAGATGAGAGCGGGAGCGCTGCGGTCTGATGTAGAAGCAGCAGGAGGAATCCACCCGCTCTAAAGCCGGGATTTACATCTGAGTCACACGGAGCCGAGTCGTCTGCTCAGCAAAGCGTCTATACCTGTCACACACACACACACACACACTTCACAACACCGTCTGCATCCTATTACGCATGACACACAGACCGCAGACAGCTCTGTGTGTGTGTGTGTGTGTGTGTGTGTGTGTGTGTGTGTGTGTGTGTGTGTGTGTGTGTGTGTGTGTGTGTGTGAAGGCTTTGAAGGAGAAAGCGTGCTCGCCTGACCCCTGTGCTCGTACCACCTGTTTCCTCACTACAACGTGACACCAACCGCCACACACACACACACACACACACACACACACACACACACACCTGTCTTACTATCCCTGTAAAGACTGTTCATAGAGAATGAACACCATGCAACAACTAAACTGTAACTTTTATTCCACAAATTTTTTCCCCCATAAGGCCGTTCGAATCAAACCAGGACTGCATCCTGTGGAAATAAAAAGTCCCGGTTTGACACGAACGCCGTTTGAAATTTAGTCTTACCTTTGAAAATGCTTTGTAAAGGAAAAATCCTGGAAATGGTCTTTATGGGAACATTTGGTCTCCGCCTCCACACACACACACACACACACACACACACACACACACACACACACAAACACACACAAACACACACAAACACACACAAACACACACAAACACACACACACACCTGTCTTACTACCCCTGTAAAGACTGTTCATTGAGATAATTAACACTATGCAACACCTAAATCTTAATTTTTTACAAAGACCGTTCGAGTCAAACCGGGACTTTTGACCATGTCGTTATTCTGCACAAATGTAAATGAAAGTCCCAGTTTGACTCGAACACAGATTTTGTTCCATCTTAAAAAAGATTTTTCACATAAAAATAAATCATTCCTTGTCTTGGAAATGGTGTTTGTGGGGACATTTGGTCTTCACAGAGGTATGAAAATGAACACACACACACACACACTCACACCAAACACACATTTTTGACTGAGCTCACATAATAATAATATAACGGCGTGTGTGTGTGTTTGTGTGTGTGTGTGTTTGTGTGTATGTGTGTATATGTATGTGTGTGTATGTGCGCAAATGCATGCAGACGCAAGTGCTTAGTCACATGGAAGGACACAAACAGCATTCATGCGGTAACCTTAACGCCGACAGGTTTGACGACCCCCTTTATTCTTTTCCCTCTTTTCTCTCCATCTTTTCTCCGTCCTCCATCTCCACATGCTTTTTTTTTTTTTTTTTTCCAATCAGCAATAACGCCGCACAACAGTGGACTCTCAGGTCATTAATAAATGTGCTAGGGAAACACGTCTGATCAAACACACACGCGTGAACACACATCTAAGAGAGGCGTACAGACAGACCAAGCGTCTCTCTCTCTCTCTCTCTCTCTCTTCTCCCGAGCTGACCACGCAGAGCAGCGCGTCTCTGATTTAAGCAGCGCTCTCAATCACGTTGATTTGTTTATCTCCCCGTGAGTGCGAGGATTCCTCAAAATAAAAATAAATAAATAAATAAAACAAACCAAAAAACATGTAGGAAAAGAGGGAAAAGAAACCCTCGCCGTCACATAATCAAGCCAATCAAGTCGTTCAATCAAGTTGAGATTTGTTTCGAGGCTGAGATGATTAGCAGCAGCGCGGGGAGAGGGGGAAAAAAAAAAAAAAAAAAAACCAACAACACTGCGATGTCGTCGCCCGTTCGGCTTTATTTATACAAACAGCGAGTCAAAGACTTCACGAACACGCCGTTCACACAAAACACAGCCACACACACACAAAACCTCTTACATGCACAAGATACTCCAGTTTCCCTCTTATCATCTAAGACGTGTTTGGCGTCTCGTGTACAGGAAACAGATGAGCAGTTCACGGATTCAGGAACTGGACACAAAGCGGCAGTTCGGCCATGATTGGGATGGAACTCGCACCCTTCTGAGCACGAGCTCGAAGTCATGAATGACATCACTGGAGAACCAGGATGTGGCGTGTTTACTGGAAATCTCTTTAATGAGTCAAGATCTAACAAAACTTTCAACTTTGAAGTGACGTCTCGCCGTACGGATGAAAAGCGCGAGACGTTTGTGAGACGCTCGCTCAGTGAATGAGACGCTGTTTATCACTGGGGTTCCACTGATATTTCTCAATAAGGTCCAGCTGAAGTTCGCAGAGCTTCAGTGTGTGTGTGTGTGTGAGAGACATCAGCGTGAGACGCTTACCTTCCCGAACTGCTCGAAATACTGCTTCACGTCATCCACCACTGTGTTCGCTGACAGACCACCCACAAATATTTTCTTCGTTCTTGTGACCATCTGGAGACAGAGAGAGAGACAGAGAGAGAGAGAGAGAGAGAGAATACATTATTACATAAGCATACAAGACAAAAAAAAAAAAAACAGATCAGAGACAGGGACGGAAAGACAAGTCTCATGCACAGAGATGTGATTAATGAGTGAAAGTGAATGTGTGTGTGTGCGCATGAGTGTGTGTGCGTGAGAGTGAGATAGAGAGAGAGAGGGAGAGAGCGCTGTGACAATTCCTGGAGTTCCCCCCATTTCTCTCTCTCTCTCACACACACACACACACTCTCACTCGTGAGTCATTCTGGACCAAAAAAGCCTCATATGAGCCGGTGCAGTAGCGCGCGTCCCCGATGCGTTCAGATGAACCTCAGAGTCACTGCACACTCAGTTCTGCACTCGGGAGCGTCTCTGCGCTCGTCTGCAGTCGCCCCGAAAAACAGTCCTACTGTCACGGCTTGCAAGAATAGTGCGCGTCCGTGTCACGGTTTTCCTGGTTAACATCCCGCTACCCAGCACCTGCACCAGCAGAACTCCGACGATCGGCTTCAATACCTCCGGACCCACCACGCTCTCCTCCACGCTGCTGCGCAGAAATGACCAGTAACCCCGAAACTCGTCCCGAACCCCCCACACCGCATGCGACCGCACCGCCAGGCCACCATTTTCAAGAGGATGATGGGATTGCCTCGGTGGGTCGCGCGTCATCTATCTGTCTGAACTCACAGCCGTCCAAGGAGAAATCGAACAAGACAAAATCAACCAGGAGTTGAGAACCGAAGGTTAACTAGCATCACTGCCATTAGCATCAGCTTGTAGCTATTCTGTAGCTAAGTTAGGGCCTTTCAGAAACCACACTGTCTAACCAACATTATAAAACCCTTTCTAGCAGGTTACTGGTTGCTACGCCTAAACTAGCTAGTAATATCTTTTTTTTTTAATCTATCTAAATTCATGAACTGGCTAGCAGGCTTTACTCAAACTATCTAACAATTGCTTCGTATAAACTACCTAGTGATTTCTACTCTCAAACCAGTAATTTCTTGTTTGAAATTTTACACTGGCAAGAGTTTTTAGTACTTAACTATGTAGCATTTTTTTTTTCTTTTAAACTGACTAGCAATTTTTACTCCTAAACCTGCTACCAATGTCTTTGTTTAAAACTAACTAATGAATTTAACTTCTAAATTAGCTAGCAGCTTTTACTACTACCTAGCAATTTTTACTCCTATCCTAGCTAGTGATTTTAACTCCTAAATGAGCTAGCAGATTTGATAGTAATTGAATTTAAATAACTAGGAGCATTAGTTATTTAAAAATTAACTCGCAATTTTTTCTACTAAAGAAGCTAGCAATTTAACTCCTATTCTAGCTAGTGATTGTCACTGCTAAACAATCTAACAAATTTAACTAGCTAGCCATTTTATTTCCTACACTGCAAGCAGTTTTACTACTAAGCTATGTAGCAATTTCTTCTTTTAAACTGACTAGCAATTTTTACTAAACTAAAAAATAAACTAAATTTACTAAAACTAAATGTTTACCTTGCTACAAATTTCTCTGTTTTAAGGATAGCTAGTGATTTTAACTTCTTGATTACTTAATTAGTAGCTTTTACTACTAAACTAGCTAGCAATTTTACTCCTCCTAGCTAGCAATTTTAATACTCAGCTAGCTAGTTTAATACCCACCTAAGATTTTAACTCCTAAATTAGCTCACAATTTTTACTATTAACTAACTGGCGATTTTTACTCGTATCCTAGCTAGCGATTTTCACTGCTAAACAATCTAGCAATTTATAAAAGATTTTTGAACTACCGAGCGATTTTAACTCCTATCGTTGCTGGTAATTTGTACTCCTAACCGTACTGCTATTGTTAAATGGAGTCTATTGTCTGTGTTAAATGCAAACCAGCGGTGTGATGTCATGTGAGGTCACCTGAGTTACAACCAGCATCATGAGAGATGTCCTCTTTCGTTCGATTTATTTATTTAACAACTTAATGAGATGAGAATCCCACTAACTATAAAGAAACACACACACACACACACACAAGAGTCCTCAAGGGCCCGAAGTTAAAACGAGCGGATGAGTTTTAATTACACTCCTCTACACGTTTCAGTGCGGCTCCTCTTACATTTTTGTCGTTGCGTTTGCTGTGGGAACCTGTTGTCCTCATGATAGGATAAACACACACACACACACACACACACACACACACACACACACACACACACACACACACACACACACACAGAATGCACAGTGGGCCCCATTAGAGCACCTTTTCCGCCCTGTTAAACCTCTGGCATGTTTATTTGTTTGGCAAAGCGCTCAGGTCTTTTCTATCAGCCGTCCTCCGTTCGGCGCTTAAGACAATAACAGCACTAAGCGCACGTCCTCTCCTTCTGCAAACACAATTAGGCAGCACGAAGGGGAAAAATCAGAGTACATTAAAGCCTCGATTAATTCCTCAGCCGAGAATATACGGAGCATTAGAAATAAGAGGATGAAAAAAAAAAAAATAGAAGCAAATGTGCAAAAACATGAAGCTAAGTGCACCGGTGCATGTGAGGGAGCGAGAAATCCGAGGACAGGCAGTTCCCTGAGACATAAACAGATGTGCGCGATTGTGTTTACGTAGCATAAAACCCAAACATTTACTCGTACGGCTGCAGCCTCGCACCTCGCCGAGCCGGAATAACGCAGTTTCTCTGGAAACCGGCAAGAGATAAAGCACATCTTTAAAGCTTTTCTGCAGCGCTGACAAAATTAATACACGCTAACAGCCAGGCGTTTGATTCCGACAGCAGCGCGAGGAAATTATAAGCCTGACAACGGCAGCTTTCGAGGAGGAAAAACATATTTGTGTCAGTTTAAAAAAGAAAAAAGGGCAGATTTTGCTCTTTTAACATTTAAATATTTGTCAGAAGATTTAAGAAAACATGTCAGATGTTTGCTCTTTTAAAACTCGGAATATGTGTGTACGGATTTCAGAAAACGGCAGATTTTTGCTGTTCAAAAAATTGTGTGTGTGTGTGTGTGTGTGTGTGTGTGTGTGTGTGTGTATGTATATATATATAACACACACATTTGTGCATTACTTAAAACGCAGATTTCTGTTCATTTAAAATTTGAATATATGCAGGTAGATTTGAGAAAACATCAGATTTTTCTTTCTTTAAAACTTGAATATTTGTTTACGGTTACAAAACGTCAGATTTTTGCTGTTCTGAAAGATGTATACATTGTATTTGTGTCATTTGAGGATTATTTCTTTGAAAATTTGAGTGTAGATTTAAGAAAACGTCACTTTTTGCTATTTAAAATAATTAAATAAGTAAAATTTTTTGTTCCTTGAAAATTTTAATCCTTATGTCGATTCGAGAAAATGTTAAATTTTTTTCCACCGCTTGTTTAAAGTTTTAAATACCTGTGCATCATTTCAGAAAAAATATATAAATTTCTCTTTTAAAATGTAATATTATGCAGATTTTTCAGTTTTTCAGATGTTCAAACTGAAAAACTTTTTTCAGTTTGAACATTCCCTTCCTTATATGTAGATTTTTGTTCTTTTTAAAATGTTAATATTTGTGCGTAATTTGAGAAAATGTTAAAATCTGAATATTTATTTGTAGATTTGAGAACACGTCGGATTTTTCTTCTTTTAACATTTGAATATTTGTGTCGAGCACACATTTGCCACAGCACCCGTCTGATCGTTCCTCATCATGCCCACACGGCTTACTTTCACTCTCCTCCTGCAGTGTTTATGTGGGTGGGTGGGTTTGTGCACACAGGTCCAAGGACACACTCTCTGCTGATTTTTATTCTTTTAAATTGCAATATTTGTGTTGGTCCAAGAAAACCTCAGTTTTTTTTTTCCTTTTATAATTTGGATCGTTGTGGTTAGATTTAAGAAAACGTAAAAAAAAAATAATAATAATAATAATTTAATGTTGCATTTGAAAGATTTTTATGTGTGTGTGTCAATTTAATAAAACTTCAGAGAAAATGTTCAGAAAATATATTTTGTTGTTCTAAACATTGAAATATTTATAAATGTCAGATTTGAAAAAATTGATTTGAAAAAATAAAAAGTAACATTTCATTAACAAAAATAAATCCTAGCCAAAGTATTAAAATTTTTTTTTTTTTTTTTCATTTTCATCTAGCAAAATTTTATTATTTAAAAAATGTGGGAGGATAAATCTATTTAAAAATAAATGAATAAATAATAAAAAGCTCATCATCTGTTTCCCGGTCAGTTTAAGTTTAGAATTGTGGCATTAAAACCCCGCGGTGATCATGTCGATTATGTGGAGCAGAAACTTTCACTGAACGTGTTGAACACGTCTCCACCTGAACAGGTTCCCGGATGGACCGCACATTTGCAACAGCATCTGTCTGATCCTTCGTACACGCCCTTACTTTGCTCCTGCCGTGTGTGTGTGTGCGTGTGTGTGTGTGTGTGTGTGTGTGTGTGTGCTTATAGATCCGGGGAAACACTCCCTTGCTTCTGCTTTGCATGTGAGGTCACAGCATTTGGATGCAATCCAGCTGGCATGCAAATGGCCGCTCCTACCCCCCACACCCCACCCCACCGCACCCCATCCTGGTCATTTCCAGGTTTATCGGCATTGATAGAGGCTGTCTCTGTGTGTGTGTGTGTGTGTGTGTGTGCTCGTTTAACACACTTTTAATCAGCGCCTATCAGGTCTTTTAATGATGCTTTTGAACTCGGTCATGGATTTGGGAAAAGACTTTAAAAAATAATAATAATAATAATAATAATAATAATAATAATTTATTAAAACTTAAAAAATTGCCCCTGCCTTCCCCACACTTTATTCCCCCAGTATGAACAAGGGTGGATTCTTGATTCTGGCGCAGTATTCATCAGATCCACATCGAACCCTGAACCCTGTTATTACTGTAAACGAAATAATGGAACAAACAAGCTCAGATTTGTAGATTTGTTTGCGTTCTCAAAATGCATAACCCATAAAACCAAACGAAAACAAAACTTCCTTTACCCAAACCACAGCAGGAACCGTCTGAGAGAACGCAAAGGACCCTGAACCACGATGGCTGAAAACAAAGCAGGAATAAAAACCGCCGGTTAGCATCCCGAGCCCGGATCTATAGCGTCTTATCTCAATCTCCAAGCTGCTTCAGTCAGCGACACACACACACACACACACACACACACACACACACACACACACACACACACACACACCTAGCGTGGTATCAGTCACTGCCATAATGCCGAACAAACCGGTGTGATGGAGGAGCCACGCTATCTAGCCATCAGTCAGGGATTTGCCGACGGAAGCCCTGCAGCAGAGCGAGAGCGAGAGGACTGTGATGAGATATGGACATTATGAAGCTGTAAAGGCAACAGGAAGGAAGCGGGCTAGCTAAATAAATAAATAAATAAATAAATCTCCTGAATGCAGAGAAACGTGATACGGGGCTGAAGAAAAGCAGGAGACGTGCTGAAAAAGCAATAAACCCCCCAAACAAACCAGCCCACGTGGAGCAGAGACTCGGCTGAGATTCACACGACTTCCTGCGTCACGGCCACGAAAACAAACCGGGAGCGGCGGCCTGCAAACCCGCGATAAATCCTCAGGAGAGGAGAAGCCGCGCTGGGAGACCGAATGACCTCGCTCGTTCCCCCATGAGCACACGCGGTCAAACCCTCCCCTCCGTCTCTCTCTTTCCCACCCGTACTTTCAAATTTCTTCCAAAAGAACATTCTTGTCTCTCTTTTTTTCTTTTGTACAGGATTTGTGTGTGTCCCGGGGAAGGACAGGATCTTCTACAGGGCCGCATTCCCTTCCTCAACTACAAAGCTTAACCTTGGTCTTTAAGTCCTGGCTGTCAATCAGTGGAATTACAGCCAATCCACAAGAGTAAAAGGAGGATGAGGATGAGGAGGAGCTTCATCAAACACAGAGGGTTAGGAAACTGGGTTAAGACTCGCTTAAATCGCGTTAGACGTACAGGCGGAGTCGAAGGTCCCTTTGTTTGTTTGGCGTCTGCGTGGACTGCTTGGGCCTGGACAGATTAATCGGCGCGGCCGGGAGTCACCTCCGCGGTGAGAAGCGCGGAGCTGCATCTTGACGCATTGGAGTGTTTTATCTCGCGGAGACACTCTGTGTGTGATGAACGGAGCGCGGCTGAGAGCGAGGAGAGGATGGGTGAGCTTAAGAGGCCACTCTCAAACTGCATCCTCTCCATCAAATTCGCTCTCTCTTTCTCACTCACTACACACACACACACACACACACACACACACACACACACACACACTGCACACTACACACACACACCCCAAATCTATCTGTTCGATTCCTCCATCGGCCCTGATTAAGTGAATGGCAGTATTTGTGACCAGCTGATTACAGCTGTCTGACTTTGCCACAAGTGCCCTTGTTTTAGACGAAAAGCCAAGGGAGTGATTTAGAACGAGGTAGATTTGCCCGTTTCTCTCAAACCCCCCCCCCGCCAGCCGCCACCCCCCAACCCCCCACCGCCCCCTTCAATCAGAGCCTGGTGATTTCAGGAGGACGGTGATTGCGGGGTGACGGGGCCCATTGCAGGGGATTGGGAGGGCTGTGTGTGTGTGTGTGTGTGTGTGTGTGTGTGTGTGTGTGTGTGTGTGTGTGTGTGTGTGTGTGTGTGTGTGAGGATGGGTGAGGTATCGGAGTGATGGGAAAAGAATGATCGGTTCTTCTCAGTCTAACTCCGATTTTAACAGCATCAACAAACAGCATCAGGAGCTCTGAGAAATGGATTTTCACTTTTCGGCCATCCAGAGCCGCGCATTTACACTAATGGGCTTGTAGCGCGCGAGCGTTATTCTTAGCACCCATCCATTGACCAGATCGAATTTCTGAGGAGAAGTGCTCGAAAAAATATCCTGATAAGATATATATATATATATATTACAATCTGAAGTGTTTTCACATCTACAATAAATAAATAAATAAATAAATAAATACAGGCTGACACACCGGCTTTATAATGTACACAGTGTGTGTCGGGGTTTAGAAATGAAATCCGAGTTTCAGGAACATGTGTGAAGGGCTTTGGGATTGTTTTCTAAGACCACAAACTCTGAAATACAACAGACTTCAAATTATGAACTGCTTTCAAGAATTCAGAACAGTACTGGAAAAGACGAACAGACACGGACAAAACATGGTACACTACAAAACAAAACAAACAAACAAACAAACAAACAAAAAAGTGCAGTACATGAATACGTCATGCTTTGTATTCCCAGATCCATGCTTCATTTGTTTTTTTTTTTGGTAAATAGTTCTATAACACATTTGCTAAATACAATTTCACGCCCTTTGATGTGTCCGTAACTTGTTGAATTCGCATCTTTTAATGATGTTAACTGTCAGTCAGATGAAACTTGGCCAAATTTGATTTCACATGAAAAGACATAAAGCTGAAAAAGTGTATTATTCTGAGAAATGAGAAATGAGAATGAGAAATTGTTAAAAATATTGCAACATGAATTTTACATGGTTACGGACACTACAGACTTTAGGATCCCTAATTTTTACATGGAATGCTTTAATTTTAGGAGCTTTTTTTATTTTACAGGTCATACAGTAAGCTTACCCCGTGAATAATTTATATTATTCGCAATAAGAATTTTAAATGATTATTGTCTGAAGCAAGACAGTACAACACTGAAAAATCATCTCTCCAAAACGGCAACTTAGCAACTAACGAGGTTAGCAACTTGAAATTGTTAGTGAAGCAAGATCAGTCACTTCCATGTTGAATAAACGATACTGTGTTTTGGAGTTACATAAGGTACGATCACGTCACACATCCAACAAGTCGACTTCATGCGTCCTGCGCCATGTCATTGCTAATTTTCAAACGTCGCTCGTGATAGATGCTAAACGCATGCTAATATCCGGCCTCTCCGCTCGTCAGAGATTTAAGCAACCCGATATAAACCCGCCCACGATCTGATTCGAAAGCTTGCGTACTTTTATTATTATTATTATTATTATTATTTTTAAACACTCCGGCCCCGCGCGACCTCCGAGATGTCAACTCTGTCAGGGGGTCGACGAAGTGAACCTGGACGCGCACACGCTTTCCTCGATTATCGCCGAGGTCTGAGAGAAACGCCACCTGCGCTCATTCATGCTGGTTGTTGCGGGTGCTACTCATGACACGACTCTGATGAGCTCAATTACTCTCTACAGGAAGCGAGGGACGTGGTCGCGCTGCTCTGCCGTCTGTGTGTGTGTGTGTGTGTGTGTGTGCCTGTGTGCGCGCGCGTTTCTATAAATGTGGCATGTGTGCAAACCCGAGTGCGTTTTCGGTGTCGCAGCTGCACGGCTGTGCTGGAAAGGCAAAACAAGGTCAGAATGCTTCAAGGTTAAAAATTCCCCTTGTGTCAGCATGAGAGCGGATTCTCAGGACAGCAACTTGGAGTGTGTGTGTGTGTGTGTGTGTGTGTGTGTGTGTGTGTGTGTGTGTGTGTGTGTGTGAGAGAGAGAGAGAGCGAATGAAAACCAAATCTTAACTCAAGAAATAACTAAAAAATAAATAAATAAAGAAGACTCTCGGATGGCGGAGGGCTGCGGGTTCAACTCGTTCTCTTGGCCCTTTCTCCCCCAATCTCAGCTCTAGTGTGTATAAACAGAACCCTAATTACTAATTAAATTACAATCAGAGCTGAGGAGAGGCGCTTAGTGCAAATGCAGAGTGACAGGTTACAGCAATCTGGCTCACGATTACACACACACACACACACACACGGGACCCTAATGAAACGGTCTGGCTTGTGTAACCTCGGACCTCGCCTTGATTTCTGCGTCACATCTTCACCAACCCGGTTACAAGAATTTTAACAGAGCCTTGAACAACACACACACACACACACACACACACAGACAGACAGACACACACACAGACACACACACAGACACACACACAGACACACACACACACACACACACACACACACACAGACACACACACACAGATCGGACAGCTCGGTTATCTCACCCTGGTGAACACACTGGCCCTAAAACCTCCGCTCAATCCTCTCTCACCTGAAACACCCATTTCACCTCCACTCAATCGCGTTCCTCTAAACGTCTAATTCATCTCCACTCAATCGCGTTCCTCGAATACTGAGAACTAACCTCTACTTACTCTTTTTTTTTTTTTTTTTGTACTCCATTATGTCTAATTCACCTCCACTCCATCTCATTCCTGGAAAATAGCACTAATTCACCTCCACTCGATCCCGTCTCTACGCCATGGTTAATTCCCTTCCACTTTGTCTTTTTTCCACGCCCCCCCCCCCCCTCAACATTTCACCTCTACTTAATCCTGCTCTTTTAATGTCGCTAATTCACCTCTACTTAATCCCGTCCCTCATTCGGCGCGGCACCGCTCCGCCCTGCCTGGCTCAATGAAACCGCCACTTCATGGTGTCCCGTTTCACCTTCGCCTGATCTCGTTTCCTGTAATGTTCCTGTTTCCCCTTTGGATAATCTTGTTTTCCTGATCTCGCTCATTCACCTCAACTCCATTCTGTTTTGTCTAACATGGCTAATTCACCTCTACCCAGTCATTTAACCCCAATATGGCTAATTCGCCACTAGGGCATAATAAAACACAAAACACCACAGGAGCTAATTTCCTATTAACCACCGACTCTGTTCCTCTAAATCGGCTGTTTCACCTTCATCTCGTACTGCTTCCAGTAATCTCGCTAGTCTGTCGCCAACTCACCTTCTGTAACCCAGCGAATTCACCTTGACTAGATGCTACTGTGCCAACACCGCTAATCAGCTGTCTACGCTTTTTGTGGCAACTCGAGTATCCTAGAGACGCGACTAGTCTTTAGCATGGCTAATCCACCTCCATTTGCTTCCGACATGGTTAATTCATCTCCAGGTCGAAGCCCCGCTTTGACACACCAATCCAGCTGCTCCAATGTTGTCCTTCCACCTTCACCTAATATCGCTAATCCACCTCCGCTCGATCCCGTCATAGCTAATTCATCTCCGCTAGTTTTCTGTTGCCGCAATTCACCTCGGCTCAGTCCTGCACGCGCTGACAGCTCAAGGAGAGCCTAACGTCAGCCCCGCTCTGGCTGCGGCTCATAAAGCCCATCAATACCCGCGGATGACCTTCCCTTGTCAATCTCTCCAAACCGAATCCAGCGGATCGATTTCTCCTTCTCGCTCTCTCGTTTTTTTTTTTTTTTTGAAGAAAGAAAGAATGAAGGTTTAGCGTTAATATTCTACAGAAGAGCATTGACGAGGTAGTCTCTCTCTTGGGGTTTTAAATATCGCCGTTACGTCGATGACAACAGTGTGAACAAAAGGTCAGAAACACGGCGCATTGGCGGAGGTTGCTATCGAGTTCCGAGATGAGGATTTCATACGGGTTTGCTCCTCGTATACGCCGACGTGCTCGCTACTCAGGAGGTCGGCCAGGGCCGGATGCAGGAGGAAGGGGGGATGTGAAGTAGGTGGGAGGGAAGGCTGGCTCACTGGAGCACCGTTTTTTAATTGGTTCTCCGCTCCCTGCTGTCACTCTGCCCACACTGGCCGCACAGGCTCCAGCCGAGTCACCCACCTGAGCGAGAGAGCCTCGATGACTCAAACAGAGAAGGGGAAAGACGGAGGCTATAGATAGATAGATAGATAGATAGATAGATAGATAGATAGACAGACAGCATGCTGAGCTTGCTGTAAATACAGCAGCGGGCATTAAGGATGGGGGATGTGCCTGCCTGCTGTGCCAGTGGGCACTGATCATGCGCCAGTGCAACCACACAGGAGGCTTAAACACCACCATGCGGCTCTCAAAAACAACAAAACATTGAATTTGGAAACAGAGCTGAGACTTTCGAGAAGGAAACAGCCTCGAGTGGAGGACGCGCGTCCTCCCTCTCGGGCTCGATGCTTTGCTGTTAGTGTTGTTCTGGGAGGTTCCTGTCGCTTTTTCCTCCTCCTCCAACACCTCTTTCGTTATTGCTGTTGCGAGCAGAAAACAACAACAATCGAGGGATTTCTGGTGACAAACAATCCCCCACTTCTGACCACCGACTCCCATTCTTCTCCCCCTCTCTTTCCGTCTCTCGTTCCATGCCCGAGTCGGTCCCCAGGAGGAAGCGGTGCAGCTAAGCAAGAGAAACGCCGCAGCTGTTCCAGCCTCTGGGGGCGCAGGACAGATGAGTTCGGGAGCCCCAGCAATACTTCTTCTTCCTCACTCATCGGGAGACGCGCTGGCGCGCTCCCTCGCCTTCTTTCGCGTTAACTCGTGTGTTCCCTCTTCCTCTTTCCTCCGGTCTCCATCGCTCTTCCGCTCCTCGCTCCATCTTCACTAATTGCTCCCAGCTCCCTTGCCATCTGAGGTCTCCTCACTCCAGTTCTCTTTCCATCCATTCTCGAGCAGGAACGCTGGAACAGAGCGGCCGGCTCTTCATTTCCGACTCAGTGGGGGTCACTCGATTCATTCATCATCTTCATACACACACACACACACACACACACCCCACACACTGCAAACCTCGAGGTCCGAGAGCCAATTAAAAGCGGCACGCCTGGCTGGCGCACTTGCTCCATCACAGGGCACAGGGGCGTCCCAACAGAAGGAACTATTGATGGTGAAGGTGTTTTTATTTTTTTTCCCCCCCTTTCTTTTTATTTTCCAAAAGGTAGGGCTTAGAGAGGCGCAGTAACTCCTTAAAAACCTCGAGTGGTAGAGAGGTGCTTTAGCAGAAGGCGTGAGGTAAGTACTCTCAATTCAAATGCCACTGTAAAGAGCTGTTGACTTTTATGTAATGAACCATTTGGGAGTCTGTAATAAATCAGTTTTACAGAAGGAACTCTTCTGGAAAAAGGGGTCCGGCAGATTTAACGGCCATCGTATTTTAGATTAACACCCCTTACCCTTTTACCTCGACACTACCTCGCATCTTTATAACTGCTCTATCGCCGCGCTTCGCTGTTTCAACAGCTTCCCATAGCAATACCGAGTCCCTTTTTTATCAGTGGCACTAAGTAAAATGTCCTGTCAAATAGACCGTCGCCACGCTGACCCAAGTGCCACCGTTTAGACTCCTATCATACTGATAATGTTGTGCATTTGCCATGCGTACGAATGGCCTGCTTTTCCACCCCGAGTGTTCACCCAGACCTCCATTAGCCTCCACAAGTGATGCGCCGTGAGCCATAAAGCATCGAGCACCTTCCTGGATACTCGGATAGAAAAAGATCCTAGAAGAAGAAGAAGAAAAAAAAACGATGACGAATCATTTTCCCCACTGTTTCTAATAACTCGACAAGGGCACCTTGAACAACTCCTTTGCCAGACGTCGCAAGTAGAAACCGCGATAGGAATACAAGAAAAAAAAAAAGAAAAAAGCATGGCGCAATTAATAAGGCAATGTCAAATATAATTCGGAGAGGGTGACGGCAAATAGCTGACACCGAAGACACCGGGCTCTTATTGAGACTCGTCCCTTCTCGGCAGGAGAGGAGCGCTGCGCTAACAGGCTTTTGTCATCTGAAGGAATAAGCAATGAGACCCCCAGCAAGGGAGGAATTCACAAACTCGTCCGCTGTCCTGCAGGAGGGTCGTTTATTAACTGGGGAGAAAATGAAACCTGACAAATGGTGAGGGCACTAAATGTGGCTTTGTAAAAAAAAATGTAATAATAATAATACATTCTGCTCCCCTTCCCCCGTTTTCTGTCTCTCTCTCTCTTTATTTTTCTCTGCATGTCCTCTTGGAAAACAGCTTGTGGCTATCGTGCCGGCTGTAGATGAGGAAGAAGTGGGCTCTCATTCGCCTCGCTCTCTCCGCCGGCCCACTTCATTCCCCTGAATCGTCCCATCTTCGCCCCCAGGGGCGCCCTTGTGAACGCACACACACGCTCACGCATATGCAGAGCTTTGCATCTACCCTCGTATATATAACGTCAATACGGCGGTACATATGCGCGAGGCAACGTGTCGAGATCAAACCCCCAGGAGTTTAGCGCGCACTTCAGCGCCGCGTGTTAGCCCGAGCTGGCGATCGGGCCTCGCGGAGGAGTCGTTCCGCTGAATTATGCTGCATGTTTGGCAGCGATTTGTGGACATTAATTCAACAAACAATATCAGGTACTCGAGACGAAGAGTGTGTGCCAAGGCGCCCCGACGGGTCCGACATGCCAAAGAGTTTCCGCATCCATTTCCTCTTACAAAGACTGTACACTATACAACGTCCGCAGTGCATACATAAATAAATGTTTTTACTCAGTGAAATCCAAAACACAGAATTTAGGGACAATATGGCAAGAATAATGGAATACACCATATAACCACTAACTATAAAACTATATCACTATATCCAACAATATTCATTCACCTTCTGTACCGCTTATCCTATACACGGTCGCAGGGGGCCTGGAGCCGATCCCAGGAGACTTGGGACACGAGGGCTTGGTTCACCCTGGACAGGGTGCCAATCCAATCCAATCCAATCCAATCCAATCCAGCGCAGGACATATCTAACAATATACAACGACTTATTGACACAGTTCAGGTTTAACATTCCCACTTCTGACACTTGCTTGGAGGCTCAAACGGTTAAGGCTCTGGGTAACTCATCAGAAGATTGCGGGTTCAAGTTCAAAGTTTGGCCCTTGAGCAAGGCCCTTATTACCCTGATCTCCTCCAGGGGGCGCTGTATCCTGTCTGACCCCGCCACTCTGACCCCACCACTTCCGTACTGAAATATGCGAGGGGGGGGGGACGACTGGTATGGGGGGGGGGAGGGGGGGAATCAATTCGCTGTGCCAGGTTTTATCTGCAGAGCAACGCAGTAACTTTACGGTTACAATTAATTAGAAAGAGCTATAAAGCTGGTGTGTTTTATCCTCATGAGAGAAAGAAAGAATGCTTCTCAGATATTTAACTATAAACAGATTTTTTTTTTTTTTTTTTTTAAATGTAGGTGTCTTTCTTTGTCGAGCCGTAACGATTGGAAAACTGCAAGACTAATAAAGTGTTTTATAGTTTTAGTAAGATATTCAGGGAAGACGAGTAGAAAAACAATAAAGTTTCAATTTGTACAGTCGTTACAAAGGTGCTATAAAAGCTCCGGCGATATAAACAACGTTTTTACGCAATATCATAATCTTATTACGATTCCTGGTAGTACTGGGACGTGACCTCACGACCTGCCGGTCATGACCGAGCTTTAGCCGATTACATGAGAGATAAAACGTTCAAAAACGTTATGATTGTCTGTATATGAGAGAGAATGAGTACGAGAGAGAGAGAGAGAGAGAGAGAGAGAGAGAACAAACACACTCGGAAAAACCCTCAATACCCCGCGCAGCATGAAGGTGCTGGAAATTACCGGTAACATAATCGATGTTTCAATCAAGCTCCAGCTTTCGACTGAACAAGGAGCTCTTTTAACAGCTGTCCCTCGGTGATATCGGCAGCTGCAGAAGGAACGGCATTAATTGAACACCTTGAAGAAGTAAATAACACTTGAACTCGAACACGAAAAGGCGCACGGCTCGGGCTTTAATTAATAAAGCGGCGCGCAGTAGCACGAGGCGTCGGGTTTACAGTGTAAACAGCGGCGTGTTGTTCTGCTTCGTGCCGATAACGCAGGGTTTTTTTTTTTTTTACCCGGTTAGAGGAGCGCTGCTCCGGTTACGCCGTTCATCCCCTAACATACTCCGCGCTAGAGTCCGTTACACACACACACACAATGGTGTTGCACTTAATCACAAACACCGTGATGCTTAAGGGACACGTTCACTGAGACCTCGTTGACGGAGACACGGGCGCTACGCTACGGCTACCGCGCGAGACCAGAGTGGGAGCGATTACACGCTTCACATACAGCAGTGTATTTATTCAGCGTTCCCACGCATCCGCTCATGTCGATAAAAACGGTAATCTGTCAGTGTAATCTCAGATCGGATCTTAATCTTAATGATATTAATAACAACAACTCAAACGCATTAGGATTTTACTAAGTGTTCCGTCTTAAAATGTACTGTAGGCGAATGTTAACATTTCACAAGATGACATAAAAGACGTACAACAATATTTCTTTTCTTCATTTGAAGTAAGAAATCATTTTACCGGATGTTTTTTTTTTTTTTACGCAAGCATTATCGTCCCGATGGTGGGGTAACAATACAACGAGACCTCTGTAGGTGGTGGAATGAATAAAAACAGGTGTGTGTGGCGGAACAGTGGCTTAGTGGTTAGAACTGTCGCCTCGCACTTCCAGAGTCCTGGGTTCGATTTCCGTACTCCAGTTTTCTTGCGCAATCAAAAGACTAATTGGCGTTCCCAAATCGCCTGTAACGTCTGGATGTTTGATCAGAGCTCCGACCATTGTTGTAAAAATTGATGCTGGCCAAGATGGAAAGGCACCACAACACCCAGTGCACCACAGCTCACTGACCAGCACGCAAAGAGGCTAAGACTGACGACTCCGCCTCCAAACTCCCCAGATCCCAATCCATTCAAACATCCAGGGAGGTCCTACCCCACGACCCACAACCCACAACCCACAACCCAAAGGATCCACTGCCAAGGTCCTGGTGCCAGACACCACAGCACACCCCCAAGAAGCCCTGAGGGGCCAGAGCCACCCCCGTAGCACCAGTGACCCTACAGTAGGTGGTGTAAATGTTATTGCGGTTCAGTGCGCCTTCAAATTCATGGTTTCTTTTGCGTTCTGATCTCATGATGAGAATTATTAATTATTTTGATCTGATTAATGAAACTTTTCTCAGCGCTCTGCTCGCACCGTCCACGTGAACATGATCTACAGAGACGCGCCGAAATGAAACCAGAAAACAGAAAACTCTTCACTGGTTCCCAAAGCGGGACCGCAGGGCTCTCATGGGGGGAGGGACTCGGACACACCCGAGCGAGCTCATCACTTATTTAAAGACATTCCAGGGAAGAAGCGCTCTCCTGTGCTTCCTCCCGTGCCTTTTGTTCATCGTAAATGCCAATTACCCAATTTCCTCTTGCATGCAAATCAGATTAAAGCGGGGCGCGACAGGCCGCTCGAACAGCGCGTGCCGCGCCGATGCGTCCCGAGCGTCGGGGAGACGCACCTTTCTCTACGACCCTCTACCTCGCGCTCGACGGTTTAATCAAGCTCCATTTACAATGCTCCAGAAATGATTTCCCTGTCTCCCATTAGGAAACCAAACAATAGCCATAATTAAAATAATAATTGCATGTTCATAAAAATCTACACTGCTGAGCCCTCGGCTGCCAAAGGCTAATTCCACCGAAAAGAAATTTTTTTTTTTTTTTTTTTTCTTCGTTTATTTTCTATAAACTTATAAATAATGGTGACGGTCATGAGAATCCTAATCCAGAGCGAGTGAGAGAGAGAGAAAGAGCGAGAGAGCGAGAGCTGGGTTTGTATCCACACAGGGACAGACTTGATATGCTGAGTGTTTATTTTCCATTGGCATTGTGGGTAATTACAGTCGTGCGATTGATCTTTTTGATTAAGAAACGCCCTGCCGAGTGAATTTGCGCTCCGGCCAAACAATAAACGCTCTTGAAGCAGTTTCTGACCCTCGAGACCCGCGGAAAAGAAGCAGGCTTTAAAAAGTCTGGACGCACACAGTGGACTTTCTCTCTATTCTAGCGACAATGCAGTAAACAGAAACCTCTCGCCGATACACCGTCGCCTCGGATCAGGCGACACGAACCGGACAACGGGGCTGCGGTGGATCACGCCGCGATACCAACTCAACCAAATATAAAACCGTGATTCAGCTTAAAAACTCAGAAGCCAAAATTCTGCTTCATGAAGGAGATTTTAACATCAACTTTGTGCATGAAATTCTTCATATTTGCTCACAAACCGAAGCAAACGTGACAAACAGTTCATGATGGGCCTCCTAATGAGCAAAGTCACTAATGTGAACGTTGTGTAATTGTAATTTCTTATTCCCGAGTCATCACTAAATAAATAAGTAAATAAATACATAATTATAATGGTTAATCATTAGTAGTCTTGGGAAGTACAAATGTCTTCAACGTTTCAAATTCATCCAAATATTCCTCAACTTAAAGTTGGAACAAACCGATTGTTACACGGAAAAACATCATGTTAGCGAGTGAAAATATCTCGACTATAGTTACATTTATCTACACTTTCTTAACACAAGTTTATAACAAACGAAATGGAATTTTTGTAACATTTGGTTTGTTGAAAACGTATTTTGAGAAATGACAGACAGGTCTGGCTAGACTCAAGGATTGCTAAGATGTAAGATGGATTCCACTTGCTAAGGTGTCTTTTTTTTTTTTGTTTTTTTTTTCCTTCAGTGTAAGGCAATTTCTGGAGATTTATTTCCATTTTTTTTTTTTAAGCATAAAATTCTTGTTGCCAAATCATTCTGCTTCTTTTAAAAGGTAAATAAATAAATGAAGTAGAATAGAATTTAAAATTTACAGTATAAAGAACCGTAATAAGACTGAAGATGCTTTTAACCATATTTTCACTTGCTAAGCTAATCACTTTCTTGGCAGTGAACTGCAACACATGACATTTTAGAAAGCGAAATATTCTTGAATCTCGTCAAACCTATTTGGCAATTTCTTAAAATAAGTTGCAACAAACCAAATACAAGACCGTGAAGCTTATTTCTAGTCAAACGTTACTCAAATTCTTAGCGAAAAATGTTCCGATCATTTTGCTTCTTTTAAGAAATAAATCATTTCAAATAAACTTTTTTTAATGATCTGCCAACAGAACAAGACATTTTCCCGCTTACATTTGACTAGAAATAAGCTTAATGCTCTTATATCAGATTTGTTATTGTTATTAACTTATGAAAAAAAACAAAAATGAATTACATATACAGTAGGTTTGCTAAGTTCAGGAATATTTCACACTGTAAAACATCTTTTTTTTTCTTCTTTTTTTTTCAGTTGTACTTTTCCATCAGACTATTTAAGCTGCAGTTGTTCGAATCAATCATAAAGCCTCGGTGGCGAGACGCTCGATCGCGGCAGTGTAGCCCAGAGCCGACGGTTTCCTGCAGGTCTGAGCGAACGCGCGGTTTTCTTCACACTTGCTACGCAGCGCCTTTAAATCGCGTTACGACGACTTTATCTGAATAATAAATGGCCGATCGCGAGCTGGGCTATTAATGATGGAGAAATGATCTCTCGGTGACGGTCGTCGGTTAGGAAGCTCTACGGCAGCTGCGATCAAAACGACGCCCTTGTGACAATAAACTTCTCGCGGCAGCTCCTCTGGGACGTCGCTCGCCGTGAACACCGGTGCAGTTATTGAGCGCCATCCATCACGGTGCCCGCGTTTCTGCGACCGCACCGGATTCCCCGCGCGGTGGAGGTTAGCGTTGTTTATTTAACTGATGTGCAGGTCTCCGTGCGTTATGTGCGAGCTAAGCGTAAGCTAAGGAACGGGTGAGAAGACTCGCGCAGGTGGAAACGATCCCAGATCGATTGATTATCCTAATGTGTGTTTCACTAGAAACCAAAAACATCACTGCGATGAAGCTAAAAGTGACCACGTCATAATCTGAGTCAACATCTTTGAGACACCGTGAGGACTTGACAAGGTTTCGAAAATCTCCAACTTGAACCACTGGGTGGTGGAAAGAAAGTACACGTTCAGCTTTTAGCAGCAGAAAAAAAAAAGACCTGATAAAGGATAAAGAGAGAGAGAGAGATGGATCCCACTCGTAGGAGCGACTCGTCACCGGCTCACGGCCCTGAGCGCAGCACAACCCCGAACACCGACGCCAAGATCCCGCATTAATGCACTGCGTCCAAACTTGTGTTCCTCAAGGCACATTTTCTCATACAATCAAAGAGCGTGCAGCTGCAAAAGCTGACACTGACCAAGCCGGGTCAGTGAAATTCTACTTTTTAAAAAAAATTTTTTTTATCAGATGCAGAAAAACACGTGCACACACACGGACGCACGCACGCACGTTAGCGACAGGCGGAGAGTTCCCGCTGCGAATGCACGGAGAAAGGGGGCAGCTCACCATCATCAAGGTTATTTAGCATAATTTCTTCAGCGCAGCCATTAGAGCCGGAGCAACAAACATGACGGATGCGCAGGACGCGCCTTTCTCAGCTGGACTACAGAAAACGGCTCCTGATTATCAGAGTTTGTAGTCGTGGACGTATTTCACTGATGAGTTTCATCCACATAGGGGGAAAAAAATATATATATATTTTTTTTTCCCTCTTTAAATTTTCCATGAACAGTGATCAGTCAGGAGAGGAAAGTGTGTGTGTGTGTGTTCCATTCTATGTCCATGGAAACACACAAACACTGAAATATGCTTCCTGTCTTGGCCAGGCCTAATGTTTGGGGCAAACACACACACACACACACCTGCACAGCAAGAGGCAGGTAAACAGCCATTACAGAAGAACGACGGGCTTTAGAAGGCTTATCAGAGCCGAAGCTCACAATGCCAGACCACCACACACACACACACACACAAGTATGTGTGCGCCAGTCTGGGAATTTGGATGCTAGTCTGGATATAAGCCCCTGGATGCACGGAGCACATGCTCCTGCTCTGGAGTCTGACCCGGGCCTTCTGCTTAAACATTACTTCCAACACAAACACTTTGTTGTGTATTTTATACTGTAAAGGTATCTGTAGAACATACAGTATAAATATATATATTTTTTTAAATAAATATTTACAGATGCCCAAATCCAGAGCGACTTACGCAGAGTAAATCCGGATTTCCTGCGGCGTCCGGCGTGTTCCACACCACGAGGATCTTTGAACGGATTTGTATTTATTTTTTTGGCACGAGACGGCTAAACGTGTCCAAATCAGCTTGTCTCACATCAAACCGTTTTTACAGCTTGCTAAGAGAGCTTGTCAGCAGCCACTACTGAATTCAGACGTGAAGGAGGGAGGTGGATCGATCAGGCTCCCACGCCAGCTTGTTTTGGCAGCCTCGCGCAGCACAGAGCAGCGCTTTCACTTTTTGGATTTCGGGAGCTTGTTAATAAACGGTGAACGCAGAAGTGGAAAAAAAAAAATATATATATATATATATATTTTTTTTTTTTCTTTAATGCACTGCGTTCTGTCACTATATCATCACTATCTTTTGGAAGTTTTAAAAAAAATATTTTTAATACATTTTTACAATTACTGGAAGCAACTTATGTGACTTGTAATTTTTTATTTTTTATTTTTTTACTTTCATTTATAAATTGTACTTGTGTATTAGTATTTATTACATAATTAATTAGTATTTCTAGTATTAAGAAACACTATTTGGCTTCACATTTTGGTGTTGCAGTAGTTAGCGCTGTGGCCTCGCACCTCCACGGTCAAGGGTTCGAGTTGCACTTTTGGGTCTCGTGTGATTCTCCCCCTGCTTTGTGGGTTTCCTCCAGGTACTCTGGTTTCCTAATTGCCATTTCCAAATTCCCCATTGTGAGTGTGTGTGCATGCATGTCTTGTGATGGAGGCCCGCCCCACCACATCCAGGATGAACCCCACCTCGTGCACCCAGTGCCCTGGGGATCGGCCCTAGCCCTGCCGTGACAGCGCAAGTGGTACAGAGTACGTAAGAGTTCATGAGAAACAATATATTATTATTACTAGGATTTTTTAAAATTTATTTAGCACTACCGTTTTCCTGAAAGTACATTATTTTGCATACCATGTATTATAGCAACATATTAGAAAGTCTCAATATGATATTTTTGTCACATCACCTACCCCGAAACAAAAGACAACTAAAGCCATTCAAGAGATAAATACAAGTAAAAGTACTATTTAATACTCCTTTTTATTTGAGTGTAAAAAAAAATTTTTTATATACAAATCTGCCCCAGGTTAGAGGCATGATGACACTATCAGCTAAGAAGAGACTTGAGCAAGTCCAGAACGAGGGGGGAATCCGACGTTGGTTTGGAGTAAAACGTTCCCGTCTGCTGAGAGAGATGGACTTCCGACACCTTCAGCTCCAATATAAATGTTAATAGAGTTCAGGCGGAGAAAAACTAGGTGTAAACAAACAAACAAATGTGCCAGCGCGTGCGGGAGACCCGCGGGAGGCCGGAGCTCCGAGACGAGACGAGACGAGCCGAGGAAGCGGTCCTAGTGACGACCGCTCGACTGTACTCCCAAAGGCGCACGCGTTCATGCCGTCACCCTTCCGTGTTTTTATTTTATGTCTGTATGATGATAAAATTCAAGCTGATGACCTGAAACTAATAAAAGCTCGAATCGAGTAAAAATAAATAAATAAATAAAAACACACAGCATATTAAGGATCATGTTATTATTCCCATCCCGTCCCGTCCCGACCCGGAAGGAGAACTCCAATTCTGAGTACGAAAGCAGCAGACACCGCGTCCCATTCTTCACCTGCTGACGTCCACAAAAGGACAAAAGACAGCGAGGAGGCGGCGTGTGTGAGCGGCGGAAAGAACTACCGAACAAACATTCGGAGGGCAAGAAGCAGCAGGAACTCGCTGTCACAACTTGTTCAAAGGTTTGGCAACCTTCAGACCAATTAGACATCAGAGGGCAGGCTGAGCTGCTGCCTCCTCCGCTGGGCCCGGCTCCTGTACAAACGCCAGTCTAGGCTTATTTAATCGACTGTAATTTAAGGATTTAAATAAAGATCAGATTCTTCCTGTTGTACCCGAAGGAGCAGGAAGGAAAGGAGGGGAGAGTCAGCGATACCGCCGACCCATCCGTCCGTACGTGCCGTCCTACCTCGGTGGAGCTCCGGAGTGGGGATTGGAGCGAGAGGAAGGAGGGGGGGGCTGAAACCTGATTCTGGGTAGGATGAGCAGCTGTGGCGGAGGAGAGCAGCGGCTGCCTGGTGTAGCTCCGGAGAGATTTCTTCGTCGGCGGCTGTAATTAATAAGGCAGAGCTGTAGGTTGGCGCATCCCTGGATATCCATCCGCCTTTCCTTTTGCACCTCAGCTGCGCGGAAGACCTCAACACTTCGTGCAACACATCCAGAGCCTGGCGCGCACACACACACACACACACACACACACACACACACACACACACACACCACATGAACTCCATCTCCATCAGAATGCCATGCCATGGCCCAACACTCAAAGGTACATCATGGAGAGCCTTTTAGGCCATGCGCGACTCACGGCCTTCCAAGGTTCAGTGCAGACCAAAAGTTTGGACACACCTTCTCATTCAAAGAGGTTGAATTTGTATTATGGCAAGAAAAAAGCAGCTAAGTGAAGAAAAACGAGCGGCCATCATTACTTTAAGAAATGAAGGTCAGCCAGTCCGAAAAAATTGGGAAAACTTTGAAAGTGTCCCAGAGTGCAGTCACAAAAACCATCAAGCGCTACAAAGAAACTGGCTGACATGCGGACCGGCCCAGGAGAGGAAGACCGAGAGTCGCCTCTGCTGCGGAGGAGAAGTTCATCTGAGTCACCAGCCTCAGAAATCGCAGGTTAACAGCAGCTCAGATCAGAGAGCAGGTCAATGCCACACAGAGTTCTAGCAGCAGACACGTCTCTAGAACAACTGTTAAGAGGAGACTGTGTGAATCAGGCCTTCATGCTAGAAGATCTGCTAGGAAACCACTGCTAAGGACAGGCAACAAGCAGAAGAGACGCGTTTGGTCTAAAGAACACAAGAAAGAAGACAATAAATGAGAATGAGAAGGTGTGTCCAAACTTTTGGTCTGTACTGTACCTAGTTAGTTAGGACTAATTCGAAGCCTGCGAATCCTGCTTTGACGAGTTACGGCAATGGAAAGACAATCTGATCCCATCAGAGCGAGCAAACGAACTCCTGTTTTTATCTCAGTTCTCAAATCTTCCATCCTCCCCCAAGCTGAGTGCCAAGGCACCAGGCTGATTCAAGAGCGCTAAAACCGTCTGCTGCACACTTGCCATTGAGATTCGGCTGTGGCTAATCTTATCCCCCGGCTTTGTGCGTCACGCGCTCCTCCAAGCTAGCGAAGCGGGGGCAGGAGGGAGATACGGACGAGAGTTTACCCTGCAGAAGCCTTTTTTTTTTCCCCCTCCACCTCCACATCTGGGCTTAAAGCAAATGGCACGGACAATACTCCTAGGTCGAAAGACGAAGCCGACAAAGCCGCACCTTTGAGGCATGGAGCCAGACATGATCTTTTGTTAGTTGATGGTGGAGTAATACTTTAGCATCATCTAACATCAACTGTACATCAACGGTAACTGGCGGCCTGTGTGATGGTGATGCACTGCTTCCGTGATGCTCGGAAAAGCTGCAATATTGCCCTTGGTGTTTTAAAAAAAAAAAAAAAAAAAATCATAAATTTTGTACAAAATTTTTTTTTTAAATCGAGCAAGATCGTGTTTCACTTTTCTCCCCTCCACACACTCAGTTCAGGTGAAAGACAAGTGAAGGCAAAGAGAGCTCAGGGAATGCTGCCCAAAGACTCGGCTAAGAGAGAAATAAGAAAAAGACAGCGTTTGTGTAAAGAGTGTAAAGAGACGTGTACATTTCTCTCACCCTGTCCACTTGACAAGCCCAGAAACCACGACCTGCTCCACTCTTTACATCATCAACTAACACACAAACCGCGCGTATCTCTGCAGACCCTCACATCTCCCCATTCCTATTCTGACCGCCGTGTCCGCTCGAGCGCCAGACGCCACCGTCTTGTGATCCTTCACACTTGACATTCATGCTCCCCACACGCTGGCGCTCCATCTCCTTGAGCAACCAACTCTGAAATAGGCCTCCACCTCCTGCCACCTTCTTCTGTTCGCACTGCCTTCACGCTGCACTGAAAAAAAACGCGCCGACACAAACGTCTTCACACCCGGCTACACACGCCGCCCATCTTCTGCTCGTCAGTCATGCCCTGAGGGGTGTACACGGCCCTCACCTCTCGTCAATCAAAACCGTCACAGCCTGCGGGGTTGCGACCCACAAGAGTAAAGAAGCATATGCGGTCTCGTATACAGGTGCTGGACAAAGAGGATAAAGCGTCTCTGTCTCTGGACTGCGTGCTCCACCTCAACCTCAGTGAGCTTTCCTCTTATTTTCCTTATATAGACTAATCTCTTGTTTCCTAGAGGAGGGGAAAAAAATGGTCGATTCTTCCTGGTTGAGCTGCGGTTATTTTGAGCCAGAGCTCGCCTTAAGTCCAGAGTTGGATAAAGTCAAAGAGGGTCGACGTCCTGGACATCCTGGACATCCTGGACATCGTCACCAATCACCGACACCTAGCAATGACAAGCAAGACGACTATGTTCAAGAGAAACGCTGATACTGGAGCAGCTTGGAATTCTGGATGACGGTGGAGTCGATAGTAGAGATGATGTGGGGGGGCGGGGGGGGGGGGATCGGGGTTGTGATGTAGGACATTTCTTTTATTTGGCAATTTCTGTATTGCTGCACTGATTCCAAAAGATTTCTTTTGTTTTAGACCTGGACTCTACTATTGTGTATTTTGCGATTTCTGACTGCTGCTTCTTTATTCATAGCTGATATCGATAAGTTTAATCGATGTCTTCGACCAGGAAGGTGTTCGGCAAAAGAATTATACCCAACAATCCTCCGTCTACATCTAGGCATTTGGCAGACGCCCTTATCCAGAGCGACTTACATTTTTGTCTCATTATACATCTGAGCAATTGAGGGTTAAGGGCCTCGCTCAAGGGCCCAACTGTGGCAACTTGGTGGTTGTGGGGTTTGAACCGGGGATCTTCTGAACCGTAGTCCAATGCCCTAATATGAGGATGGCACAAGGAAATATATAGGCAATGAAGTTAGGAGAAAATGTCATGTCCTCATATGAGGGCTTTCGGGTCTCAAGAGGATATGTCAAAATCTAAGAATGTTAACATCGAATCAGCGCCAGAGTATCGCGATAATATCGGATCGGCCGGCGGTCCTGGGTGATTCGCAGCCCTAGTAGCCTAAGTCTGCGTCATGTCCGCGCTGCTTCTTTCCTGCATAAGAAAACCTGAATTGACCATCCAAATAAAATTATAAAATGAAAAAAGGCATGAAGCGGCTTCTATTAGGTTTGAAGAAGAAAATGACTTGGACACCACATGGTTTACTTTGATTGTGAAGATCCAGTGTTACTTGACTTTACAAATCCAAAGATCTGACACGTACAGTGAAAGCTCAGCCTTCATTCCTCCCTGCATTATTCAGCGTCTTAAACTAAAACCTGTGCTTCTCAGATTTAACCCAGACTGTGGTTTGGTGAAGAGCAGAAGATTAACAGCGGTCAATGAACATCAAAACTGATGATCTGGTAAACGAGCATGTTTGAAAAGTTAAATGGCAATCTGAGGGAATCGTTTCTGGGCATCGCGGCGGCGGCGTCTGATTGTGGAGGAAACGATCAGATCTTCACCACAATCAGGCCTAAGGAGGAGCAGACATCACCAGCACCGAGCACCGCCTGCATTACTGAAGTCTGGCACTCCAGCAGAAAGGCGGATAATGTTTCTCGCTCTTGCAACACACACACACACACACACACACACATATGCACACGCACACTTGAAGCCTGCACTGCGCTTCATAAAGTTACTGAAGGAAATGAGAGGAAGCTGGGGGGAGATGGGGGTGCACAGACAGATAAAAGCGCAGTTTCCGCTATCGCCGACAAACCAGACTAGCGAGCAGCGTGACGGAGGTGTAAAGCCTCGCCTCCCTTAGCCAAATCTTAGGGCCGGGCTTGCCGAGTCTGCTTCCTCCCCTGCGTCCGTTAAGTGAACCATTAGCGCTGGAAGAGAGGGTTGAATACATGAATGCATCAGCTGCAGCATCGCAACTAAATTTAGACCTTTTTTCCATGGACATCCAGCGCCGGGAAACAGCCAGGCCTGAAGGACACGCGGGAACTTTCCACTTCCCGCGTCGATCGCGCAAAAGCCGAAGTGACGTCGTGTCATGCACGGTACACGGAGACACGCTCGAGCCTTGAAATCAAATGCGAGTGTAATCAGAGGGAACGGTTTTCCTACGACGGCTGAAAGGGTCACACCATCAAGATCATCAAGGATTCACAAATATGATCATGAGGATTTTATTTCCCCCCAGAACTGGTTTAGACAGTCTACATTTTTATAATTCTTCTACTTCTTCTTATTATTATTATTATTGACTCTGAATTAGTTACTTTGCAACTGGTTTGTATGAATAAAGGTGAAGTGCTCCAGTCACACCAGCGTAATATGACACGTCTGGCTGAAGAACATAATCCTGTAAAGACAGACAGTGCGATTTCGTCCCGGGAGCCGCCCATGCACGCGGGAGCGGGTTCGGCCTGAAGGTCAGCTGGTAAAGAGCTACAATCCAAACACGTGGATCATTGAAAGAAGGAAAAGGAAGGACGTAAGGATGGATGCTTGAGGAAGTAGAATGGGAAACCATGACAAACCATGCAGCCAGCTGATAATATAGCGACACTCATGTCTCCTATGTACCCACACACACACTCACACACTTTTAAAGTACAGTAAAGTCAAGTGGCTGTACAGTACCATGAGGCACGGCAGGCCAAAAGGAGCCCTTCTTTAAATAATAACTTACAGAACCATTTAAAAAAACATTAGCCTGCCCACACGCTCAATTACCACGGCCCACTTTTGCACTTTGTCCCCGCATTGTGTCCCGGAATAGCGACTGGCCTGCGTCGGAGAGAGAGAGAGAGAGAGAGAGAGAGAGAGAGAGAGAGAGAGAGAGACGCGTCACACCAAAGCCTCTATACGGTTCTCACTCGGTGCGGGCCCACGTTCGTCTGAGAAAGACAGACAGCCTTCCCGCTTTACAAATCGCATATCAAATGCTTCTCTTTGACGAGCCTGAACGCATGTAATTACCTCCCGTCTCTTTGTTCGCTTGCCTCGGAGCATCCGGCGCGCAGACGGCGGCGTGCTCTGGACTGGCCCGGGGAAAGATGAGAGGAAAAAGAAGAAAAGAAAGAACACTTTTGTGCCTGTTTAAACACGAGCGGCGGGCACGACCGCGCAGGTGCGAGCGCTTTACCGTTCCACACCGGACGAACCGCGGCTGGTACGAATTGGATTTTGAGCGTCGGTCGGCCTTCGAGGAAACGACTCCATGAAATCCTTCAGGCTGTTTAAACAAAGTGCTCTTTTTTTTCCTCTACGGGGGGGAGAAAAAGAAAAAAAGAAAAAAAAAAAAAAGAGCGTTTATGTAGCTAAACTGGGATGAGTTCCTAAGTCATTGACTAAAAAGAAATAAATAAATAAACATATTCGATCCGAGCCTGTAGTGAGTCAGACGACAAGCTAAATATAGCAGTCACCTTCCTTCCGTCGTTAACGCTGGAAAGACTTCAGAAGATAGCTGGGTGCATGCGTGCGCGCGCATACAACGCTAAAAGAGCTGTGGAAGTCAGGGGGAAAAAAACTGACAAATTAGAGATAAAAAAAAAAAAAAGAAAAAAGGCTGTAACTTGAGGGATTCGATTTAAATGCCGTGGTTACAGAAAAAAAAAATCTGCAGGGATTCGATCACTTCGCCTTCACATGATGTGGAAACGTGTTACTAAAAAAAAAAAAAAAACGTCCGACCTCGTGACCTTTCTGCTCTCGGATTAGGACTCGGGTGTTGGGATTTCATTGGACCCTGAATTTTGAACAAGTGATGTTTCACGAGTCTTGAATCGCAGTGAATGAATGAGGAGGAGAGACCGAAGACTTGCACACGAACTCAAAAGCGCCGAAGCCTGCTGATCACAAAACATCAGCTCGAGTAATGGACAGGACGTCTGAATCGGATCAGAACCCGAGTCCTGCGCGCGTGTCGACATCGAGAGCTTCGACGCCGCTACGCCTTCAAATACAGACGGGAAAATAATCCGACCCTGAAGGCCGTCCGTAGCTGTGAAACCCTCATCTCTGGTAATTGTCCAGCACTGGTAACCTGAGGCAAGGCCATTAACTGGCGTTCTGTTTAAGCCCGACAAATCTTTTTTACTGACAGCCAGCGCTGAGCAACAAGAGCTTTAATGTATCACAGTCACATTCAAAACGCCTTGCCGCCGCCGCCGCCGCCGGGGACCGGACAAGACCTTGCACAAAAAACACACATGCACAAAATACACGTGAAAAGAAATCGGAGACGAAACGCAGACATCAGATGATCGCCTGGAACAAATGTGGACCGGGTACGATTAACGACTGGACAATTCAATTCAATTCAATTCCGGTTTTTATTTACATAGAGCTTTTAACAATGGCCATTTCCGCAAAGCACGTTAGCACTGTGGCCTCGCACCTCCAGGGTCCAGGGTCTGCATGCATGGAGTTTGCATGTTCTCCCCGTGCTTGGTGGGTTTCCTCCTGGGACGCCGGTTTCCTCCCACAGTCCGAAGACATGCAGATTAGATTAAATGCCGTTCCCAATAGTGTGTGAATGAGCGCGCGAGTGTTGACCGGAGGTCCTACCACAATGGGAATGGGAATGAATACAATGGTAATCATCACTGGCCTTCACAATCCCTAGTTGGCCTACAGAGGATGGATGGATGGATTGATTGTCGCAAATCAGCTTTACAAAATAAAAAAAAACGTAAAAAAATGTATGGCCGAGTGTGACGCTGGTAAAGAAAGAACTCCTGATGTCATGAGAGGAACCAGACTCAACAGGGAACCCATCCTCATCACAGCTTCACCAGACAGCTTAGTCCCTCAATCCAAAAAAAAAAGGAGGAGAAGAAAAAACACGACGGTGAGTGGTGTTTTCTTCTACAAAGGAAATCAAGGCCGGCCGTGATAGACTGCCGATCCAGGTGGGTGGGTGAAGCTGACTCACCTGGCCGCTGCCGTCACCCGGAGCAGCTGGAGTCTAATCTCGACTGATGAATGCGGGCCAGCTTTAATCTTAGTGCTGCACCGCGGTTGGGTACGAGGCTCTGGCACTGGCTGCTTTGAAGTGGGGACTTCCATTAGCTTTCAGCGCTCTGATCCGAGAGGCCACGAGAGAAGGCAGTACGCGTACACACGCGGAAAACACGCACGCCTCCCACCCGGCGGTAAATCTTTGCCGGAGATACACGATTTCAAACCAGAGAGAGATCAGTATGATCGCTGGGCGCGACTGAGATTTTTCTCTCTACGACTCGCGCTCGTGCTCGTGCTCTCCGTTGCCACCGAGTCGCGCTCGACTTCAAGGGCTTCGCTTCACTTTGATCGCATCAAATAAGACAATCGCGCGCTTAGGAAGGCGGGCGTCAGCGGCGGCGGCGGCCAACCTGACGGAAGCGAGGCGAGGCAGACGGACAGATGAGAGGAAAACCAGGCCGCCATCTGTGCCGGTCACGCAGCTGGCCTCAAACCAGGAGAAAACAAACACCAATAAAGCTTCCAATAAATGAAACAGGGAAAAAAGAGAGACTGTTTTTTTTTTTTTTTGGAGTCAAGCCTGCAAGACCTTTATTTTCCAGTCATGAGCGTGTCTGGACTGGAGTTTGTGTCCTTAAACAAAACAAAACAGAAAAAAAAAAAAACAACACATAATAAAATAATAATCTGCACTGAAAGCCTGAGAAGAAGCGTCAGAGACGCAGAGTGAAAAACAAAAGCACAATCTAACCCCCTGACCCCCATCCTCACGCTGCCGCTTGCGTTCAAGTAACACCGAACGAAACGACAGTCAGATGTTGAGCCTCGGCAAACAACATGCGCGCGCTTTCTCTCATTACCGCCCACCAATGAGACGGGGTGAGACTGGGGTGGCAAAACCGCACGGAAAGCAGACCCGGGCAGGTCGCCCCCTGATGGGCGAGGCCTGCCGAGAGGTATTTATGGAGTATCGCCCCTGATATGATTTTAATTTAACCATCACAGAGCTACGGCAGGTTTTCGTGGTGCAGCGAACGGTACAGGACAGGGCAGTGTATTGCTTTCACTGCCATACTAAGAGACTTAACGGCATCTGGAGACCATGCTGGTTTAAAATGCATGCCACGAACATAAGTGTGTGTGTGTGTGTGTGTGTGTGTGTGTGTGTGGAGCATGTTCCTTTCTCTTTACTACTCCGCTCACAGCAGTGTTTATCCGGTCCATCCCCCACATGTTGCCTGCTATCCTAGCTCTCCACCCAGGTCTGGCTCCAGTTAGCGGTGGTGCGGTGAAATTTCCGCTCAGGCCTCCCTACACTAGAATCATGACCCACCCCCCAACATCGCCCCCCCCCTCAACCCCAACCCCAAGGTAACCGCGCCCGGTGCAGGTCATCGCATGCGTCCGTTCTTCTCAGCTCGTCCTAAAACCTCACGCTCGCGGTAATCGCAGCAACAGATTATATACAGCGTAAAGGTTTCGGCAGAATCGGCGCCGAGGAGCGCGCGTTCGGCTAAACCGCATTAACGGAAATGCAAAGATGCATCTAATGAAATCAGTTAAGGCGACGGCGTGAAATTAGTCATCGACCTTCAAACGCCGAGCTAATTAAATACACGAGCGCCACGCTGTCCGTGATTTCCCTTCCCATTAGAAGTGATTTATACAATTCATTTACCCTATCAGGACCTGGCGGATCATGTCGTGGTTGATGGTACGAGGACGCTTTCCTGATGAGATAGAGTACGAAAAAAAGAAGAAGAAAAAAAAAAACAGTGATTTCTAGGGTTCGACAAACTTGTCCAAAACTCAAAAAGAAAAAAAAAGAAAAAAAAACATTAACTTGGGTTAAGTTTGAATGTAAAGTAGGGAAAGCTAACAAAACTACGTTTGATGTTTTTTATTGTTTTTTTTCTTTTTTTACTTTGTGGAACTCCAGAGATCAGGACGGAGCAGACGCTGGGGGAGGGCGAGGTCAGGCGGAGGTCACCGTGCGACTGCGTCCATTAAGTATTTTCCGACAGATTCACTTTCCGACTTCAAACAAAGCAGTGTTTTGTTTATTTTTTTGTTTCGTTTTTTTTTTATTTTTTAAAGCCCACGATCACTTTGAGTCTCCTTCGGGTGAGACACGTAGCTAATAAAAACGAGACAAAATGACAGGGCTAAAGGTTTTCACTGCAGGGAGAGGGGAAAGGCATGATTGTGTTTTTAATAAAAGCATGGCGGAGGGGCCGGGGAAGGTCTATGGGGAAAGGCAGAAGGGTCAGGGAGCAAAAAGAAGCGGCGCTTCTGTACGGCTCGGAGGATCCGGGCTCTCGTCCGTGGCCTGACCTTTCCCGCCGCGTCCTTGTAGAGAAAGTCCGCGGGGGTACGGAGCGAGAGTGGCGGAATGACTCACGCTCCCTCATTCGTTTCTTATAACGCGCCGTCTTTGCGAGTTAACCGACGAGCGGAGGAACGACCTGGACCTTTCTCTGGTGTTTATCACTTAATCACACCACCCACGGTACTCTTGATTAATTGTATCTGGATTGCCTAATAAATATGTAAAAAGCCGGGAGATCAGGGTCGTTTCGGAGGAGCTTTATTTTTCCGCGCGTTGAAAGACAGAAACCCTGGCTGCTGCCGGGAGACAGAAGAGCCTGCTGAGTGCAGGGGGTGTAATCAAGAGCCTACGCAACTCTGTGTGTGTGTGTGTGTGTGTGTGTGTGTGTGTGTGTGTGTGTAGTGAAAGAGAAAGACAGATGGAATGATTGAAAGAGAAAGAAGGAAAGATGGACAGAGGAAAGAAAAGAAGCGGGGGACAGAGGCAGGGGCTGATTGGACTGACGGCGTCGCAGAGACAGCCGGAGAGACCGAGTGTGTGACAGCGTCTCTCTCTCTCTCTCTCACTCACGCGCACACACACACACACACACACACAGCTCAAAGTCAGAGAGCAAAAGAAAGAAAGAAAGAAAGTGAGGCGGAGAGACAAAAGAAACACGAAGTGCAAAGATTGAAAGCTCAATCACGCAGTGGGAGGTACGGGATAACGGCTGATTTCGGCTTCCGTCTGCGAGCCAAAATAATGCGGGTAATCAAAAATAAATTGTTTAAAAAAAAATAAAAAATAAAAAAGAAGAGAGATGAACAAAAAAGGAGGTTGTTATAACGGGTGACTCAGAAATTAATTCAGTGCTTTTTTTTTTTTTTTTTCGCAGTGGGGGAAAAAAAACAAAGCAAAGCACTCGGATTCGCTCGGTGTGTTCATGTGTGTGTGTGTGTGTGTGTTTCTTTTTATTGCAGGTAAATGTTTGTTTTAGAAGCTCTTACATCACGAGTGTTTGTTTAGGCTGGCGATGACGTGAGACCAGTTCATGCTTCAGTTTTATAGCGTTTTTTCTCTATAAACACACACTTTCTCTCGCGCCGTCTGCGTCTCTCTCTCTCTCTCCGGAACCCTGGCCCTAATGAGATACCCGTGCGAGAAAATTATTTCTCGTCTGCGTCCTGTACTTTTCAGATCCTCAGTCCCGAGTGTAAAACCTAAAAGCTCGTCCGGACAGACCCGAGCTCGGTGAGGTGTTCTGGAGACGAGCGTCTCCCGTCGAGGAAGCCGTCAGGAGATCAAGCGGAAACATCCTCGGATAGTAACGAGTCTGTACACGAACGCTTTACAAGGAATAAAGCGCGACACCCGTGCGCCATTACTGGACTATAATCAAGAATTATTTTCGTCTCTTATCAAAGCAAAGCGTCTGTTTCATGTCGCGGAGCGTCTGCGAAGTCGAGCTCGTTCCTCTCGATTCCGCGCGTCTAAAGCGAAGCACTAACACTGGAGACTCCTTCCTTCAATGTAAGAACAAAAAATAAATAAATCTATTCTTCCTATAGTGAGCTTCATATCTTCATATCAAAGCAGTGACTTGCGCATTTCGCCGATTAGGATCAGTAGTTTTTTATCTCTTTATAATTAGCTGAAACTCTCGCTATTCAAGCTCTTCCAAAAAAAAAAAAATCATGTTGCTCGCTAAATTCTTTCAACAATCCTCAGTTCTCCGGCGAGCCCCGCACATTACACGAGCTTTCAGCTTCAAGGATCCATAACAAATATCCCACAAGCCCACTGTGCCGTGAAAATAAACGAAAGAAACCGCACCGCGTTACTTCACCCACATGGAGCCCGAGCGGTTTTTTGGAGCGTTTCCCTGCTCTCTCCGAACGTTCAGAGGCGTCTCGGGCTCCAACAACAAATAAAAGCAGACAAGCAAGCGACTCGGTGAACTGCGCCAGGGCTTTGTTTCATTTCCCTTTTCACTCTTTGTTTTGCCTTTTCTTTAAAAAAAAAAAATTTTTTTTTCCGTAAATCCAGAGATCAGGCATGTCGGAGCAGGTACTCGGGAAGGTTCTGTAAAGAAAAGGTCGAGTTATGGCCACGCAGAAACCTCCTTCGAGTGCTCGCCGGATTCCTGACTTCAAACAACGTGTTGTTTATCGCGTGACGCCGCTTTCACACGTGCCGTCGCACTTTTGTTTTTCCACAACAAGTGTTAGTTGGAGCACCTTTTGTGCTGAACGACTCGCGCAACACACGCACTGTGAACCGCGAGTGCAACAGATGACAAAAACTCATGGTTTGGATCAGAAGAAATCAGGCTTTGCTTTCCATTTATTACGTATAAAATATAAAAACTCTTTTCATTATTGACCTTTTTTTTTTTCTATTTTACTGTACTGGCCTGCTTCGTTTGAAAGATAAAACAAGTCTTTCAACATGGAACAGCAGGACAATTGCGCCCCAAAACCAGCCAATTAAAGCCTCGAGGCAGGTTAAATCTGATTGGCTGTTTGTTTTTCAATCTCCAGCAGCCAATCAGGGTTTAGCCTGTGGTACTTTTTAACACCTTGGACTGAACAAATGTGTCTACGTTTAGACAAAATTGATCTATTGACCTACTCTTTTTTTTTTGGGATTTTCCCCCGAATTTCTCCCTAATTTAGTCGTGTCCAATTCCTCCCCGTCACTAGGGGGCGCTCCCACATTAAGGCTACTACTACCACTCAGCCGGGAGGGCCGGAGACTATCACGTGTTTCCTCCGAACCACGTGACGCCAGCCGACCGCATCTTTTCGAACTGCTCGCTCGCGCACCGTTGGGGGCGGCGTAACACACTCGGAGGACAGCGCTATCCGCTCCCTCCGCTGCGCGAGCTCACAGACGCCCCTGACTGGCTGTAGAGCCGTGATTAATGTCGGAGCACTAAGTACCTCTCATCCCTCCCCTCTGAGAGAGCTCGGCCAATCAGCTCTCTCTAGACCTCCGGCTGCGAGAAGTTGACCTACTCTTTAATCAGAGTCGATGTCTTTCCCGACTGCCTCTGGGGGATTTCATCAGTGAGATCTGGCAACCTTCAGAAGCACGAGGCATTAAAGGAGTTCCTGGAAGGCCAGCTTTTGTTTTAGGCAGTCAGATCACGTCTCCGTCGTACTGCGAAAACTTGATGGTGTCTAAGCACTAGTGAAACACTGATGAGTGCATTAGTGCAGCAGGAGATTATATAGAGAAATAAAGTGAGTTTTTACTCACATGACTGTAGTCTGTTATTCTGCACATTAAATCAAAAGTCCCGGTTTGACTCGACCGCCTCTTGGACGTTACCGCCGCTACTGTATGAGCCCCGTCTTCCAATCTTTCCGTGTGTTAGATTTCCTATGTTTGTTTTCTTTCTTTCTATATTACGAACTGATTAATGAACAACAATCAGGGCGAGGGGAAAAATAAAGAGAAAAAGAGAGAGAGAGAGAGAGAGCGCGAAGAGGGAAAAAAAAAGATTTAGCGATTGCAGCGATTTACAATGTTTAATATTGTACTAAATAAATGACGTACAAGAAGAAATAATTGCGGTTCAATGTGGAGCCTAGTCCGTCGTCATACCTCACGTGTGCGATCGGGGGTGGGCGCCGAAAAACAGAGCAAGAGACGGGATGAGAGAGAGAGAGAGAGAGAGAGAGAGAGAGAACGAGGGAGAGCGCATTCGTCATCACGTCGGCCCCTCCATCTTAATCGTGTCGCTGAATTTTCTCCCTGGCACTGGCATTAAAAAAACGAGTGTTTAAATCAGCCGGCAGGCCAGCGCATATGTGTGTGTGTGTGTGTGTGTGTGTGTGTGTGTGTGTGTGTGTGTGTGGCCATGATGAGCCATAGATCAACATTAATTCATTGCCTTCGCAGAGCAATTAATCTTTGCCGTGTTAGCTGAGAGCACAGCGCTCAGGTTGCCCGGCGCCTTTCACACGCAAACCGCTCCAGGCGTCACGTGACCTACATCGACCAATCACGCCACGGCGTTGAATATATAGACACAGAAAACTCTACACACACCCACGCGTTAGGCTTAAAAGTAAGTCGTTGTTAATTAACTCGCAGCACAAACGCTGTTGTTTTGTTTTCTCCGCGTATGTTTTGCGCACCCGTGCGAGTTGAGCAGATGTACGGACGTCACGTGCGCCTCGTGTTTATTTGCGCAAGTAATGACGAATGAAGCAAACTGTTGCAGGCCCAGCTGGGAGCTCCGGCTCCACCGCTCTCTACAAAACTAAGGGCACCTGAGAAAGAAATGCAAACATGGCACAGACTCTTTTTTTTCCCCCCTATTTCATTTCATTAAATTTTTTGTTTTTGATTTTCCACGCAACATCAATTATCAGACAACAATGCAAACAGTGACGGGTCCGAGACAACAGAGCCAGCACTCAGAAGTAGAATTGCCTAGAGACACTTACGCTGACTTCGTTGGAGGTGTGTGTGTACGAGCTCAGGGGTTGTAGTTTATTTTTTAAATAAAAGAATACATTTTTTAAAATATAAATAAAGTTGCAAAACTTTCGGTTTTTGTATCATGAATGACAAATTTCGTTCTTTTTTTTGTCTTCGGTGTAGACGTCACATTCCCATTAGTCTTTTTTTTTCAGGGCTTAAATTCCGAGTTCCCATGGTGTAACTACGACATTGCAGTGATTATGTATTAAAAAGGGAATTACTGGCTCAGGCAGCTAAAGCTCTTGGTTACTGATTTGAGGATCTGAGCATCCGAGTCCGAGCCCCTGCCGTCAGTGTGATGCCCCACCCCACACTACCCCAAACTACCCCCCACACTACCCCAAACTACCCCACACACTACCCCAAAACTACCCCACACATTTCCCACACACTACCCCAAACTACCCCCCAAACTACCCCCCCACATTACCCCCAAACATTACCCCCACATTACCCCACACATTACCCCACACATTACCCCACACATTATCCCCACATTACCCCCACATTACCCCCACATTACCCCCACATTACCCCCACACTTACCCACACACACATTACCCCCAAACTACCCCACACATTACCCCCAAACTACCCCACACATTACCCCCAAACTACCCCACACATTACCCCCAAACTACTCCACACATTACCCCCAAACTACTCCACACATTACCCCCCATTACCCCCACATTACACATTACCCCCACATTACCCCCCACACATTACCCCCCACACTACCCCAAACTACCCCATACATTACCCCATTACATTACATTACCCCACACATTACCCCAAACTACTCCACACATTACTAAACTACCCACACATTACCCCACACTACTCACATTACCCCCACACTACCCCACTCATTACCCCACACTACCCCACTCATTACCCCACACTACCCCACTCATTACCCCCCACACTCCACCACACTACCCCATATTGCCCCACACTACCCCATATTGCCCCACACTACCCCACATTACCACATATTACCCCCATACTACCCCACACCACCGCACCCATTTCTCCACACTACCACCCAACTAACCCGCACTACCCCACAACACCCCAAATTAGCCCGCACTCCCCCACGTGCTGTCCTGGTTAGAAAAATGTGAGGGTTGTGTCAAGGAAGTGCATCCGTCGTAACACTTGTGCTGATCCGCTGTGGCGACCCCCTTGACGGCAGCAGTGGAAAGAAAGTTCAGCGACAATATTCCCAGCATTGCTTGAAAGTGGTACAAGTCATCAATTGAGCGTTCCACAGACGAACCGCGTGCTTCTCCAACACGGGTAAACCCTAAGAGAGTGCGTTCGCTTGGACAAACGTGTGCTAGTTCTTCTAACTAGCATCTCGTCGCCTTGTCTCAGGTCATGATGTGATGATATCCTCTGTAGTGTCGTCTCGCAGGTGTGGTGCCTGAACCTCACTTTTATTTTCTTTTACGGTACTCGGATTTCATTTCACTAATGTTAGCCAAGTTTGATTCTAACCAAATGAATGATTGGCTAACCTCAGCTCAGGTCAATGTTAAGTTACGATCATTAATAAACAGCAAATGAAAGCCTGATCCGGACTCGGAGGTGCAAGAAACTTTCGCTTGAAGAACTCGTAGTCCCGCCCACTTGTTTTCTATAACTCAGCTAGCAGGGACATGCACGTCCCCCGCATCCATCTCGGTCCTTTCCCCTTCAGTTAATCGCTTAATTTTATTAATAAGATTACATTTATTTAATTACAACACACACTGTTTTGCTCCGTATATGTGTGAAAACAATTCCTCATGCTCTTTCACAATCTGAGTCCTGAAATACACCCGGGCCATCAGGGAAGAAAACCTCCATAGATGTGATAACCTGGTGATTCAGTACATTCAGGTCATCAGCTGACTTCAATTCATTGCAATGCATAACGTTGCCGAGTCTCGACCTGAGCGACTGAAGCAACCGCAGATCATAATTCAAATCAAAAATGTGAGGGTTGCGTCAAGAAAGTGCATCCGTCGTAACACGTGTGCTGATCCGCTGTGGCGACCCCCTGACGGCAGCAGTGGAAAGAAAGTTCCACTTTCTTTTCTATTCCAGAGGCTTGCATGATACAGTAGACGCTATGCATGATGGGAGAATCGCTTCCTGATCTTCCCTTCTTACCCTGACACACCCATCACTCTGGTCTAGGATCAGTCTGGAATCATCAGGTCACATGACCTTTATCCAGCTCGTTATGCTCCCTAACAAACCGAGGTGGGTTTTTTTTTTCTTTTTTTTTCTGATGAATCTCACTAACAAATGGTTTTCTTATGGACTCAATCCTGTAAGTTCTCATCACATTGTGTGTGTGTGTGTGTGTGTGTGTGGGAATATGGAAATGCGTTTACTTTCGCTACTAAAAACAGCTCTGGTTATAACTGTTGTTTCTTTCTAGCATGCAACTTCAAGTTAAACTGATTTGTCTGACCGTATTTCTTTAATAAAGCTGACGGTTCAGCGCTAACCTACCAGGCTTTGATGATGTGTTAAAGGGTTTTTACCTTATTTATAGTCATTTGAATTCTCCCTAGTTGTTTTCTTTGCTTCATGCAGCCCAAAAACGTGACCCTTCGGAAATGGCCAGGGAGGACACACACACACACACACACACACACACACACACACACACACACACACACACACACACACACACACACGTCCTGTCCCTTTAAACAGACCAGGCAAGTGCATTACACATGCGTTGACGTTGCTGACTCTGAGGTTCATTTAGCCTAATGTTTACACCAACTTTCTAGAATCAGACAAACAAGTCTCAGGAGCACAACTTGGGAGTTTTTAAAGGAAATGATGCAAAAACATTAGTACTTCAGCTCTGTTCGGCTGGAAACGGCTACTTTCCTAGCCCTGGGGAAAATGCAAATATAAACCCAAATGTGCATGCGTCTCTGTGTGCGCGCGTGTGTGTGTGTGTGTGTGTGTGTGTGTGTGTGTGTGTGTGTGTGTGTGTGTGTGTATAAATGAGACTAGCTTTTCAGTGACCCTCGACAAGTAGCCTAATTAGAACGCCCCTTTACCCACATTTCAACTCTCCCCTTCATTAAATCAGTAATGGTGTTTTAATAGGCAGTGTGATCAAGGTTCATAAACGTCACATATTCAGACGTGTCGACACGCGAGCCCATTTTCAGCCGCAGCAGCTCCAATCTGAACTCACGAACTGTCTCCGTCCAGCTCATCTCCTATCTAACCCAGCCAGGACGAGGACAGGGTGTGTGTGTGTGTGTGTGTCGGTACTGTCTGTGTGTATTGGGTCTCTTAAGTAACTCGTTATCCTCTATTATCCTCTATTTAGCATTTCTCTCTGATACAATTCAAGTGCACATCACGCGCACCCCTGAGAGTATCCAGCACACACACACACACACACACACACACACACACACACACACACACACACACACACACACGCGTGCGCATACATACGTACGCAAGCTTCCACCCACCAAAAAAAAAAAACAAAAAAAAACAAGGTGGGGAGAAAAAAAGCAAAGTCAAATTAAAGCCGCTAAAAAAAGCATCCCAAATTACAGTTTTCCACACCAGGGGCTGAAACAGCATCCTCAATTTAGGCTTATTGTCTCATCCAATAGCGCTGCTCATCCTTCCTTTACAGGGGAAAAATTCAAGGAGGTCGTAAAAAGGAGGAGAAAAAAAAAACGAAAAAGAAGAAATGTTAATTCAGACTAGGCGAAGATGTCGAGTGAGCTGTAACGAGCACTGTAAACAATGATCGTGATCATAGGTCAAGCTGCTCTTGCTTAAAAAAAAACAAAAAAAAACATCAATAACAAAGGATTGCTAAAGGTCAGTTCAGTGTCTCTTTTTACTCATTTATCAGCGCGCGTGCACTTGTTTTTTTTCCCCGCCCTCTCTTCCTCCCTTCCCTTTCTCCTTCTCCATCAGAATAAAAACAATGAGAGAAATGAAGTCATTAATCAGCGGCGCTTCTGCCCTTCCGCAGCCTCAGAGGAGATAAAGCGACAGGCGAGGTAGAGGATGAGACGAAGGGTGGGGCGCGCCCGTGCACGGCTCCCTGCTGACCCATAGTGGAAGAGAATCGGAGGCGGGATCGCTCGGCCTGCGTTTCGGCGTCGCCCCGTCACACGTCCCCGTCGCACTATTCCGGTCGTACTTATTCCAACCCCTCGGGGGAAAAAAATGTACAAAAAAAGAAAAAACTAAGTCCTGGCCCTCGTGACCTCGTCTAGCGCGGAGTAAAGTCTGACGAAAGCAAATAATTGGCCTGTTTTTCCTCTTTCTTGTTTCGTCGTTCCGATTGCTTCCAGGTCCTTATCGCGTCCCGCTCTGCCGAGTCGCTGCCCTTTGCTTAGTTAGTCGTCCTTTTCCGTCCAGTTGGCGCCCGTCCTCCGGACCTCATTCATCAATCATTTATTTATTGCCGTGTGTAAATGTTTCCTTTGGCACAACCGCCTGAAAAATTCCTCCCTGATTTATTATTTTTTTTAAATCAATCTTAAAAATATCATGCTTCATCATCATCATCATCATGGGTGCACATGAATCTTTATTAAGAATAAAACAGGACTGAAAATGACTAAATTGATGAATAAACGATGGTTAAGTGTAGCGCTCCAGTGGAAGCCCTCATTATAGGGTTATAGGGCGCAATTACTTTTGTCCTAACTGAACGTTTAATACTGGATCAGTGTGCATCAGTTTATGAACTCTAGTGACTCTTTGTGAGCGACATGATTATACGAGCGATGTTCTACCGTGCCGTACTGTACATGAACTCGGATCTCTAGGATTCTCTTGAGCAGCATGTTCGTTGGAGAAACACGAAAGCTGATTCGTATGCGATTTCATCCGAGTTCCAGCTTGACGCTTGGAATTGGAGAACAGACGCCAGGTTAGGAGGAGGTCAGCGCCCTCGCGTACCAATCTTCCCCTTCAGGAGAGGGAGTAGATCCGTTCTCCTCGTGTTCTTCGACTGTCCAGCTTCACAGAACGGACGCGGCGCGAAAGCCGTTTTTCCGCTCCGCTTTTCGCGCACGTGTCATCGAGTCCAGCGCCCGGCGCCTCCTCGGCCCACGTGGCACGTCTTGCCGAGTTCCCTACAGTTTCTCTACGAGCTGATTACAGTGCTCCAGAGCCTGCTCACTTTGGAGCTCCGCACGTAGAGGGGAAAAAAGCTTAAAGACGGACAAGACTTATTCTCTCTCTCTCTCTTTTTCTTTCTCGCTCTCTCATATATTCAGAACGGCTCCATGAAACGTACAAAGAAAAAAAGAAGAAAAAAAAGGAAAATGCATGCATTATTCAAACTCTTCAAAGCCAGGAACTGAAACGTCTGCATGCAGGTTAGGACAGAATTAATTAGCAGGAAACGGTTTTAAGGAGTCAGGAGTAGATAGGAGCGCTCGTCTTGCTCTACAGTGGCGCCGCACACGAAAATCACATTTACGCTTCGAGAGAAGGAGCAGCCGGAGATGCACCTCAATATCCGCCTCGATACACAATCCCTTTTCTTTCTTTTTTCTTTTGCATCCTCTGGTCACTTGTTCAGCCGCGGTCTGTCGCTCGGCTCATTGGCTTCGCTGTGAGGGCACGGGCTTGGCTAAATCTCAACGACAACGATCTCTGACAAAACACTGCGCACTGCAAAGATGGCAGCACCTGCTGACCAAGGAAAAGGCAAAAGTTAATACGCCCCATATAACGAATGAAGGCTGGTCTTAGATTTGTTATCCTGCAGTGTTTCACCACACACACATACACACACACACACACACACACACACACACACACACACATACACACATACACACACACATACATACACACACACATACATACACACACACATACATACACACACACATACATACACACATACATACACACACACATACACACATACACACACACAGCAAGCTAGCTATTGAGAACTATTGAGTCTTCCACAAAAATGTTTCAAATGGACTAATTGTCCTTCTTGGAAGCATCCCGTCTTGAATCTGATCACTACACGGCATGACGTCTGTCCATCTCACGTATAGAATGCTGGATGCACGGATGGTCAATATCCCCTAATTAACCAGTTCATTTTAATTCGATTAAGCCAGTAATTAAACCTGGAGCTGCGAACCTCATGCTTTAAGGCCAGACAAAACCAAAAATAGAAACAAGAATTAGTCTCCAGCTGCAAGCAAAGATTACTCTGGGGAAGAAGAAAAAATAAATAAAAATACAGTATTCTGGGAATTCTCAGTTCGAGGTAAATAACCTTCAACCGAAGACTTAAGCCTTGACTCACTTCCGTACTCCCACCTTAAAGACTGACCGTAGCTAGCCGCTAATTGTGCTATCAATCTTAATGGCTCACCGATTACTTTCTTAAACCGTGCCTCTTCCTGGAGAGGGGGAGGGAGACGATGGAGCGAGATGATCGCGTGCGAGCGCTTCCTCGGTCTCGGCTCTCTGGGCTTTTTGTTCTCCTGCAAACCCAAACCGTGGACGCTTAACTGCAGGGATGAATCACTCTGCAACAGACACAGACTGCTGCGGGCAAGGCGGCTTAAAAACCAAACCCGCAACCCCGCCGGCAGCCATGCTCGGGTCAAAGAAAGGACATGCACATGATGAACCGGTACCGATCTGGCCACGGTCCGGACACAGCCGCGCGTCCCAGCGTCCTTACGCTAGATGTGCTTAATGTGCATTCGCCGCACAGCAGAGAGGATGTTAAAGGGATTAAAAGCACGTTTAGAAAGTGGGAAGACGGAAGAGCTTGAGGACACGCCGGGTGAAAGTCGAGGCAGGGACACGAAGATAAGTGACAGATAAAAGGTTCGGTAGAGGTGCTGTTCTGTTCCCCGAAGTAAATGTTACTTAAAAGGCAAGCGCGGTTGTCTTAAACATCTAATTAACTGCCTTGAGGAGGGAACAAAACACTCAGGGATCTGCCGGTATAGAAAAATAATCAACTACACGATGGGGCGGTGTGGCTCGAAATGAAAGCAGAGTTGCTCTTAAAAGACTTTAAGCCTCACCGAGGGGGTTTTATTCGTTCATTCATTAAATCATACAGGCATCGTCCGTCTGATATTTTATCCCTCTTAAAACCAGTGCAATCACAGGCTTTTTTCCAACGTTCTTTGTTATGGAACACCCATTCCTTTCAAGGGCCCCTTGGAAACTTTATACACCGGGCCCTACAACCTGACAAAGCCTACGCTGTTCACAACTGCTGTACCTGTAAGCGCTCCCTGTCACTTTGGGCGTTTTCACATCAGGGCCTGGGATCGTTTTCCAGAGAACTTGACCCCAAAAGTCTTGCTCATTTTGATCAGTGAGAACGCAACCGTTCCATGCTCGGGAACGATACAGCGCACTCGGGGACGGATTGGAGCCAATCGTACATCATGCACCGATCTCATCCTCCGACCTACACAGCCATAGCTGATAAAGTAGGAAGGCACACGAGAGCGTCGCTCGACAGGTTTATTCTTTATTTTTCAGAAATATCAATAATATTAGACATAGCGTGAAGGTTAATGTCCTCATTCTTGTCTTCTCTTGTGTTTAAGGGCCGCTCTGCTGTATCAGAGGATATAAATATGTAAGTGTACCCGAATACGGACAATAATAATAATAATAATAATAATAATAATAATAAATGTGAACACTGGCCAGTGAAGGAGGGGGAGAAGGGGGAGCAGTCATTCCTGGGCATGCCTCAAATCAATCATGCCTAGTGTGAAAATGCCTTTAGGCTCCCTTGGAATCGTCCTTACTTATCCCCACTCCCCTTCGCAGCACCCCAGTTTCCTGTTATCACCTCCACCAGGGTGTCAAACTGGCTCCAGAAAGGGTGCGTGTGTGGAGGCTTTCTTTTCAACATAGCTTCTTTTCTGACCAATCAGAATCGAGAAGAAATATTAAACAAGAATTAAAGTTAGAATCCATTGGACAGAAAAGAGCACTCAGGACTGGGAAGACTGGGAATATAAACCCTCATGCTGGACGTCCCAGAATTCCTCCATCTAATCAACACCCAAATATGGAAAATCTGCCTGAACAAACCACACTCCGTCCTGTCTGGATGCGTCCCGGGATTGCAATCCTACCCCCCCCCGCCCCCCCCCAACACCTCATACGCCACATCCAACACCAAAGGGACGAACAGTTATTGCCTGTAAAACACCGGCGTACCAGAAGCCTTTTTCACTACCGATGGCGTGTGGGAGTACTGGGATTTTTCACTCCGAGCGCGACGTTTTTAAAAGCGGGCGCCGGGATGAAACCACAAGCGCAACATCGCTACAGCAGTTCCACTCACAGGGCCGGGTGTTGGAGAGAAAACTGGGCCAGCATGAATATACACACACAAATATATATTTATACACACACACACACATGCTGTGATCATCTTTCTCTGAGACTAACTGGGACAGGCTCGTACCACTCACGAGGGAGAATCCCATCTACGCAGATTGCGCCTGACACACAAAAATAAAGGCGCCCTTAAATGAGCGACAGACAATTTAATGACCAACACAGGACGATTAAAAACATTTTTTTTTTCTTTCCTGAAGAAAGCGCAACACGTTGCCAAAGACCTTGAGGCGGTGTCGAGCGCGGCGGCAGGAGCGTTAGACAGAATCTCCCGCTCGACCTCCAAAAGCTTCAAGGTAAAAGCGTCAGAAAAGCTAATACACTTAGAGAGACACTTAGCTCTCGAATACGACACTCACTGACCCAGCAACTATCCAATCCTCTCATAACACTCTGCTAAAGAGGGCCGGAGCAGACGCAGGGCAGCTATTTAACACACACACCACGAACGCCACGAACGCCGCTTCCTTTTGTAGCGCATGCTAGTGGGTTTAATAATATATATATTAGTGCTGTCAATCGATTACAAATTTTGTTTTATCTAGTTCAATCACTGTCATGGACTGTGATTAATCATGACGAAACACAAGTTTAAAATACTCAGATTTACTGGTATTATAAACATGCAATGGTGGAATAAAAAGATGCATGACGAACTGTTTAGAGGAAACAGATTATGCCGTTTTATAATATCTCAAACATCAACATTTAACAAATGTTGAATTAAAATCTCTCCAATGGGACCGGCTCTGCATGCACTGGCTGGGTTTTATGGGCGTGTGGAAAACCACTGATGGTGGGGCTCGTACCCGGACCTTCAGATCCAAAAGTCAACGACCTATAGCCTGAGCCGCCGGAGCCACCGCTCACACCTCTTACATTTAAAGTATTCTTGTGAAAATTTATAGTGAAAAACATATAATGAAACTGTTCAGCACACCTGATGATGTTTCCCCGATCATCTTATTACCCGTGCTAAACGCCAGTATCACACACAGCCGGGTAAACCGCACTGCGTGTGTGAGGAGTTGTCGGGGTCATATGATTAATTTGCATTAAAAAAAATCAAAAATCAAAAACATTTTTTTAAAAACGGGCCTCCGAGTGGCGCAGTGGTTAAAGCGCTCGCCCTATCATCCGGAGATCGCTAGTTCGAATCCCGGGTGGTGCTGTAACCTCTCGCAGCCGGAGGTCTAGAGAGAGCTGATTGGCCGAGCTCTCTCAGAGGGGAGGGATGAGAGGTACATAGTGCTCCCACATTAATCGCGGCTCTACAGCCAGTCAGGGGCGTCTGTGAGCTCGCGCAGCGGAGGGAGCGGATAGCGCTGTCCTCCGAGTGTGTTACGCCGCCCCCAACGGTGCGCGAGCGAGCAGTTCGAAAAGATGCGGTCGGCTGACGTCACGTGGTTCGGAGGAAACACGTGATAGTCTTCGGCCCTCCCGGCTGAGGGGTAGTAGTAGCCTTAATGTGGGAGCCCCCTAGTGACGGGGAGGAATTGGACACGACTAAATTAGGGAGAAAATCTAGGAAAGCATATATCCTTAGCTTAGCTCAATTTAGCAAAATTAACTAGCCACAGCTGACCTAGCACTTTTCCACCACATGACAGCTAATCTAAATCTAGAATTTTCTAAAATATGCTATTGGTAACATTTTGTCTCACAGTAGCTGTGAAAAATTTTGAAATCTTTTTTTGAGGACAGCATTTCATCTTCCCCCAACCCCCCGCCCCCCACACACAACCCCACCCCCGCATACACACACACACACACACACACACACACTAGTAAACAAACCCTAGCAGCAGTAAACCATTCTTAGCATATATCCTTAGCTTAGCTCAATTTAGCAAAATTAACTAGCCACAGCTGACCTAGCTCTTTTTCACCACATCAAAATCTAGAATTTTCTACAGTGCGCTGTATGTAACAATTTGTCTCACAGTAGCTGTGAAAAATTTTGGAGGTTTTGTTATGAGGACAGCATTTCTTCTTTCCCCACACACACACACACACACACACACACACACACACACACTAGTAAACAAACACTAGCAGCAACAGCAAAGAACCTGAAGCCTCAAGATCTGATTCAGTATTTTTCATACGTTTTAGTTCTGACAAATAAATCAGTAATTTTACTAAAACATCATGCGCTCCGGGAGCTGACTTTATTTTACAACACAAAAAAAAGAAATAAAAAATTTGCCATGTTCTATGTCCCAAATGAGGCCACGTACGACATTAAGGCTCCCTTAGAGCTTGAAACTCCCACTGGGAAAGTCAAACGTTCGGCTCATGACCGCTAATCAACATGATGAACAGAAACCGTAACCCCGTTTTCTTTGCTTTTTAAATGAGATTACTGTCAAATTTGCTCGAGATGAATAAAAACAGATGCTAGCGTAGCTCTAGCATAGGTTGTGAGATTAGATCACTCTAACAAGGGCCAAACAAATAGGCATCCATGTTTGTGTTGTAGCTCAAGGTCAATGAAAGGTTGACCGCAGAGAAGAGAAGAACTCGTGGGAACGATTTAGGACGTGGTACTTGTTTTCCAGAAAGCTTGTTTTTTTTTTTGTTTTTTTTTCCCCCAGAGAAGACCCTGCTAGCCTTCCCTTCAAAACAGCGATTCAAGCTAAAGGCTTACGAAACGACTTTCGACCCGCACACGAAGAACCGTTGATACTAATAAGACGTAAAAATGCTTAATTATCCCTTTAAATTCAGTTCGAGGGGAGAGGGAGGATCTGCAATTTCTCTCTTTCTCTCTGACAGCAAAGTAAAAAAAAAAAAAAACTAATCTAAATTTAGCATCAGATTTATCAGGCTGTGGCAAAAACGAAAGAGGGGGAGTGTGTGCGTGTGTGTGAGTGTGAGGGAGGGAGAGAGAGAGAGAGAGAGAGAGAGAGAGAGAGAGAGAGAGAGAGAGAGAGAGAGAGAGGACAGGCATCTTAGCGGTGGGCGTCCACAGAAGGGAACTGTTCGTCATGAGTCACGTTCAGACAGAACCAAAATACATCTCCGCCAGGCTCGAAAATAGCACAGTGCACTGACGCTGGCCCGATGTGACACACACACAGACACACACACACACAGACACACACACACAGACACACACAAGACAAAAGGCCTGCCCCCTAGCAAGATCACAGTGGAGGAGGAGGAGATTTTTTAAAAAACCTCAAGGAAGCAAGTCGTATGTGCAGAGAGAGAGAGAGCGAGAGAGAGAGCGAGAGAGAGAGAGAGAGGGGGGGGGGGGGAATGGAAAGAGAGTGGAAGGAGAGAGAGAGAGAGAGAGAGAGAGAGAATCCCTGCAGCCACCCAAGCAGATAAGCACAGAAGTGCTGCAGGAGCTCTGAAGGACACAGAGACAGAGAGCTACAGCACAGCCAACTGCAAACCCCACACACACACACACACACGCACGCACACACGCACACACGCACACACGCACACACGCACACACGCACACACGCACACACGCACACACGCACACACGCACACACGCACACACGCACACACGCACATTCTTCATCTCCCTCTTCAATGCCAGTAACACTTTAAAGGACATCCCCATCTTTTTTGGATCTTCACTGATGTGTTTTTGTTGCGATGTGTGGCGCTCTGGAACAGACTGGAATCCCACCCGGGGTGCGTTCCCGCCGTTATTGCGGCGTTCCCAGGAAAAAGATTTTTAAAAATATCTCGGGATTCTGCGGCAACCCTGACTGGGCCACTACTGATGAAGATGTTCTGATCAGTAAACATGCTGAACTCTGTCACCTGCATATAGAACCAGAAGGTGTGTGTGTGTGTGTGTGTGTGTGTGTGTCCAGTGAAGGGTGAAGTAGGGAAAGTGTATGGGAACTAAGGTGTGTTCTGATGAACCACACACACACTATCAGTAGTTCTATCATTTATGGGCGCGACAACAAAGCGCTAAGAATAACCAGCGAGCTCTACCCGCGCGATGCAGCGCGGCTGCTCGTGCGGTTTGAACCCAGGCAAACAAAAGAACACGAGTTTATGGCTAATTACTCTAAAGCAGCTAAAACATCCTGCCTGGGTTTATGATAAATCGCTTTAAACGCTGTGACTAAGCGGCTAAACGAGGCTGAGTGTAGCGCGAGCTAGAGGCTGACTGGTGGAGAACGCGGGCAGGCAGAGATAATTGCCTGTGTTTCTGAAGGTGCTCTAATAGGCCTGCGAGGCAGCCGGCGCTGAAGTCTGCACACTCGAGTGTGTCGAACACAAACCCCGCAGAGTGCGCAGGGAGGAACGGTTCTGCAGCAAAACGGCCCACATCCGTTCACAACGCCTCAGTGCACGCACACACACGGTGAGTGTGTACAGTAAATTACGCACAGTCTGAAATTAAAGACGAAAAAGTTTATAGCGTTTTCAGGACAGTGATGATGATGATGATGATGATGATGATGATGATGATACCAGTTCAAAAGGTCAAACTGGGGGAAAGATTATGCAAGAAAGATTATAAAATAAAAATATGACGCACATAGATGGGAACACAGAAATAATAGAAAGATAAACAAAAAGATAGCTAGACAGAGAGATTGAGGGAAGACAGACAGAGAAAAAGACAGACAGTAAGGAAGAAGTGGACAGACAGAAGCAAAAAATGTATAATGAGGCAGAGACTCATGAACAGACAGAGGATTAGAGGAAGACAGGAAGATAGACATAGACAATAGGACAGAGAGCGATGGACAGACATTGAGGCAGAGAAAGACAGACGGCCCTTCATAAAGTGAACCAGAGACAGATGACAGGACGACAGACAGGCTGTGCTATAGACTTGTACTCTGGGCAGGGTCATGGGCTCATGGGGTCATGGAGTGTACCCTGGGAACGCTGAGTGTATAGCTGGGACACACCCTGGATGAAACCCCAGTCCATCTCAAACACATGTGACTCATTCGTACACACTGTTAACTCATCTCCTTCACTTCACTACCAGCACGACTCAGAGGAACCCGACACAGATCCAAGGAGAACATCTGAAACTCCACACACACACGGAGCTGCAGACAGAACCCCTGACCCTGGAGCTCCTCTCAGCTCCGCCTCCCAGCCATGACAACGGCGCTGCCTTCCTCTGGAGCACCGTCACTACCTCCACCACACTGATAATAATAATAATAATAATAATGAGTTGTCTGGTTATCACCATCATCACAGTTGCACTCGCTTTGTTGTACGAGTCACCGCGAACGCAGGAGCCGTCTCACAGTCGAGAAAACACAAGGTCACACTCGAGCGTCATGCGGTACAAGCGGCGTGAGCGAGGAGCCGATCGACATGCTGCTCTTCGTGTAGGACGCTCTGCTGGGAATCTGGAGGAGGTACGAGCTGTCCACTCGTCCTCGCTGCCTCGCACTCCTCATTACTGTCACTCAGCCGGGAGATCTCAGGCGAGCCAGCTGGAGCAACCTGGTGCCCTCTCCACACACACACACACACACACACACACACACACACACACACACACAAAGAGGAGCCTGGAACCCCAACTCAACACAATGCATAATCTAGATAGGCAGATAGACAGTGAGGCAAAGGCAGGCAGACAGACAGGGAGACAGAGAGACAGTCCGGAAGTGCACCAGATGCAGACAGACAGAAAAAGGGGCAGATAAAGATAGACAGACAGAGAGCTTGAGAAAGACAGGAAGACAGACAGATAAAGAAAAACAAACAGACTGACAGAGAGAGAGAGAGAGAGAGAGAGAGAGAGAGAGAGAGAGATGGACAGACAGAGAGCTAGAGACAGACAGGAAGGCAGACGGGCAAAACAGATCGACAGACAGACAGAGGGCTAGAGACAGACAGCAAGGACAGACAGACAGGCAGAAAGTGAGCCAGGAACCCTGACTCAAAAGATCTAACTGGCCAGAAGACAAAGGGAAAATGCACGTGCACACACACACACACACACACACAAATATCATCTACAACACACCCAAACAGGCAGCGAGACACAAACCCATTCTCACGAACATCAACAACAAAATCATCATCTCACACACTCTGCGAGTGCACTCTAACCTACATGCAGATCACCTTCACTCACACTCGCTCTGTGTGTGTGTGTGTGTGTGTGTGTGTGTGTGTGTGGGTGTGTGGGTGTGTGTTTGAGGGAGATTTATGAGATCCTATCTCTCCTTGGCCTTTTTCTTTTTTTCCACTGGCCATTTCAAATCAGAAACAAAAGGGTAAGGAGGTTATTCCATCTCCAGACACTTTGATCCGTCTATTACCACCCAAGAATAGCAGCCGCTCCCATCCTCCCCCCCTCCGAGCACCGCCGCGATCGTGCCTGCGACATGCGTGCCTTGCCTTTTTTCAGGACCCCGAGGGTGAGACCGGGGTGACGATAAAGCAATCCCATCAACTAGACGCTGATTGATCAACTATCCTCACACACACACACACACACACACACACACACACACACACACACACACACACACACACTTGCACAACCAATGTATGTTTGTTTCTCTTTTTATTTTTTTTATTTTATTTATGGTTTTTTTTTTTTAAGAGGAGGGGGGGGGGGGTAGGTTCGGGGGGAGGGGGAGTCAAGTCAATGGACTTTCCCGTCTGCTGCGGGTTCTTTTTCAAAGTGGGATTTCTTTTCCTCAGCTAACACGCTGGCGCTGTACGCGCTCACGTCTGCAGAGCTCTGTTTACACCTCGGGATGTTTAGCGGAGACAGAATACGGGAGAAAATCAAAGACGCGTCGGAGTCGAGACGAGCTCTTCCAAAAGGAGCTAGGAAATAAAATCCGAGCGGATGATTGAAACTCTTGCGAGCGTTTGACAGGAGCGTTCGGGGGCGCCGGAGCGCTGCCTGGCAGCTTTAATTTTCCTCGCCGCTTCGTGCAGTCGGTTAAAATGAATATAATTCGAAAGCCCGGGCCGCCGTCGAGTTTAAATGCGGCAGCACGAGGAGGAGTCGTGGACGATTCACTTTGCTTAGTGGAAGCTGACCGAAAGCAGCACCGCGTGAGGGAGAGAGAACAGAAGTGATGAGAAAAGAGAAAGCTCGTTGCTGTTGCCTTAATTGGTGTTCGAGCTCAGAGAAGAGCAGTTGAGCAGCAAAGCTCCTGGGCCTCACTGCTTTGGCAAAGAAACGCAAGAAGTCTTGGAGTGTGTGTGTGTGTGTGTGTGTGTGTGTGTGTGTGTGTGTGTGTGTGTGTGTGTGTGTGTGGAGCAGGCATTACCCCTGGACGTTGTTAAAAATCTTGGGATCTCACTAGGCAACACATTTTCCCTCAACATGGGAATCCCAGAAGGGACGGTGACGTTACCAACGCGACCCGTCCCCCAGGGGAAGCCCAGACTTCAGACGGCGCTCACCAAAACACCCGAGAGACGCCTCGTGCATGCGGCGACTCTGAAAACAATCCAGGAATCGCTCTACAGGTCCCATTGTCGAGTCCTGCTATAAACCTGGCCTCGAAAAAGGTGCTTGAAGAATGGATCGTCATTTATTCTGCGCTCACTATAAAACAGGAAGTACACCACACAGGAAGTACTCAGGCTTGATCTTTGTCCACTGTCTCCTCGAGAGTCATTAAAGTTCAGATTTTTTTTTTTTTTTTTCGCACCAAACCTCTCCAGAATTCTGTGGTCTGTAATCAGAAACCTGGCTCATCCGGTCCGTCATTACGAGGCAGACCTGTCGCCGACGCGGAAAGGGTTAGCGCGGCGTCGCCTAGCTCTGAAGCGCCTAGCTCTGAAGCGCCTAGCGATGAGGCTTCATTTCCATAACAAGCTCCTCTCGCAGCACGCACGGCCACGGCCCCAGCGGCAATTAAATTCATGTCGAGACATGTTGGGTTCTGGAAAGCTGCGAAAACTGCAAAACAACAACAACAACAACAACAACAGCCGCGAACAATTGCAGATCTCGGGCGATGTTAGCTGGCACGTCAACCCCTTTGTGTTTCTCTAAAATAAAAAACAGAACAAGGCCAGTTCTAACAAGGAGCAGAGTAAAGGGTGACAGCCATGTTGCTTTTGAATTCCCGGGCTCCGATCGCTTCTCGCTCGTTAGACCGCACGTCTGAGCAAACCGATGGCGTGAACTCGTCTCGAGCGAAAGACGGCGTGGATTTGCGACGGACCGGGTCGGATGCTGTTTTTTTTTTTTTTTTTTTCCGTTTTTGGTTCTGAGCATCCGTCAGTGCGCGCCGTTCTCTCGACCCTCGGAGATGATAAACATTACGAACGTCCGTTTCGGAGCGTTCCGCGGTCACGAGCAAACGTGTGGATCAAAGACCCGAGACTCCGCACGTCTCTAATGAATATTAATGTTTAAACACACTTCAAAGTATCTGATCAAAGCGCCTCTGCGTTCCTGCGTCGAGAGGAAGAAGGCTGCGTAAGCAAGGTGAATTCTGGGACAGCTGTTGTTGTCGTTGTTGTGCGTTCACTATTCTCGGACGCCGGTGGCTTCCCGGGACGTGTTCGGGGATTCTTTTCAGCACACCGCGGTTGTCAAGAGCGCTTGTTTGAGTTACACGAACCGTCCTGTCACCTGAACCAGACTTACCGTTCTACTCCGATCTCTCTCAACAGCAAAGCGTCTGTATTAACTTCGGAAAACGTTCAGTGTCCGAGATCGGACCCGATACTTTGTCTGGCATTAACAAACGGCTACGGTCGCCAACATGGCTTATTTTCCCCGCGGCATCAGAGTAAAAGTGTACCGCGTTTATCCCAAAATCAGAGTAACCGTGTTCACGTCTTAATAACACGGTTACAAGCGATATACTGAACAGCATCCTCAAGCGCAGCTGCAGTACAAGGGGAAGGTACGTGAAAACACATGCGAAACCAAACACACACACACAAACACACACGTACTCTCAGAGGTCGCCCTATTCATCCCACAGCGCAGCCCTTTGAAACACCTGCCTGCTCGGTGAAAGAGCTGAAACCGATACCTCAACCACAGGGAGGGCAGAGCGGAAGGACAGAGAGAACCGGAGAGAGAGAGAGAGAGAGACGGAGAGAGACAGAAAAACGAAAACGATGACAAATGCAAAACAGAGAGAGACGCTTTAAACCGAGCCAGAGTGCTTATAGAGGCCTTAAATCAATTTGACATGGAGGAACAAAAAGGGCTGTGCAATGCTAATCTATCTGCCTTAATCCCATTGCTGCGAGATCCTTTTAAAATTTACATTCACTGCCTAATACAAAAACAAATAAAACCTCCTTTCTTTCTTTCGTTCTTTTTTTTTTCTCTCGCGCGTTAATCAGCTTGCCCTTCATCGTGCCCTTTCTCAAGCAGTCCAAAAAGGATTTCTTTTTTTTTTTTTTTTTCCTTTGATGCATTATCTTAATCCATTGGTTTTGTTCCTAAACAGCGATACACCGACACGACACATTTTGCTTTTCGGCGAGAAATCCGGGTTGCGTTCGGGAAAATCGCCAATCCGGGTAGAGCTTCCCGGCCACGCCGCGTACACATGCCGCGATCACAATGCTCTGGATGGTCTAGAAAAACAACAACAGCAACAGCAGCGCCTGCGAGAACAAAACACATTTCATCCTTCTGTCAGAAATCCGACAATCCGGAGGCAAACTTCTTCGTGTTGTTTTTTTTTCTTTTTTTTCTGCGCTATGATATGGAAAAGAAAAGGTTAAAGCAGGCAAGTAAAAAAGAAATAGAAAATAAAAAAGAAAAGGTGTTGGGGGGGGGGGGGGGGGGGGTTGGACAAACTCTAACACAGGAACACACTGATTGTTTCTCGACCATATGCCGATACCCTTAAGACACCATGTGCTTTGGCTTTGAAAGCGTTCGCTGCTGATTCCCCATCCGAAACTCGAACCGCTCGGCAACAACACCACGAGGAAGGAGCGGAGGGGGGCGAAATCCATTATCGATTTTCAGCTTGTTTCGGGATAAAGAGGAAAGAAAACAGAGTAAACAGCCCGGTAACATAACGCTCTTTAGCGTCAGGAAGTGAAATCATTTAACGGCAACCTTCGTAAAAAATAAATAATAAACACACAGCCGCAACACACACCAGAGTTAGGTTTAACGATGTGTAACGGTGAATGACGCTCATGTTAGAGCCGCGACAAACGGCCCAGGCCTCCATTCTTAACTTGTGATGTGTGACGTGTAAAGTTACGGCTGTACAGTGACTCTGAACCGACACTGGAGACTCCGTCCATAAACGTCATATAAAAACAACCCCTCGACTCCCAGAGTACACCAGGAAACCATGAGGAGAATCAGTGCGTTTGTATATAAACCTGTCTACACGATCACACAGCTGACCGATCACAACGAAGAATTCACCAGGACAGGGGTGTGAAATCACCAGAAAATCAGCATCATCATCATCACCATCATCATCATCACCACCATCACCATCAGTGCAAGCAGATAGGAATCTTGAGCTGTTCTGCGTTAACGCTCAGACCCGTGGCCGTACTGGAACTCACAACCTTCCTGTGACTTTTTTAGATTTATGAGGAGAGATGAGAAACAGAGACATGAAACCAGCAGCGGCGCTGGACCGATACGCGCATGAATGAAGAAGGGTCATACCTTAGGCTGAGCGCGGCGAGGGAAGGCCACTTTGGGATCAATCTGCGGAGGAAAAAAAAAGGAAAGTAGTATTAACAGAGTGTCAAACACACATGTACCGTGTACTGAGTGCAAAGTACCGCGCGAGACCAAAATAAATAAATAAATAGATAGATAGATAGATAGATAAACAAACAAACAAACAAATAAATAAATAAATGAACTGGCGAATCGAAACTCTATTCGGGCCAAAGTGACATCACGCAGCATTAAATCTACCCAGAAACGGATAAAATCTATTTTTAATTGCTGAAAACGTACAACCTTTATAATATTAACATAGCAAATTGTTACATTATTGCAAGATACAAAAACTTTTCGGCGCTCCGGTTAGATTAAAACCTCTGCTGGTCTTCTCAGCGCTTTCTGTTCAAAGCTCCCGTCTCCCCGGTCACTGCTGTGCAGGTGTGAACGCGTGACATCACTTCATTTCTAACTGCGGTGCGAGAAACAATGGACGAGCCCTATATGTGATTGGCATGAAAGAAGAGCAGCGATTCATGCTTTCGTGGTCTGACGCGGTACCTGGTGCCGAAACACCTGACGCAAGAGCGTAAAACAGAAGAGTTGGGAGATCCGAAAAACAAAAGTTCGAGCGATATCGTAAGGAAGGTGAAGGGTACATCCTCAATCGCCAACCGGGAAAAGTTCCAAAGTCAAACAGCAGCTGAAAAGTTGATGAAAGGGGTTTGACGATTCACAAGGGCCAGAAGTATTGGAACATCGAGACAAAAGGTTCAACAGTCGACGGTGCTCGTTACTGTGAGACGCTTATTGAAGAGCTGAAGACTAAACTGCGGATTAAATTCAGAACGTTAAAACGTTAACGTTTCTCCCTATAGCCCAGATCTCGCGCCATCGGACTTTCACCTCTTCGGTGCCCTGGAAGCCGAACAAAGATTCACTTTTGATGAAGAAGTGAAGACAGCGGTGCATTCGTGCATTCGTGGCTCACAGCTCAGACGGAAACATTTTTTAATGAGGGAATACGAAAGCTTGCTGACAGATGAGCACAGTGTATTGAACCGCGAGGAGATTATGTCGAAATATATAGTTACAGTATTGTATCGTCATAGAAAAAAGGACTGTTATTCCGCACCATATTAAAAGCATCATACAACAGTTTTATTTGAATCGTGTATACATGAAGCCTGACCTCATCATTTAATTTGTTTTACCCATCAGATCATCATTAAAAGTATTCACGCTGATTAAAGAAGCCCCGAAAAATAAAAGGAGGACAACAGATTCTTCTTCTCCTTCTTTTTTCTTTTTTTGTTTGGTTCATTGTCTGGTTAATTTCGGCGTTTCTCTCCCCGTCGAGCTCTCACGCCGGGAGCTTTATCAATCTCGCATTTGGAACGAATGAGAAACTATTTCATGCACCAGTGTCACGCTCGGCTTTAATACGCAGCTCTTTAAAACTTTCAGCCGATCTCATCCGAGCAGACAGTGAAGGAGAAATGGGGAAAGAAGGAGAGAGAGAGAGAGAGAGAGAAAAAAAAAAGAAAGAAAAAGAAAGAAGGAAAAAAAATGTAAACAGATCGAAATTGTTCTCTTGCAGAAAATTACTTGGCCGTGTTCAGCAAGGCAAACGCTTTACGTTGAGGTGTGTCTCGCGCTATAGAGCCGAGCGCTCGCCCCGAGGGAGGGATGGAGTGATATCAGATTGGGATCGTTACGGAGGCGAAAGCTTGGCGTGCGAGCTGTGTGAAAACGCAGACGCAATTTGGGACGAGGGTGTGTCCTGCATGAACAAGGTTTGTGATAAAATCCTGTCTGATGAGCGAAATTAAGACTAGTGACGCAACAAAACCCATATAGATGAAGACTGAAAGCTCTCACACTGGAGACTCCTTCATTAAACAATAAACAAACATTGCTGTTCATGGTCCTATATTTCGCTACTTCTTTAACAAGTTAACACGGGTCTCAGATCAGCCCCAAGGTGTGTGTGTGTGTGCGCGCGCGTGTGTTAATGCTCTGGCTGAAATACCCCTCATATAGAGCTTATCTTTCACTCCTCTTGTGTACATTCTGTTTCAGTCGAAACGAATGCAGTCATTGTCTATGTAAATGAGCTCCTGCTAAGCCACACCCCTCCAGGAAACAAAAAAAGCTAAAAAAAAAAAAAATCACATTTATTTTTGTTTGTTTTGATTTATTTTTGTTTGTTTTGATTTATTTTTGTTTGTTTTGATTTATTTTTGTTTGTTTTTTTAACCTCCCCTTTTCCACAAAGGCAGTTCCGGTTCCATGTCGGCACCAACACTTTGTTTGACTAGCTAAAGATTTGTAGCCGCCATATTAAAAAAAAAAGAAGAAGAAAAAAAAGGGCTCAATATGCGATGAGCAGCTCGAATGCTTTCTAGTAATGATAAAGCCAGCAGAACTGCTCACAAAGCAGCCATGTTGAAGTTCAGCATTGTTGATGTCTTGCCGTTAGCATTTTTTTGCTGCTTGCATGTTATTATTATTATTATTATTATTATCTGTTTTTTTGGGGGGCGGGGACTGCTAGCATTGCTGGGAAAGTAGACGTACACGTTCCTCTCTAGCCCATGGAAAAACTCAGCACTAGTAGCAGACATTAACCAGCACCTGGTTCACTTTGGTGGGAAAAGGGATAACGAAAGATCCACCACAATGTCGAAAAGTGAATTTTGCATAATTTGTTCGCTTTAAATAATGCATACTTTTTTCTTTTTTTTTTTCTTTTTTAGCATGGGTTTAGAGGCGATAAGAGTTGAAAGATGGTTTTGAGATTGAGGTTCAGTACCAAGTCCTTTTGTCCATGTTTACAGAAAACTGTTATCAAGTCAGTTTGAGAAACCAAGCACAAAATAAAAGAGAGAGAGAGAGAGAGAGAGAGAGAGAGAGAGAGAGAGAGAGAGCTGTTTGGAGAGCGCATGTGATGATGCTGGTATCTAAAAGCTAACTAGAAGCTGATGAAGTACCTCTACTTCGTAAGGTAAGGTGAAGAGTTCATATCCTAAAGGGTAATAAAAGCTTGCGGCAACGGAACTCATCCCTCATCCATCAGGAAACATGATATTTAGCTTAATCAGCTGTTTTTTTTTTTTTTTATTTTTTTTTTTAGAGGGAAGTATGTAGAATTTTCCGAAATAAAGCAAAATATTATATAGTAGATTTAAACATAAAATCACAAGCTAATCAAAAAATCTTGATAAATCTAATCATATCATCAAGCTTCATCGGGCATCAAGACGCCAGCGGTTAACATCAACATACATCCCTACGAAGGACACCCAAGTTATGAATTGAGCGTGAATTCCTAACACGAGAGAAATTAAAACGGCACTGGAGTGTCACGTGGAGCGCGACACGATTACCCCGCTGTCTACCAGAGCAGAAGAACTCAGACTTGACAAATTTAACTGGAGGATAAACGGCCGCACGTTCGCTTCCCCCGACCCCCACACACGTGTGTGTACACACACACACACACACACACACACACACACACACACACACACACCCAAAAGCTATAATTCCATTTGACAGAGTTATGATTGTTATCTCTGTAAATCAGGTCAATTTAAGAGATAAATTCCGTAACACCTGGCTGTAGTAACCTTCCTCGTATAATGAATTCTGTGTAATGATTCGTTTTAGCGATCGGCCCCAGGCGCGAGCGATTCAACCTCAATTACTGCGAGAGAGCGGCCCAATCCGGGCGCAAGCACGCAACCACGAGGCTTTGAATTGCAAAGCAGGTCGACTCCTTTCATGAGCTGGCTCTGTAAAATCCACCCGCTTCACACACACACACACACACACACACACACACACAGTTCCTGTTCAATTTTTTTGTCTTTTTTTAAATAATATATTTAAGAATAACCCTGATCCTGATTCCTTCTTAACATCCACAATAACGCTGCAATATTACAGTAATAAAGGCACAACGGGGATAAAAAATTTTTTTAAATCTCGCACCGATTCAGCGCCTGATGAAAAACCTCGCATGAGATTAACGTGGCAATCAGGGCTGCCGACTTAAATACGTATAACTAACGAGTAATAGTACACACATGTATTCAAGCGCGCACACACACACACATCTGTCCTGGAGTCCTGACTCTGTACTACGGGAGCACGACGCCTTTAAAAAAAGATACGCGCCGCGCGAGCCAATCAGGGCGCGCTTCCTATTTCGGGTCGTGCCCTTTGCGAGTGAATGGCTCCTCTGTGCACCTCGGCAAGGAGGAAAATGCCAACAATCTGTGTCCTTTCAGTGGAGGTATTTATGTAAATGCAAAACTGATGAGAGAATTAGCTCGCATTCATATCGAACGGTGTGACCCGGGACTCTCCTCTCCGTCGCTTCGGCGGGAAACAGGGAGGGGGGGGAGGAATTAATAAATAAATAAAAAAAACATTCACAATGCGACCGCTGGCTAATTTCAAGGATTAATATTTGATAAGGAAGCATAATAACACAAATATGAGCAGGTCATTTAGTTTTTAATTAGCGTGAAGTATAGCGATATGACGTTGGAACGCTGGAGTTTACCTCACGGTACGCTTTCCACAAATCTTTTTCCTTCTTAAAAGAAAAGATTCAATTGCTGTCATGCTTTTCACAACTTGAACGACTTTTGACTTCATAAGTGTGAGAAAATCTTCAGCAATATGGCGCTGCAGTTTGGTTAGCTCCGACGCTAAGTGTTTTAACTGTGTCAGTTCAGTCGTTTCTCAACAAATCTGAGGTAAACTTTGATGTTTCTGACAAGTTTAGCATATTTCCGTCATACAGTTACACCTCGGTATACAAATTTTCAGAATCCTGGAGGCGAGTTCTTAAGGCGAAATTACATATTGTGAAACATTTTCCCAGAGAAAATAATGTGAATGCAGAAAATCCGTTAGTCACCAAAGATATTACTAATGTTACCAATTTCCTACACCGTAATTATATTTTTGCATATAAAAACAATCAAAAGTAAAATATGAAATACACAGACATTAAACCTCACTTAACGTTAATTTATGATTCCTCTCGGCACCGGCTGCTTTAAAAACCAAACTGAAATCGGCTCAGTTTTCTTCTTGCTACCGTCCATGATAACATTCTTGGGACTCATGGTGCTATGTCTTCACTCACTTCACTTGACCAACAGGTTTTGAGTGGCTCCTGGACAAACGCGCAACTTCATTCTCAACTCGGTTCATGGTGAAAATGCTTCAAACAGTACACCGTGGCAAATTTCTCTCACAATTTCGCTTTTAAGGTGAAAATTCTTAAGTTCGTATGCCAAAGTACCGCTGTATTCGGCCTGGTTTTGTGTGCATGCACTATTTGGACAGGTTCCATCTTCACAAGTGCAAGAAAATCTTTAGCAAGCACATTGTTTGGTTGGCTGTGACGCTAAGCGTGTTTACTGCGTCGTTTTTGCATTTTCTCGACAAATCTGAGGAAAACTTCGTGACGTTTCTGACATATTATTTCCATGATGATTTTGCTTTCACATCAACAGTGAGAGACTAAAGAGCGGCGTGCTAGCTGGTTCAACATTGAGCTTAAAACGATTAGCTCTAAGCTCTTATTAACTCTGAATACAAGTTTCATTCTTTTTTTAAAGAGATTTGTGCCATATGTGCTTAAGACCTCTTTTTTCCACATTTAAAACAACATTAAATATTTACAGAAGCTAGTCAGCGTGACTTCTACTTCACACTGTTAAACGGTTTGTCCTCGTTTATGATGTTATTTAACTGAATCCGTGTAGGTTTTCCGAAGTCCTAACTGCTTTGCTAGCAAACCTGAATATTACAGTGCATCAGGTACAGAAAAAAAAAAAAAAAAAAAAAAGTTCTCTTATGTTGTAACATGAGATCATAATATTTTGGCTACATCACCCTCCGCGAGATTAACTTCCTGCTCGGCTAAACGAGGCGGTTAACCCTATTCCCCCCCCCCACCCCACCCTCCACCCCCCTGTGCAGATCCTGAGGAAATTCAATAACCAGCTCGTCTTATTGAAGGAAAAAGTGTAATATTGTCAGAATTACGCCACAATCTACGATCACCGATTTCTGACAAACGTCAATGATTTGTTTTCAGGGAGGAGACGTTTAGGAAGTTGCCAGTCTTTGTGTAATTTGTTCCGCCAAAGGAAAAGCAAAATTCTTGCTTGGCATCATTTGTAATGTAAAGGACTGCAAAGTACATGATAACAGGAAGTTTCTTTTCGAGGACGTTTCACAACAATGAACACAATCATAAACAGATAATAATCGTGTTACGGACAATACTGTATGAAAAATGGCTGCATTGCGTGCTCGCGCACATCGCCGCCACTGCCGCCGCCTCTGCTTTGCATGTGTGAAAATCTTCAAGGCCGCTTAGTTAATGTTGCCTTGCAGAGAACGCAAACTAAATGAATGAATGAAAATATTCAACGATAATAAATCTACACTGAAATAAATCTACTAAAAAAACTACGGGTCATATTAGCTTAGTGATGGTTCACAGAAAGGTGTTTTCAAAATCTTTGGATGTTCATGAAATGTACGATGCAGCACAGCAAAAATTATGAAAAATATATGATACTAATCTGTTCTATTGTGACATATATGTAATCTACAACAGATTTAAATAAGTTTCAACAAAATGTAACAAAATACTTATAGATTAAAGTCTTTGGTTAAGAATAGAGCCACACAATTTGATTTTTTTTTTTTTATTTAAAAAAGAGAAAGTCACACTGTGTTTATTTTGACACTTATTGCGGCTGCGATTTAAACTGCGATATGTAACTATCAAACTTATTTATCCTGGCTATCACCGAGAAATTGCACAGATGTCCTCATTAAGAGGATGTATGCCAATATCAACTCAAAAATTATTACAAAAAATACAAATAATAAACAAGCAATTAAACTATTAAAAGTTTTAAAATTCCAGACTGTGCGCATATTACCTATAACGAAAGGTTGGTGTGATAAACCCGAGCTACTAATACCACTTTAAAGTTCTAATCATTTTATTTACCGCAATCCAACACTGTTATTAAGTAAAAACCTTATTATCTGTTTACAGTTATGTTTATTGTTATGAAACGTCGTGAAAAGAAGGTCCCTTTATCATGTACAGTACTTTGCAGTTTTTTACGTTACCAATGTCACCAAGCAAGTCTTTGGCTTTCCCTGACCAATCAGAGTCAATCATTTAAACCTGAAGGCTGGATTAAAATTATTTTATTATTTTGTATTTACTAAACCTATTACAAACGTAAGATGAAAATGAAGGCAAGTGTAACGTTGGGTATGAAAAACAATGTAACCTCCAATTAGTGTGCTGCTGAAGTCAGTGTGTCTTAAGTGTTCAAACTTGTACTAGATGGCTCATAACAGCCTACCAGAATACTATAATAAAGTGTATATATTTAAGCTTATATTTATTCACATACAACAACAGCAGCTTCTGATGCAAAGTCGTCTGTCCTGCAAAATGCACTCAATGTCAATATTGAAGCATAAACGATATAAACAGTATATCGAGCAGCACCGACTTTCCATTATCATTACAGCTCTCGGGGAGTGATGAAACCGGCTGCAACGGGAATTCGGCACAAGGTCGAATTACCCGAATTCAGCAGATACCGCCGATGCGCATCGTCACCTGCATCAGATGCAGGCGGTTAGTGTTAGGGGATGTTTAAGGTAAAGATGACGATGATGACCCAGTGCAGGACAGGGAATGGCTTTTTAAAAAAAGGCTTTTTTTTTTTTTTTTATAAAGCCCTGTTTGGTGACTACAGCACACAGGTGGAAGTAAGTCATCACTTTTCTGACACTCAAATTCCCGTGAAACCGCATACCTCTGCGGAGGTAAACCTGCTTCCCACAGCGAGTGTGTGTCTGGTCTAAGCGCAGACCGGCAGCGAGGAAACGGAGCAGGAGAATGTGCAGGTGTGACGAGGCCTTATGTAACCCTGCTGCTCTTCTGGTTTCACTGCAGAGAGCAAAGGAAAGTCAGTGGAAGAAGAACCTAGCCGACATCCTAACCTTCACTTTTCAACATCAGACCAAACGATGCTTGGATCTGTTACTCTGAAGAGACTCTGGAGCTGTGGATTTTATCAGAAAAGAAATTGTAGAGAAAAGTGGATAAGTCTTGAACTCACATGCTCCTTGTTGCCTCGGAGCTTGAAAACATGTGCTCTCTGACTATTCCTGCATCTCTGGCTCGGATTTTTTTCCCCCTCGCATTCGTTGCCTGTTAATTTTCACCCACCAGCCCATCATAGACAGGGAAAGCGACGGCACGCCGAGCTGGCCAAATCGCATCTTTTTAAACCTCTTGCTCATGCTACATCTCAGGACAGCGCGCCACGATCAGACGATAGTGTCATCCGTCCTTTTCCACACTCATGATCTGACAGACGCCTGTGAGTGATGGAGGAATGATAAAGTAAAAACCATCCATGAACCAAAACTGACCTTTCTGGCTAAAGTAATTTGCATCACTGATTAGAAGTGGTAAGAAATAATCAGTATGGATCACTTCAATTAGAAACTTAGTATTTCCGCTGTGATGTCTGACGTGACGTCTGCCGGAGGCCGTTTTGTCTACGCGGCGTGCAGGCAGCACGGGGATGTAGTACAGTAAGCGGCACGTTGAGTGGCGCTTTCAAAGAATCTGCGATTCATGTATGAGGCTCGATGCAGTAGGTAAATAACTATGGTAAGAAGTGGCAGGCAAAAAAAAAAAAAAAAAAAGATTTTTCTTTCTTTTCTAGCAACAGCCTACGACTAACATTGATGTGTCAATCCTGCCGGTACTAATGCGATCAAATGTCTGCAGAGTTGGCCAAAAGCAAAAAAATTAATTATAAAAATAATCATTTAAAATCACTGCTTTTTTATTTTCCAGAGAAGAAGGGTGAGCTAGACCGGGACTGGGAATGCGATCGCATGGGAGCGCCTGCAAATGATGCGAATGCAAACGACTTCCAGATCCGTATGTAAATGTGACCCTAAACGAGTAGGACTGCGGTCGCGTTTCTGTAATCTCGCACTGAATAAAATATTATTAAACGATCGGAACGTTTGATCGTTTTTAACTTCCAGAGCCTCATCGAGCAGATTCGGATTTAGAAACAATTATTATTAGTGTTATTATTATATAATCATAAAATAAAATTAGAACGGTTGGAGGGTTTAACTCGGAATCCTAGCACAATCTGGTGCAATCATGACGCGCAATGGCGCAATAATAACCTGCCTCGCGTTAGAGATGCTTCAGAGCAAGAGAGTGAGAATTTACATACTAAATATAAACGAGTTGTAAATATAAACTAAAAAAAAAGATAAACCAATTGTGTATCCATGTTGCAGGGTGGGGGGTGGGGTTCATGCTGCTCGAACGACTTTTTGAGCTAAATAATGCAATTGGGTTGAAATAAAATTAGACATTAAATATATGATTGCATGTCCATCGATTATCTTTATTTATTAATGGTTACTCATCTACGCACGGATTTCTCAACAGAAAAGCCAAAGGACGCTCTGGACCATCAACAGTAAAAAGCCTTAAACAGAAAAGATCCTTCACGTTACGTGCGCTGCCAGACAACAAAACACAAAACACAACAACGACACAAAGCTACACCGCTGTCCAAGAGGATCCTGAACAGGAAACGTATTGAACGCGAGATTGCATTTCCTAGTCGACAACTTGCCTCTACAAGAACCAGACGAGTAAAGAACCAAACCCAGAAACTGCGTGTGCAAACAAGATGTCCGGGGCACCCGGAGCCAAAGCCAGGATCATTTAGAGTCAACAGAGCGTTCAAAGACATTTGCGGCATTTATTTTCTCTTAAGTTCCGGCCTTTCAGCTCTACGGCGCATCACACGCGAACACCGCGTCGCACGAACCCGCGGCGGGAAATTTCCCCCGCTCCGTCTTTCCCGCCGGCAGGTCGGCCTCTTTGTCCTGAGGATCCTCCTGCCCGCTCGCTTCCAGCGCGTAGGTCGAGCGGTCGAGCTAATTGGCCCGAGCTGTCGGCTCAAGGGTTAATTAAACCCTCGACCGGAATCGTGTGGTTTCGAAGAGGGTCGAAAGGTGCAAAAGGTTTCGTGGTTCAATTCCGGCCACGCTGAAACCCGCGTTGTGTGTGTGTCCGGAGAAAAAACTTGCTAATTGCTCATCACAGTTAAAAACGGTGTGAATTTTCACTGTGAAACCATCAGCAGTTTTTCTTTTGTTGTTGTTGTTTGTTTTTTTCACCATATGTTGAGTTTTCACTTGCACAGGAACTTATCTGGCACAAACGCTGCACACTAACAGACTTTACACATGGCGTTATGGGGAAGTTTTCTGTGAGGAGACAATTATTCCAAGTTTATGGAAGAAAGAGCTGTGCTTTGGAACAACTTTTTATACAGCGGTTTCCGACATGGGAGTCTTATTTTTTTTTTTTTTTTTTGGGCTGTCTGGTTTCTCGGCACCACGACAAGACGCAGTTTTTGTCTTATTAACTTTGGGAGACAGAGGAAACGAACAAGGCTGATGAAGGAGCTACTGTTTCTAGCTGCTATGATGTAATTGAGAATGAGATTTGTGGATGTTCAGGAAGATAAATGAAATCAGGAAGGGATGGGGAAGTCATAAAGTAAAAAGAATTTATCACTTAAATGACGCAATTAAACACTCGGACCACCATATGTTTTCTAGAGACAAGAATCACCAGGGACCAGACGATAGGATATCACGATACCCAGGTGCCGATTCGATCTGTATTGCGATTCTATAAGTATCGGGAGTTTATAAATGTCTCGATACGATATTAATATTTTTCTTCTTCAGAAAAGTACGAGCATGAAGAGAAAAAATATATAATTGGAAAATTGTGACAAAATACATCAACAAATAAAAAATGTATTTTCCCCAAAATACCACATAATAATAATAATAACACAGCCAAAGTGATTCATTCCTGATGAATGTATAACTTATTTATTTATTTCATTTAACATAATCAAATTAAATTCTAAAAAAAAACGCAGTGACATTGAGCTCATTTTCAAGGTGGTTACGAAAAGATTTACAAAAATAAGCTGCCTTTAATGTGGCATTCATGCTCTTTAAGAGAATTCTGCAATCATCTTTCCTGAGTATGAAACATGCAACACTGCATCCAAAGATTATCCTCAATCTTAAAGATTCTGTCCAAAATCCTGCCAAAGTAATCAGGCATGACATAATGCACTGCGTTTCTGTTAAAGACAGCGAGGCCATCTGCTCAGTTCAACTCATCTGTTCTGCTACATGTGATTCTCTCTCTCTCTCTCTCGCTGTATTACACTAATGTTTACATGCGTTCACATGGCAGGTGATTTTATCCAAACCCCCTAATCAGAACCCGAACAGAGCAGAGCAGAGCAGAGCAGAGCAGAGCATGGGGTTCGACTGGGGCTCTGTGCTAGGATTCGAACTCAAACACTAAACATAACAACCAGCTTTTAAGTCTCTGGGACACGGGACATTTTAAACAGTGACCCAAGATGCTTCACCATACAGCCTGCTTTATTTAAAGATACGTTCTTTTTTTATTTTGAAGAGATTACAAGAGCGTTCGAGTCAAACTGGGACTTGTGATGAAATTACTAGTGAACGAAGGCGTAGAAGCGATTGCAGAAGACTTCAAGCACAGTACGGTGATGAAACATGAAAAATGGATAAAACTTTATGATTATTTTTATAACCGTTGTTAGATTTTTGGTATATAATATTGGTCTATTATACAATAAACCGATTTTCAATAATTAAACAATCTGATGATAATCCCCCTCAAGCAAAACCCTGATCTTTTATACCTTATCACATTCTCATTTCCCTTTGAGGAAACATCAGAAATCAGCATCGCTAATCAAAGTTGCAACACCAACAAATAGAGAATCAACTCTGATTAATATTAAACTGTAAACAAGCCCTGAGGTAAACAATTACGATGCTAAAACTTTGAGTAAATAAATAAAATCACTCGAATGACATCACATCCTGTTTGCCTTGTCCTTCAGGACATCTGATGCACACTTTCAATCAGATTAAAGGCGAAATTAGCCGCGACATGTTAAAAATATTTAATAAATTAATAAACATAAATAAATAAAAGTAGCAAAATTCATAGACAACAGATATCTATTTAATGCTCCCTGGTTGTGTAAACGAGTGTGTGTGTGTGTGTGTGTGTGTGTGTGTGTGTGTGTGTGTGTGTGTGTGTGTGTGTGTGTGTGTGTGTGTGTTTGAGCAGGGAAATGAGGAGCAGGCCGGTGGAGTCACGTGAGCCGATACGGAGTTGATGTTTAACCCGGAGCGACTTACACGCTGTGTACACGTAAATAAAAGCGGACTGAGGCGTGCTCGCTGACGTGATGAGGAGTGTTAAACTCCGCAGCCTCTGCTTTTAATCAAAGGTGAAGAAAACTATCACAGTACTGATGGCATCGTGGTAGACCAGTCTAAGCAAAGATTAAAGCCTGGGTTAAAGCTTTCTAAGATATCATGTACATATCAAAAAAGATCCACAAGAAATGCATTAGCTAGTCCAAAGTCTTGGTTTTTGGTTGAACAGAATCGACCAGACTGAAAAGTTCTATAAGCTATATTGTATAATTATAGTTATATAAAAGGTATAAAGCTGATTAAATATAATAAGATACCAAGAGTGGGGTTATCTTCAAACAAACGTAAAAAAAAAAAATAATAATAATAATAATATATAGTAATAATAATAATTGGAGTCGCTTGCTTTATGAACATTTTTGTGAAGATCGCGAACATTGGGAGTAGGCAAAGTTTCAGGTCTGAGCCAGACTGTTTTGTTTTGTCCTCACATCACTCCTAGTCTGGTGTCTGGGACTGAGTGCTGAGGTGCGGCACACACACACACACACACACGCACACACACCAAGGAGTGTGTCAAGTTCAAACACAGACGCATCATTAATCAACACATACGCTCAATAAGGAGCAGGTTTGTTTGTCGGCTTGGTGCTTGTCATCATTGTCCATGATGCAATTAAAAACATGTTTATTTTTATAATAATAATAATAATAATAATAATAATGTCAAATCACACAGCACTCATCCTAAGTGCCTGGGTTACGGATTTGTGGACAACCATGAATGGCTCAAGAAACTGTTTATTTTTCTGTAGCCAGCAGCTAGTAATCATCTAACTAAGTGATTCTTTTTGTAGCAAGAAATGTTACATGAAAATATCTCTCTAAATTAAAACCTTTTTGTTTATTTATTTATTTATTAGATCTTAAAAAGTAAAAAAAAAAAAATATTAGTCAAATATTATCGTAGATTACTGTAATAAATCTGATTGTGTTAGTCAGTCCAAGGCTATCAAAAGGTAAAAAAAAAAAAATTTATAATTTGAAACAAATAAAAATGCCAAATAAATATCATTAAAATATTAATTATAAAATCACTGCACTGAAAAGAGAGAGAGAGAGAGAGAGAGAGAGAGAGAGAGAGAGAGCGGCAAGGTACGTGCAGATTGTTTTGTTTTTTTTAAGGCCGTACAAGATATGTGTATATTTTGTACGAGGTCAGACAAATTTCCAAACGTGTGATTTGCTCACAATTTTTATTGCATGTTTGGAATTGAGTTGCACCCCGGGTTGCCAGATCACACCGATTAAATCTCGCCTAGGCAGTGTTGAAAATCTGACAGTAATATTTAAATATTAAGAGTTAAGTTAAGCGCCGTGGGTTCAGTACCCGTCCGTGTCTGTGGAGTTTGCGTGCTCTCCCCATGCTTGGTCGGTTTTCCAAGGGTATTCTGGTTTCCTTGCACAATCTAAAGACATGCATTAGGCGAACTACCGGAGTGTGTGAGCGTGTGCATGCTTGTTTGTCCTGCGATGAATTGGCGTCCTGTACAGGATAAGCTGTATAGAGTGCGCAAGTTTACAACCCACTAAAAGTTTTCCTATTTCTTCCCGCCCAAGACACATTTTTTTTCTCCCCAATTTAGTCGTGTGCAAGTCCCACCCATCTTGCATCAGGAGAGAGCGCGGATTGAGCAGTGCTTCCCCCGACGCATGCGAACTTTGCTGCTCGAGTATCATTATGGGATGATGTAATAACCCTTCCGCTTGCGTCCAATCTGCTCTCTAGACCCCTGGCTACAGACGACTGTAGCATCAACCGGGAATCGAACTCACCATCTCCGAATGATACAGCAAACGCGTTTCCATTGGACCCTGAGGCTAGGCAGCATCAGGACACATTTTTGATAAATAAAGTGGCCAAATTTAAGGGGAAAACCTCCCAATCTGGCATTTTCACTGATATCCATAAATGTGACTGAATGCAGGTCATGTTACCAGGCCTGACCTTGTAAGGTTGCCTTTAAGAGACTTTTATAAATTTTATAAACTTGAGCCGGGTGCTTATTCACATTCAGACATAAAGACTTTGGAAACAGGTTAAACTCCGATACTTCAAGTCTTCCAAAATCTCTTCTGGATTTCCATTTTAAACAAACCAGTGTCATCAAACAGAAAAAAAAAACCAAAGGCACACACACAAAAAAAAAGCTTCTTCCCCCTAGCAGCATCTCTCATCACAACGTGCCAAACTCTATAGACGTTTAAACTTTCCAGCGATTTGCATTACAGAAATACACAGCGCGCGGGACTCGGGATCACACTCGACACTCCGCCTATTTATTGCTGCGCACACATTTTATTTTTGGTGCAGCTGTTACTTAATCATCTCCTGCTAAAAATCCTGCACAGATTTTTGCAGACGTTCGGGAGACTTTTCCGTCTCTCTCTCTCTCGATATTCCGTGTTATTCTTGATCCGATTCTAGTGTGCAAATGTGTGTGTTGGAAATGGTTTAAACGCACCTGCTTACTTTTGCTTACTTGGAAAATTGCAACACACATTCGGCAGTTTTTTTTTTTTTTTTTTTAACCCTTTCATAATTAAGTTTTTTTTAATTATATTTTCATCTTTTCAATTTTAACGAGTTAGTAATACCATAATGGCGTCTCTTTCAAATAACCTGGTCTTCTACTATCTGTAATAAACACACACACACACACACACACACACACACACAGTGTTATTCACTTTCTACATAGTTTTAATGCTCTTTCATCACATCAGGTCACTGTACGGGTTTTTGTACAGGAGAAAATGCTCTCCATGTTCTCTGAGTGGGAGGGGCATCATGCTTTGTCTCCCGTCAATCAACGCGACAATTAGCACTAACCGTACGTGCTTGTGAGTATGTATGTAGAAGGCGGCGGATAGCTTCAGGACTACAGATCAGAATGCTCCAGGTTTAAACCACAGAACCATCACTGTTGGGCCCTTGAGCAAGGCGCTTAACACTCAACCCTCAAGGCTAAATGCCGTAATGTAAATGTTCAGGCGTGTCAGGACGAGCATGTATCCGAGGGATCAAATGACAAAAATGATTCTTTCTCCATAAAAAAACTAAAACCAACAAAAAAAAAAAAAAAAAAACCAAAGCACCATAGCATGATCGACATTTAATCTTTGCTTCCTTCTCACAAACCCTGTGGGGGAAAAAAAAAACACTACAAAGAGTCCCAGGTTCTCTATCCAGGATTGGTTTCCGATACACCGTGTCTTTTCTGCCAGGCTTACACACGACACAAAACAACACAACACCACGACAGCATTAAATAATTCAATAAAAACAGCTAGAGAGACACTACAGAACTATAGATTCAGCCACTCGACACACTCTTATCTCCGTATCTCCTCACGCCGCCGTACTTTTACCCTCCGTAAATCAGCGCGGCCGTTATTCATCCTCCGTTAACCGCCCCTCGAGTGCTTCTCCACATCTGGCATTTCCAACGCTTTTAAACCGCGAGCTCGGACGCCCCGCCGTCCGCTAACATTTGTTTCATTTCTGTTTTTTAGTGCAGGGTTCAAAAGAATTGGTCCCCCCCCCCCGGCGACATACACACACACAAAGGCATGGTGATGCACACAGGCACAGAGGACGCTCTGATGATGTGAATGTCAGCTGTTTAATAAAACAACATCTGTGTCTAAGAGCAGGCGCGAGGTGGAGGTGTGTAGACACGCAAAAGTGTAGTGACGTTATTCACATCTGTAATAATGTTAAAAGAGCTAATCCATGACATCCACACATATACCCATATATTCTATGTATGTTTCTTGAACAAAACGTAATTTTTATAATAATCCCGACCGATCGAAAAAAATACATCCTAAAGAACATGAGACGTAGGGACGGGAATCGCGAGGGACCGACTGATACGATTTATCTCGATACTCCGGTGCCGATTCGATTTGTATTGCGATTCACAATTTTATAAATATCAAATATCAAGATTCGATATTACATTTTATTTTAGAACTTCTTCTGATTATAAACAACTTTTGCAAATAATTTGCTCCTATCACACAGGATGCAGTGAATAGTTTAGGATTATAGAGGAACTGCAACATTACAACCTCCTTAAATGAAAACATTTCTTATTCTTCTTCTTATTATTTTGGAGTCATACACGGATTGCCACACAACAGAATTCTGATGCATCACTGAAACATTTCTCTAATGAGAAGTCAGCCAAAAAGCATTTTTTAAACACCCCACAAGCAAAAACAGGAACATCGGCAACCTTCTCAGACGTCCATGAAGGACAAAATGAAGGACAATTTGGCTCGACAAGGACACGCACAGCTCAGTCCATTAGGAACGCGACGTCCTGACTGACAAAGCTCTGGCTAGCCAACAAAGGAGCGGAGGATCTCGGTCCAAATTCTGTAACTGTAGCTCCTCCCCCTGAGGAAGAACCAGAACCAGAACCAAGGAAATGCGGGGACAGCAAGGAGGTGTGTATGTGTACTGACTGGGCCGTGATAAACATGAAATTATTCTTCATTAACACAACGGGTGCGTTCAACGATAGCGAGTCGGAGAGCAAGCACAAAGTGCAGGCATGTGGGATTTCCACAGAAGGAAAAAAATCAAAGAAAGCAAACAAGGCACAAGTGTAAATAAACAGAAATAATAAGAATTAAGAAATAATCCAACTTACCGTCTTTGAGTCTAATTCGTGATGCGGCTGAGCTAGGACTTTATCTACACTGGCGGCGTCGGCGAACGTAACGAACCCGAAGCCTCTGCGGAGCAAATAAACAGACACACGGACAGAGACATCAGGAGACAGCGGAAAGAGGACGAGAGGGGAAAAAAGACACACATTTCATCATGACACCATTTCATTAAGTATCATCATGATTGTAATCTTAATTGTACAAATAGACATTTTTCGGTATTTCTCACGTTGTTGTTACTAAACTGAATGATGTGAAAAAATGTCATTTAAGCTAGCATGAGTAGTGTGTAACTCATGCATGTGTGTTCTTGTTGTCTGACGTAGTGTATAATACAGTTACTAACGTGCTAGTGGTTAAACAAAGCCAATAGGTGGGAGAACTGAGGGTGCTTAAGTATGATTTTGGAGCAAATCCATGCCGTGACATTTTCAAATCTGGATTTAAAAAACAAAGAGACGGGAACTAAATTAATGGAAGAAACTTCTTTTTTTTTTTTTTGGATGCATTTCTGTCAGTCAGGTGATTGTGTCCAGTGACACACTTTGACAGCATTACAGCTCCAGAACACGCGCACACACACACACACACACACACACGTCAGCCTGCATTAGTCAGTGTAACACAGAGCAGGTCAGGATGCTTTAAATATAGCAGCTATCAACGCTCGGCTCTGAGGAAGCCGCTCAGCGTGCACGGAAAGGAGGACACCACACACACACACACACACACACACACACACACACACACACACACACACACACACACTTTCGCTCTATTCCTCTCTCTCTCCCTCTAGTTGCTGTACAGACCCCAAGTCAATGTCAGACTGCATTAGAGCAGCAGCTTTTGCATGGCCGGCTCTCCAACTGCCAGAGAAACACGAGGCAGAGCTGTAGGGTTGCCAGATTCCCACGAACTCCCACTTCATCTTGGCAATTCATCTGCTCAGACTGACCTAATAAGGATCGAGGTGCGTTCATGCTGGGGAACCGACGTGACAAGAACCGTGACGCGCCAGACACGATTTAAGACGACAACAAGAATTAAACTAGAAATGCTTCTTTTGAGCAAAGAATTATTATTTTACATCATAGATTTTTTTGCATTCGCTCTACGTATATTTAAAGGTGCTATGAGTACAATTTTAAACAAAACAGTAAAACAAATACATCCAGAAAGTATTTCAATGGATGATTATGTTGTTGTTTTTTTAACAATAAATAAATAAATAAATAAATAAATAATAAATTCTACTGAAATGTTCATAAAGCACTAGGTTACTCGTTTCGTCTGGCGGAATCGATATCTTGCACCTACTGAAAGATTTCTATAGCAGTCATTTCAAGAATCGTGCCTCCTTGGATTTTCTTTTCTGTTCGGCTTGTCTTAAATCTCACCAGGTGTGTGCAGTGTCAAATTTCACCTGGGGAAAGTTTCTGGTGCATCGTGCGACCTTTTAACGTGCAAACTGGCAACCTTTGCGAGACAGGGGTAAAAAAAAAAAAAAAAAACGTTCTGTTTTGGAGCTCAGCTGTGGCGTGTTAAATGTGCAGAAAAGGAGGACAGCACACATGCATGCACCCCCCCCCCCACCCCCAAACACACACACACACCTCTACAATGTAAGGTTGCAAGTCAATGTCAGACTGCATTAAAGCAGCAGCAGCAGCAGTAACAGCAGGAGGGTTTGCACAGAGCTTTTTTTGTCCTGAGCAACACTCCGGTGAAACCTCGTGCGAATGAACAATCTGCTTTTTTATTATCGATGATGATGATAATGATGATGAGACTTTAATTCTTTTACCTTGAGCGTTTAGTTGTGGGGTCTCGCATCACCATGCATTCTCTGATCTCGCCAAATTTGCTGAAATAGTCTCTAAGGCTGTCTGCGGACGAGAAGAAAGAGGGAGACAGAAGGGAAGAGAGGGAGAAGAAGCAGGGTCAGTCATTCTATCACTGCGCGTAAATAAGCGCCCCTCCGTGCCATGCGCGCGCAGGGGTCGAATAGAGGACTCTGGGATAGACAGACAAAAATATCTCTCTCTCTCGCTCTCAGTAGATTCATAATTTTTCTACACTAGATAAAAGATAAAAAGATAAAGATCATGCTTTACCTGGTGAGGTCTGCCAGCTCAGGCCACCGATAAACATTTTGCTGAAGAAGGAAAAAACAAGGGAAATAAAGAAAGAGAGACAGAGAGAGAGAGAGAAAGAAGTGAGTTCCAGTTCCAGGTGCGAGATCGGCCATGTTTCTGAAGGTGCAACAATGTAAGAAAAATAAACACAATGCTCCCTTTGAAGTAAGAAGAAAGAGATACAAGTTGCGTTTGATGTATTGATGTATCCTGAAATTGTATTTAAAGAAGAAAAAAAAAAAAGCAAGAAAGCAAACAAAGCCGCGGTGTATGTGTGTGTGTGTGTGTGTGTGTATATGTGTATGTGTGTGTGTATCCGGAAGGACTAACGGGGACGACGCTGTCTCTTCGCTTTCATTTCACAAAAAAAGGACCAAAAAATAAAAAGCACACACAGAGAGAGGCAGCAGCTCCGGGGTGTGTGATCCGCGCACACACACACACACACACACACACTGAGAGCGGAGAGCTGAAGCGCTTACCCCGGGTCATGCTGTGTGTCGCTCGGGCTTCCGGACGTGGCTTGGCTCCCGTCTCCATCCATAGCGCGCTGTCTCACCAAAAAACTACAGGGCAGTAAAACTACCAGACACACACACACACTCTCTCACTCACTCACTCACACTCACACATACACACACGCGCGCACTCACTCTCTCTCGCGCACACACTCATACAGAACCGAGAGAGAGAGAGAGAGGACGCGGCGCAAACAGAAGCGCAGGAGGAATATTACCCAAGCGGGAAGGCAAAAGCGTCACACGTGGGGATCAGACTCAGCCTCCTGCTCCGGCCCCGCCCTCTAACGGCCAGCAGGAGGGGGCGTGGCCAGAGAGCTTGACGTCAGCGCGAGGACAAATCTCCGCCTTCTGTATGAAAAAAAGAGAGCGCGCGCGCGCGCGAGAGAGAGAGAGAGAGAGAGAGAGAGAGAGAACTCGGGAAACCACGCCCCCTGTTGGTTAAAAAAAAAAAAGATGCACAGAAAACAAATCATAAATGTCTGAGTTTATAACTTGAAATTTGTGTACAGATCAAATTTAAAAAATACCTGACATGAATAATATATATATGTAGTAAATTTAATTATTTTTATTTATATCACTTAACCTCAGGGCACATTCTCACACACACACACACACACACACATGTTTGGGCACGTGAGTTCAAGTTCAAGTAGACTTTTATTATTGTCATTTCAGCCATATAGACTTTAGTCTACAGTGAAACGAAACAACGTTCCTCCAGGACCAAGGTGCTGCATACAACATGACTTAACAACGTAAATTACTAGTTAGTTAACCAACTAGCTAACGTAGGAGCCTAATTAGCCGGCTAGCTGGGACGAGACAGATTGACACTTTAAGTTGATAGAACAACGATCAAAGTTTATACAAAAGAGACAACATAAAATGTGCACATGCGAATGTGCAAACAAGAGCGACAATATGACATTTTCATACTTTGTGGTAATGAGGTAATGAGTTGAGGTAGAAGTGGGAGAAGAAACAGTAAACAATTTTACTGTAAGTAGCAGCAAGTTTAAGATAGTTTGTACAAATAAAAGTAAAAAAGTAGGAAAAAAAGAGCGTTTACAGGTTGATGTGTACAATTTTTGATGGTTGTTGGTCAGTGTGTTTGCGCGCGTGTTGAAGATATAGTATATTTTCAGTCAATTAAATCCTTTTCATACCAGCATGGCACTTATCCTATCAAAGGAAACATGGGGCACAAGGTGGAGGACGCACTAAATAATGTGGCATCGAGGCATCGCAGGCTCACACACTCACCCTCCCAATCATACAGACCAAAGAAGTTACTTGGATGAGCAGTGAAACGTTTCTACTAAACTAAGAAGAAGTCCATTGACACGACCCAACTTCCAGATCCCAGTCATACACTTGTACACAATTTTGGAAATACTAATCAAGCACATTGTTCTTGACAGCGGACCATCCGAACCACGCAGGTTTTACAACGGAAGCCGTTCCAGACACAACCTTCCCATTTTTTCCAGGCTGTGGTTTGGACATTTAGTAGGAATCGAACCCAGGCCTTCAGCATGGCAGACGAGAACCGTACCACTGAGTCACATGGCAAGAAAAATATATATACAGTAAATTTAATAATTTTTATACCACTCATCCTATCGCAGGAAACTCGGGATACAAGACAATAGAAATTATGCACAGTAACAAGTATGAAGGGAGTCAACGGTGTCAGCGCTGTGTGTTTTCTGACACTGGAAAGTCTTCAATAACAGAGGTTTTTACACTTTATTGCGGTGTCACAGCGGTTATCACTGTCTCGAGTCTGTCGCAATAGCGGACCATCCGATCCACACACAACTTGGCACAGGTTTTACTCCGGATGCCCATCCTGAGCACTGCATCCAGTGGCTGGGGTGGGAATCAACCCGGGCCTTCCGCTCGGTAGGTGAGCTCCAATGTTATTCTGGGCACATGACAAGAATAATATATATTCAGTAAATGAATGTAAATTCAATTCTTTTCATAACACTCATCCTCTAACAGGAAACTCAGGGCACAAGGTGGAGGACACACTTAATAAAGTGACGAGCATCACAGGCCACAAGCTCACACACTCACACACCCAATCATACACTACAGGCAACACCAATCAGCCACATTTTGGGGTACATCTGTAGGGAGGGAGCAGCCATGCATGAGGGAAAATATGCAAACTCAACACACAATCACAAACACAATCACAGACCAGACCAGAGGCGAGGTTTGAAACCTCAACCGTGGAGGTGTGAGGCAACGTGCTAATCGCTAATCCATGGCGCTGCCCAATAATTAATGAGAAAGATAACACTTATCGAATCTGTCCTTGTTTGGTTTTGTTTTTTTTGTTTTTTTTTCCCGAAGCTCAGATGTATTGGGTAACACAAGTTATCTGGAAAAAAGTTAAATTGAAAATTAAAATGTGTAGCGAGTAAGGGTGAATGAATATGATGAGCTTTTGATATAATTAATAAATACTTAATAAATGCAAAATTACAGGTATGTAATTTCCACTAATTGACTAATTTGAAAGTTCATAACTTTTCAAGCACCGTGTATATGAAATTGTGCGTGCATTGCTTTTCATTACTAAATCGATTATTTAGTGATGATTGTAAATGCTTTATCCCGGTCAGGGTCGCGGCGCCTCCGGAACATCAGGATCCGACTATCCCGGGAACACCGTGCACCATGTGGGAACGCACCCTGGATGTGCATTAATTATTTGGTGGTGGGAGGAAACCGACTGGAAGCTCGCACCGATAGGATGAGAAGATGCACAGAAACTACTGTACATAGACAGTAACACGTACAAGAAGGAGTCTCCAGTGTCAGCGCTGTGTGGTTCCTGACACCGGAAAGTCTTCAATAATAGAGATTTGTTTACACTTCATAGCTTATTGCAGTGTCACAGTGGTATAGCGGTTATCACCGTCACCTCGCACTTCCAGAGCCTGTGTTCGGTTCACACCTTGAGTCTGTGTTTGTGGAGTTTGCATGCTCTCCCTAAATGTTTCCAAATTGCCAGTAGTGTATAAGAGTTTTTGTGTGTGTGTGTGTGTGTGTGTGTGTGTGTGTCCAGGGTGTACCCCACCTCGTGCCCTGAGTGCCCTGGTGTACCGTGACGCATACTGAGCAAGCGTAATAGGGAGAGAGAGTGAGAGAGCATTTTGGGAATATGAGAAATCATATTGTTTATATTTTATTAAATTGAAAGAAAGAGGGGTCTGATGAGGGAGCATGAGATTATTCAATTCAATTTTCACTCACTCATCATCTATACCACTTAATCCTGTATTCAGGGTCACGGGGAGCATGGAGCCTATCCCAGGAGACTTAGGGCACAGGGTGCAATCCATCACAGGGCACAGAGACATATACACACTCACACACTACGGCCAATTTGGGAATGTCAATTAACCTAACCAGCATATCTTTGGACTGTGGGAGGAAACCGGAGTACCCGAAGGAAACCCATCAAGCACGGGGAGAACATGCAAACTCCATGCACACAGAGACGGGAATCGAACCTGGCCACTACACCATCGTGCCACCTTTGAAGGTGAACTTTTTTTTTTAAAAAGAGAGAGCAAATACTACTAATGATGTGCAAACTCCATGCACACAGAGACGGGAATTGAGCCTGGCTGGGAATCGAACCCGGACCCTGGAGGTGCAAGGCGACGGTGCTAACCACTACACCACCGTGCCACCTAATTCAAGTTTATTTGTATAGCGTTTTTCACAATTGACATTGTCGCAAAGCGGCTTTACACAATCAAAGAAATTATGTAAGTTTGTATGTAATGTGAATGTGTGTGAATCAAAATGATAAGAGTGTCCCTGATGAGCAAGCCGAGGACGACGGCGACAGATTATAGCGGCTGTAACGTACACGATAAGTGAGAAAAAGTTGCTTCGAAGACATTCCACATTATTAACAATAACTGTGTTAACCGTGTGTTTTTGGAATGTTTTTATGGGGAAAAAAAAAAGAAAGAAGAAGAAGATGCAAATTTTGGAGAACTCTACATTTTTGGCGACATCATTCCCATAATTCCGGTAATGGCAAGAATGTATACGGTATAAAGGTAATGATAACTTTTGTTCTACCTGACGTATCCAAAAACCTAAATGCACAGTAACACACACCGGCAAGGCTTCCGTGTAAGCACATGGAGATTTTCTATTCGTCATTGACCTGTGCTGTGCTGCCGGCACGGATCTGTGCAGCTTGGGATTTAAATATAGCAACCGCTCTCCATTAATGCATTCAAACTGTAACTGTTGGTCTAAGAGAAATAAAACACATCAGGATGCGCTGTTATAGGAAAATAATCAACTGAAATAATCAACCTGTGTAAATAGAACTGGAGAAAACGTTATAGCAAGAGGATTGACACACTCTGGATGATGCTGTTATAGGATTTCTATAATAATTGTTTTGCTTTTTTTTTTAAAAGTTCTCAGTGACTTCATATATTCATACTGTACATGCAGAGCGGATCTCTTCAAGATGCACAGTGTAAGAGGAAAGAGGATTTTTGGGGGGGGGGCGTCGCCTGAGAATAGACCTGCTCAGCAGCTGTGGGCGCCGCACGCCTAGTTTTCCATCACATCAGCTTGCAAGTGAGAGCTCAATTAAAGCGGGATGCTCGGTGGATTTTAAGTCATGCTACAGTGATTGCTGTTTATTTCCTCACCACAGCCGGGTAGGCGAGCGGTGAGGAGCAGGACGATGCTTTCCAGTCAGAAAGCAAGAAAACCACGTGTGCTGTGAATAAAAAAAAAAAAAATATATATATATATATATATATATATATATATATATACCTCTAGCCGCGCTCCCAACACACACCTGACGCAGCTCGGCAGCTCATTAACAAGTCCTTTAAGAGGTCCAGAGCTGGAGTGTGCACTACTGAGGGACTGGAAGCAGCCAGACAGAGAAACACTCCTCAAAGTAAACAGACAGTTTTATCAGACTCTGCGCTAGTCACACACCAGCGGGTTGTGAGTTCAAATCCCCAAGATAGTCAGAGCGACACGGTGGGGCTGTTGGATGAAGGTAAACACTCACTCACTCACTCACTCATCGTCTATACCGCTAAATCCTGTATTCAGGGTCACGGGGGGCCTGGAGCCTATCCCAGGAGACTTAGGGCAACACACACACACACAATCATTCACTCACATACTCATTCATACACTACGGTCAATTTGGGAATGTCAAGTAAACCTGTCAACGTACCTGTCTTTGGACTGTGGGAGGAAACCAGAGTAGCACAACCAAGCACGGGGAGAACATGCAAACTCCATGCACACAGAGACGGGAGACGGGAATCGAACCTGGCCACTACACCACCGTGCCACCTTTGAAGTTGAGCTTTTTTTTAAAAAAAAAGAGAGAGAGAGAGAAAATACTACTAATGATAAGAATCTCTGATACGTTTTAATATCAGGTCCGGTTGATAATAAAGGTATCGGAAGGTTGTGAGTTCTAGTCTCATTACTGCTCTAAACAACAAATCTCCTTGACCTTATTGTATCTCAACTTACTACAGAGTACTAACCAAAAAGAAAATTTCATATCAGCCCTCACAGTAATAAAAAAAAGTGTTTCATTCACGACTCGTCACATCTTTCAATTCCTTAATAAACATCCTCGGTTCCCAGCGCCGTGACACGTTCCTAACACCCCCCACCCGGCTCAATCCCTCCATGGCTGAGGCGTATGATCCTGCAAACAATTCCTCCTAGTACGGAAATGTCACTACCTGCATTCATTGACCCCATCTGATACGTTCGATGCTAATCTGCAGATCCGGCACCAGGAGGCCGGTGGTGTCAGGGATGTGATCTTAATGACCAAATATTCCAAATCCGACCATTTTATTGAGTTACACAAAGAGTCTATGCGTTCAGGCATCATTTAAGGACTTATCGTCACTCATTAATGGAACTGAATTGAATTTCTGTAACGTGGTGTTTTTGCCCCAGAAATCCACAGCCGCTCGAGCACAATTACAAAGGGCAATTATCGCTCCGAGGCTGCAGTTCGTTCGTTCCGCAAATCGGAGAAAGATTACAGCGCATAGATCATCGTGCTTGTGACAGCTTCTGTGCTCAGTGGATTGGAAAGAAAAAGAAACTCGGAGGAGATGTTTATGGAGTATCTGTGCCTGTAGGAGTCGGTGTTTACGCCTGTTTGGAATGCAAGCTCGGGCTTTGCACGACAGCCTCACGAGGGCTCTTCCAGGAGTAAGGTGATGGCACGTCAGCTCGCTCTCCGCTGAATGTTAACGCAGTCAGCTCGAGCTCGGCCATATTATAACAGATTTTATGTATCTATATAGACACTGTATGTGTACACCGTTCAGCGACAAGCACCAGGCTAATTTTATTTGATTATTTATGCTTTTTTTTTTTTTATTATTAGTAATTTGTGTAGCCCTTACATTTTGAGCATTTTAGCCATTTATTTGGTTAGCTGTTTTTTCAATAAACATATATATATATATGTATAGGGCTCAGGAATGTGCAGTACAGAGTGACGTAGCCTTTTTCTCAGCACAAACTAGGCAATATAATGAGCAGAATTTTAGTTCATTTAAACTAACATGACTGAGCAAAAAAATAAGGTAGTCACATGAACAAATAAATAGCACAGATACACATGATCATGTGGTTTTATGGTTTAAAAAATAAATAATAATAATAATAATAATAATAATAATAACGTGTTAATTTTGACATTTCTACATTTTTTGCTACGTCATTCCCAAATTCCAGTAGTGGTAAAAATTACACGTTATAAAAGTAATTATAACTTTCATTTCATTCCAGAAACTCTGCAAGGCTTCCATATAAGCATATATACATTGACCCGTGCTGTATTGCCGACATGGATCTGTGCATCTCTGCTGCACAGAGCTGCCAAGACGTTTGGGGATTTAAACTTGCAACCTTCTGTTTGGTGCAAAATCTTAAGGCAATAATTCCTTTCTTTACTCTCTCTCTCTCTCTCTCTCTCTCTCTCTCTCTCTGTATTTGTAGTGTAACATCATTGAACACCTCAGACTCCTGTTCGTACCTGACAAGAGCGGGATCCATAGTTACTTGGCATTGCGCACTTGCTCCCGTCCCAGTTTGGTCATTCTACTCCAACACCTCTGCCAAATCTACAGAGTTTTCACTTTCTAAAACGCGGACCACGACAACCCAGCCACAGTCAAAGTCACAGAGATCACACCTTTCTCCATTATGGTGTTTAACGTGAACATTACCCGACGCTCTTGACCTGTATCTGCATGATTGTACGCGCGGCGCTGTTGCTACATGATTGGCTGATTGGATAATTACAGTACAGGAGCGTTCAGGTCTACAGGTGGTCCTGATAAAATGGTCACCTTTTTCCTGAAGTCCGAAATGAGCAACAAAAGAGTAAGAGCAGTCAGTAAGTAAGGGAAAGAATTTAAATAAACATCTACGGTACCGTTCAAAAGTCTTAGGCGCCAGATTGTCTTTAGTACAAATGATTGTTATGGACAAAACCATTCGCTGTCCTCCAGCACGCTCAGTAAAACCTACAATCTGTTTTACTTATAAAACTGCACTACTGATTATTCTCAAACAAAGAGTTCTCACATCAAATACTGCGTTCATTTATTTACTCTTTAGTGCTCTTTATAGGATTTTGTTGTTGTTGTTGTTGTTGTTGTTGTTTTAGCAAGTTTTATGTAAGCTTAGTTTTTAGCGTTAAATTAGCAAATACACCAAACGCTTGACTAGCATCCATGTGGACGGTAAGGAGTTTCTAATAATTGACTTAAATATACAATGTGCTATATATTAACACATTAAAGCTGGAATTATTGGTCTAAGAAGAACGTAACACATCAGGATGTACTGTACTGTTATAGGAAAATAATCAACTTGGGATGAAATACAGCATGCAGAAGTGGGTTCTTTTTGTGGGTTTTGTGTGTGTGTGTGTGTGTGTGTGTGTGTAGGTTTTATATACCCACAGCACAAAAACATATGTAAGGTGTATTTACCACTCACAAAGGTGTTAAAGTGTGTGTGTGTGTGTGTGTGTGTGTGTGTGTGTGTGTGTGTGTGTGTGTGCCTCCGGGGTTAAGGGTTGAGGTCTGTGTAGATGGAGTAGTGTGCACAGTATATATGATTTTAAATATAAAATGTGTAATTTAGTCATATGAAAAAGCATCAGAACAAAGACAATACTGTTCTCTACCTTGCACAAAGTGTAATTTAAACATAAGAATTCATTATTTATCTATTTTACTGCGAAAAAAAAAGAAATAGAAGATTGTTTTTTTTTTTTGCTGAATATTTATTTATTATAATTATAATAATGAAAAAAGTAGGAAAACGATGTGTCCATGCCTGATGTTCTCGTCCTCAGCAACATGTTTTAAGGACAGTTTAAACACACATCCAGAATGTAAATAAAGTGTGATCATGAGTGATGGAGCACATGGGACAGTTACTTCAAGACGCCTACCAGGTAAGATCATCTCTTTATATCTCTCCAGTTAAATATGAAATATTACACTATTATAATGTCAACACGACTTTTTAATTCTCATGAATGAAACCGGGCGTTTTCTACAATTCGAAAATGGTTAGATTGGTTACAATTTTTTTTTCTTTTCTTTTTTTTTCTTTTTTTTTTCTTTTTTTTTTCTTTTATGAAAATGTACTTTCAAAGTCTAATTATATCAACTGAGAAAAAATGAGTAAAGCCGTCATGACTTCTCTATAGTTAGCAAAACGTCCCGAGACACCTCATCCTCCGCCACACCGCTCTCATACAGCGCAACATTCAAGGCCAGTTGAGAACTTATGTGTCGTGAATGAGAATTCGCTTATGAATTTAAGATATCACTAACTGTTGATCTTTTCCTTTATGATGTGTTTCATTGTAGAAAGTCAGCAAGTGAGAAAAAAAAGTCCAGACTGACAGGGTTCAGGGAAAAATTACACAGCAACCCAGGACTGCTCGAGGAGTACAGTAGGAAGAACCCTAGCAAAAAAAAAACCTAAATGCACCCTACAGTGTTAGATTCATCATCTCCCTCCACCTGGCCCTGTCTTCTACATCCTCAACACGTAGCTGCACCAGCTTCATATCCTTCATATGCCTCCTCTTCGCCTCCTGCCTCGCAGCTCCATGTCCAACACTCTCGTGTCCAAACCACCTTAATCTGGCCTCCATAACTTTGTCCCCCAGACGTCCAACACGAGCTGTCCCTCTAATCCTGTCCAGCCGTGTCCCTCCCAAGGAGAAGCTCAACTTCTTCAGCTCTGCTGCCTCCGGCTCTGCCTCCTGTCTGTTCCTCAGTGACGCTGTCTCTAAACCATACAGCATGGCCGGTCTCACCACTGTCTTGTACATCTTCCTCTTGATTCTGGCTGATATCTTTCTATCTCACAGAACTCCTGACGCTTTTCTCCACCCGTTCCAACCTGCCTGTACTCACTTCTTTACCTCTTTCCCACTCTTTCTCCAGTTCCTTGGACTGTTGACCCCGAGAACTTACACTCCTGTACATTATTACCTTCCTGTTCCACTTCCCTCTCTTCCATTGTAGGACTGTTGTGTACTATTTTATTTTTCTGCGCCTTTGTATTTTTGAATCACTACACAATAAAACTGTTTTGAACTTGAATGCACGATTGTGCAAATTTTAAAATTTTTTTTTTTCCTGCATTATCTAATACTACTGTAGGTATATTTATAATCATTAACGAAATAATTAACTTCATTACAGAAACATGTTAATTTAATTAATAGAAAATAGTACAAGTGATGTTCTTTCAGTTTTAGCACATCATTTTGAAAAAAATGTCAGGTTTCCATGAAAACATTTTTTAAAAATGGCTGTAAATTGTGGAAGGTGTCGCGTTAATGAGAGAACTCGATCAAAAAAAATGTTTTTTATAAATGTTATTTTTTTATACATTTTTTATAAATGTTTTTTTAAATGTTACATTAAAAAGAAATATTTTTTCCAGAACTTCAAAGTAACTTCAAGTAACATGACTATTAATAATCCATTTTTAAAAAAATGTGACAATTTAATAGCTTTTCTAACAGTGTTTTCTAACACTGAGTGTTGCACTAATGAGATTGTTTTTTAGGACTTATTTTGGAAATTACGTTCAAAAAGGTGTTAAAAGGTAAGTAAAAGTTTTTAAATGAATTTTCACAAATACTGCAGACTTTGTTGCTAATGTCTAGGGGGGGGGGGGGGGGAAAGTTCATTCAAGCATTTTTTTATTTTAATGCTTAAATTTTTTAAAACCAAGATTTCGTGAGAATCACCCAATTCCAGTTTGAATGTATTAATGGATATCATGTGGTATATTAAAAACCCAAGCAGAAAATAAATATGTGCTTATATGGAAACCCTGCTGGTGTGAATATGGGAATGATGTCGTAAAATGTAGAAGTCTCAAAATGAGCACGTTGTTTTTTATTTTGGTCTTAGACCCAACCGGAAAACAACAATAAAAACACATAATTATGTGTATCTGTTCTATTTCTTTGCCTGCGTGACCCTTTTTAAAAAAAAAGATTTTTTGTTCAGTCATATGTATTTGTATAGTTGGTTAAAATGATCATATTGTCTAGGTTATGCTGAAAAGAAGCATATGAGCCATATGAACCTGAGCCATATATACTGTATGCTTATTAAAAAAAAACAGCCAAACAGAAAAATGGCCAAAAAAGCCGTCTGAGTTTTAAGGGGAACATTAATGATTAGGAACTGCTTAATGTTCTTAAGGATGCTAGTCAACCGTTTGGTGTATTTGCTAAATGAATGCTAAAAACTAATCCCTGTTACCCGGTTAAAACCACGGGTAGGAATACCTGACAGGTTTAACCTTTAAGGGACATTCATCCTGCTCTTTATGAGCACAATGAGTTCTTTAAAAGAACATCTAAAAGAGCCCACTTTTAGATTTAGGTGTTGTATATCATTAAAGCACTTTATTGTTAATCACTCGTTCACTCGCTCATCATCTCCACCGCTTTATCCTGTATACAGGTTCGTCTGGATCGTATCCCTGGAGACGAGCGGGGTACATCCTGGATATGGTGCCGATCTATTGCAGGGCGCACACACACACTTACTCATTCACACAACACCGGCAACGCCGATTAGCCTAATCTGCATGTCTTCGGACTGTGGGCGGAAACCGGAGAACCCGGAGGAAACCCACCAAGCACGGGGGGAACACCACACGCAAACCCCATGCACACAGACCCGAGACGTGTCGAACCCCGACCCAGTGCTGACCGCTACGTCTCCGTGCCGCGCTTTATTCTTAGTCACGTCAATGAGACGTCCTCGTGAAGACGGTGAAACAAGCAGATGGCGTGTCCCGGGGTTAACACGGGGTATTTTCTTTTTAAATGTGCTTTAAGACAGGATTCTGTAACACCAGGAGCAGCATTTCAACGCATGACTCACAGCCAGTACAGAAAATAGGATTCTTTTCTAAGATTCATAGTAAATATGGCAGCTGGTGAGTATAAACAGCGTGGCAGGACGGTTTATCACGACTGACTGCAAGACAGAATCCCTTCTTGTTAAATACAAAGAGGAGATGCTCCGTTATCGTGTGGCAGGCGCGCGCTTCCGAAATGTGCCTCGCAGTCGCGGCGGCATCTGTGTTTGATTAATGAACGGATAAAGTATTTAAAGGAGGGTTTAATTTTTAATACCCTACATCTGTTAGTCGCCCCGAACAGATCAATAAGCGAGGCGCGCGCAAACCTAAACCTACGAGCAGATTCCTTCTGCAAATGTAATACATCTATTCTTTCTTTCTTTCTTTCTTTCTTTCTTTCTTTCTTTCTTCTTCTCTCCCCGGATAATATTGAAACAAAAACGCAGCATAATAGGAAAGACAAAAACGACAAAACTGTCTGGATGATGCCTTAATGTATTTTCTATTACAGGCCTCGTGTGGAAGATGTGCCCGTCGCCTCCATTAAAGGGTCAAGCTGATACGGCGAGGCGCCCCGGATGCTGGCGCTCTCTGCCAGCCTCGGCGAGACTCAAATTGGCCTCTCGCGCAGCACTCTGATGTCAAAGTAGCTCGAGACAGAGAAAAGCGGTAATATGCGGATGTCAAAGCACGACGAATAACTCAATGTCAAGAAGCATGTGTGTGTGTGTGTGTGTGTGTGTGTGTGTGTGTGTGTGTTGGGTGGGCAAAGAAATGTGTAGGCATGTGATGGAACATCATAATAGCACGGCTGTCATGTGGAAGTAAAGTTTTATGGTTTTATATTTATGTATAACAGAATACACATATAGACCAGGACCTTACTGTATCTGTGTACCTTACTGTACCAGAGGTTTCCTCTGGGTTCCTTTGTTTTTTTTTGTTTTTTTGTTTTTTACTCCCACTCACCAGTGTGTAAAGGGTATTTACTGTATCAGTCTAAAAAGTGTGTGTGCCTGCTTGCAGAGTCGAGGGTTCGATTGCTGCAGGTCTGTGTGCGTGGAGATTGTTGCGTCATCTCCCCCGTGCTTGGTGGGTTTCCTCGGGTTCCTTGGGTTCCTCCAGAGTGGAGGTACTGGCGTTTCCAAGTTGTGTGTGTCCTTGTGTGCCCTGCAATGGATTGGCACTCCGTCCAGGGTCCACCCTGCCTCGGAGGGATGAGCTGTGTAGAGAATGAATGAGAGAGAACGATTGCGTGAGCATGGTGGCACAGACACAGTGTCCACATCACTCCCAGGTCTCACGGAGCTCCACCCAACTGTGTCAATGACTTTCTGTACAGTACATTTAAAAAGAACACATCCTTGCATGATGTAATCAGTTTACACAAAAGATTGAGAAACGCTGGTTCCGCAAATGGATGTGTAATTCAATTTAATTTTATCTAATTTGATTACTGCAATGTATTGGCACCCTGTCCAGGGTGTACCCCGCCTCGTGCCCTAAGCCTCCTTAGAAAGGCTCCAGGCCCCTCTGAAAACAGGATCAAACGGTATAGACAATGAGTGAGTGAGATCATTTAATTATGATACTTTCACATTTCAGGTCTTATTTTTATTCCACGAACAAAAAACCTTCCGAAAATGACAAATTATTGCAGTATTGTATTATTGATGTTGTATCCTAAATGCTTGCTTTTCTTTATGCTTGCTTCTCTTAGTGACTTTATAATTGGACAGACCCTTAGACTATGAAGGAGTCCTTAGGAGTCCTTCAGGTCTCCAAAGTGAGTCGTTGTTATTTCTTTGTACAGCCAGATAAAGGAACGGTGGTTAGAATCGGCGGGTGAAGTGATTGAAGGAACGCCATCCTTCTCATCCGGACAGCGAGGGAGGCCATTTATAAGCTCCTGGACTGTCAGAACGCGAGACACAGACGTCGTCTGGATTCAAACAAAAGGGCAAATGCCTGGGACGGTCGTAATACCAAACGCAAATACAACTAGCGGTCTGATAATTACATTTATAGCAAAGCTACGATCCAGTACTGTACACTGTTAACTGGGCAAAAGTAGCAGTGTGTGTGTGTGTGTGTGTGTGTGTGTGTGTGTGTGTGTGTGTGTGTGTGAAATTAACTTCCTCTAAATGCCCAAACTCCTCAATCATTGGTTGTCTTTAAACAAAATCTTCCTCTACGTGAATTACAGTCAACTGCAGAATTATTGGCACCCTTCATAAAAAATGGGCCACATTTAATTCATTAAATAAAATGCACCCACAATGAATGACAATCATTATTATCATGCACATTCCAAAAATAGGACGGCCCAATTTCATTGAGAGTGTGTAGGAAGGTTGGACAACACTTCCAGAAGGATCTTGAGCGACTATACTGTGCCATGCTGAACCTGCTGAGATTCTTGGGGTTTCTCTTGTGACCTGCGCTCTGTAATTGAGACCACAGTTTTTCAATTGGGTTCAGGTCAAGATCCATCGATTGATTGACAAAAATCTTGTTTTTTTTTTTGTTTTTTTTTTGTCACTGCAACTAGTTCTTTGTCAATTTGAGTTTCAAAACAAGGGCTTCGGGTCACTCGACCACTTCTCGGTTTCAGCCTTCTGGTAGAGACGTCCAGATAAAATGACCACAAGACTTTCAGCTAAAAAGGACAAATGGCAGTAAAATGGTCCCAAAGCTGTTTTTTTTCCAGTGCCCTTTATTTTTCCACCAAACATGACAATGGTGTGTGTGTGTGTGTGTGTGTGTGTGTGTGTGTGTGTGTGTGTGTGTGTGTGTGTGTGTGTGGCCAAAAAGTTGACCACAGCACATGATTCCAGTAGGGACTCCAGGGTTGCTTGGCGATGGTCTTGCTCTCACAAAGGGCTTCTTACATGGAAGTCATCCAGAAATCTTCTGTTCATGGATTTGTTGTTTCATTGTTGTTTTTGAAATAGAGAAACCTCCAGGATTCAGCTGAACTTTACAGGTCTCAAACTGTGATCGTCTCCTCTTTGCTGCTCAGCATCCTCCTCAGTGTGCGCACGGGCGAAATGAAAGCCTTACAACGTTCCAATGCACAGGCATTGTATATTATTGTATAATATTGTACATATTTAAATAATAAGCAATGGTAGTGTGTGTTAAAGGGGTTTATAAAGAGATTTTTTAAAGCCCCCTATTTTAATGATCCCAGATTGCGGGAAAAAATAAAAAATAAAAAAATCGTGAACCTCGATATCGAGTACATAAAGAGTTCCTTGAAGCTATGACTATCCAGTTTTGGCCTACTTCCTCTAAACTTACTGCATAAACAGATTCGCAGCATTACAAAAGACCGAGTGTGGTCTCACACCAGCAGTAAAATCTGACTTAATGATGACAAACGATGACTCTTACTCGCCGGCTTGCTGTTACGCAGTAAACACCATCGGTGAAAGGACAGATATAATCTATTAAAGGACTTGCTGCAAAACCACGAACCCAACCAAGCAGCCCGGCTCTATTTAAATCTCATTCACAGTCCAGCGGCACCCGAAAGGAAGCGTCGCTGGCAAAAACAGCGGCGTCTCTTAGGAGCGTGGGGTTGTTGCCATGTGTAAAAATGGCAACCGCTTGAAATAAAATAGCGCATGGAAGAGGGCCAGGTCATTTTTTATTTTGTTTTTTTTTTTGGCATGGCTTCTCGTCCCGAAATCCAGAAACCCTAAACTCTCTTGGGAGCAACAACAAAAGAGAGAGATTCCTTTAATGAAAGGTTCTTCCTTCCGAAATAGGCTTTACTTAGAACCTTATATGTGATTGTTTGATGTAGAATTGATCAAGAAGCATTCACCAAAAGGGACTGATTTATTTATTTATTTATTATTATTTTAAGGCATGCACATTCTGATCAGAGCTCAAGTGGACCTGAAGCCCATCCAGGAAACACTGAGAAAACACCTTGCATACGCCACCAGTCAGGGCATCGACTCAAACACACTTTTACGCCTAGGGGCAGGTTAGAGAAGTCGGTCTGCGGTCATGAGGAAATCAGATGACCTACACATTCTCGGAGAGAACGAGAACCCAGACTTAAAAGCTAGCCGCAGACCTCGGAGCCGGCACGCACTCCATAATCCTGAGATAAAAAGGCAATCGAAATTATATGAAAATGCGAAAATCCTAGGCAGTGCTTCGCTCGGAGCTCAAGAGAGCATGGGTGAGCCTGTGTATGTTAAAGAGAGCTTTCCTCAGCAGTACACACACATGTACACTGCTCTGTGACCCAGCATGAGCAGCAGCTGGAAAAAAATACCGCACACTTCACGTATCCCAGAGAAAGCACGTGCTAGCCTTCACCCTGCTTCGTTGGGAGGAGATGGAAAGGAATTCGCTGATATGAAAAAAAAATGAGGATACAAAGCTTCTAACCCAACCCTGGCCCTGGGGAACCTGTTTTGGTCCGACGCACTCAACTGTGAGAAGGAGAGCTCCTTTTGAAGCTATAAACCCTCAGACATCGGAGCAGATCTGGGGTCTGTCTGTCTGTCTGTCTGTCTATCTGTCTGTCTGTCTGTCTGTCTGTCTGTCTGTCTATCTGTCTGTCTGTCTGTCTGTCTGTCTGTCTATCTCTCTGTCTGTCTGTCTGTCTATCTGTCTGTCTGTCTATCTGTCTGTCTGTCTGTCTGTCTGTCTGTCTGTCTGTCTATCTGGGCCTGAGACAGGAATACGTCATTGATCGGACCACACAGATTGATACACGGCATCCCAGCAGAAATGTAAAGTCAACAAAGGTCACCTAGTGAGCAAGCTGACGGGAAAGGAGCGTCAGGACAAGCCGGAGCTGTGAGGCAGCGACGCTACTGCATGCGCCGCTCGACCATGCCGCCACGATAAAAGCGTCTGCCAAATATAAATGTAAATGTGTACGATGTGGCCTAAGTAGCTTAGCCTGAAGGGTCCGCTGAGAGTTCCTCCGCGGTTATTCCGGCGGTGACGGTGCTTTTCTTACAGATAATGGGGCTGAGTGGGACTTCATTAATCAGCCGCGCTCTTTGACGAGGCTCTTCATCGAGTTCCGAATTGTTTTTTTCGCCGCCGCACACCATTAATTAAAGTCATCAAAGCCGGCGGCAAAGGCAGGCACGCGCACTTTATCAGGACCGCTCCGCGTACGCGCGCGCGTTTAAATCACGCTTATTACACGGACAGCGTGTCAAATTTCCATTTTCATCCTCAAGATTCATCCACCGTACACAGGCTCATTTCTAAACGTCATAATTAAAGTACAAGTATTTCCTTTATGCAGAACTCCTTATGATTATCCTTTCAGTTGAAAAGGTACGTCAAATACGGACAACTTTTTTCGACCGAGGGTGCGAAAAAGCAGACATTATGGTGCAGGTGCCTCAGGTTTTTTTTCCTAAGCTTTACCTTGAGTGGCACCTAATGCCGAAACGCAGCTAGTGCACTCTAAACAATCAATACTGCTGTAACGCTTACAGACTGTCTCCTGGGTCAATAAAACTAATAAAACACTTGCAGACGTACCGAAACCATGGAAATAGCACCCAATAAAGAACATTTCAAAGTCTGATGGCACTAAAGTAATATTTCAGTCACGCATGCTCAACTCTGTCATACAGTATAGATAAATCAATCGGACGCTCGTTCCTGCTCGATTTTGTAGAAGAGCAGCTCTGGTAGAGTCGTGCCGTTGCAGATCCCAGGTTTGTATTAACGCACTCGCTCTAATCATCGTTTCCGTAGCAACAGCTCATCGACAAGGACGTACGCAAAGAGAGCTCGGCGAAACGCATTCAAAACGAGTCGGACTTTTCTGTGATATGGACAACTCGTGGAATGAGTCTCCAGTGTCAGAGCTCTGAAACAGTCGGAGTTCAAGCTGCAACTTAGTGATTTTAAAGACAGCGATTTTCTCCACGTAAACACAACCTTGATTATATGTAACTGAAAACAGACTTTTTACAAAACAACTTTCAAGAGGAGGATTTTTTAGAGCATATTGTGTGCAGACAGGAAAAACGGCATGTGCAGAAGTTTCACCTGCGTTTGAACTTTTTTCCGGCTTCTGATTGGACGGCATGGCGTTATGATATTAATGTTATATTAAGTCATACCACTCGTGCAGGTTTGATGTGCTTTGACATTTTTTCATGTTTTTTTCATGTATTTTCATGTTTTTATGTAGATGAAGTTTTAACTTTTTTTTTTTATGAACGAGAGATATGTGTGTGTGTGTGTGTGTGTGTGTGTGTGTGTGTGTGTGTTTGTGTGTGTGTGTGTGCGAGGATTAAGGCCGTAATCTTCGCAACTTCATACCTTCTGGTTTCTTAGCAGCATGAAAAGCTGTGTCTTCTTTCAAATGAGAACAATTCTGAGCATTAAAATATAAACCGCTGGACAAAATAAGAACTTCCCCTCTGCTGTGGGGAAACAGTTTAATTCACTTATAACAGTGGACAGAAATTTTTACAGAAATCCAGATATTTAATGAATTGAATTCAAATGTATGCAAATTCAATGAAATAGGCTTAGATCATTTTGATGTTTTAATAACATTAAATGTGAAGACAGTGGTATCTTGGAAGATAAAGTTAATCCGTTCCAGAGGCGAGTTCTTAAGACGCGTCTTGCGAAACGCATTGTCTCATAGGAAATAATGTAAATGCAGATAATCTGTTCCAGCCTCCCAAACATATTACCAATATTACCAATTTTTTACAAAACACTATAATCTTATTTTTGCACATAAAAACAATCTAAACATTGAATGAAAAACATGTAAATGAATTAAAATATGAAATAAGTAGACATTAAACCTCACTTAACCTTAATTTATGATTCCTCTCGGCACCGGCTGTTTTTTCGATAACATGGTGCTACAGTATGTCTTCACTACGTCTTGCACAAAAGGCAAAAACCCCACAAAAAACAATCGTAATCTTGCTTTGCTTGTCTTTCCAATCATGCAAACAATTTTCGAACGGCTCCCAGATGTAAACGCAACTTATCCGGCATTCGGTTTCGGCGCGGTTTTGTTCGCTCGTACGTTAAGAAATTCTTTGTATACCCGATGCGAAATTTTCGTTCTTACGACGCAAAAATGAGAAGAATTCTGAGCATTAACAAAGAAACTGTTGGACAAAATAAGAAATTAGCGAGCAATGGACAGAAATTTGACAGAAATCCAGATATGAAATAAATTTCATTTAAATCTATTCCTAATGAGCAAACCAAAGGCAAGAGTAGGAAAACAACAACAACAACAAAAACAAACCTCCATGAAATGACATGAGGAAGAAACCTTGAGAGGAACCAGACTCCTTATCTGAGTGACACCGCAAAGTCTCGTCTGTAGCTGCATGTTATAAAGTCGAGCACTGCTCTGGGTGTTATAAGAGGAACTGGAGTATGATTTCAATTTTGTTCATTCCTGTATGTGTTCTTAGCCGCAGGCCTATCCACGGGTCTGTACTGCAGATATAATCAAAACAAGGTGATTTTATTCTTTTTATATCCATCCGTACTTAACTGTACTGCTTATCCTGTCTAGAGTGATGAAGAGAAAACCCTGGATAGGGGGCCAACACTTTCAGTCATAGACTATGATGACCAATCAGACCGCACAGGGAAACCGAAGGAGTCGGGGGGGAACACACCGAGCGCAGGGAGAACATGCAAGGTCAGAACCAAACCAAGGACCATGGAGACTCCTCCCATTAACATTCCTACAAACACTTCACCATATCAACAGTTACGCGTTTTATCATCACGTGCATCGGCCACGTCACAAGCCCCAGCGTGCGCTGATACCTGAGGAACAATAAAGCATTAGAACGAGTGTGTTAAAACAAGCCTGTGAGTTCTAGCTCTTGCAACACAATAATCAAAGCTGCTGTTATAAAAAAATGAATCGACACCACCCGACCAATCAGAATCCACCAAGCAGATCACATGATTGTTGTCTGGTTATTATGCTGTGAATGTATTACCCTGTTTACCCGGGAAACTGGAAAACAGCTAATAGGTTTAGTGAGGGGAAAAAAGCAAGCTGCGATCAGGACGAGAACACACACACACACACACACACAAACACACACAAACACACACACGCACACTCTTGCAGCCATCCATCAGTGGTGTGAGTGTGTTGCATCAGCATCTAAAAATAGAGTAAGCAGAGCCCATCTGTTCCTCCTATTTCAGACTGTTACGTATGAAAGAATGTTCCAGTGAGCTGAGCAATTCAGGAATCTCAAAACTGCAGTCAGCGGTGGAGGGGAAAACATCACGCGCACACACACACACACACACACACACACACACACACACACACACACACACACACACAATCAGTAATTCCTCTTATGATGTATGACGTAAAAGTTCAAATTAACTTCAAGATGTACTACACGAACACTGGTGCAGATGCTTGAAAGGGATTCATCTGGGTTTTTTTTTTTTTAATACAAGAAACTTTGACTATAATTAAAGTACATTTTCTAAAAAAAAATAAATAAAAAAAAAAAGAAGTAGTGTTAATATACAGTTGCAGCACCATCTGGGTCAGTGAAAAGTCCAGGAATTAAAACGTTCTAATGGAACAAACAGAGCGATATGATGTCACAGAGTAGCCTGTAGTGCTGATCTGGTGATCAATAGGTGATGTCATCATTAGAGGGTCTTTGGCTTTAGGGGCATATTTGACCTCTTACAGATAGATAGATAAACAGACAGACAGATAGATAGACAGATAGATGGATAGATAGACAAATAGGTAGACAGAAAGGCACATAGATAGCTGGATGGACAGATAGACGGAGAGACAGACAGACAGACAGACAGACAGACAGATAGATAGATAGACAGATAGATAGATAGTTTTATTAATCCCACAGGGACATTGTATTTGGACTGAACAACTTTCCACATGGTTGTACATTTTCATTTTAATTATGTAAAAAAATATGGGGGATGCAAACTTGCGCTCTATTCTATCTCTAATTTGTGTACTGTATCCAGGGTTTTATCTCTGCTTCATGTTTGTTTGTTTGTTTGTTTGTTTGTTTGTTTGTATGTCACAGTATCTTGATTTTATTTCTATCATCCTGTCTTTTGTGTCTTTGTTTGCTCGTACACATAGGGTCTGCTCTGGGCTCCATTACCGTCTACGCTACATGCATGTCGTCGTCTCTTATCAGTCACATGGAGCACAAAGGATCTGAGTGTATAACCAGAAGTGATACACAACACCAGAGACTGTACAGTATGCAACAACAATTAACTACAGATTGTTCATAGAAGAATGCCTCAGGATACTACAGTACACAGAACAGTATATTCGCAGTCAGAGCCAAAACCTCCATACGTCCATGAACAGAGCGGCGCTGAGACGGCGACGGGTCCCCCCCCCCCTGCTGCTAAGAAACTTCAAGAGGCAGTCGTGATGTTATAAACAGGATGGGAACGCAGCCCTGGCTTTTAAACGGGCCTTATAAATAGACTTGACATTAAGCTTTCAAAGGGCTGTCTGTCTGTCTGTCTTATCCAGTAATAAGTCAACAGCGCCCTCTGTTGGACAAACATTGTAGCACAAAGGAATCTTGTGACATTTTTCAGCATATTAAAAATATATTTTTTAAATGCTACGTATTATATTATAAACAAATTCAGGCGCAGCTCTGAGAATAGGCGTAGATCATATTGTTGTTTTAATAACATGAAATGTGAATATCTATCTATCTATCTATCTTTACCGCCACAAACAAACAGAATATTAGTATCAGTTAGTTGACCACACACGCCGTTCGGTAAGTAACGGTAGCACACGGGCGTCAGGACCTGCATGTGGGCGGATCCGCAGGTAACCTCTAGTAAAGCAATAAAACAGTGTTCTATTGAATCAATAAAAAAACTTTTAGACTTGGCCTAATGAAGGAGAAGGAGATAACACTTAGAGCTGTGCTTTCAAGGGAAAACAATCAAGGAGATTGTGGTGTGTTGAAGTAGAGCTACACTAAGCCCAAAGTTGATTATTTCCACAAATTCTCTAAAGAAAAAAATATAAATGCCTAGTTGTTAGTAGTTTGAAAAGAAAAAAGAAAAACCACGATAGAGTAAGATATCTGAATTAGATTTTTATTTATATACTGTACTGTGGCTCAGTGTAGGTGCTTCGCCTCCCATGTGGAAGGCCCGGGTTCTATTCCCAGCCAGTGCCCAAACCCCAAGCTACTGGATGCAGTGCCGGTCCCAAACCCAGATAAAATGGGAGGGTTGTGTCAGGAAGGGCAACTGGCGTATATATATAAAAAAAAAGAAAGAAGAAGAAGAAGAAAGAAACCTGTGTCAAGCTTGTACTGTACAGTATGTGCACCCGATGGTCTGCTGTGGCAACCTGTTGCCGGGAGCAACCGAAAGACCAACAACATATTGTACTACCGTAGATGTGCCTGTTAATGTGCAATTCAATTCCACAACCCAGAAGCATCTACAGCGCCATCTCTTGAATTTTTGGTAGAACTAAAAACTAATGTTTTTATGATATAAGGGCGTTAAAAATCGCTCAGTAGTATTTTTCATGATGCATGCACAAACAGGCAAAAATTCCAAAAATCTATCTTGATGTGTTCCATTAATCATCTTACGTCCCCCACCCAAATAATGTTTTTTGCAAATATCTTCAATGTACAGAGAAGCCAGCTTTACAGTTTTATTTTATGCATACAGTAGATGTTTGCATTTGGGATGGTAAAATGTTGCAGTTCCTTCATAATCCAACAGGTGGCACTATCCACACATTGGTTAGAAGTTTGTGAAGCATTGCAACCAAATTTCAACATTTGTGTCAGGATAATCATAAAATATAACATAGGCTGTTATTGTATTGGCTTGTCCTTGACGGTTCCCGTCCTTATAATGCTTTGGAGGTTATTACCTGTTGTTACTTGTGTTAAAATGTAAATTTTAACACAATCTGAAGCCTTTCCTGTGATGAAAACAACACACACATCTACATGAAACCGTACAGGCCTTAAAAAGCGCTCTAAACCAGTACTTGTGTACAGGTAGTGCACGAATTACAAATAGAGAACATGTCTGTCCTGTAAAGCGTCCTGATGGTGAATAATCCTAATTCGAAAAAACCTCGAGTTCACAGTCCAGTACAGTGGAAATAAGCTGTGAGACAAAACGGCATCTGGGATTCCCCTCGCGATTTAAAGGCGCAGAGACACCGCTGTTACATTTCACTGGGAGCTTCATTTCCTTACGCGCAGTTATGGCGGTTTTGGCCACTTGATGGCAGTGTGGGGAAAGAGGACAGAGTCGAGTGGATTGGTACGCTTTACACTGTAGATTTGTTTCAAAGGCGTATAAGCCTCACTTTGTCAGACTTAAGAACAAAGTGGACTTACGAACGAGCTCGTGTCGTGCAAGTCGGGGACGACCTGTATTAGAGGTGACACCAGGATGCATTTTTAAGTCATGAGACACTTTCAAGCATATTCACAATTTGAATTTGATTTGAATTGATTTAAGTGTGTGATGTAAAAGGTTTAACCATCACTGACAAGACAAGTCAAAATAAAGTAAATCAGGTTTCATAACAGCACCACACACACACACACACAAAAAGGAACACACCACCACTCACTGTTTAAATCAATTCAACATTTTAATGGGCACAGAAATGTTGTGAGAGAACACTTTTGAATGTTTTACACGGGTGTGGAAGCTGAAAAGGACGTCCTCATGCTCGTCTAAAACATCATCATCATCATCCAGACAGTTTAACAATTCAAATTACAGGCGACAAAAAAAAACAAACAAACAAAAAAAAAGATTGTTTTTATTGTTTTTAACAGAAATCAACATTGCTGTAAAAACGTCAACGGTGTGAACAGTGAACAAACGGATAAAATGAGACGACATGAAGAGGACAAGAAGTCAGACTTGGCAGTTGGCGTGACGTGGCACTGTAATATTTACCTGATATGACACTGGCACAGTGAGTATGCTCTTTAAACACTACTCTCTCCCTCTCTTTTTCTCTCTCTCTTACTAAATCACACACAAACACACCTGCACCTCAATAGGTGGCTCAAGGATACACATATGATTAAATTCCTAAAAAAAAAAAAAAAAAAAAAATCCAGCACTTTTTATTTCCCATGTATTTAAAGAAAGCAGCACTTTGGGAAGTCGCTTTTGTAGAATATATATTCCTTTTACACGTCACGTTCCGAAATAACCGGGATGTCAGTGAATATGGAAACCTGTCAGTAGGGACAGAGTGGGAAGGTTTGTAATCGATAATAGTAATAATAATAATAATAAAAAAAAGATTCAAGCACTATAGAAATACAGACAACCTTGAATACGCGTCTACAATACAGATAAGCGGCTGCAGACGAGGTGGATCCGAGGTGCCGGGTTGATGATTGACGTTTCGCCAACCCCCGCTTTCAGAATCTGGTCCTCTTGTGTATTTCTTTGTTTACGCACCGAGAGTCGTGTCAGTCACAGTGACGATGTCGCTTTTTGTTTTTGTTTGTTTGTTTTGGCGAGTAAGAGAGCCTTTAGTGCTTAACGTAGGCGTCGGGTTCAAGTTCAATTTCAGTCTTGAAATCCCTTCAAAAAAACAAAAATAATAATAATAAATGCCTTGAACACTTGAACAGGACTGTGCGCTATAATGTCAGGCCACGGCCTCCTGTAAAGACTTCTCAAGAGTTGAGAATTGGCCTTGTTTGTTGTTGAACAAACTCGTTCATCCAAGAAACGTAATCGAATTCAAGAACAGGACAGACAGACAGACAGACAGGTTGGTGATTGACACAGAGACACGATATTGTACTCCTGGAACAAGCGGACATGTGTATACTGTGTCCGGGATATATTTATGTATAGTTATTTATTTAAAATCTTTATTTTAAAAAAGGACAAAGAATTAACTGCCGTGCCACGAAACAAATACAGCGGGACCTCGGCATACGGATTGAATTTGTTCTGGAGACGTCGTATCATATTACAATATGAATTCTCCCATAAGAAATAACGCAAATGCAGATAATCCGCTCAAGCCGCGCAGAAAATATTCAAATCACGTATCTTTTGAACGCATGCCCAAAGGCAGCGTTGGTATCGTGGGTCGACTCTTACAAAACAGCTTTCGCATAACTTGCCTGGCGTTTGTTTGTTTGTATGCTAATGCAATTTTTTTTTGCTAAATTTCAATTGATTAGGCGAAAAGTTCGTAAAGGACGGTATTAGTATACCGAGGTTCCACTGTAAATACATTCCTTTTTTGTTTTGTTTGTTTTGCGCTTGTCAATTACAGCTCACACCCCCCTCCCTTAAAAAAGAGGGGGAGGGAGGAAGAGAAGGAAAAAATCAAAACAAAGAAATACATTCTAACACACTCTTCCAGACATTACAGAGCAAACTCATCCATCTTAAACCTACTCAACTCATCGTGCCTTAAAAATTATCTTTATTTATTTATTTTTTTAACGATTTCAGCTCCTGAAAACAAGAAAACAAAAACAAATCAAAACAAAACATTTTCTCCCAAACGCTCAAAAGTCAAACTCTAGTCTGTGAGCACAGGAAATAAATAAAAGCAGGGGAAAAAAAAAAAGAGCTTATTGAGCAAACTGTCGAAAGCTAATTATCTGACACGGTTAAAAGAAATCGATTCGCTAAGTGTAAAGGTCCGGGCCAAAGGCTTAAGGATGGATTTAGTGATTTTTTTTTTCTTTGCGATTTAGTGTTTAGACTGTTAATCGAACACGAGGCTAAAACAATCTTAGACAGTGAGATCTAAACACACATGGTTGCTCAGTGTGAAAAAGTTAAATACAAAAAAATAATAATTATAATAACAATAAAAAGAAAGAAGAAAAAAAACTATCACAGCCTTGTTCATTAGAAAGTGAAAAAAAAAAGACAAAACAAGACTTGACTATTCAGAGACAAGAAATTGTGGCTCTGATTATTTACGAAGCAAATCTGACACTGAAGAGGAAAAAACAAAACAACAACGTTAAAATCGTCTACATAAAGTGGTTCGTTCAGGCACCTGTATGACGGTTCAACAGGAGGCGAGAGCAACGAAGGAAACTTGCATATCTCAAGCTCTGGAGTCGAAACGCAATTGCACATCTTCAGAGCAACAAGCACACACACAAACCAGACTAGCGTTCGTGTCCATGCTAATCCTCCTCCTCATCCATTCCTAAAGCTAAGATGCATCTAGACATGTGCTGACGTTAAACACGAAAAACATCGCCTCTTTATATAGATATTTACTTATTTATGTAACACTAAAATAAATTACTCGTATCACAAGGAAGAGAAACCGACGAGAGTGCGCAAACTTTTGAACTGCCCGACAATACTGTGCATCGTTTCATTAGATATCGATATTGCATACGAGACGATCGGCACATGCCTAGACGCAAGCCGCTCGGGAAGAAAAGAAAGAAAAAAAAAACTTGGCGTATAGAATAATTTCTCTATCTTTGTATAAAACAGAGTCGTAAAAACTGAAATAAGTGCTTTGAAGAAAATATCAGGTAAGCGAAAATAAGCTACTAATTTAATTATTTTATTTATTTATTCTTTTAAAATCTATTTTCAGTAAATAATTTTTTTAAATTTATACTACAATTAAACTACAAGAATCATAAAAAAAAAAAAAAAAATCCAAAACATGACTGTAGATGTTTAAATGACGTGATGTAAATTTAAGACGTTTAAACCGATTAAAAGACGTTCTTATCGTAACAAGTCGGGACTCGTGAAGGGTCGCGTCTTTTCCTGATCGCGTGACTTAAGTAAAAAACTTCTACACTGTGATGGACTGAATGAGAGAAAATAAAACAAAAAATAAAATAAATAAAAAATAAACCGCCACCTAAAACTGTGAAACGCCTCCTGGCGGAAACGCTCGCAATGAATGATTAAATACTGAAAATATAAACAAGCTACATTTTCTCTTGGCGAGTTTACATTCCTCGCGCGCGCGCAAAAAAAAAAACAAACAAAAAAATTCTAATCCAGACAGAGAGACAGAGGACGCGCAGACACCTCCCGACTGCAGTTGCATATAACGAGGCGCAGGAGGAGAATCCGACCGTCCGCGGCGGGCTCAGGTTAAAGCGGTAACGCGTCACCTTTTAAAGAAGCAGTTTGTTACTTTCAGATGGCGCAATGACGAGGCTCAGCCAAACAAAAGCCAAAACAAGAAAATAAGGATAATTATAATAAAATTTAAAATCTAATCAAACATTATGTGAGTCAAGTTATTAAATATATTTCCAAGCTCAAATGATCTTCGCTAAGTTCATTGTGAGACCAAACCAACCAAACGGAAAGCAACCCTACAGTGTCATCGTCACTCTGATTCAAATTAGATGAACAGACCGAAGGGGGGAAGGGGACCTCAGACAAACTGCATCTTTAAAAGAAATAAAATAGATATATAACGCTAGGCTACATTTTAAGCCACAGAGAGGTGTAGCGCGTTCCGACGCGAGTCAGGATCGTTCTCCACCAAATGCACCTTGTGAAAGGGAAAGAAAAATGGAAAAAAAAAAAAACATATTCCGGTTTGTAATGGCTTTCCCGATTCTACCTGAGTAAAGAGTTAATTATTCTCGAATGCACAACAGCCCAAAGCCATTCGAAAGCAGGAGTTAGTAACTCGTGTTTCAGACAGATGTAGTCATCTTTAAACCAGTACGTTTACATAAAGTGCGATTACTCACGACGAGCCAAACACCTTTACTTGGTTAAACAACAAAGAAAGGGGGAGAAAAAATTTAAAGAAACAACAAGATAGGTTGATTATATTATTAATTAAACAAAGCCTAAGAAAGACAGAGAGGTTTATCTATACTCCGGCCCGATCTTTGGTCTGTCTGGGCAAAAAAAAAACAAAAAAAATGCAAGAAAGGGACCGTGATATCTCGGCACAGTGTACCGTCTGAGAGTTCTGAAGAAAGGTCTTGCTTGTGAAATGTCACAGTAGATGATGCCGAGGCTTTAACGCAACCCTGCTGATTACGGGTTACGAGCCTGAACGTTAGTTAGCTCTCGAGACAGAAATGTGCAAAGAAATGTTAAGGTTCGGGTCACGACGGGAGAAAAGACCACCGAGTACACGGCTTTGTCCGGCCACGGCTGCTTCTCGACAGCGTGTAACAAAGTCACTTTGATTTATTGGAACGCTGTAAAACGTTCAGCTTGTTCGGCCGACAAGTTTTTCCTCGTCCAAACTCTTTTGCTCTCTTTCGCTGTAGGCCGTTTTTTTTCAGCGCTGTTGTGTATTTCAAGTAATGTATCGCCGAGAAACCCAACTCGCACGAAGGGACGAGATCCTTCTTTGCTGGGAATTATTAATAATACTGAGAAACCTAAAATAAAATAAAATAACATTTTAAAAAGCAGTCTTGGAACAAAGCTGCTAAGAAAAATGTGATTTCAAATCAGGCTTGTGTTGCTCAAACGGTTAAAAAAAGAAAAAAAAAAAGAGAGTCTGGTCAAGAAGATAAAATTAAGACTAATCCATTTATCTTCTTCTGCTCTACTGAGCATTAAAAATTGCCCTCATGGACTGTTTATGTGCATCGCATGGAAGAAGAAGAAGAAGAAGAAAAAAAAAAACACAAAAAATGTCTCAAAGAAGTAAGCAGGACGCTTGTAGTTGTTTCCCGGAAGGCTCGCGTTCCCCTCGCAGCCGATCCACGCAAAACACCTTCCCGCTCGCTTTTTGGCGTAGCGGTTGTTCGTAACGTCTCTGTATAGATCACAGCAGTCTCAAACCCACAGAAGTCCGAAGCTTTAGCAAGTCTCTTCATCATCATCATTCACACTTCTATCTTTATCAGTTCAGTTCTGGTTCATGATCCAGGATCAGATCCGACTGTAGCACCCAAGGTGGAGCAGATAGTAGTACTGGTACTCAGCACCTTTAAAGATCAGGTCTGTCCATGGCCTCTTCGTAGTACATCACGTTTTCTGGATCTAGGAGAAGGGGAAAAAAAGATTATTATAATAAAACACATTAATGAAATGCCAATTAGTCAAAGTCACACCTCGAGGTCATTTAGACTGGACTCTTTTTTTTTTTTTTTACCTCATCAATGATCAATTATATTCACTTTTAACTTTTAACACCAAAAAACTATCAAATGCTATCGTAGCATGTTGCTAGCAGCATCATTAGCATGTTGTTAGGATGTTAGCATCATGCTAACAACATGTTAATGATGTTGCTAGCAACATGCTAATATTGTTAGCATATTGTTATTGTTATCATAATGCAAGATGCTGCATACAAATGATGATGCTAACAATTAGCATGTTGCTTTTAACATGAGTAGTATGTTAGCATCGCAATAGCAACACGCTAAACATGATAGCATCATGCTAACAACATGCTAATGATGTTGCCAACATATTAGCAGTGCTAATATTGTTAGCATAATGCTAGTAACATGCAAACATGAAGATGGGCTCACTTTACAAAACGCCCTAATGTCCGTTTTTTTGCCACGGTAAACACCACTCGCATTTTCGCGACGTCAAGTATTTGAGTGTAATCCCGAATTTACCAAAGTATTCAGTAGAAATAAAAAGCGTAATTTGTACATTTCCCTAATGTGAAAATGTACAACTAACGTTTACGAAAGGCAGAAAAATAAACCCTCACCTTGCTTGTGAATAGTGAGAAGATGATCAAACTCTGCAAAAGAAAACAAAACAGTCAGAATACAAAGCTTACGTTTTATATAAATGCTGTTCACTTGAAAACTTGTAAGGACACACTTATCAGACTTTACCTTTAGTGTGGTAAAAGACAGCAGCCTGGAAATCGGCCCATCCCCACCCCCGAGCTCCTGACCTACGCTTCTCTTTCACGCCGTGCACCTGGGACAAATCCTCTGCGCTCCTTGTAGAGTCTGCGTCCAAATCCTGGTAAGAAGCGCCCAAACCCGTGCACTCATTTTCACGCTCCTCCTGGTGGGCGACTCGGGTTTGTTGAGACTCCTGACCGGCGGCGCGGGAAGCGGAACATTGTTTCACGGCACCGTCGGTCCCGTTAGTCCTTCTCTGAACGTCCTGAGGAGCCGGGAACGAAACGGCAGACGAGGGATGGATGAACGGAATGTCCTGAAACGTGACATCGGAAAGATTGAACGGCGCGGCGGGACGAGAAACGGACATCCCTTCCGGGCCTGCATTGGGCTCGTTGATGAACGACAGGCCCCACTGGTTCTGAAAGATGTCCCCGAGAGCTTTCTGATTTGTCTGAGCAGCAAGGGGTTGCATATTTAAAGGTTTGTGCGGGTAAACAAAAAGACTCGATTTCCGTGGCTCCGGAGCAGACGAACAAGACGACGAACTGCAACCGTTATCCGTGGCGGACTCGGCGTCTTCCTCCTCTTCGGCCTGGTTAGAGGAGGAAGGTGCGGCGCCAAGAGCAGCAGCGGAACTGAACGACGTTTCTATGGAGTAACACCCGTTAGTGTCTACAGATGCTAAGCTAGCAGACGTGACAGTCTTTACAGCAGACATAGGAACGTGCGAAAGCTTTCCTAACGTCTCTGCGTCGAGCTGCGTCGCTTTGTTGAGGTTCTCCTTAACTTTGCTTGCGTAACTAATTTTTGGGACGATCTTGGCGCTGCTGTTGTCCACCGGAAATGCGGGAGGAGGCTTGAATAAAGTCCATGAGTCCTCTTTCGAGTTCACCGAGGAGACTGGTTTGGTTTTACTGACCCGATCGTCAGTCTTTTTACCAACAAGACTAATGGAGGTCTTGCTGTCAGAGTTGCCTCGCTGCACCTCGGCCCTGGGACCGGCGTCCTGAACGCCAGGCCTTTTGTGCATCTCCGGTTTAAGTAAAGTCCTGGTGCAGTTAGGCAGAGAGTGCAGCGTTTTTCCGGACACCTCCTGGTTTGACGTTTCTGAATCCTGCTTAAAAAAGGGCTTCGCCGCTTTCTCCTTGTCTCGACCTGTGTTTTCGGTGCCTTTCATGCTGCTGCGTCTCGCCCTCCTCTTTTTAGGTGTGGTGTAGCCGCTCTCCGAGCCGCTCCCGTCGTTCTCGGCACCAGGCTTGCTCGAGAAACCGTTCGTAATGTAACCGGGACAGAGGACCGTCTCTCCGTTCAGAGACAACACCGTCTCCTTTTCATGCATGTTTTTAACCTTTAAAACAGAAGTCGTCTGGTGATGATCCTCATCCATTCTGAGAGTTAGGAATTGTTACGAGTTGACCCTCCACGATTTGGGGGGGAACATCAGGGAACAAGTTGTCCTTATTAACAGTCAGGTTGAAACCAATTAGTAAACTTTGACCTGCAAGACAGGACACAAGCATGAGGAAAAACGTTAGCAAGAATGATTAACACACAGCACAGGGTATATTGTGAGTCAAACAACACACACACACACACAGATTTAGCAGGAAACTAAGGTGAACTTTGAAATCTTCCAAGGCCACCATGACTGAGCAAAACGTGACCAAAACCTGACTGACTGACTCACGCAGCAAACTCTGAGCCAAACACATCTACATAAATACGAGCTTCCTGGGAAAACCTAAACAATCATCACTCATAAACACAACTTATTACATTACAATAAAACTAATATTTGTATTATTGTAATTTTCCAAATAATATTCATAAAACTTTATGTTTTTAGGCGCATGTAGTTAAAATATATCGTCAGGAAGTTTAATAATGAACCTGATTCTTTAAATAGTTGTTTAAAACTTAGACACGTTTTAAACTTACTATTTTTATACACAATTAGGTCATGACACGTTCTGATTCCGGCTGTATCTCATATTCCAATACTTTTAATCACCAAGGGCACTACGTAGCGCGCGAGAACTCTTCATTTAAACTGCACGAAGTGCGCTTAAATAAGGGCGAGTCTTTGATTTGAGATTGAACCACCGCAGGTGGTCCAGGCCCGATATGGAAGCTAGCTAAAACTCGCTGTATATCTGGAAAGTAACATAAAACCTGAAGAAACGTTAAAGGCATGTTCAAATGTAGATTTTCGACTCACTTTCTTTAAAATAATACTCATTTTATTCGCTGTCTATTTAACTAAAACTAACAAACTATTTTCTTTAGCTTAGCTAGCTAATGTTTTTGCTTACGTTAGCTAAAATTCATCGAGATTTCAAATCACAAATGTTAACAAGTACTGACATGAGCAAGATTTTCAAAATATATGCATTATATTTCCCCTCCATCAACTACTACAGCGGTGAAATTATATTAAGCAAAAGCAAACTTTTTGGCTTTATATTCTGGGACTTTTGGTTTTAACATGGCGGACAGGAAAATTGATCACGTCATGTTAAACTTCACACCCGTATTCCGGATCAAACCCTGCCTCCTGTATAACGAATGGCTCGTTCGAGGTCACGCGCACACGGAATACACCAACCGGTTTAGCGATCTCGATTGATGACGGACTAGCTGACCAATGCCAGATAAGGAGGCGGGACTTGACGGAATGTGGGTAGAAAGAATAATTACTTCGAAAATTCCAGCTTTTAACGTTAGCATCACCAAACATGCCGATTAGTTGTTTTTTTTTAAGCCAGTGTCACATATATTTACACGTTTACAAGATATTTAAAGTGTCTATAGATGCATTTAGTTCAAAATTCGCCCTCTGTAAATTAAGATAATCTAGTGTTGGCTAAGTCTAAAGTCAGGTCTACCTGGTGCTAATCATGCTAATCTCCCAGTTACCTCCAGCTTTCTCCTTCTGCGTTTCCGGCAGCTTGAGCTCACAGGACCGATGAACACCATTGTTCATTTGTCTCTCGGAGTGCCGTGTGATTTCCCCCGGTCCATGGCGCTGCAGCTGTGTGGTTGTGGTGCTTGTTTGCCCGCTGTCTGTGGTGCTGCTGCTGCTCCTCCATTGAAACTCTGCGGGACTGAACACGGGTTTGACTCAGCATGTCGCCTCCTGTCGGTCAAGCTCCGCTACTGCGAGCAAACGCTCCGCCCATGTGGAACACCCAAAGGGTCGCATCTCAGCACAAAGCAAGCTCCTTCCCTTCATCCATCGAGAAAGCACTGTAGTCCAAATAGGGACCGAGGAGGCCAAGCGTGATTACCGTAATCTATATAAAAAATTACCCCTATTTGTGGAACGTCACTTAGCCTAATCTGGCTGTTTTTGGACTGAGGAGTACCCGGAGGTAGTTCTGTCACAGGCGTGTCACAGGCGTGGCATTCTGTAAGCGTGTCACAGCTGCTGTAACAGGGTACGCCATCCCGAGCTCATATTGATTAGTTTGTTTATTAGAGCATCATCTGTAATATATAGTAGCTCTTTATACAGTGATAAAACCCTCACATACAGACAACAACAAATACGTACATACAGTCAGAATCCGTCCACAACATGGCATTCAGTCGGTCAGAGAGGTGAGAGAGTAGAGGAATTACTGTAATCCCGTCCAAATAGGGCTTGAAATAACATGCTAATACACTCCCTCAATGGCTTACAGCTTTTATAATACCGTGATAAATAAAAAAAAAACAACAGTATCAAAAAATCTATTAGTTCTTGCATCATTTTATAATTGATGATATTTACAATAAGCAACTCTTCTACGCAGTTTAGCAGTAAGAAATGGTTACTAATAAACATAATGGACATGTTCTGTATTTGGCTATTTTTTGTTTTGGTTTAAAACTACATTTTAACTATTAACATATGTTGACCCTCTAAGATTATTGCACGTACAGGAAATAAGGCACATCTGTAAAGGAACAAAGGAAACAAACCGAGATACTGTCTATAAACGAGACATGGTTTATGAAGCTGAAATATAATCTGTAAATGTCAACTTTTACATCTCATCTTTGCAAAATCCCACCCTTTTTTTCAACTCAGTGTTTCTTCTTCCTCCAATATTATAATGGGCACTAGTTACCTTACATGACCGAGTACGCCCTAGATAATCGTTCAGAACTGTGTATGAAGAATTAAAAACGGTTACATTGTAACATATCGATTTTGGAATACTTGTCATGTCATTCATATAGTATTAACTAAAGAAATATTTGAATAAATGTTGAACAATTCAGCCATTTAAATGATTATACGAGGGTGTATAATCCGCACTCCGGCTATAGAATTTCTCTTATTAATAAAATTTTAGAAGAAAAAAAAACATAATTTTTCAACATAATCTCCTTGTCTTTCAATGTACTATGTTTGACTCACCCTTGTACATATATTGTGATTCTTCGCGGTCAAATATAAGCTGAATTCAGCTTTAATAAAAAATGTCTTTGATGGGTGGACAGTTCAGAAATCTGCCCAGTCTAGTTATTATTGTACACATTTAAATTATGTGCCAAATTATATGAATAGTTTCTGCTCATAAAAAAAAAAAAAAAAAACTCAGGAATTCAAGACATTAATAAAGACATGCCATTAATCATGTCCATGTCCAAGGATTTACAGGTCCACCTCCCAGAGCATGTTCAATACTCACCACTAGAGGGCACTTCATCTCCAAATATCATGCTGTGCAAAAATGTCAAACACTATCCAGTAGTTATTTAATATAAAAACAGATCCTAAGTATTACAAATGTTACAGCCTTGTGGGGCTTCAAATATCAGTAGAACTGTACTATTGCAGTAACTCCATTTTTGGAGTATTAAATGACAATAATCATTAGTGGATCTCAGTAGGTCACGACAGGGTGATATTCACAGTGTACAGTATCACTAGAGACAGTTTTCAGACTAAAGCGAAAACCTCGAAAGAACTATTTTATTAACATGTCACGAGTCTTTACATTCCACCTACATCCGAAACGAGTGTCGGACAAGTTATGACATTTTTTGTAGCAGCTTCTTCAAGCATGCGAGCAACTCACTGGGACATAAATCACTGGAGGGAGGCGATGGTTAATGGGACTGTATAAGTGTGTCCCGTTCTACACCCAAAGACGTCTGTAATGTAGAAGCAGGACTGACGCCAGCGCCCGCGGTGTTCAGAGGTGAAATCAGGAAGCTTCTGCTCGAGGGTGTTCGCTGAGGACAGACACTGATTCTCTTAAATATGGCGAGAAGTCACAAACATTATAAAAGTGAATAATCAAAAGGGTTTGCAGGTTATTTTTGGACATTTCTTGTCTTTCACTTATTTTCCCACACTGTTTTATCTTGTGAGTTTCATTCACATGTAGATTATAATTGGAAGCGAACTAAAACACTACTACTATTTGCATCTGTTTTATTGTTCCAAGTACTTTTATTGGATGTGTGAATGATCGTGTGTTCGCTTCCCACAGACAGATAAAGTTCGACTCATCCGCAAGTCCGCAAGAAGTTATCCGCAGATTTACAAGGATCAGGCGTTCCATCAGTGAGCCACCTCACTCAGGATCGACATTAACGCACGTACGGGCTTTTTAAAAAAGTTTACACCATTTGTCTCATCGCCGAACTGAACTGAGCTTGAAGTCTTCTGTAAATGTCAGATTACTTTAGATCGAATCACGTAGTGTGTGAGGCCGTCCTTTATAATGTTACAGCACTTACATCATTGTTTTGCTGTTATTTGACACAAACTATAACAGAAAAAACAATCTGGCTGTCAAGAAGACTGTCGAATCATATAGTATACAATATACAGTGCAATATAACGAATATAAAATATTTTCTGTGCATTCCCTGAATTACAAATGTGCCGCTTTATAGTGTTCAAGTTAATACTTCTGTGAGCCGTGGAGGAACATGATGCAAAACAAACATGATCAGTTTGAATACATTTGAATCAGTTAATAATTAACATACCTACTCCTACTAATCATTAACTGCTCTAGTCGCACGCGCTCTCTTTCTATCTCTGTCTCTTTTGGTCTTTTGGTCCGAATCATTCGTTCTCTTGTCACGTGACCCCCATCGACGCTATGCAGTCAATAGATTCAAAAGACTCGGACTAGAAGACTCATGAGAAGAACCGCTCAGTTCAGTTTCCTGTGTGATGCACTGTGATGCATAGTGTCTATGAGAGTCACGTGGCAAAAGAACGAACGATTCGGACCAGAAGATATGAGAGACGAGCTGTTTATCGTAGTATGTCCTTGTAATATGTTCATTACTGGAACTATAGCCAAAATGTGTGTGTGTAGACGTGTTGGGGGTCTGTTTACTGAACACGTACCTTTTTATTTCATTTCTGATCAAATGAACGAAATGACTCAATAAAAGATTCATTCGTTCTGATGAATGAGACTCAAAGAACCGAGTCACTAAAATGCTCCAAACTTCCCCTCACTAGCAGGTCATGTTTCGCGTGCTACCGTACCTTCGCGTACCTTTCACATGATGTCACATCGAGTTCACACATGCAGTTTCAGGTCATAACATGCACCCTGACGTGACCGAATAGTTCCCGGTTAATGACATGTACAGCGTGTGACATGTATACTCTCACAGGATGAAGTAAACGAAACAGTAAAAGTGAATAATGAACCGGTGAAGCGCCACAGACTAATTTTAATTTCGGAACGAGATGGCGGTGATGGATGAAGACGTTCTCCGAAGCCCCTGTCATTACGCTGATAAACGCCTGTGAGCTGCAGCAGCGCCGGTATTCACCCGCGCCCTCCGGTGCTGCGATAGACAGTCGGTACCTTAACAACCATTAACAGCACAGTGTCGATGTGAAGCCCTCCAGCCTTTTAGCCTGTAAATTGCACATTTTATGGACTATTTACTCCCCTCGTTGGCGGGGTTGACGGGTTCGACGAGGCTTTATGGATTTAGGTTCTGACAGTTTTGATGTGTACGAATTTTTGCAGCTCTGGAATTCATCGCATTGGATGTGTGTGCGATGTCAGTGCGACACAGCTGCAGTCTGGGATATATTTATTTCAAATGAATACATGAATTCAGTTTCAACTCGAGTCAAATGAATGACAAGTCTCACATTGATCATTGATATATAAACCTCAACCTTATTTAATTATTTAATTATTTTATTATTATGTTTTTATTTTATTTTATTTATTATTAATTTAATTTAATTAATTTAATTTAATTTAATTAATTATTTAATTAATTTATTTTATTTATTATATTTTATTTATTTATTTATTTTATTTATTTATTTATTTTCCTTGAACGTTTCTGGATGTTTTTGGAACAGTAATGTGATTTTTAAATTTTTTTTTTTGTCATTTATTACACATATAACTTGTAAACATATTAACAAGCTGGTAAACAGTTGCCACTGGACCTATAGGTGGTACGTTGTTTAAGAATACGGTATCAGCTGCACTGTTTATAGCAATTCGTGCAACAATGTTTCTTTGAACTAAATCTTCCATTAAATCTTTTTTTCCCCTGATGATGGCGCTGTTTCCATTTTCAGTAAACCCTTCTTATCGTACTCCACAGACTTATTTGAGTCTCAGGAAATAAAACGCCACCACAGCTGAAATCAACAAAATCCAATATAGTTTTTTTTTTTTCGCCCTGTTTACAGAGTGACGTCATGAAACAAACCAAAAAAAGTTTTTTTTCCGTCTGTTTCTTAATTTGAATTAACGGAATTCATTTCTGCATATTCTGCTTCCAGAGAGCCAGACCTTCTTGTATTTGTAGTGCAGCCTTGAGGAATAGTTCTCCAGACCTACTGTATGAATCATTCTAATAGAAATAACTTCCAACTTAAGGCATGAACCAGAGAGAAGCGGGTGCAGATGATGACGGACGATCAGGACGGTGTGATTAGTAAACTGCCGATGCTGAACGCTGAGCGGTTGGGACGGACGAGAGGGGAAATGAGGTCGCTGCTGAGGCTGGAACACAAACAACCAGGTTTTAAACGTTATCTTTAATTGGCCGGTCACAGTAATTGACACTTTAATTGAATCTACATCATTTAATCTGATAGGAAGAAATGGGAGGGGCCAAGTACTTTTGCACAGTACTGTAGCTACACTTACTGTAACGTTGTGGACCGTCAGCAAAACAGCTTATTTTCTCGCAGCTGCAATCCCGCACCACAAGCTCTTTTATTCCCTGAAAAGAAAATCGATGATCACTTGGAATCGCTTAATATTAACGCTTTAATTAAATCATATAACAAAGCCTTTGTGTTTTAACTCGATCAGTAGTTACAGTCATTCCCAGTGATTTTTACAGTAATTGGGCCCCCGGTGTGTTTTACGGTTGAGTCATCCATCACGGGTTGCTCATCACTCTCTCTCTCTCGCTCCTGACTGGAGAGAGTGAGAGATGTGTTGTGTCTACTGACTCAGACAGGGTGGTTCTGTTCAACTGTATGTGAAGTGTCAGGTGTGTGTGTGTGTGTGTGTGTGTGTGGGACAGTATTACAGCATGTTGTGTCAGAAAACACACAACTCCTAAAAGCATACAGTCTCCGGTGACTTGGTTTTCATTTTAATCACTGTGATTGTGTCATATTTTCAATCATTTTTTTTTTTTTAAATCAAAGAGTTTGATCTTGAACATGTGTAACCTCGAGTCGATCTATTTAAAATCTAAATGACCTCACTGGTAGTTTTCTTTTTTCTTTCTTCCCCCTATTGGAAAAATGACCCAAGGCGATCTGTCTTTGGCAGGAGGATATGTTTTATTGAGGTGTGAAAATTCCACTCGGAAAGCCAAAAACATATATTAACATTCCTCTGCAAAAGCCAAGCTTAGCGAACCGGACTCTACTTACTCATTACTCTAACTACCCCCTAGGAAAGGCATATCTATAACGTTGGACACAAACCTCTAATAACGACGCGAGCAGCAACCGCTCATTATGCGAGCCCGAGCTGGAGATTTACAAATCTCAGGAAAGTGTCGTGGGACAAGGTTCCCCTCATCATGAAAATGGTTATTCCTCCAAGGGCGTCGCAGGACGCTCAGTAAAGTAGGCCTTGATTTATTCTTGGCGGCTGATAATTACTAGTGTCTCGTCATCTGTCAGAAGGAACGGACTTCTCTGGTCTCAGGCACAGATTTCGTGTTCTCAATGGGAGGCAATAAAATCTGACATGGGCCACTAATAAATCATCAGCCGGTCCAGGGGCATGGTTCAACATTCACAACTCCGCTTGGACCACTGACTCGGAACGGCAAAAAAAAAAAAAAAAAAAAACTAAAACCCTGAAAAACTCAGGTGTTGAAACGTGCATTTAAGTGCTGTTTCATTTTTGAAGCACAGGATTTCCAGATTTGGCTTGGTGAAATGACAGGTACTGCCTATAGATCTGTAAGATAGATCATGCACAAACAACACGGGCAAAGTAGGTTATTCAATCAGAAACTGGTGCCAAAAACCTCCTCATCTAAGTGAAAAAAAATTATTTTCAGTTTCGGATCATATAACAGCATTTTTTTTTTCAAATTACTTAATGCTGTATCTCCCGATCCATGGTTTGTTTTTTGTTAATATGCATTCACATTTAGATTTCCATCAGATTAAAAGAAACACATTTGCTGAATATAATTTCCTGCCCTCTTACACTATTTCCTGTTAGTGTCCATAACTTTTATGAATTCAAATCTTTCAGTGATCTTAATTGTGATTCAGATTAAACTCGGGCAATTTAGATTTCACGTAAAAAAAAAAAGACATAAACCCGAAAAAGTGTATTATTCTAAAATGCAAAATTGTTAAGATATTGCAACATAAATTAGACATGGTTACGGACACTACAGATTTTTCGCATTTTAAGCTTTTAACAAAAAACAAACAAACAAACAAAAAAACTATTTAAGCAACAGTTTTTACAGATCATATGCTTCTACAAGCTCACACCAATTTTAGTATCAAATACTCATAAAGAAATATGAATCATTTGCATTTTAAATTGTATGATAGTTTGAAGCGAGACAGTATAACGCTGAAAAAACGGGCATTTCTGGGGCTCATATAAAATCATCTCTCCAAAACGGCTGAAGTTAGCAACTTGAAATTTTTAGGGAAGAAAGATCAGTCACTTTCATGTAGCTTCTTTGGCGCAAAATTTTTCTGTATTATACCACTCACTCACTCACTCATCATCTATACCGCTTAATCCTGTATTCAGGGTCACGGGGGGCCTGGAGCCTATCCCAGGAGACTTAGGGCACATGGCAGGGTACACCCTGGACAGGGGGCCAATCCATCGTAGGGCACAGACACACACACATACACTCACTCATACACACACTACGGGCAATTTGGGAACGCCAGTTAGCCTAACCTACATGTCTTTGGACTGTGGGAGGAAACCGGAGTACCCGGAGGAAACCCACCAAGCACGGGGAGAACGTGCAAACTCCATGCACACAGAGACGGGAATCGAGCCTGGCCGGGGATCGAACCCGGACCCTGGCGGTGCAAGGCGACAGTGCTAACCACTACACCACCGTGCCGCCTTCTGTATTATATGTGTAACATAAAAAAAAAATGAAATCAGCACCAGTACTATGTTGTACTGTAAGCGCTGCATGAATGACACCAAATGTCACAGAAAGTGCAAATGTGCACTTGTTTCTAGGGCAAAAAAAAATCTGAAAAAGTTTCCCCCATTTAGCATTAACGCCTCTTTATACCACAACACTGTCGAATTCCTAATGCTTCTGATCAGAAGCCGTTGATTCATTCATCATGTGGTTGCTCCGTGGGAGGCTAACAAACATACGCTTAGTTTTCTGTAAAGACTAAACCACCAGAGGTACATGGCTTAGAAACAGGGATGCACTACATGAATGCATGCCGTTTGTACTGCATCACACTTTCTGCATCATTTTCCTATCCACGTTGAACTTGCATGAACATTAATATTACGGCGCACCTCAAGCCTAAGAGCCCCTTTCAGCACTGGACTCATAACCCCTAATGGGGGCTACTGCTGAGTGACAATGCATCTAAGTAAAAAGGGTCGAAACATTCACATCGTTAGCCCTTTAACGGCTGGCGTCACTGAGCCGCAGCCGCCACCATAAAAGAAAAGAAAAGGAAGAAAGCCGTGTTCAGGCACGACCTCTTTTTAGTTTAGTGTCAGGGCAATGGCCATGGCCTGTCCTAACGCTCTAACTACTGGTCTGGTCTGCTTGACTGATGAGAAACACCATCAGTAGTATCCTCGTGTGTGAAAAAAAAAGAAAGAAAGAAAGAAAAAAAAAAGGCGAAACATGCAGACCTGACAGAGAGCACTGAACTCTAAAAACACATCCGACGTAACAGCCTCAGAGACCATGATGGGAACATGATCAAACACGACACCGGGTGACCCGCGCGGGGAATACGCTGGATGTAGGGCACTTTGGCATTCAAAAAAGAAGAAAGAAAAAAAAGCACATTAAACAGATCTCTCATTTGACTACTGAAGCGAGGAGAATTTCGCCTGCTTTGACAAGCATCTTTTAAAAAAAACATCTTTTTAACTACACAATCCATGGTGTAAAATGCCAGGTTGCCCGAGCAAGCAACTATTACACGTTATAATTGTAAAATATTTGCCCCTCTTTCCCCCAGCTTTGAAGTCCAGGTCCTTATCTTATGTGTGTCCTCAGGTGCTGCTGGGACTTGATTTATAGTAGCCTTACGAAGACACGCAAATTATATAGTCCATGAAGCCCTGCACCAGAAGAGCAAGGATCGCCACTCTGGAGAGTCTGTGGACAAATCCGAAATAATGGGTCCTAACTGTTTTCCTTCCTCCTTTCACACGGTGTGAGAGGAAACGCGCGAAATACTGCTTATCATAGCATCATTTTGCGCATGATGGGCCACAGAGTTGATGGAACTGGTGATTCATCACTACACCAATCAAGAAGAAGAAGAAGAAGAAAAGTATGGAATCTTATTCACAATTTCTCACGCTAGGTATTTTTTTTAATGCTTAAGGAATGCATGGTTTGCGAAGGCTAACTAAGTACGCAGCGCAAAAGAGGAAAGAATCACATGAGAAGTAAATAAGCGTTTAAGGTAAAGAAAATCGGCCCCTCCAGCATTAAACTGCCAGTTTTGAAAGATTCAGTAAAGATTTCGCTGGTGTTGTTTCGATGTGTCTTGTAATTAACAGCTTGCGAGTCACTAACTGAATTTTTTTTTGAGTCAAAGCCTTTCACTGAAGGGTTGGAAAAAAACAACAACAACGTTTAAGATCCAAAGTTTCAGAAAAAGGTGTGTCTGTTCAGCAAACTGATGCATTTGCCTGCAGGGAACTCGTAAACACTCTGCGCCATTCCTCATGGCTGACTGTACCATGTGACTCCAGGAGAAGGTGCTTTAAAAAGCAGCCGGACCTGTTGGGAGGAAGCAAAGGTGATCATACGCTGTCTGGTGGAGTCTTAGGGTTGCACGGCGAAGCTGAAACTTCGATACTGAACTCCCCGGGCGAACTGGAGAGCCGAGACGCATCTTGCAGTCGCAATGGCGAGTCGCAGCAGTTTCACTGGCTCCGAGTTTTCCGAGGAGGAGCTGGAGCCGAGTCTGGAGGATCGGGCAGATGATGACGGCGGGCGGAAAGGCTCGTACACCGATAGCGCGAGTCCCAGGAGCAGCCTCGGCGAGGCAGAGGAGGGTCGACCGAAGAAGCGCAGCAGGCCGGTGCGCTCCAAGGCCCGTAGGATGGCAGCCAATGTGAGAGAGAGGAAGCGGATTCTGGATTATAACCAGGCCTTCAATGCATTACGCGTGGCGCTCCGTCATGACCTGAGTGGCAAACGCCTTTCCAAGATAGCCACGCTGCAGCGTGCCATCAACCGCATCTCAGCCTTATCTGTGTTTCTAAACAACAACCCACCCAATGCAGCCAGCAAAGCCTGCAACCACCGGGAATGCCACGGACAACCCGGACAAGTGTCCCCGACCCATTTAGAGGCCCAAAGCTATGTGTCCTGGGAGCAACCACTGGCGCACCAGATGCAGATGCACAGGCTGCCTTCGGAACAGCAATCCTACATGGACCATTTGAGACACGTGGGATCAACCTGTCCGCTGTCACCACGCTATGCCTGCTACTCTCCTGATGTCCAGCTTTATGCCTCTGGTGGATCCTGTGGCAGTCCCGCAAGTGACAATTCTAGTCCTCCTCTATACGGGCGACTGGGTGACGGCTTGGGCTGCCAGGCTGGAGTTTGGGGATCTTGCTCCCAAAGCTATATGGATAATGAAGCAACTCAGACGCTACCTTTTTCCTGGCATATGGGTTATCTCCAGGAGTCGGGTGGTCCGCAACACTGTTACCCAATGCTATGACACGTCTTCTGGACAGGGACCGTGATAAACCGAGATGAGGACACTGTGTAGGTGCAATCTCGAAGTCATAACGTGATCTGAGGCTTTGACAGTGTACAATATTTATAATCAATAAATATTTCCGTTGTAATTAGAGTGGAGTTTTAAAAAGCCAGAGTTACGTGAATTAGGACTCAGTAGGTCACGGTGCTAACCGTACTGTCACAGACCTCGAAAAATGCACAACGGATGTAGACGTAATTAAAAGAAAGTGTTATTAAATGTAGCCATGATGGAAATCCTCAGGAATAACTGATTGTATGAAAAGGAAGATATTCAGTGTTATTGTAAATATATTGATCCCTGCTTTCTAATAAAAAATCATGCAAAATAAAGTAGACGGTGTTCGTTATTTGGTGTTATCATTATAATTATAATGAAAAAGTGTTTTATTGCAAGAGCAAAAAACAAACAAACAAACAAACAAACAAACAAACAAACAAACAAACAAACCATAAGAATCTCATTCCCTTTAACTAATTTCTCCGAAGAGAGGAGAACTCTCCATGACTATTAAACAGCAGCAATAAATAAATAAATAAATAAATAAATAAATGCACACCACAATTGAACGCAGATTAAACCTCATTTTAATTATGCATACGTTCTCTTTTTTTGCTTATTGAAGCCAATACATCATATTTATGAGATGTTTTTCAAACAGAACAGCAGTCCAACCTGCTCCGATCACTAGTTTGTTCTGTTGAGTGTGCCGAGGGACTTCGTCTCTCTCTGTCTCTCTGCGTGTTAATGAAAGCAGACGACGTTAATGTCAGACCATTAGCTTTTGCTGACAGACAGATTTATGAATTCCCAGGAAGGAAGCAGGAAAATCCTCTGTCTGCCTGAGAAAACCCTTCTCCTGTAGCCTCCAGCTGGGCCGCACGGGGCCGTCCAAGGGAGACCAAAACAAAAAGAAAAGAAAAGAAAAAAAAAAAAAACACCATGAACGAAGACATTCATGGAACCACATGTGTAAAATGTTTGGATTTGGTGAGAGGACAGGAACTGAAGAGTGGAGAAGCACATATCTAGGAGGTACTGGCCTTGTTCTCATGGTTGTTTTTCTCTCTCCTGAGGTTACCATGAATCATGGAGGTCCCTGACTCAACCGAAGCGTGCTGAGTGACAAATGAAGGTGACGACATGTCTCCTCTTCCTTCCCACCCACCGCTGGCTGACAGTATAAGCACACTGCAGGTACCCTTCAACAAGATCCCTCTCTGCTATTTAACAGACATTAATCTGCTTCGAGATTTGTCTGGGTCATGTCTGCAGCCACAACACACTTCACAACAGTCACACAGTTTACGCTCTCGCATACAAACAACCCGATGACGGATATACAGCGATGACTTGAATAAACCTGCGATTGTGAGTCAGTAATAACGTCATCTCCCGCCTCCGTCCGCCCGACACGCCTCCATTACGTCTTCCGTCTCCTGAGCTGGTAGAGATATACGAGCAAGAATGTGGGTGTCATGGGAACCCAAACGGTGAACGATGACTCATTTGGCTAATCCGGTTCATTGGCTTTCATCTCTCCACTGATCAACACTAATCACTCCATCCATCTGTTAGAGTGTGTATACAGAATCGAGATTTCAGCCGCCTGAGAAACAAATGTTGAAAATGCTTTCATGTGTGTAAGGTTCAGACGTCACACGCCCAGTTTGCGGTGCCACGGAGGTAGGTTTGTTTAAATATCAATCCAGTATACACCGTTACACTGCAGAAGTGTAGTAAGAAGTGCCATTCTCACTCACCGTCTATACCGCTTCATCCCGTATACAGGGTCGTGATGAGACTGGAGCCTGTCTCAGGAGACGAGACAGAGAGCACACTGGACACACCATCGCGGACACACACACACACACATACAGTACAGTATACACACTATAGGCAACTTGGAGACACCATTTCGTCTAATCTGCATGTCTTCAGACTGAGAGATGAAACACACCAAGCACGTGCATGTTCAAACTCCATGTACATAGATCTGAGACGGGAATCGAACCCGGACGCTGGAGGTGCGAGGCCACAGCGCTAATCACTATCTTTAGAGATCGGAAAATAATTACGAATATTTGTCAAAGTACTGAGTCAGTGAGTCAAGTCAATGGTTTGACTTTTAAGCATTTAAAGGAATCAGATCAAGAACAGATTGATGAGATCTAATACCCATCACTGTAATATATCTAGTACTACAAAATATTTTCATTGTGATAGCCAGGAAGAATTTGCACATTCCTTAGAGAAAAAGGTACTTATTTACTAAAATCTTAAAAAAAATTTTTTAAACGTATTTTAATCTTGCACTCATAATAATATAAGTTACATACTGGAAGCAAATCTATACAGAGGTGTGTAGTAACGAGTTATATTTACTCCTTACTTGAGTAACTTTTTGAAAAAAAAAATTACTTCTATGAGTAGTTTTAGTCCACCACACTTTTTACTTTTACTTGAGTAGATTTGTGAAGCAGAAACGCTACTCTTACTCCGCTACACTCGACTACACTTGACTCGTTACTTTTCTAACCGTTTAATATATACAGAATATATTAGATATTCTTTATTTTTGCCAGAGAAATGCAGCCGGTGGAGCTACAGTACCATGTGGCTGTGTTTCACCAATCAGACGAAGCAACAATAATCACATGACTTCGTTTGACTAATCAGCCGCAGTAACAACGACCACACGGAAGGGGGGGGAGGAGGGTTTGTCTTCAGCAGTGGTAGACAGTGAAGCAACAGTGTCGCGGTTAGTTTAGCTGTTTTATTTAATGTTGCAATCTTAATTATATATAATTAGCAAATAAACTAGAGGCTAAAAAACATATACATATAATTAATGATATATACTTTTATATTTTTTTTAATTATATATAATATTTAGAAATATTATATATATTATATATAATATTTATATTATATATATAATACAAAAAAATAATAAAATTATATATAATTAGCAAATAAACTAGAGGCTAAAAAACATATATATAATTAATGATATATAAAATTATATATAATTAGCAAATAAACTAGAGGCTATTATGTATATATAAATTAAGATATATAATTTTATATTTTTTAAATTATATATAATATTTAGAAATATTATATATATTATATATATATAATTAGCAAAATAAACTAGAGGCTAAAAACATATATATAATTAAATGATATATAATTTTATATTTTTTAAATTATATATAATATTTAAAATATTATATATTATATATATAATACTATATAAAATTATGTATATTATATAATTAATGATATATAATTTTATATTTTTTAAAATTATATATAATATTTAAGAAATATTATATATATATAAAATACAAAAATAAAATTATTTATAATTAGCAAATAAACTAGAGCTAAAAAACATATATAATTAATGATATATAATTTTATATTTTTTTAATTATATATAATATTTAGAAATATTATATATATTATATATAATATATATATAATTATAATAAGTAGCAAATAAACTAGAGCCTAAAAAACACACACACAACATATATATATATAAATTTAATGATATATAATTTATATTTTTAATTATATATATAATAGTATTATATATAATATAATAATTTATATATATATAATAAAAAATATAAATATATATATAATTAAAAATAAACTAGAAAAAAAACATATATATATATTAATTAATGATATATAATTTTATATATTTTTAATTATATATAATATTTAGAAATATTATATATATATAATATTTATATTAATATATATAATACTAAAAACATATATATTAATGATGATATAATTTATATTTTTTTATTATATATCATATTTAGAAATATTATATATATTATATGTAATATTTATATTATATATATAAATACTAAAATATATAAATTATATATAATTAGCAAATAAACTAGAGGCTAAAAAATATATAATGTTTCTTACATTTGTTCTTCTGGACACCGTTTATGATGAAGTGAGACTCTTTTACATACTGTATGTTCTAATGTTATTTTCTGCTGAGTCATTTGCAGGGTGACTGAATATACAGTATATCTTACACAGGAAATAGTTACACTGTTCAAACATACATATGTTACCTACAGTAGGGATTTATTTCAAAAGCTTTATATTGTGAAAAAAGGGAGATTAGGACATTTGTGTCACTTATTCCTTATTCCTATAATTTGCTATTTTGTAAAGATATTTAATTTTATTCATTTATTTTATTACATTTATTTCATTTATTTTATTATTTGGAAATGTCATAATTTGTACATTATTTGATCATTTTGTCTGACTGCTTACATCATTTCTAAATAAATAAATCGGACATTATGATGAAACAGTTCCTCAGTACTTGAGTAGTCTTTTCACTGAATACTTTTTTACTCTTACCTGAGTAATATTTTGGATGACTACTTTTTACTTCTACTTGAGTAATATTATTTTGAAGTACAGCTACTCTTACTTGAGTATATTTTTGGCCTACTCTACCCACCTCTGCATCTATATAGCAATGGAATAAACGCTGATACATGATGTAATGTCGAGACTGCAATCTGACCCAGGGATATTTTCATGAGCGCTGACTTTTGCAGGTAGTCAGCTCAGTGGGTCGCTCCGTCACACATAAATCAACATGTGGCAGTGAAATACAGTCAGAGGAAAAAAGCAACACGGCGCCGCGTCACGGCCGAGGTGTGAAATAAATGACATTTATAGCGGAAAGTGGTTACGATTAATCATAGCCGGTTCTGTTCCTGCAAGTATGAACGGATGTAGAAGTGGAACGTCGTCTAACCGTTCAAAGGTGAGCTACAGTACGTAAACCTGTAAGCGTAAACTGTCACGTCTGTAAACTATCATGTCTGCATTATTATGTACAAACTATTTCCATAACGTAACTTACAAATAAATAAGTAACATTAAAGACTTGATGAAGAATATTTGCATGCCTGCAAATAGGTAACAATTAAGGTAACAATTGCTCCTTTCTATTTTCGTGCAAAACCCAGGAGTCTGCATTACTGTTTATTTATGCAAATATTCTTTTGTAACGTTATTTATTTATTAATTTTTAAGCTACATTTGGAAATAGTGAATGGTTTTGTACATAATAACGCAGACATGATAAATATATATAACACGATATTTACTCAAGATAATATTTGGCCCTTTAAAGGTCTCATATGTAGGGTGTCAGAGAGTGGAGTACTTGTCCATTAATACTCCAGCTGAAATACCTTTTCATGCTTTAAACTATCTTCATTATACTTTATCATTTAATTGTTTACATAAATGACCTCCTGATGAGCCACACACCAGCGAATAGCAAAGCTGAGCAGCTACAGTAGGTCGGGGAGAGAGCGCTTCTTATATGAGGTCACAATAGGCGTGAAAATCTAATTGGTTTGTTTAAGCCCTAGCCAAAACAAAATGTAAAAAAGTGTAAAAAAAAACTCATACTTATTTGTTTGTACATGCACACCAGAGACTTATTTGAAAAAAAAAAAAAAAGGAGACATAAAGCTTGGATTTAATAATGGATGCAAAGAGTTGGATAACAGTTATTTGTTTATATATTACATTAAAAACAAGAGAAGCTTTTAGATGATTTAAATAATTATGTTTTTTTTTTTTCCTAACGCAGGAACATCTGCAAAATAATAAACTAGAATTGTTTTTTTTTTTTTTGGTCCTTTGTGTTCTATGACTCTGCATACTTTGCATTGCACTTCAATATGGTTATTTATTTCATATCTTACATATATTTGTAGAATTTGAAAATAAATGTATACAGTAGGAAGAAACATTTGACCCCAGTTTGACCCCAGATTTTGCCTTTTCTCTCACTTCAAGCCACCAGGTGGTGACATCACACTGCAATAAGGAGCTCTGCGCTTGGCAACACAACACCAATAAGCAGTCGTAAAGTGCACTCAACTGAGCGCTAGACACACAGTAAGAGAGGTCTCCTGGATGAAAGGCTGATGTTATTTGAGTCGTGGAACACACGGCATGTCTAGGAATCACATGACAACAGAATCTCTAATATCAACTGCCCAGCACAAAATAGTCGAGTGTTTTCATATGTATTATATCGTTAGATTATATATTATATTATACCAGCGTCGTTGATGGTTATGGAGTTTGTAGAAATACGTAGTTAAAAAGGTAAAAATGATCTGATCAGCTTTAATGTAATCATGATCTTTATTATTTCAGGTTGAAGTCTGTCTGTCTTTATTAATACAAAGAAATAAAACTTTGTAAGTTGGAGTATCTTACGCCTTGTTTACACTAAGTTGTACTTCTTTGGTGGTCAAAGTGGAAATATAAACTGATCCCAGTAAAAATATCTTCTCAGTGTTTACATTGAGCAAGCAGATTATTAGTAGTTTATTATTAAAATAGATGATTAAATCCGGCACATAATCGCTTTTACTCAACATATAGATTTGACTTATGGTGCGGGTTAAACTTCAGGCTGATATCTAGTTTCAAAAAATTCTGTCCAGCGGTCGATTTAAGACGCGCCCACAGTTTGACACGTACTCGGTCCGCTGTCAAAACCCTCTGGTTTGTAATCTGGAACAAAACTGCTCTTAACTTCACCTCTACTCAACAGTTTGATTTCATTTATGTTGCCGGTTTAACGTCTGGCAAAAACTTAAGTACTGCCAAAGTTCCATTAAACAGACATCTGACAGACAGACTGAGAGGAAAATGACTGAGAGTAAGAGACTGCTTTCATGTCCTCTGACCAATTCAGTTCTGACCAATGTACAGACAAAACCTTTCTTTAATGTACATACATAGTCTGAAATGAAATGCACTGCTGTTCAAAACATGTCTCCTGATTGATACATCTGTGCACTAGACATACACTAGACATGACGGGGTTCTCCAGTGTAGAGATGATTGCAGGCGTTTGCTCCATATATCTTTTTCGGTAGCTGTTCAATACTTCGGATAGACATATTTGGATATCAAAGGGTAATAAAATAAATAAACTAAACAAAACAAACAAACAACAAAAAACAAACAAACAAAATATAATACATATATATATATATATATATATACTGTATATATATTAAACTTCATATAAACTATATTAACTATTATAGGTAACTGTTAACTATTAAATTCAAATTAAAAATGTTATTTGTCACATACACATAAAACTTTATAAAGTTTTTTATATAATTATATATTATAAATTATATTAAATTATATATAAACTATATAATATTATTAATTAACTAATTAACTAGGACCAATCTCTGATGTAGAAATGTCAGGGTGCGCATACTTCCTCACACTCTTCCTACTTCATCACGCTGCTTCATAATTGGTCTCTGGTGAATATTTCCATGTTTATTATTATTATTTTTTGCACCTGCTCGTGATATTTTCTGAGGAATTTCCTTGCTTGCTTCTTTTTCCTAAAAGATCAACTGTCTAGTCGCCTAATAACGCCAGGACAAGCACCTAAGCACAGAGCTGCTAATGATGAACGAATGCTGTGAACTCATTATCGAGCGTGAACTGTACATATTCATAATCTGAATGCAGGAAGAAAGATGTTTTTTGGCTTCCTCCCCCCCCTCTACGTCCATGATGTCCTTGATGTCCTCGTCGTCCCCATTCCTCGTCTGATGTATAGCAGATTTGCAAGCAGATTGGTCATGGGCCGCTGTTCTCCCTGCTGCTCCTGGAAAGGTGTAGAAGTGACAAATTACCCTGCTCCTAGTGAGATGTGGAATCCCCGCCGCGCTCAACTCTGCCATTAGTCGCCTTCCCCTGCCTTCTCCACGCAGCAGGAGGGTCATCATCCAGGCAGCAGCCTCACACATCAACACTCGGGCCTCTGACAGAAAACACTGCATCAACATGGTGGGGAGCTGCCGGCGAACCGCTTCAATTATGTAACAGATTAGGCATCTTGATTGGACACATCAAATAAATAAGGCACTAGCACTCGCCATTAATTGGATTCAGGCAACTTGGCTCTTTTATAATTACTATTGTGGATTACTGAGACATGCTCGCAAACAAATTTCATTTGGCACCGCGTGTTCCTCTTTCTTATTTTCAGCGTGATTATGTTGGGTTTAGTGTTTAAGCTTAAGCTTGTCTTTATATATATATGATGTCTCATTACGCATTTCCTTTGTTCAATCTTCTTTTAGAGAAATGTCTTTATGTCGCTCCTGTTATGAATCGCCATAGCAACCCCAAGATCACTGGGTCATGTTTACTGCACAATTTGATTAAACAAAATGTAATCCCACTGCGATTATCCGTTACTCATATATTACGATTGTGAAATAATTTATTTGGATTTAAACTGCAATATGTAATTATTAAATGCACCATTTACATCACGCACGACCTGTCATGGTCCTGTCACATCAACACTGTGGTGAAAAAGGCCCGGCAGCGTCTCTACCCCCTCAGACTTCAGACTGCCCTCCTGGGCGCTCAGGAATGTCTACTCCTGCACCATAGAGAGCATCCTGAAGGAAACATAACGACCTGATTCGGGAACAGCACCATGCAGGACAGACGAGCTCTACAGACGGGTTGCGCAATCAGCTGAGCGCATCATCCGCACCGAGCGCTCCATTGTGTTCAGATAAGGGGGGCAGGGGTGGCTCGGTGGTTAAGGTGTTCGACTGCTGGCCAGGAGGTTTCTGGATTGAGCCCCGATGCTGCCCGGTTTGCGACTGATGGGCCCTTGAACATGGTCCTTCACCCCCAAGTGCTCAGCATACAGTCGGTCGTCAAGTTGGCAACACGACCCTATAAATAACTCCCAGAAAAGCGACGTTGATATATTTGTCACCCTTTTTGCCAGACAAGAAGTATACAGAACCATGCACGCATGCATATCGACACTATATGTGATTCATTGGTGGTGGCACTACATTCCGGAGGTGTTATTTGCTTTTTTGCGGAGCAGTGACATTTGGTTGACACTAAAGGTGTGCATCAGCTCAAGATCCTATGGGATGTAACAAAAACAAATCAACTGAATTGGAGGTTTTTCCTTTTGCAAAGTGATCAGATAGAAGGAGACAGAAAGGCTGTAATTGCTGACATGAACGTGTCTTGGTGCAAGATGCTCTTCCAGGTGCAGAGTTTTTTTTTTTAAGACACCCAGAGCTTTTAACCAAGTGTGGGGGGGAAAAAAAACCCTGCAATTTCTTATAATGCAAGCTAAAATGAGTCACATTAATATCCATTGAAGAATTTAAGATCTTCATAAAGCATAGCATGTTTGATCAGGTGTTTTATTTTGAATAAATTCCAAAATATTATTTTACTGTAAATGTACAGTATCCTGGATGTGAATCGTCTCTATTTGTTTATCATGTTTATCATATCAAGTTGCATTTTACTTGGAATGTTGCGGGTTGCTACTGCACGTTCTTGAGCTCAGTAAGGCGTCTCAGTAAAATAAAGGTGAAATAAAATACAATTAAATGATAGTTCACTTGTTTCGTTCATCCTTACTGTAAATTTATTCGGATGGGTCGTTTGTATTTTTGGAAAGACGACCAGCTAATTTCAGTAGACAAAAACTGTGGGTGTGTGCAAAACAAAAATAACAACTTGTGTGCGCGGGACTGAAGTAGCAGTTCCATGCACATCTCTCGCCGAGACCAATTATGAACTGAAGCAACGTAGCTGAAGTTGAGGAACTGCCAAAGCAAGAATTGGGAATTAAATCAATATGAGCATCAGCCATAAAATTATGATTACACGCCTAATGTTCTGCAACCAAAACAGTGATGCACTGTGTGCCGACACCTTCATATCGGAGCCAGCATTAGCTTTTATAGCAACTTGAGCTACAGTTGCTTTTCTAGTGGATCAGTTCTACACGGTGATCAGCCTTCACCGCCCCTGTGCATCAGTGAGCCTTGGCCACCCATGACCGTGTCGCCAGCTCACAGGTTTTCTTCCCTTGGATCACGTTTGTATGTCCTGACCACTAGAGACCAGAAACATCCTATAAGACCTGCAGTTTTGGACTTGCTCACTTTTACATTACATTTACATTTAGGCATTTGGCAGACGCTCTTTTCTAATCCGGTTTCCAGGGGGTCGATTTAGTTGTCACTTAAAGATTGCCAGTGACTCGGCTGTACAGACATCTAGAGGAGGTTCATTCCACCACCTAGGTGCCAGAACAGAAAACACACAGCTTGGATGCATGTCTCCTTCAGTCCCTGAGAGACGGTGGGACCAGTCGAGGAGTCCTGGAGGATCAGAGGGAATGTGATGCACTCCGGGGTACCACGTTCACAAGGACCCAGTGTACAGTAGCTGCAAGTACAATATCTCATTACAATGGCATCTGGAAGTGGGTGGGATATATTGGCCAGCAAACCAGTGAACCTTGTTTCCCTGAGGTTTCAATGGACAAGCATAAGGATTTGAATGACTTTGACACGGGCCTTTGATTTTGTGATGGCGAGAGGACTCTATGGTCAGAGCAAATCCAAAACCTGCAGCTCTTGAGGGATGTTCCTGGGCTGTACTGGTCAGCACATACCAAAAGTGATCCAAGGAAGGAGAACCGGTGAACCGGCGACAGCGTCGTGCACATGGGGAGTGAATGCTGGCCCGTTTAGTCTGATCCAAAAGAAGACCTACTGTAGCTCAAATCACACCGGCTTCAGTTGAAAGGTCTCATCACACACGGTGCATCACTGTTACTGTATGGTGGCAAAAGTGGGGACTTACTCAACATTAAGTGGGCGGTCATAAAGTTATAGCTGCTCAGTGTATGTTACAGGCCATTTAAAACCAAATAAACATTACAGGCAGAGATAACTCATGCACACTAAGGTGGATGTCCAGGAAGCCATAAAGATTAAAGATTAAACGAACCTTTAGGTCTTAGACGTATCCTCTGTTTTTTCTGTTATCTCATGCTGCTGCTCTCGTTCTGTTACTGAGATCTTCTGAAGGACACACTAGCAGCTATAATTGCTCTCTCTCTCTCTTTTTCCCCCCTCACACTCTTGCTTTGCTTCCTGTCAACCTCATCCAGAAAAAAAAAAAAAAAAAACACACATTCAGGGAAGGGATGGTATCTGAAGTGGCCACAGCTAGACTTTGACATACTGTAAATGCTAGTGAGAACACAAGAGCCTGACGTCTGGTCTGCGCTTATTGTTCCACCAGAGCAGTTTACACTCACACAACGTTTACATGAAATCTATCTCACTGGTCTGAGGACGATTCATAGGGCAAAGCTATAAATATTTAATATAATATAATCCTGGTCTCCGGCGAGAGCCGTAAATATCATTCAGCACAATGAGACTGTAATGCCTTGGTGGCAGTGGGATTCGTTTCTCGCCGAGAACTGTATCTGTGCAATTGTGTGCATGTGAGAATTGTTTGGATCAACTGTCTATACATCATGATTCCACACAAGATATAGTTTGCATAATTGCATACTAGAGATGGGGGAAAATTGATTCAGTTGTGAATCGCGATTCTTTTGTGTGCTGCTTCACAAATCAAGACACTGACTCCAAAATCGACTTTTTTCAAAACTTTTTTTTTTTACATTTATAAAAGAGACGAACCGGCCGATTGTCCAGCGACTGAAAACCAGAATGATCTGGTTTTCAGTTTGATTAGCCGTGACCAGTGATCGGCTGGTCAGCCTCAGATATGAACGATTCTGTACCGAGCGCAGAAGCTGCTAACTTGAGTTTTGAGACTCCTTAAGTTTCTTTATAATCCTACAGGTGGCGCACTCTGAACTATTTACACTTTTTCATCCCATGTGGGTGGGAGTGAATTATTTGATAAGTTGTTCAATAATAATAATAATAATAATAATAATAATATATTAAATAAATAATAATATGCAGATGACAACAGAGATACATGTTGCTCAGTAAAAAAAAATAGCTTTTTTGCTATACTTAATATTAATTTAAAAGTGAAATGTTAAACGGCTTGGACCTGCAGGGACTGGGTTCGATTTCCGCCTCGTGGTCTGTGTGCATGGAGTTTTCGTGTTCTGGACGTACTTGTTGGGTTTCCTCTGGGTTCCTCAAAAACCATGCAGATTATGCAGACTCCAAATTGCCTGTAGTGTGTGAGTGAGTGTGTGGATGTGTGTGTCCTGCGGGGGGATTGGCACACTGTCCAGGCGGTCAGGTGCCCTAAGTCTCCTGGGATAGGCTCACACCCCCATGTGACCCTGTGCACAGGAGTGAATTAAACTGTTGTATTTGAAAATATTTTATAATGTTTAAATCCTGTGCTTGTTTTTTTTTTTTTTTAAAGGTAGAAAACTAATGTTATAAGGAACAGCCTGCATTTAATTATTCATTGAGCTTTTTTTTTTAAAGGTTTAAAATCATAACAGAATCTGGGAAAAAATGTAATATTGAATTGGGATATTTATAAAAGCATGATACTTATAGAGGCATCATTTTAATCAGATCCGCACCTACAGTAGGTATCAGGTGACTGGTGATTCCTATCCCTTTTACATATGAATAAAAACATGTAAAGATGCGTTATAATGTAGCCAGTAGGAAAACTATCTTTACTGTGATGGTGATGTTGGGATGTTGGGACGATTCTCATAAAAACTGAGCAGGAAGATACTGTTTACCAGCCGTGTCTCCATCTGATCGAATCTGACAGAGCTTAAAACGTGGAGAGAAGAAAAGAACTTGACAGCTACAGTATACTTACAGCCAAACGTGGTTCTACCATGCACTGACCCAGAGGTGATGTAGAGCTTCACTGTGTACAATGTCATAAACAACAACAACAACAACAACAACAAAAATAAAAATAAATAAAGTGACCGCAATGTTTTTTCGTCTTTGTCCACGGACACAGATTATTTCTTGGTGACGTGACAGGTGCATTCCAGGGACGTTCTCCTTATGGAAAGATGGTGCGAGCTGAATATCAGAGTATATCACAGAAACCAATTTTTACGCACACACATAGCGACTCGCATTCATCACTTTCCATCCGGGCGGATGGCGATGAATATTCAGAGAGGATTACAGGCCCAAATTCCATCTCATCAGGGAAAGATGGCATTGCGGTCCTGAATATCTGGAAACCTTGCTGCGTCCCCTCATTCATCAGCATTAATTTACATGAAAACGTACAAGTTTGGGGCGTGAATGTTGTGCTCGCATCCGTATCGGCGCGACACTAAATCTATTGGCCATTAAAGCACAGCGACGCCGCGGGATAAATTAGATTTATTAGGATGCATGGACTGCTTCATGCCGAGGACAGGGAATGCTGTAAAGTATTAATGTGTCATTATATATACCCAAGTGTACATATCTGCATATATATATATATATATATATATATATATATATATATATATATATATATATATATATTATAACAAACAATGCAAAACCCATCACACTTCCAAAGTTGTATAATAATGTAGAAGAAGAAAGAATTAATTTAAGGCAGTGGTTAGACCACATTATTTGTCTGATATACTAATATTTCAATATTTCTTTCTTCAGTTGAAACTCAGTTTGCTTGGGAAATTATATAGAGAGGCAAAATCAATAAACTGCTCTGGGAAACTCATTCCTCAAAGCGAAGAAAATCAATTGTACTATGACAGCCGTCAAACATCTCCATATGCAGGAAAGCAAAAATAAATAAATAAAAACTCATCAACCGGGTATTTACCCAGCTAGTCTACATGCATACACAATGTGCCCTTGATATTAAACGTGCCATTGCACGATCTTTAAACCTAATAATGAAATGATAATAAAATCCCGTCAAAAATTTACATCACACTGTATTCACTCAGAAACGATTAAGCGCCCGGGAAGACATTTTCAAGCTTCTCAAACATTTTCGTTTGTCACCCGAGAGCTCATGATGATGCCGTATCCGTTCGCCTCATGGTCATTTAAAAAAATGTGAGAAATGTCAGCTAAACCCTAAAATGAAACGAAACACCATTTCACACAGGCCGTGCTGAATAACACAATTATTTTAGAAAAAAAAAAAAAAGGGACCATATTTCCCCTGAGTGAAAAATTACAAGGTGCTATCTGTGAGCTATTATTACGGTTATGCTGATGATATACAATTATACTTATTACTTCCGGCGGATTGAGCGGCACAGTAGAATAGAAAGCAGCGGCAAAGACATAAAAGCGCTAAGATTAATAGGAACGTCATTCATAATTCTGAGAAATCAGGAATTTTCACGTTTGGCATCAATTACGCCTGAAATACAGCTTCTCAACTCTTTCGCAGATGCTGGGTTTCTCAGTATATTCCACATTTGCTTTGTAAGGCGCGGATAATTAAATGAATCTTGTTAGCTATCAAATGTGAGACGATCAATTACTTGCAAATATTTGAACTGTGACTTAAGTGAAAATAGCCTCTTTCACCGTGCGGCATCGCTTGAATTCTTTTCTTTTTCTGCCTCCAAAGCTACAAAGATCATCAAGATGAGCAACTCGACCATTACCCGATCTTTGCTTCATTCACATTATCACATAACAGGGAGCGTTGTTTAATGACTATTGGCACGGCTGTAGGCACAAAGATATCACAAGCGTGCTGATATTCAGTATAACAGCATTACCGCATGAGATATTGCTTTTATATCACAGTTCCACAAATATACAGTATCCACATTTAGTAGCAACAGATTATGTTTGTCTCTTTTAATACAGATTGCGACTGGCGAAGCTGGCGACTGACAGTTATTGTAACTAACAGTAGTTAGCGAAAAGTGGCTTTAAATCCTTACGAGTACTATGTAGACAAAAGGTGGACAGTCCTGAGAAACCTACGAGATTTACTTTATATTTCCACTTTAAAATAGTTAATCCCATGTAGGATGTAACAATTCCTTGTCTCACACACCAAGTAGTGCCCTTGATCAGGGGTTAGAGAGGGATTTGGGGTTCAGCCTTGTGTTAGACGCTAGTTAGCTTTGTAGCGCTCATTAGCCGAGAACAAAAGAAGACGGACAGTTCAGTGGAATGACTTAGAAGCGATTGCTAAGGAGACGGCGTGTTGTTTAAGATGATATAACGTTATATCATCTTAAACAACAGGCAGGACAGAAATACTTACCCCCATTCTGCGACTGACAGTTAGCGTAATTAGCGATTGTAGGACACCTGAGACAGAGTGACACATATACTGTACAGTTAAACTTTCCAGCGCTGTCATGCTCTATATCACCACACTTGCAATGGCGTCCAATTAAGTGACTCTGTTGGAACTAACTGTTCTATAATAATAAATATATATCGATATAACAAGCTAGGCTAGTTAGTTAGCTGATAGTGGATAGGACTGGTGAGGTTCCATACATAGATGTCAATTCTTCCCTTCAACACTCAACTCCACAGAAAACGACACCATGGAGTTTTTCCACTTCCTTTCAAGATCCTGGAAGAGATGAGTATCTCTGATCTGCTATTGGCCATGTGATGGACACTTCATCATCGTCGTATGAAACACCGACTCAAGAAAAAAACACAAGCCTATGGAAAGAGGAAGTGGAAGAATTTACGTACAAGTTCAGGAACATTTTTTTTTTCAAATATGCGCCTCGAACGAGTGTAGATTTCTTGCAGGGGGAAAAAAAACAACAGCGGAAGTTTTCTTTTCCAAAACTTTTCCAGCGAGGGTTCTAGCGTGCACCTGGACAAAGTTATCAATCAATGTCTGTGTACAAATAATTCTTGAGTGCTTACTCTATCCCTCTGAGCGCAGACTTTGATACAGAAGCCAGACAGAAAATCCAGACAGTGTGTAATTAATACCTGAGACAAAGAGGCCTCCAGATGAGGGACTGAACATCCCGGCGACGTTCCACCTGGCAGAGACGCACGCCGCAGCATTCAGAAGACACTTAGTGGTCTAATTACAGATAAGACACATTCATTAACGGTCCAAATCCCTGCCATATGGGTCTGTATTGGCCAATTCTGAGGCACTCACTCGTCTCTGGATCCAACAAATTGGTCGGCTCTCAGAAGTGCTATCTAAATGCAAACATCGAGCAGCCCTTCAGAATATTAAACAGACTTCTTGGGTCTTTGCTAAGCGAACGGCGTAATTTAGCGGGGTATTTTTCTATGTCCTGGGTCTTAATTATTCCAATTCTCATTCGCCACGTAGCTCTGGCTTTAATGGATTGAATATTCCTGGGAGATTGCTCTATAAAACGGCCTGTGAGAAGCGAGAGGCCTGACCTTTGTGTGCTTTCATCCATTATGCAGACCTGTCTCATTCCATCGCACAGTACAATTACTCATTAATCTACATATAGCGTCATGCGTAGCTTTATTGGCTCTGCTTGCATTGCCCTCGATCAACAAAGGTCTAACAAGGGCTGCTAGGTCGACCAATAGACATTCAACAACTTGGGTGCCAATAGAGAAGCGTTTGCTCCATCATGAGTCTCGAAAAAACATCATTCCCCGTGTTTTCGGGTGCTAATGTGATCTCCTCTGTCAATCACAAAGACACCAGACGATCATGTGGATCTCATGATGAGTCACGTATGTTGAAGAGGGCAGATGCTTGAGCTGGCTGAATTGAGGAGCTGTGTTAACATCAAAAACCATTGCACCAGGTAGTCAATGTCACCATGCACTATATAAATAAGGAATAAAACTCTTGGCGGAGTGATGTCATGCGTGCAAAGTTGATTTCCAATACATCCTTTCATTAATACGTCACACATTTTCATGTTTTGCTGGTTACATGAACAAAAACAGATCGACCGATCAATCTAAGAATATTAGAAAGCCATCAACAATCAACACACGTCTTTGTTAAGTAAAACAAACAAACAAACAAACAAACAAACAAAAAACGGGCAAGTTTACCATTTTCAATATACAGCCTTTCTTCATCTTTTCCTTGATTCTTCTTTGCACAGTATAACAGTTTGTGAGGAATAAGAATGCTGACCTTTCTATGCTTTTAAAAGAACACGATGTAAGTGAAATAACCTGCTCCTACAATGCCTGCCTTTTACATGGCTCCATAATAACCTTACTTATTTGATTTTCTGCAATGGGAAAGGTTCCGCTGCCGTTCTCCCGGCATTCAGAGGGGATTTGTATAGCATTTGCCTACCAGAGAAAAAGGACAGAAATAAAAAGATCCAGTGAAGCTTTGTGCACGATGAGTCAGGTAGCGCTTCACACTTCAGCTGCTTACTATACTGTGCTTTTATGATAATAAGTAAATTAAGTAGAGAAAGAAAAAGCTGTTTTTTTTTTTTTTTTTTTTGGTGTGTGTGAGACTAAGAACAATTGTTATTCTGCAGAAAGCACTGGGCTGGCAGAACGTCTCTAACTGAGTTAACGTCAAAAAAGACAGATTATTTCCGAGGACCGCAATCCAATATTATCCAGAAAGAAAACCATAATACAGCTTTACCTCTGTTACAAAACACTGACACTGGAGACTCCTTCCCCGAATGCTAAAACATCTCCATGTGTTTTTCGTCTTAAAGAGCGGCATTTCTTGTCCTTTCGAAACAAGTTGTCAGTGATACCACTTTCATGCCACTGTTTCCATAGTAACAAGCGTCATGTGCTCGTGTTGGCTTGACTCCTTGTTCAAGTCCTCTATGCAAAGTCAATTATAACACACCAATATATAAGTGGTTTATTAATGCGTAGTCTTTTTAGGGTGTGTATTCCTGTGTATTATTATTATTATTATTATTATTATTATTATTATTATTATTATTTTAAATCTGGACATTTGTTATCCGCTGTATATATGTGCATATAGATGAAAAAACGGGGGAAAAAATCGACTGAAGCGACAAGCGAGCAGACTTGATAGACTTTAACACTTGGAAATGCGTCCGCTTTGAATCGCCTCTGCGTCTCATCTCCTCGCTTTACGTTTCTACCCTGGCATATTTCTGCTCTAAACTATTTGTGCCGCCGAAGCAATTTACTTTGGTTGATTGATGGTGCCGAGATGCCGTATGCTTATCCTGCTTTGCGAGCTCGTACGACGCAGTTAGAGAGAATAGTGACTCTGCCATCTGAATGCAGGCCAAGCCATGAGACTGATGATGTGTCTGGACTACACAATTTATTTCTCTCTTCATACCAATCTGCACGGTGTTATTATATAGCACCATCGGTAATATTCTCTTCCCAAAGACTGGAGCAACTGAATTTAAAGACACATCTACCTTGTTTAGGCATAAATTCAGAATGTTTAAGACTAAATATATTCACAAAGTGTATGTATTTCTATTTAAGAATGATACTGTACGTCTTGCTTTCACTGGTCAGTATTATGATTGGTACAGTATATGTGGTTTATTTTACTTGGAAAGGAAACTACTGCACTTAAATACCTACTTTAATTATACAGTACTGTATCTGTGTGGACTCATTTTACATTTACTCCACTGTATCTTCCTACAGACATCTTTACTTTCTACTCCGCTACTGTATGTTTCTGCATGGACTTGCGTTACATAACCAAAGTGGTGTCAGTGAGCACATAGAAAGAGAGAGAGAGAGACAGAGAGAGAGTCTCTTTTACTACAACCCAAAGTCTACTTTGAGTTAATAAAAGCTCAGTACTTTTGTACTTTAACTCAAGTAAAAGTAGAAGTTACAGTTGTACTTAAGTAATAATTTACTTCGAGTCAATAATATAATAAGAGAATAAATCCTAAAAGGGTTTCATTATAACACATTACACATTTTCATATTTTGAATGTTACACCAAATGTTGTGGAACAAACGTGAACTAAACAGCTGCACTGATGGATCCCCTCAGAGAGAGTACAAAGAGAAGGCCTGAAAGACCTGAAGACCTGAAATGACCTGCTGAGATCATTTCAGTAATCTATACTTTTCATCAAGTAAAAGATTTTACTAGATTTTTCCAAAATTCATTAGAGAAGCAAGCAAAACCAAGGAAAACGCTCAATGTGATGCTACCACCACCATGCTTCAGCGTAGAGAATGAGCACTATTGGGTTCTACCAAATGTAATGCTTGGTGGTAGGGTCAATTTTGGTCTCATCAGAGTAGAGAACCATCATGCCTTTGGTCAAATCACACAACACTGCATTATTGCACAAGGCCCAGGTTTATGGAGCGTCTGGACTTGATTGTTCTAAGAACTTCTCCCATTGCAGCTGTGGATCTCGCCATCTCCTCCTCGGGACTTTGGTTGTTCTTCTGACTCTATTTAGACTGATTTTTGGTGGAGCCTGCTCCTGAGCGACAGTATAGAGTGATTTCCATTTTTTTTTTTATAACAGATTAATTATTTTAAATTTTAATACTTATCCAGAACTTTGTCCTGAGGTAGTTTTGCTAGCTCCTAGTTCTTAATGATACTTGTTTATTTAGGTATGTTTTCTCACTAATAATCGGGTCTTCAAGATTTACATGTCCAGTCGTGGCCAAAGGTTTTGAGAATTACATAAATATTGGAAATTGGAAAAGTTGCTGCTTACGTTTTTTTGCATATACTCCAGAATGTTATGAAGAGTGATCAGATGAATTGCATAGTTTTACTTTTTGCCATGAAAATTAACTTAATCCCGAAAAAAAAACTTTCCACTGCATTTCATTGCTGTCATTAAAGGACCTGCTGAGATCATTTCAGTGATCGTCTTGTTAACTCAGGTGAGAATGTTGACGAGCACAAGACTGGAGATCATTATGTCAGGCTGATTGGGTTAGAATGGCAGATTTGACATTTTAAAAGGAGGGTGATGCTTAAAATCATTGTTCTTTCATTGTTACCCATGGTGACCTGCAAAGAAACGCGTGCAGACATCATTGCGTTGCATAAAAATGGCTTCACAGGCAACGATATTGTGGCTACTAAGGTTGCACCTACAGTAAATCAACAATTTATAGGATCATCAAGAACTTCAAGGAAACAGGTTCGATTCTTGTTAAGAAGACTTCAGGGCATCCAAGAAAGTCCAGCAAGCGCCAGGATCGTCTCCTAAAATGGATTCAGCTGCGGAATCGGAGTGCCACCAGTGCAGAGCTGCTCAGGAATGGCAGCAGGCAGGTGTGAGCGCATCTGCACGCACAGTGAGGCCAAGACTTTTGGAAGATGGCCTGGTGTCAAGAAGGGCAGCAAAGAAGCCACTTCTCTCCAAAAAAAACATCAGGGACAGATTGATCTTCTGCAAAAAGTATAGCGAATGGACTGCTGAGGACTGGGGCAAAGTCATATTCTCGGATGAAGCCTCTTTCCGATTGTTTGGGGCGTCTGGAAAAAGGCTTGTCCGGAGAAGAAAAGGTGACGCTACCATCAGTCCTGTGTCATGCCAACAGTAAAGCATCCTGAGACCATTCATGTATCCAAGGGAGTGGGCTCACTCACAATTTTGCCCAAAAACACAGCCATGAATAAAGAATGGTACCAAAACACCCTCCAACAGCAACTTCTTCCAACAATCCAACAACAGTTTGGTGAAGAACAATGCATTTTCCAGCACGATGGAGCACCGTGCCATAAGGCAAAAGTCATAACTAAGTGGCTCGGGGACCAAAACGTTGAAATTTTGAGTCCATGGCCTGGAAACTTCCCAGATCTTAATCCCATTGAGAACGTGTGGTCAATCCTCAAGAGGCGGGTGGACAAACAAAAATCCACTAATTCTGACAAACTCCAAGAAGTGATTATGAAAGAATGGGTTGCTATCAGTCAGGATTTGGCCCAGAAGTTGATTTAGAGCAGCCCAGTCGAATTGCAGAGGTCCTGAAGAAGAAGGACCAACACTGCAAATACTGACTCTTTGCATAAATGTCATGTACATTAATTGTCGATAAAAGCCTTTGAAACGTATGAAGTGCTTGTAATTACATTTAAGTACATCACAGAAACAACTGAAACAAAGATCTAAAAGCAGTTTAGCAGCAAACTTTGTGAAAACTAATATTTGTGTCATTCTCAAAACTTTTGGCCACGACTGTACATTTTACCGAGATTGTGTGACACTTTAATTGCACACGATTCAGGTCAGCTCCGTTGATCTAATTTTGTCAGTTCTGATAACAAATGTATTTTTATCTGCAAATAATTTGGCTAACTGTATTGATCAAACACCAACGCCGTCAGTATTAGAAGTAACTAGTTTATTGATATATGACATAAAATGCCAATCAAGTCTTTTTTTTTTCTTGTGATAAGAGGGGTGTGAATATTTATGCAACGTACCATAGAATGTCAGCAGTCTGTCCTTATTTCTGACCTGAGTAGCAGACACATATTTCACAGTTTGTCTTTGTATCTGCTGTTACAGTCAGTTTCAAGTGTCCTATTTTAAGCCACACTGCTCGACTACTTAGTGACACATTTATCATTTAGTGCCACCAGATTCAGCGACAATATCTGTGCATCAAGCAGATGTGAAAACGCACAGCTCAGTTTGCTGTCTCGCACCTGCCGTTCTGTTTATACGCCGAGCGTGACGCATCGGTTCCTTCATTACCGCGCCCGGCTGGCGGAGTGGCTCTGTTAATTAGAACAGCGGGGCGAGATCTGAATTGTTAAGGCGAGACAGCATGCCACCTTGAGGGACGATTAGCCTCAATCGCTAATCTCATTGGCTGTTAGGGAGAAAAATGGCTCCAATTACACACAATGGGTCAGTGAGAACACAAAGCAATGAGATCTGATGCCAATGGATGAAATTAAGGGACTCGGCTACAGCAAAGATATCACGGATAAAAGGAAATAATCAGATTATTGTTTTACGTCATCTTCCTGATAAATTGCTTCCTGTAAACAAAAGGACAAGAACTTAAATGACATCAATTTCCACACTCGGTAATGAGGCGTATAATGCAACAGCCACTAATGAGAAACTTTGGCCCTAAGTGAGAGATAATACAGATTCGTGCAGTCCAATCTCTAAAACAAGAGCCACTGAGTGACAAGAAACAGGAAATTAGAGAATAGAAAGACATATCTTGCATAAATCAGACCCTAAAATCTAATAACCCACTTGTCGCCATCTTTGAGTATCCTACTGTACACGAAACACAGCCTGGCCTCCTACAGCTGCACCACCTACACCCTTAAAATGTAACTGTAACATTCCTTATTGTTGGACCCTTAAGCCTTGTGTGTAGTAAAGCCCCTGCGCCCCTTTCCCCGATTTTAATCCCGAACCTTTTACCGTTTTTGAAGTCATAGAAGATAATAGCGAGGTCGTCTGAAGTTCATCAGAGCTCAGTACAGTTCATCCACACTTAAACATCTCAAACGTAGTTTGGAGTTGGTTTGTGGACTTCACAGTTCGTCGGTCTCTCTGTAATGGATGGTCATGAGTCCAAAAATCTGCTGGATTCCCAATTTTGTCTTGACATAGACAGCATTGAGTAATCTATACTAGAGCGCTTGGAGAAACCTCTCATATAAGGGTGGAGGAGCAAACCGGCTCAAATGCCTAAATCCATCAAGAACTTCGGCATGCTCATACAAACAGCTTGGGAATATGGAAAAAGGTTCCTTAATGTGTTTATTTTGCCCCAAAATCATGCATATGAGGGGGTATTAAAAGGTTTCGAGATCTGGTCAGTCATGTCCTCCCTCAGATGCCTTAAAACCTGGCAGTAGAATATGCTATTGATGATCTGGCCCAAGGGGACGAATTCTTGATGCACAGTGGTCGTGGAGATCCTGGGCTCTCTAATGGGCTCAGTAAAGATTGTTGCTTTGTGTCAGGGCCGTACCTGTACACCTAAGTTTCGCCACTGGTAATAATCCTCGACAGGTCATGCATGGCACGCTGACAGAATTCATGGCAGACTTTGACGCAATGTTTCTTCTTCTCCTGGGTCAGCAGCCTGGAGATGAACTTGGCAGCAATGTAGCGCATGTTCAGATCACTCGTGAGGATCGCCTGGAATGTTCTGTATGACACATCGACCATGGCAGCAATGTTGTGCATTGTTCTCTGATGATCATCCTGCATAAGTTGCCGAAAGGTTTCAACATTTCCGGGGGTTGGGCTTGTTGAAAGTCTTCTTGATCGCTTGTCGTCTTCCAGTGATGTTCTTCTACTCTTGAATCACGCATGCCACGGAAAAACATCTCAAAAGACTCATTGCAGCATCGCCGTAAAACTGAATCATGTCAAACATCTCTGTGATTTTCATGTAGAATTTCATGTTCGATCTGTGTTCTAAATTGCTGTCTATGATGAAATAGCAGACATTGTCACGCAGGTAGTCACAACAGCCCCAGTTGCACAGCTGGATGTACACAGATGTACAGGATGTCTTTTGGCACACTGACTTATGAAGGTCGGTGCTCCTTGTGCTGCCATCTGTTGGCATGTTAATAACTAGCCTTGAAACTTTTTGATACCAGCTTGTAAGCTATATATTCATAGCTTAAAAGCTAATTATGTTCCAATCATGTAGCTTATAAAAACATAAAAGGTGAAATATGCATTTTAACAACTAAAAGTCAAGACACAGCCATACATCACCATTCTCAGAGCACTAGTGAAAATGCTTCTGTTTTCAACATTAATCTTTATAGATTTTATAGTAGAATAATTTAGGGTTTGCTCATGCTAGCATTTATTTTAATACCATAATGAAAAAAGTTCTGGGCTTGATTGTTCTTTGGAGAAAATTGGAAAAATCAAACAATAAGAGCACCTTGCTTGATTAATGAATAAATCTTTTTTTTTTGTAGAAATTCTTAGGAGGCCCTTAATTGTAAAACAACAACAACAACAACAACTACAACAACAACAACAATCATTGTGTTGAATATTATTCTGCCAATTTATTTGAGTACATTTTATTTCGATTTTTTTCACCAGAAGAACATTATTATTATTATTATTATTATTATATTATTATTATTTATTATTATAAAAACAAAAAGGAATTCCTGTTGGCATTACACACTGATTGCTTTTTTTAAGGCTTGAGATGAAACCATTTTTGTCAAGGAGGCAAATTAGTGAAATGACTCATCATTAATTACAGTAAAATAAACTTTGACTTGAAATAAGCTTAAATAAACTGTAATAAATACTTACATGTAGATATGAATGCGCATGAGTGTGTGTGAGTATGAGCACAGTGCCCTATGATAGACTGGCATCCGATTTCGTATGTCTTCCTGTCTCACATCCTGTGTCCCTGGGACAAACCCCAGATCCTCTGTGACAATCGTATAACGTATTTACTGAAGAATCAATGAAAGATAACATCTGGGACCCGGAATGCACCAATATCCAGTTCTGTTGTAACAAACTTCAATTAAGTTGATTTTTTCCCATGGGGGTATACAAACTTTTGCACCAGACCGCACAGGAAAAATTCGACAATATTAAACTTAAATTAGGCAGCATGTGACTCAAACGCTCATTATACTGTATTATTCTTTTATTAAAATTTCATCATCTAAAAACGTATTATTTGGAGCATGAACATGGCTCTTGTGCTTTTGTTAAAAAAAATAAATAAAAATAATAATAAAAAAAGAAATCTATCTTACATGGTCATGAAAACTCCCAGCGTTGAGACTTCAAAATGTTTTCTACTGCAGAAAATATCTCCTTCATGATGGAGAAAGCTCTCAGGACTGCACTCTACTTCATTTTGCAGAGTGCACTGCCCACACAGGAAGGTGAACAAGCTGGAATGAGAGGGACTCTAATGAGGACCGACGTGCTGTTACACCTCGCACCACTGCAGCAGTCCCTTGGTTGTCCCCTTATTAGAGGACGAAATGTCACCTAGCTCTGGAGGATATAAACACGGGCATTGTGGGTTTTTTCTTGCTCCTCGCCCTCAGAATAATCAGTTTCACTTTTATTCAGCAGTGCCTGGAATTTGTCATAGCATGAATGATTCAGCTTGTCACAAAAAAACCCTTAAACATCAAAGGAACTAGTGGTTTTACACATATACATGATCCAAAACTCAAAACATTAAGCCTGAAAGGTTCGCCTCGGGCCACCTGGGGGGGGGGGGGGGGGGACAATAAAAAAATGGAAAAAAGGGAAAAAAAGCAGAGATTTCTTATCTCATTTGTTTTGTTTTTTTCACTAGTGATGGGAAGTTTGGATCATTCTAGTGATCGGTTCTTTGAAACTTGTTCACCAGAATGAACAAATCTTTTTTTTGAATCATTTAGTTCATTTCGTTTTCTTTGATCAGAAATAAAATAAAATGTACAATGCAACTATCGACATATTACGATGAACAGAATGAGCAGCTCAGCATCATATCTTCTTATCCGAATCCTTTGTTCTTTTGAATTTATTGCACTGCATAGCGTCTATGGGAGTCACGTGACAGAAGACTCGTTCAAAAAGAACGACTCATTCATGAACGACTCATCACTAATGCACACCCGTTAGAACGATTTAAAATGACTATATCAAAATTTAAGGAAGGAGTCTCCAGTGTTATTGTCTTATGGCAGATAATTTTTTTCCTCCACATAAAATATTTTATCACAATATCAGTATATTAGTCGTATTTTTATTACCTAGCAGGGAATTTTTATGAGTTTATTATTCGTCTTCGATTATGGAGCATGGGAAAATTTCAGCTTTCGCTGATTCTTCACTGAAGGTGCGCTAGGCTACAATCCACTAAAATCATTAACCTGGGGTCTCGCTGAGCAGCAGTGCACTGTCGGCTCTGCAATATGAAATGGGTCAGGAGTTTAAATCTTTAATTTACTACGCATGTAATTTTAAAACGTAGACCAGAAAGCCTCTTTTTTGAGTCCAGCTGCTTCTCGTCGGTCCTGTTACTGAAATATTTCTCAGACATCTTGTTGTCTAATGAGGACGGGACAGTGACAGGCTCTGCTGTCAGTCAGGGGTGGAGGGTTTTAAGGATGTGTCTTGGAGATGGGTTTGTATTCAAAGCTGCTAAGCTGATATCAAAGAAATAATGAAGAGCTGGTAATGAGCTATGGATTTCGTGCTAGTGAAAGACAAGCTAACTCCAACTCCTCTGCCTTGATTTTAAATTTATATACCTTTTTCATACAAGCGATTTCTTTCAAGATGGAAAATATGAGGTCATGCACATGGCTCTGTAATATGGATTGGTTGTATGCGGCCCCCAACTTGTAGTTGCATATATCACCATTTTTCATAACACACACTGAATGCTTCTTACTGTATCTCCCGATCCATGCTTTATTTTTTTTGTAACTATGCATACATATGTACTGTATATTTTTATCAGATAAAAAGAAACACATTTGCTAAATACAATTTCACGCCCTTTTATGTAATGTCTGTAATCTTTTTAATTGTTGTTCAAATGAAACTTGGCCAATTTAGATTTCACATGAAAAGACATAGACTGGAAAAAGTGTATCAGATGTCACAAATGGACAGATAAAAAAAAAAAAAAAAGCTTTTACCAATAATCAATTTAAGCAATAATTTTACAGGTCATATGCTTCTAGGTACAAAATAAAAATACATCTACAATCATGGTTGTTACATGACAAAATGTGGAAAAGTTCAAGGGGTATGAATACTTTTGCAAGGTGATGTATTTTCTCCCAGAACGTGTTCCATTCTGGGCTGGATTGAATAAGTTCCAGTGCTGGAGGAACAGATTTTTTTTTTCTTCAAAGAATCATGATTAAAGTTGCTAGTCTTACTCAATCACATTCAGTAATTTAATTATATTTTAGTACCTACAAGCAACTACAAGTTGGGGGACGTTACTTTTTAAAGTAACTAAGAAAATTACTGTCATTAAAAAGTAATCCGTTACATTACTGTGTTACTTTCTGATAAAAGTAACTACTGTAGTTCGAAAACTCCTTTGTGCTTCCTCATGCATGTTGTTTTAGTCGAGACCTTTATAATTATTCTACCATCATCACTCAGTGAAGTTTGGCCCATAATCTGTTAACTACTAATACCCCTATCTCATCTACGCGGTTTCGCGTGGTGGCTGTAAGTACGGTTCATCATGATTCACCGCGAGTTTCGGCGCTGTGATTAGATTTCCATCTTTCCGCACGTCGGTCCTCGCATAGTCAAACCGCATAGGTGAGATAGGGGTGTAACGGCAGGAATAACAGAGGGGGAGGGTTATCTGGGGCGGGGCTTGTAGGACGACTTTCACACACACACACACACACACACACACACACACTAAGGGATTGGGAATGACTGCTGTCTCGCTCACGGATTACATAAATTGTCTGTTACATTTTTGTAAAAGTAACTGCGTATGATTTGAATGGCAGACGGAACGCATTAGACTCGTTACAGCAACAAAGTAACTCTCCAAGTAACTCTAACGCATCACTTATTAACACTGTATATGATCCTATCTGAAATATATTTTTGTCTCCTGGGTGAGACACTTTTTAGCACCGTCACCATGTTTTGCTCGTGAGCTTTTGGATATTTTGTTCCCAATAAAATACATGTACGTTTTTGGTTGTAACATGACACAATGTGGAAAAGTCCAAGGGGTATGAATACTTTTAAACTAAAAATGACTAAAAAGCAGCTTTTCTAAAAAAGAGGGAAGAAAACAAAGCCATTAAAGCTTACGTGGACAACAGAAAATAGGAAACGACAGAAAAACAAATCCAGTTTTTAAAAAAAAAAAAAAAAAGAAGAGGAAATCCGCTTTGTCGCTTTAATTGCATTTACATAATGTGAAATTTCCTATTGAGGCAATTAATTGCGCCATTATTTGACAAGCGGCTCAGGAAGCTTTGTCAACATTTAAAAGAGTATTTCAGGGCCATTATTCTCAGTTTTGACTAATCATAGAAATAAATGAAACATTTTGTTTTTTGTTTTGTTTTTTTTAAAGCGTTTCCAATTGACCAAATAATCAGACTATTTGTTTTGTTCTCAGTCTTTTATGGAGATAATAACTAATTGCTAATTTGTAATGGAACAAGACACAAGCATGTGGAGTCTCTCTCCATTGCATTTATTATTATAATTTTTTTTTCTTCAGATTAACAAGTATTAACTTGGTGCAATCATCTCTCAAAAAAAAGATCCGTCGGTGCTGGAGGAAGACGGTTTATGGAAGGCGAACGCAAGAATAATAGCACCTGCCTTAGCGACAGGAAATGTGCCGTGCACCTATTATGACACGGAGAGAAGAAATACAGCTTTAATATACTCCCCTTCAATGTAATCAAATTTCCTTTAATAAAAGTAAGACGGAGCTGGGGGTATTTATGGCTGGTGTGGAGGAGGAATAAAATCGCACATCTGCGGAGCCTCGTGGCTGTGACAGGCTGCCATGGAGCTGGAGCTTGGTAGATTAGACATTTCTTGTTTAAATTCAATGAACTATTGCATTTTTTTTTTTTTTTTTTTTTTTACTAGAGGAGGTGTGAGTGTTTTTTTTCTTTTTCTTCCACATGTTGTGTTCATATAACTCCAGGAACAGGCAGAGAAAGAGAAAAAAACAAAATCATCAATAAGTCATTAGATTAGTGTTTCACATTGTACCGAAATGCTTGCTTCTCATTATTCGGATGGTTTTGATTTATTTTCTATACCGGCATGGCTTGGATATTGATGCGATCATTCTAAAGCCGTATTGTTTCCATAGTAACGGCTTATTCACAGAGATGATCCACATAAATAGATTTAAAAAGGTGTGTAATCGATGATTCTGTAAAAACTGTTAACCGGCATGAGTCTACTGTGTATTTCCATTAGTAATTACATTGGAGATGTATTTTATAAGCAAAATAAACCCAAAACAAAGCTATTACCTTATAATTCCCAGATCATAGAGTCTCCTTATAGATTAAGGAGACATGACGCTTCCATATTTGTCTTTTGGTTTTTGTGCTGAGACTTTAATGTTAAAGCTTATTCTGTACTATGCACACGCTCCAACAGTCACATGGTTGTAAAGGCACTCACCTGAACCTCGTCAAGTTAATTAGCTTGTCTCTATGTGGTGCTTGTTTTGAGTTGGTTCCTTTGTCTTGCGTCTGAGGTTTGTTCTGTTTCGTTCATCCACTTTAATAAACCGCCGTTTGCACTCGCTGTGACATTTGCAGAAGTTTGATTTATCATACCATGATTACCTTAGACGGTGTACAAATATGTGATTCCCCACGAATTTGTTGCCGTTTGCTGTCGTTAGCTCGGTCTCCAGCGCTCCAGGTGCAAATGAGACGATGCGGTGGAACATACTGTGCCTTACGCTTCATAAAATTACATTCAGGTAACGTTAACGAATACTGACATGTTAAGCTTTCTAATTAAAAGCTGAATAACGGGGCTGTTCCGGGGTTTTTTTCCAAACACCGAGTAGTGCCGTTGATCAGGAGTTAGAGAGGGATTTGGGATTCAGCCTTGTGTTAGAAGCTAGTTAGCTGTGAAAAACAACACGGACGGATTCAGAATGACTTGGAAGCGGTTATCAGATATGCTTTCTTGCCGAAAGTGCTTCACTTTTGTGACATCTGAGTCCGAGTTTTGGCATCTGAATCCAATAAGTGGGGTGCGTACCGAAACCCAAATGTGCCAAAATGTCACAAGTAGCCATATAACCAGTATGTACAAGGAACGAGATTTCGGCGACTTTGATTTCTCACAGGTGAAAAACGACCTCCCGACTGAGAAAATGCACGTGAATGTGAGTCAAATAGATCTAATAATACAAATCCAACCATTCCTTGTAATAACGCGAGTGTCCATGTTGTTTTTACATTCCAACTTAAAAGCACAACATCGCAGAATGAGAACATCCATGTGAATGCTACTCGTGCACGCAGTAATTACTGTACACTCGCTCTGATGGCATGCTTAGATTAAAATGACTAAATGCAACAAATGTCTTTCAGCAACTGCGTGTAAAGGGGGAAACGCGTAAAAACTGAGGAAACATTTGAGGACACACGGGATGAAGTTAAAAGTGCACCGTGTTCAACAGATTGCGAACATCAGCCGGTGGCGTGTGCGACCCTGGTCAGACCAACCCTAGCCAAGTCAGGGGAGGGTTCGTATTTTGCCTGATATATGGTCATATTTCTGCAAAAGAATTATTTAAACTTGAAGGTAGTGAAACGTAAAAAGTGATTCCGTTAATATACGCTCATGCCAGTCTCAGAGAGATTTCTTATTTTTCTGTTAAAACGGTGTTTCCGTTGTGTGTGTGTGTTTGTTGTGAAACTTAAAAAGCGAGGTGGGGAGAGGGAGGAGGAGTGTTACTGTGTAAAACAAGGCGAGGGAAGGGGCTAATTCCACACACACACACACACGGCGCCTACGCGCACCAACGGAAACACTTATCTGTCAGGATTTATTTGTACTTTTTTTTAAAGGTAAAGTGCAGATTAATTTGTTTTATTTTTATTTTATAGATAGAATTAATTATTTTTATGTGTTTATTTTTTGGGGCTATGGAACAAATAATTTGAGTTTTCATTATTTCTTATGGGAAATGATGATTTGGTTTATGAGTGTTTTGGAACACGAGCCCACTTCCGGAACGAATTATGCTCGTAATCCAAAGTTCCACTGTACATTAGTTGTGTTTTTTATCTACTTATATTTATGTATACTTTAAATATATTGTTTACTTATTTATTTATTTTAACAATAAAAAGCCGTTTTTTAAATGCTATTAATCATTTTATGTGGATCTGTTTTTTTTTCCGATTTGGCACCAGTATTGGGAAAAAAACAAAACAAAACAACAACAAAAAAACAAATGATAGCCAGTCCAAGTAATGTCCCTTCTTGCCATACAAGTGGGCGGGACCATGCTAGACAGACACAGTAATGTCACATGCAAAAGGTCAATAATAACAGGACCAATTCCACAATAGCTGAACAACTGTTATTTGATTCTGGCAGCGTTTCTGCAATTGCCCAACAAATTTTTTATTGTCAAAACAGCAGATGTTTTCAGATGTTTACAAAAATCTATCCTCCTTACAGAATCATATACCATATGAGGTGATTTCCTTTCTTTCCAAATTTCAGTCTTCAATAGCTGTGTCGTTACACGGCCCGAGACCATAATCATAATATGAAATGTAATATATTGGCACAGTAGACGCTTCCTGTCCTTCACTCTCTCCTGCTGTCTCACTACAGTTGGTTCTGTTATTGATGGCGGCGCTCACAGCATTTGTCTAAAGTGTCAGGGACTGTTATTACAGAATCGGCTGCCCCCATTTCCTCGCGAATGGGAAAGGCCGCGTGCCTCGCCCTGGACGGCTCCCTCCATCAGCCACGGATCATCTCAGTCATCTCATCAGGTGAATTAATCCTGGCTTCCTGTCATAATATCAGATTTATGAGCTGTGATCTAATCATAACCGCTGCCCAAGGTCGCCTCTATTCTCCTGGCTGAAATGGGATCATGAGATCGATGGGCGAGTTAAAGAAGAGAAAAACAATGGGAACAATAGCAAAGATGATAAACACCGCCCCTTCCCCCACCACCAAGGAAAAGAAGTGGTGGTGGTGTTGGTTTCTCTTGAGGCAGGGATATCAGTAGGGACCAGGTTCCAGGTGGATTATTGCACTAGACTGACCAGGAAATATCAAAGTCCATGAAACTGTACAGGTTGTTGTCTCTGAATACATACAACACAGCATCCTGTAGAAAAGTAGAAATCAAATTTAATTTTTTTTTTTTTGGTGTGTGTGTGTGTGCGTGCGTGTGTCTGTGTGTAAATTTCTCAATGCATTAAAAAGAACAACAACGATCTTTTGGTCTTCATTAAGAACAGAAAGTTATTCTTTTTCCCTCCAAGACACTTTCATCCAAAGAAATTTACAGGCAAAAGACAGAATGCCAACAAAGTGAGCTGGTGGGGAATAAGGGTCTTGTTTAAGGGCAATCAGCTTTGAAGCTAAGATTGAAGAGAATATACGAATACAAAGTCAAAAGACACTCTAAAAATAATTAGTTAAAGTTTTTTTTTTATTTCAACCTCTCAACGACCTCAAAGCAAAATAAGGGCTACTGAAACTTGGTATATAGAAAAGTTTGAGTTAATGACATTTTTCGAAAACTAAATAGCATACACATATATAGTGTACAGTAAAAGTAAATTATAACAAAACTAATAAGAGTAACTGAGAGAAAAGTGAAGACTAAACAAGACTAAACAGGAAATAAAGCAAAAAGATGGCATATTCATGTTCCTTAAGATTGTGTAATGTACTTATTATATTGTATCCAAACCCCTCGATTTTCTCCCTAATTTAGTCGTTTCCAATTCCTCCCTGTCACTAGGGGGCGCTGCCACATTAAGGCTACTACTACCACTCAGCCGGGAGCATCTTTTCGAACTGCTCGCTCACGCACCGTTGGGGGCGGAGTAACACACTCTGAGGACAGCGCTATCCGCTCCTTCCGCTTGCGTGAGCTCACAGACACCCCTGATTGGCTGTCGAGCCGTGATTAAAGTTGGAGCAGTAAGTACTTCTTACCCCTCCCCTCTGAGAGAGCTCGGCCAATCAGCTATCAGGCTGCGAGAGGTTACAGCATCACCTGGGAATCGAAGTCGCGATCTCCGGATGATAGGGCGAGCGCTTTACCACTGCGCCACTCGGAGGCCCCAAACCCATTTTTGGCATTATGCATTCTTCTGTTATAATGCAGTATAAACGCATTCAAAATGCATTGATGGCATACATCATAGACAATGGAATGCCTGGTATAAATACTTACAAAATGTGTTCAAAGGTCGTTAATTACACTAACTGTGGGTCTCAGCGTGGGTGAGGGTACTGTAGGTCTGTACGGTCCGCAGTACTGAGGAAAGAGCAGCTGCCTGCCAAAACCCACATTCACAACCAATCAGAGAAACTTTCAGCAAAAAATCACACCTGATAATGTTATGTCACATTAAACAACACTTTGTCTCCTTAGTAATTATTTGTTCAGAATTGCCTGAAAGTTGTTTTGTTCACCGCTAACACAAGTTAACAAAGCTAACTAGCATGTAGCTCAAGGCTGAATCCCTAATCCCTCTCTAACCTTTGTCAAACTGTTGTATTCTTTTGCTTTTCCTTATCCGCATGCAGCCATGCTGATATTCAGTTCAACAGCACTCCCTCTCATGTGATATTGCTTAATTCAAATTCAAATTTTATTTGTCACATATACAATCATGTACAGTATGATGTACAGTGAAATGCTTATATGACCGCCCGTGACATTACACTAAAGAGAACAGACAGGAGAAAAATAAGTCATGAATTAAAGTAAGAAATTAAATAGAAATATAGCTGTAGAAGAAAATAAAAAGTGTAATATAAAAATATAGCGGGGAAAAAAGAAAATTATAGAAAACAACCTATAGAAATATAAACTAATAGAAATAAGTGTCTCTATTATACTTAATGCACTAAATGGTGGTGAATTTATCGGTTTAAAGTTACAGAAAATAAACTTAAAAGACAAAACCAAAGTAAAAAAGGTCGGAGCAGTCGACCTCACCGGCGCCATCTTGGAACCATCTAATTATAGCGCTTAGTATAGTATTTTGCATAAGAATTCTATTCAATTAGTATTTAAATGATGTTTAATAAAGCTTATTCTATTCCAGTTTGAAACTTATTACACTGTTAAACAATAGTGTAATATTTGACAATACAGTCACTTGACATCAAGCCATATATTTGTGCTTCATACACAATCATGCTAATCCAATCTAATCACACAAATCTAATGAATCATTAGTAATTAAAATGTTTCGCATATGCCCAGTAATATGTTGTCGATGTATTTTTAATGCATTATGTATAGAGTGTGTAGAGAGAGCCTGCCAAGAGGCGATTAATTGATGAATGGGAGAAGAGGAAATGTGTGATGGAAAGCGTGAAGTCTCTCCAAGCGGCTTCACTGTTTCTGTTAAATGAAGCACGGCTAAGATGACTTCATCATCCCGGTTTTGTCATAAAACCTATTAGTCTCTGTATGAGAAATAAAGGAAGCAGAGATAAAGATAAAAAAAAAAAAAAGATTAAAAAAAAAAAAAAATTTGAAAGTAACTCTGGGAGAGGTTTGAAGCCCCCTTAAGTAAATTCCTCTCTCATCTGAAGAAGAAGTGGTAGCTATTTAAATAATGAAGGTTAAACTCTGTATCTAAACACTGCCTGGACAGATTAAGAGTGGTTATTGCGTGTACGGAGGGCATTTTACAGACTAACAACTTTCATCATCAAGACAGAAGAGAGTTTCTCTCGGGTTGTCAAGCAGAATATGCGAAGCCTGGGCTCAAGATGGGAAAACAAAACAGAATCCTCCGGGGAGATCAGTGCGCCTCGGTTTGTCATATCCCAGATGGTGTGTAAGTCGTGCAGACGAAGCGTGCTGGAGAAAAGCTGTCAAAACGAATATGAATACCTCGCCGCAGCCTGTCTGACAGGCAGCCTGATAGCAAACAGGAACCAAGACTAGAGCATGTTTAATATTACAAGAGAAGGAAATGGAGTCTGGTTCCAGCAGATATTAACCAAAGTGCAAATAATCGCGACCGTTCCCTGTCACAGTTCATTACCTTGACTCACGTGAGTGACAGGAGTCCGGCCCTCTCGCTCGTTTTCAATCTTGCTGATGTACCGTAAGGTGTCATGAACGCCGCAGAACAGCCATTTGCATACAGGCCTCACACCCCCCAATCGATGCTTTAATTATGAAATGAAACACATTCAAGCGCCGAGCGGCTCCTACGCCCATTAATTATTGAACTAAGCACATTAAAGCGGCTGAGGGACGGCCGGAAAAGATTACAATTTACCCAGTGCGATCGTAAAGCAGCCACGAGCTCTGTCATTAAACCCGCCGGGCTGAAGAGCAATGTTCTTGTGCAAATTGGCTGACTAAGAGACGCATTACGGTGATTTTCGGCATTGGGATGTATATTAAAGATTTTCAAATAAACCATGGATCTCTGCGAAAGCGCTTAGCATAGACGTTAGGGCTGACTGGGTAGTGCTCATACTGTACGAGTACATGACACCTATTGTACATGAGCTGTTCGTGATCGCTGATATTAACCTATGAACTAATTTTTTTTTTGCATTACATCGCCGGAAAGTGAGGACTGCAGCTCTGTAGGTGTTGTTCTGGGTCCTTTTATGAGCTCCTGGATGAGTCATCATTGTGCTCTCGGAGTAATTTCGGAAGTCCGGCCACTCCTGGGAAGGGTCACAACTGTTCCAAGTTTTCTCATTTATAGATAATGGTTCACTGGAGTCCCAAAGTCTTAAAAAATGGCTTTGTAATCTTTCTAGACTAATGCATGGCAGTTACTTTGTTTCTCATCTGTTCTTGAAATTATTTAGAATAAGTTGCTTTTTAAAATTTTTTGTTTAAATTTCAATTTGTCTAAAAAAAAAAAATCATTTACAGTAAATAGAAATCAATGAAGTAGGTTATATTTAAGTGATTTCTTGATTCAACAGGTTTGGCAGTTGTCAGAATAGCTTTTTGTGCTTGGATAGCTTTTCTTTCTTAGATAAATGAAATGACTGCATTTTGTAATTACTCAGGTTATCTTCATATACTGTAATATTGAAATTGGTTTGATGGTCTGAATCCGGCGACAAATTAATGTTAATTTTATCAACGAAAATATTCGTTGACGACCTTTTTTTCTGTGACTGAGACGAGACGATGACGAGACGTCACGGATATCAATGAGCAGCGACCGTGATGTAATCAGCATGCAATATTGTTGATGAAAAAAGACGAGACTGAAATGTAGTTAAAAAAAAATAAAAACTACTAAAATGTATCTTTATTTTTGTCATTTATTTAGTCCGCTGCAATATTCATTTGTTCATTCATTACGGCACGAGCGGCGGCGTTTCCCACGTCACGGCGCGCGGCGTAGCAGGAGTAGTTTACGCGCGGTGACGGGATGTTACAAGCTCAGTCATCTTCAACCCTTCATCATCGCAGCTGAATTACTCGGCCAAAGAGGAGAGATGATATTTAGCCCATTTTCTTTATATTGAACCGGAGAAAAAAAGCCAGTGTGTAATATCGGAGGGGAAACAATGGGGGAACACAATTGCTGGAAAAAATACCACAAAGCTGAAGAGATGCATCAAGGCATCCCATAATAATCACCCAGTTTACCACTTTGTGGTACCACATGTTAACATCATTATGTCGTAATGTATTTTATGTAATTTTATTTCATAGTTAAACTGCTGCGGAACACATTAAGCTAATAAGTTAGCAAATGATTGTGACCCAGAGGAGCTACAACAGTCCAAGTGTATAAATAAAAAATAAATAAATAAATAAATAAAAAATTCAAAACACTGTACTGTCCATACTGCTCCTGTTGTTTTGTAGTTAAAAAACATGGACATGCAGCCGTTGTTGTGATGCTTAAAGATAAATATCATTAGCTGAAAACATCAAATGAAGAGAGACATTTTAAATGTTAAGATAATTATTTTGTGATAAACCTTAAAAAATGGTTTTGGCTAGACTAGATCCACTGAAGGGTTAATGAATAATAATCTTATTGTTAAAGTGTTACGCTTTCATTGACTAAAGCTAGACTAAAATACTTTAGGGTTCTTCTGACTAAAGCTAGACTAAATTATCCAGACTTTTACTTGACTAAAACTAGACTAAACAAAAATAGAATAAGCTTGGCTAAATATGATAAAAAACTAACAGGGACATTTATCCCGGGACTAAGACTAAGACTAAAATAAGACTGTAAATAGCTGACAAAATTAAGACTATGACAAATATGCAAAAATAAACCAGCAAGCAACAAAAAAAAAACAGGAAGTGGGCAAATACTTTTCGACAGCACTGTAGTTACCATCGCAACTGAGTTAAGTGATACAGACTTTTGAAATAATAACGAGTTAAGCCGTTTTATGGACTGATGTACATGTAAATACTATCACAACTGCTCTCTTTTAATGAAATCATACTGTTGATTTATGATCATATTTATAAGATGCATTCGCACACAGGATGTAAGAAAGTGAAACAGTGAAATAATCAACAGTATTGGTGCTGTAATGTGGAACTTACTGTATGTATCCTTATGAACATATAACAACAGATTATTCTTATAGTATGTTTGGACATTTAAGCTTCACCTTTGCTTTAGAGCGAGACTGAGCCTGTTTACTACTTCAGAGATTCTATTGGCGATTTCTCATTTTTTCACAGTTCTCAGAATTAGACTTTTAGAAATTGAAACCTCAATTGTGTTTGCACTGTTTGTGCATCCATGCAGTAAATGATTTCAGCCATATCCATATGTAACAGGTCTGCTGATCCTTATCTACTTCTGTTGCAAAGTATATTTTCACCTCAGAGGGGACAGAAATGGAATGGATTATCCCTGTAGATTTAGTAAAAACACTGCAGTCTGGTTGCAATCGATCTCTTTCAGTCCTGTTGTGCTCACAATCTTACATCTACTTTAAATTCTCCCCCCCCCCCCCTTTTTAATAACGGATCAAGTGCGAAGTCAATATGGTGTTCGAGGTCAACGAGCCACACGGACATCGTGAAAAGTTTTTTTTTTTTTGTTGCTCCTTGTATCTTTTAAACATTTTAGGTTACTCAACCTGTTATCTTTTTTCCTTCAACAAGGCACGCTGAATAAAATTATGAGGTCAAAGGAATAAGAAGAAGAAAAAAAACATTGAGCTACTGTAACATTCAGGTGAAGGAAACCTTTCAAATCATTAGATTCCTTTTTAAAATCTGTGTGGGCAGAAATCCTGCTTTAGCAAATGTGATGAAAGTATGTACTGTACAGTACAGCTTCTCAGTTTGTATCACACTTGTTATTGCTTATCAAACAGCTCAACATCAAACATGTTACAAGATTTAAGAGTTAAGAGCAGGGATCCATCCATCCATCCATCCATCCAGGAACCCCTGTAGTCCAACTAGGGACCGTGAAGACCAATGGTGACCATTGATTGTATTTATTCCCATTTTTACGATTTTGGTACGACCTTCGTGTCTTTGAACTGTGGAAGGAAACCGGAGTACCAGGAGGAAACCTACCAAGCACGGGGAGAACATGCAAACTCTACACACGCAGACCTGGGGCGGGAATCGAACCCCGACCCTGGAGGTGCAAGGAGACATCGCTAACCTCTAAGCACTGCGTTGCCAAGAGCAGGGATGGAATCTTTATATTTTTTAAGTCATTATTTGTATAAGATGAAGTGAAATGGAACCCCGATGACGGCGGCGACATCCACTGACCAAATTCACCTACTGGAATTTAAAAAAATCTCCAAAACACCCAGTCATCTCAGGATAGGACCAGGATGAAGTGCAGACTAAAGAAAGAAAGAAAAAAAAAGGAAAGAATGAATGAAAATTTTAGTATTACGTGAAGAATAATTAGTTTTCTACTTTTTGTGTGTGTGTGTGTGTGTGTGTGTGTGTGTGTGAAGTTGGAAAACTCTCGACCCAAAACTTGACGTAGGTTTACTTTTTTCCCCTGATGTTATTGTAGGGTGTCACGTACAATGTTCTTGTATGAATCAGAAATAAAAAGACAGCATGAGCAGGCTTCAGACAGAAACTGCTGAGACCCTGAAGACTTATCTTTTTAATGTCATGCTGGTGTTCTCTTGGAGCTGAGGACCTCCTGTTTCTCTTTTTGAGCAAGAAAAACGAAAGAAAGAAAAAAATAACACAAGACAAGCAATGGTACTTGGAGATGAAGGAAAGCTATCGTGCTCATGCATAAATCATACCATCTGAGGAGTAAACACCGAGGGCATCAGCCCGGAGGAGAACCGCTCAAGCTGGCGAACCTGAAATGAGGGACAGGTTCTCATCCGCCAATTCCTCTCTTGGGTTTGGACTCACGGTTGTTCGTGGAGTTTTTTTTAGAAGCACAAATAACAAGCACTTGGCTTCATCAGGATTGAAACAAGAGGTAGCGTTTCTGTCTCAGGAGGTCATTCGTCTCATCTACCTGCAGTCTACTGTATCGTAGCGCTCCGGGGCGATAATGATCAAACATGCCTGATCCAATCAAGCTGTCACCACTGAGGCCTAATTAAGAGATTTTCAAAGCGTGTCAGAATCAGGAAGGCCCAGAGGATGCTAATGAAGCGCTGGGATGTACTGTAGCTCGTCACATCAGATATAAATATATACACACTGAAGATTATTAGCAAAGACCACTATCATCCCCATGGAGCTTGAAGGGACGGAGGACATGTCTAATAATAAAGGGACACGGACCGACAAAAATCATGCTAGACTGCAACATGCTGTACTGTGACAAGTCCTCCTGGGGGAGAAACATCACCAGAAGATTTGTCAAATCGTGGGAATGCCATAGGTCCATAGGAATTTTATTTCAAAGACCTTTGGAGCTAATTCACCAATGATCCGTCTAAGGTACTACAGGCAGGGCGTCTATCTAACTTCTAACTGCTGTTGGGCCAATTAAGCAAGGCTCTTAAAACTGCAATAATCCAAATAAATAAATAAATAAATCTTATTCCTACTGTATGTAAAATACTCAGTTATGATTGGCAGGCAAAAACACCGACCAGGCATAACATTATGACCAAATGCCTAATACGGAGTAGTTCCACCATAACCGTGATGCGCTGTGTGTTCTGGCACCTTTCTACCACAACCAGCATTAAACTTTTCCTCAATTTGATCTACACTATGGAGCTTCTATTGAATCGGACTACACAGGCCAGCCTTCACTCCTCATGTGCATCACTGAGCCTCCATCCAGTTCACCAGTTTTCCTTGTTTTGATCACTTTTGGTACGTCCTGACCTCTGCAGACCAGGAACGTCCTACAAGAGCTGCAGTATTAGAGATGCTCTGACCCAGTCGTCCAGTCGTTATCACAATGGCCCTCGTCAAAGTCACTCAAATCCTTACGCTTTCTCATTTTTCTGTTTCGAACACAATCAACTTCTGGAAAAAAGGTTTACTTGCTTTCTAACATACCCCACCCGCATACTTCCAGCTGAAAATGGATTTTGAGCATTTCATGAAAACAGAATGTTATAATATATCCAGCTCAATTGAACATAAATATGATATGCGTGAGAGAGAGAGAGAGAGATAAGAGCTGAGAGGTTCCAATGATTTCTTTCGATTTGATGAGTCAAATGTATTAACTTCCTCATTGTGGCTCATACTGAAGATATTAATAACCCCCAGGCAACTAAGGGTAATAATGGCCTGTACTGTGGATGACCTGTGGCTGGAGATCTTGACCCAATTTGGCAGGTATGTAAAGCAACCAAGCAGGAGTTGGGTTCTACACACAACTTAAGTGTGTGTGGTGAAATGAGCGCAGTGTGTGCTCTGCTACATAATGAGCCAGCACGTGGTTTCGCTAACGAGTGTATATAAAACTTGGTTTTCAACAGACCGCAGCATCGACTGTGCCCTTATTGTTTTATTCCACCCCTCTCTATTAGCCATGTCAGATTTCCAGGTAAAAATAGCTTTTTTCGTAACAATAAAAAGGCCACGGTGGCGTAACAGCTGAATTCATTCATGCTTTCGATGCAGCCTTTACTCTCGGCAGCTCTCCTCACAATAGAGAGAGAGAGAGAGAGAGAAAAAAACATGCTTACTGTCTCGGCCAGAATACCGGTTTATTATTATTATTTTTTTTCCCCGAGCTTGAATTAAACTGCCACGCAGGCTTCAAACAAAAGCCGGTAAAATGGCATTGATCGAATCTTCCACAAAAGCGCTGGTGTCCGTGCCCGGTCAGTCGGCTCTCAGGGGTCAGCGAGTGGAATTAAAGCAGCAGAGCTCATTGAAATTCATTTCGCTTCTGTTCAACATTTTCTTCACCTTAATGAGCAGAGAGACCAGGGGAATCTTGTCAGACAGTGTGTTTAGCATAACAAGAACCGGTTTCGACTGGATTTATGTGATTATGAACTTTTTAAACCTGGAGATGGAGATGAATGCGTGCAGACATCTAACACTCTCTGACATGTGCTTTATATCGACAATAATTACCCCTTCAAATGTAAAATGATTCCAGCCATAATAGTACCAAAGTCAAAGTACAAATGCTACCAAATATTTTAAACGTGTTTAATATATTAGTAGTTTGATCATGGACTTCAACAGTGTTCTGGCACGTAAACAATAACCCGGCTTCACTCCATTACAAGCTACTCAACAAACCACAACTCCTGCTGGCGTTCCCTGAATACTGATCAGGCCGGACTGCTGAGTCTTTCTTCCTTCTTTAATATGCGGATATTAGGCTGAATAATTCGTACTCAGGTGTCAGACTCTCCGCAGGCTCCGGGATAAACAGGTCCCAGTGTGTTACTCGTCCGTTTGACAAGTTCACACGCTCTTTTAATTATCTGCAGGGTTGGCAAAAAGTGAAGCAGCAGAGCAGTACAGAGCGTTAATGATGAGCAAAGAACGGTGTGAGACAAGAGTGTGTCCAGCCGTGGACAAAGGTTTTGAGAATGAGACAAATCATTTTCACAAAGTCTGCTGCTTCAGTGTTTTTAGATCTTGTTATCAGATGTTACCATGGTAATTACAGTACAAGCATTTCATAAGGTGTCAAAGGCCTGTATTGACAATTACATCAAGTTTATGCAAAGAGTCAATATTTGCAGTGTTGACCATCTTTATCAAGAGCCTTGAAATTCTCCCTGGTATGCTGTCAATCAACTTCTGGGTCACATCCTGACTGGTGGCAGCTCATTCTTACATAACCAGTGCTTGGAGTTTGTCAGAATTTGTGTTTTCTTGTTTTAAAGTTCTCAATGGGATTAAAGTCTGTAGGAGTTTCCAGGCCATGGACCAAAATTATGATGTTTTGCTCCCCAAACCGCTTAGTTATGCCCTATGGCGAGGAGCTCCATCATGCTGGAAAAGGTATCGTTCATCCACCAGCTGTTCTTGGATGGCTGTGAGAAGTCGCTCTCGTGGGATGTTTTTGTACCGTTCTTTATTCATGGCTGTGTTCTTAGGCAAATTTGTAAATGAGCCCAATCCCTTGGCCGAGAAGCAACCCCACACATCAATGGTCTCAGGATGCTTTAATGTTGGCACGACATAGAACTTATGGTAGAGCTCACCTTCATACATTTCAAGAAGGGCAGCAAAGAATACGCTTCTCTCCTGGAAAAAAAAAAAAAAAACGTCAGGGACAGACTGATATTCTGCAAAAGGTACAGGAATTGGACTGCCGAGGACTGAGGGGGTAAAGTCATTTTCTTTGATGAATCCCCTTTTTGATTGTTTGAGGCATCCGGAAAAAAAAAAAAAAAAAAAGAAGCTTGTCCGGAGAAGAAAAGGTGAGCGCTACCATCAGTCCTGCCAATCGATCTCATCTGCTCCCGGCTCGAGCTACTGGTTAAAATCCGGCAGCCATCATGGGTCTTAATCCAGTTTATTTCAGTGAGACACTAATTCTCAACCTAATCAGTCCCTTGATAGTTTCCTGATCTTGAACTCCAGTGTAACATGATTAGACGGAGACTGTGGCGCATCCAGAGACAACAACATGCATAATCAGATATTATCTACAACACGCAACTGATGAAGCTAAATTAGAGGGAAATAACTGGTGACTATTGATTCAGTGGCATTTTATTTAGAAGTGGTGTTTATAATGCAACATGACACCTACGTATGTCCTTGTGACAACTGAGGAACATCATTAAGTCAGTACTGTATAAAAGGGCTTAGTTAGTGACTAGGAAAATCGGTTCGTTAGAATGTACTGTAAGTTAGTATGTACTTAAGTCTGTAAGTCAATAGCTAAGAGGTTATTAAGTCAAAAGTTTGTAAATTAAACAAGGAAGAAAGGAAGCAATCAGTAAGTCATTATGTCACACTCAGAGAACGACCATGAAATTCCCATCATATCAAAGAACACTGTGGGAATGGGGTCAAAATGGAAAAACATGACTTTATCAAGTCTGTACTTCTTCCTACCCACGTTCCTCTCAGGTTTTATCCTATCTTTCCTCTCCCACACATGATTACGGACTCACCAGGTCCAACGTCATCATTATATTCCGAAGTGTACTTCACAGGGTGCTCCATACTCCCTGCTGGGAACATCAGTGAAGGGAACTTCTCTCAACAAAGTTCCACCATTCGGAACACTCTGTAAAGTCACCAGCACAGACGTCACTTCCTCTGTGCGTTACCATGGTAACATAAGCATCTTGGATACTGAGCCGAAAACTGATACCATTATACAACGTACTATTGAAAGGTGTATAACTTGTAAATAAATTACTGCTTAATAATAATAGTAATAATAATAATAGTTCTAATAATAATAGATAAAATATATATAATGTATAAATCAGACCGTCTTCATGGTAAAGTGGAACCGTCCCCAGTCACCACACGCATCCCAAACAGACCACGCAGGGATCAGGAGAGATCAAGGAGATCTCCAACCAGAACCGGGCCACCAGGTCGAGAGGACAGAGGGGGTCTGGATCACTGGCAGCTCGGGAGCTGCATGTGTAGCTCGACAGAGAGAGAGAGAGGAGAAGTCAGTAAAGAAGTCAGTACATCAGTCAGTGCGTAAATCAGTAGTTCAGTAAATCAGTGAGTTGAAAAGTTTGAGCAGATGAAGGATTACAATACTGACTTCAAGGATGAAACATTTGCTTAATTTACCTGCTCCACTGACCTAGAATCAGCCATATGTTGATCATTTGGTCAATCAGGGAATTAAAAGAAGGTCAGAATGCTGTAACAGTCCATTAAACCTTTTTTTTTTTTTTACTCACGCTTTCCCTAAAGGCATTGCCCAAGACACTTTATTCCACTGTCCTGTCGTATCATAACCAATTAATCTTATGAACCATAGTGTGGAATCAAGACTAGCCATAAATATAATGACCCTCTGTAGGAACATGAACATGGCACATACAAAAAGAGCCAGTGAGAGCTATTTTCAGTCCTCTACACCAGCAGACATTCATCTGACATGTGTGTATGTTGATGCCAGACGAATGGCTTCTCCTGCCACTATTACCGAAACAAAGACAGACATCCTGTACAGCAAAGATAAAACAGGTCCTTCCAGCAGCGCCTGTTTGTCTGTCCATCTTTCTCTCCCTCTGTAGTGCGTTAGTGATAGATGGACTAACAGTTCTGCTCATGAAGGTGGCACTGCTTCACTGTCAGCTTTAATTAGCCTGAAAGCAGGTCTCCAAAAAAAAAAAAAAAGCTCAAGTCATGCGTTTGGTTTTCCTTATGCTTATAAAACACAATTGGAAGGAGATGATGTCATCTTTTTCACTTTCTAAAATGAAACAAATGGAACAAGGTAAAAAAAAACAAAAAAAAAAACACAAGATGCATGCCGAGCCTGGTGTTTCATCTAGGACAGTGAAAATAGGGTAATGATAGAACAACACTCCGAGTGCAATAATAATAATGATAATAAACCAGGCCGAGATGTTTTATTACGGCTGGAAAGCTCTACTTATGGGTAATAATTACTATGAATGTCTGTGTTCATAGATGACTAATAATAATAATAATAATAATACATGACCCTGTTGTAGGACATCATTTATGTTAATACACTAGGAAGAATGTTTTATCCAAAATGAATTCAGTCTACCCTCACAGCTCAGGCATTCACTCTATCACCTGTATCATGTGCAGGAATGTGCTGTTACAGAAAAATATTCTGTGACATGATGGTAACAAGAGTGTTTAACCACAGTCAGTGTTGATTCCTCTTATACCAAAGCAAATTGTTCAAAAAAACATGTACTCATCACACGTCTTGTAAGTGATCATTTAACATTTTGTAGAATGTCTACACTAGTTAGCTGCTGTGCTTTACCTTATAAAAAAGCACAAACTGTTGTACTTCAGCAGTCTCTCTTTTCACAACTTGTCAGCTTTTTAGAGAAAAACTGCAAACTGCATCTTTACCTCCGACTGTTACAAAGTGCTGACACCGGATCCTCCATCCAGAAATATTAAAGCTGTCTTCAAAGAAACCTTTCACATATCAACAACAACAACAACAACAAAATAATATATACACACAGCGTATATCTATATATAATACATAATATCGTATCTCACAAAAGTAAGTACACCCCTCACATTTCGGGCAACCACTTTATTATATGTTCTAAAGGGACAACACTATAGAAATGAAAGTTGGATATATTTTAGAGACATCAATGTGCAGTTTGAGAAACAAAGATTAATTGTTTTTCTTTTTAGAAAAATCTACTTTTATTTTTTAAATGCATACAGCATTTTATCAAAAATAAACAGTCATTATTCACAATACAACGAATAGCTTAAAATTGACTGAGATGAATTAAGTGCATTACAGTGCCATACATTCTTATTTTGAATCATTTTCTATGATGCAAAAACTAAAAAAAAAGTATTTCAAATGACTTTAAGTATCAAAAAAACTAGGGCAGACTTTAAAATAATTTTTTATATATTTTTATCACTCTCTTCCATTTTGCAGCCTGTAACAGAACGCTCTCTCAAATCAATACACAGCTAACTGTGTGCGTCTCCTTCCGCTTTGTGGGTGACGTAAACGCTTCTTCTTCGTTGGTGTTTTCTGGCGGCTTGCATCCGTTAGCGTGCTCTGTCACGCCAAACAAATAATTGCGCAAAAACACAACGCAAGCTTTTAAAATTAATTAAAAGAAGCTTTGAAGCAGAAGATTTTGCCTCGATCATTTTTTGTAATCGAATTACTCGAGGAATCGTTTCAGCCCTACTTTTGTTGCCAGCTATTTTGACAATAATGGCTGTTTGTTGAGTTATTTTAAGTCTCATTTCTATAGTATTGTCCTTTGAGAAGATATACTAAAACGTTTGCTGAAATTAGAGGGGTGTACTCACTTTTGTGAGCGTGTTTGTGTGTGTATATATTAGTTTTGAATAATAGTATTGAGCTTATTGAACTAATTGAGCTTATAGTATAGAAATGCTAACATATTAGAACATGCAGGTTAACAAAACCCTGTGATTTACAGCTGCACTATTGTCAAAGCTGCTGTTATAGGAAATCAATCAACACCTTCTGACCATTATATACAGTCCCAGACTTTCTGAAAAATCAATTGCAACATGCATATGAGGTGTACTTATCCATGCATTCCATCAATTTGCATTCCAATCTAAAACTGCATTTTACATTATGTAATTTTCATGCATTTTTTTAAAGAATTGTTACCGTAACGCTGTTACTGAAAGACTGGTATGTTATTGTAGCGAATTTCTTACCAAAATTTTATGGCAAATTTTAAAAACAACTATTTTGTTGATCTGCAGTCACTCAATAGTTCAGGACTGATTTTCCTACAAAACAGTCTTGTACCTGAGTCTCCAATAGCGCAAATGGACTACATATTAACTTAAACACATCTCATGCTATATTGAACTTCCAGTCTCCTAACACACAGTATGACTGCAGCTCATTCCCTACTATCAGTTTCACCAAAATGAGGATGAGTTCCCTGTTGAGTCTGGTTCCTCTTAAGGTTTCTTCCAATTGCCATCTCAGGGAGTTTGTCATCTAGTTCTTGTCATTGCCACCGTTACCTGTGTATTTCATACACATTTTCTCACACTTCTCAAACTTACAGTACTTACATATTTTTTATTCTGTGAAGCTGCTTTGCAACAATGACCATTGTTCACTCAACAGAGCCAATCAACATAACAGCTTACCGTCTATAGACAGAGTGTGGAGAAGAAATGGAAATGAAAGCGCGACAGAGCATGACTTACAGTAGTAAAACAAAGTAGACTATGAAAAATAAACCTTCAGAGATGATTGGACAGATTGATCTATAAATGTTCTCACTCACTCATCTATACCGCTTAATCCTGTATTCAGGGTCACGGGGGGCCTGCAGCCTTTCCCAGGAGACTTAGAGCACATGGCAGGGTACACCCTGGACAGGGTGCCAATCCATCGCAGGGCAAAGACACACACACATACACTCACTCACTCACACACTACGGGCAATTTGAGAATGCCAGTTAGCCTAACCTACATGTCTTTGGACTGTGGGAGGAAACCGGAGTACCCGGAGGAAACCCACCAAGCATGGGGAGAACATGCAAACTCCATGCACACAGAGACGGGAATCGAGCCTGGCCGGGGATCGAACCTAGACCCTGGCGGTTCAAAGCGACGGTGCTAACCACCACATCACCATGCCGCCTATATAAATGTTTATAAATATAAATATTATTCCTCCTGGGGATAAAAAAATGATAATATGAAACGCCACTATGAGATAAAACAGGTGTCATTTGAGTAAACATATCTATGGCCGTCTGAGGTGAGGGCGTGTAAAATACTGAAAAAAACTGAGAGCCCAGTGTGACAGAGCAACCAGAGTCCATGTACTGTATGTAGTATTGTATGTATTCCAGACAAATACAAATAAATATACAAAATCCACATGTTTAATGTTGATACTGAAAAATGAAATGTTATTGAAGTGCTACAGAAATTTTAAATTGCTCATTTATATATACTTACAATGACTCAGCTCAAAGAAAACTTTATTAACAGAGACCGTTTTATTCAGTATGGAATGGCATGGTGGGTTTCCTCCGGGTACTCTGGTTTCCTCGGAGCGGAGCGGTTTTTCGGAACGGCTAATTGCTGTTCCAAAAATTCCAGTACTGTAGTTTGTGAATGAGTGTGTAAATGTTAAGGATCCTACCAGAATCGTAAAATAGGAATAAATATGGAAAATAATGGGAATCACCAATGGCATTGACGAACCCTAGATGGACTACAGAGGTTCCTAGAGGGATGGATGATGGATGGAGTTACAATGAATGCGGATACAGAGATCTGAATCCTAACACACACATGAAATTCTGACCTCAGCTCGAAGAAAATTTGATTGACGATCTTTTTAAAGTTTAATTCAACCTCCAGGGTTGTGAAAGGAATCAGAGACCACCACTTTTTTTTTCAATTAACCAGCCGTTAATTAGTTGTTGTTGGTCTTCCGGCTGCTCCTGTTGAGGGGTTGCCATGGCGGACCATCAATTTGGCATAACAACGTGGCACAGGTTTTACCCGGGCTTAGGACCGGCACTGCCTTGGCTGAGGTTTGGACTTTGGGTGGGAATCGAACCCAGGCATTAATTAGTGACTATTTGGTGAGAAAAAATTGATTTTCATTTCATACAGATTCCCATGAATATTCCCAAGGATATGGGTATGCTTTCTAAATTAGTAACCTATATAATACAATATAATGTTTTGCAAAAGGATCGCGTCCTTCCGTTGTATTAATCCTGTTTGTGTAGGGGGAGGAGCTTGTGATCATGCAAGAATTTGCATATTCGACCCTGATTGGCTGAAAAATGAACGACGAGTGACGCAGATGAAACGCCTGGAGGCGCGAGGACTCCCTCATTCACACACACACACACACACAGCGAGAGAGAGAGAGAGAGAGAGAGAGGGAGACGCGCGCGCGCTGAAGTTGACGCTGTAGGAGCAGATAAAAGTCGCGTCTAACCGCGTCGCGCGCTAGCGCAGAGCCACAGGTGCCGCGCGACCGAGAGAGAAAGAGGGAAAGTGAGACGCACGCGCTGCGTAACGTAGCCGGTGAGGATGGCACGCGCACACTGACCGTCGGCAGGTAGACGCGCAGCTCCGTGACCGCTCGGTGTGTGTATGCATGAGTGGGTGTGTGCAGGGGGGACTTTAAAAACCAAAAAACAAAGCTTGCTCTCAAACTGTTGCTCCTGCTGAGTGTGTGTGTGTGTGTGTGTGTGTGTGTGTGAAAAGCATGAACCAAATTTTGCTGATCCAGAAACGCATGAGTGTAATGAGGCACCTTAATGTGCATTAACACTAGTGTGTGTGTGTGTGTGTGTGTGTGTGTGTGTGTGTGGTCGCTGTTCAGAACAGATGGTGCTGAACTCGGGGTGCGCATCAACTTCCTCAACTCAGGCAAACCACAAATGTGTAGTGTGTGTGTGTGTGTGTGTGTGTGTGTGTGTGTGTGTGTGAGAGAGAGAGAGAGAGAGAGAGACAGTGTGCTTCTTCTGTATACACGAATTATCATTTTGAATAGATTCTCTCCAAAATCCGAAAATTGTGTGTTAATTTAAAACAGCTAGCCCACTTTCATTTGGGATGGAGTCTGTCCAGAACACACCTGAGCATGTCCAAAGACATGTAGGTTAGGCTAATAGGCGTTCCAAAATTGCCTGTAGTGTGTGAATGAGTGAGTGTATGTGTGTGTGCCTGTGCCCTTCGATGGATTGGCACCCTGTCCAGGGTGTACCCTGCCATGTGCCCTAAGTCTCCTGGGCTTCAGGCCCCCCGTGACCCTGAATACAGGATTAAGCGGTATAGATGATGAGTGAATGTTTTTCGAGAGTGGAGTTTGCATGTCCTCCCTGTGCTTGATGGGTTTCCTCGGGGTGCTCTGGTTTCCTCCCACAGTCCAGAGACATGCAGATTAGGCTAATTGGCCTAATCTGCCTAAAATGAGCATGTGTGTGTGTGCCCATCCTGGGTGCCGGTCCTCACTGTTGTAAGTCTCCTCGAACAGACTACAAGCCCCCCTGTATAGGAGAAAGCGGTGTAGATGATGAGTGAGTGGAAGGAAACCAGAGATCCCAGAGGAAACCTACACAGACAATTTGTGTTATTCTACATGGACAGTATCCTGAGCTCATGGTTGAATCACGGAGACTCTGAAGCGATGAGGTAGTAACTGCAGCGGACCACCAAGCCACCTTTAACAGATGCAGAATATTGTTCTTCTATACATTTCCAGTCCCTGAGGCTTTGAACAGAATCTAGACGCTCATACAAAAAGTAGTTCTTTTGATAGTTTAACGTTCTTAGCTTCCTAATTTGGAAACATGTTATTACACTTGTACTGATTGTTACATATAGTACCGAACGATCATTAAAGGTTTCCCCAAAGAGACAAACCTTAGGATTTTACTGTACAGTTCTTCTTCGTTATGCAGTAACTGTTCGCTTAAAAGCAAATGTTCTCGATTTCTTTTTCTTTTACAGTGAAGCCAAATGTAGGAATAATTTTTTCTTTGCCTTTTTTTCCCCTTTCTCACTTTAACCATCTTAATAACCAAGATCAATTTGTAGAATGGTATAAGTTAACTGAGGAAAAAAAAAATCACGAACCATTGTTTTAAAGACCTCTTTTTTCAGTCACTCATTAAACTATAAGACAAAGTGTTAAAAATAGTTTATGGCTTCCTCACTAAAATTCCATCGTAAGAAAACATGATACTAAAAAATATCATATTTATTCTACCAGTCAAAAGTTTGGACACACCTTCTAACTCTATGTTCTTTCCTGATTATTTCTTTCTACGCTTTTAAACAATGCTGACGACGTTTTTTTCTCAAATTTGAACAGTTGATATTTGAGATGTATCTGCTACATTATGCTCTGTAAAGCCTTCAGAACGGCTCTAATCTGAGGTGTTGTTTGTTAATTGGCTTTGCACCTCCAAGGTTGGGGTTCGATTTCTGCCTTGCGTCTGTGTGTGTGGAGTTTGCACATTCTTCATGTTCTTCAGTTCAAAAGACATGGACATGCAGGTTAGGTTAATTGGGGTTCCCAAATCCTCCATTGTGTAAGAATGACAATATATCTCCAGGGTCGGGAATATCCATCGCCCAGTGTGCCAGATGTCACGTGGATGGACCAAAATATCAACAAAAAAAAAAGTGTTATAGTTTTTAAATCTCCAGTATTGTTCTAGAATGTACACAAACATGAAACAAACAAAATAAATTTTAATACTTGACTTGTCCAAACTTTTGACTGGTACAGGTACAGAATCTTGCAATTGTACAAGTGCACATTTGTCGTTAAATCCTGTGATTAGTTTTGTTTTGCAGCGTCAACACAGTGACTTTGGTCTCCCTGCACTTCATTTTTGAGTAATTTCTCTCCTATAAAACATTATTGATTCTGGTGAAAGGCATATTTTTGAGCTGATGGTTTAAGCTTGAGAGTGTTAGATGAGCAAAAACTGCTATTTTTTTATGCAAGGATTTTAATCTGCTTTGCCTTTCTTATTTTCCTTGTGCTATTTTTCTGAGCAGATGTTTATGGGTAAACCTACAAAAACACTCCGGCTCTGGTGTAACCTAAAGTGTGATTTCAATTTCACAACAGTAGACACAGAGAGAAAGAGGGGGAGAGAGAGAGAGAGAGAGAGAGAGAGAATCGAATAAAAATCACTGCATCAGAATTAGAGAAATTCTGAGCCGCAACCTGTAAGGTTGGATTCATTAAAAATTCTCACCCGGTCATCGTGTAATAACGAGTTCTAACGAGTGAGATACACTCTCCAGCTCACTCTGGAGTCACTGTGCTGTGAGCTGAGATGTGCATTCTCTTATTTTGTTGCCTCTTTCACTATGGTAACAAGGAACCGTTTGTGGCTGATATAGTCAGGCATCAGGAGGACTTTGTTGCTGGTGGCTCAGATGCATCAGCTTGTCGGGGGGGGCATGATCACTCCCACTCACTTTTAGAATAAAATGAGCATTAAATAAAAGCTAAATAAAAGCATGCTTTTAACGATGATCCAAGGTTAGTCAGTTTAGTGCAGGTTGAGTGTTAATCAAGTGGCATTATAATGAAGTATTAAATGATGAAAAGGACAAGGAAAACCTGGTAATGAACACAATTATTATATTAAAAGAGCTATTCAGTCGATATGTAATAACGTACCCCGAGGGGGGAAAAAAATAGGTACGGTAATAAAATAAAAAGGTTTTAAGGTGCCTTCAGCACCGGGAAAAATGTCCATGTAGTTTAACATTAAAACGTCACCTTTATATAACTTTATAGCCAAAAGTTGTTGTGGACACCTGAAAATCAGAGTTGTGTACTAGTGGAACGTCCCTTTTCAGATTCATTCTCTCTGTACTATTATAACGATCTCCATTCTCCTGGGAAGGCTTTTTATTCGATTTTGAAGCATCAGTGAGCTCAGGCACTGATGTTGAAATGTCAAGGAGACCCCGGTTCTAGTTCATCCCAAAGGTGTTCAGAGGAGTGACCTTTCACCATAACATTAACACAGCCTGTCTTCAAGGGGTTCACTTTGTGTAGATCAGCAGTGTCTTACTGAAAGACTATTAGGCCTCGTAGTTCCAACGAAAAGGAATTGTATTGCTACTGCATATTGACTCTCCACATTTTTCAGAAAAAAGTTTATGATTAGGGCCGTTAGTATTAACACGTTAAACGCGAAGTTTTAATGCATGACTTTTTTTTTTTTTTTAATGCAAATGCATTAATCATGTGACCAAGTTTGACCCTAATGGCTTCCCATGATCACAGCGCTGTTCATCTGTCACGTTTAACACAGATAATAAAATGACTAAGGAAACATCACCAGGTGTGCTGAACGGTAATGATAGTTACATTAGAAAAAGTTTCGGATGAAAGTTTGGATAAATGCTTCCCATTCAAGCTACCTTTACTGAGAACTATTTTTACAACGATACATTAAATGTAAGATGTGGAGCGGTAGCTCAGGTGGCTAAGGATCTACAGAAGGTTGTTGCTTTTCAGACCCGAGTATACGGGTTCGAGCCCTGCCATCGGTATGTTTGTTTCTCACACCTCTATACTCCCCAGCCGCTGCACGCAGAGCCGGTCCCAATCGAGAGATTTTAATTTAACTTTGTTAAATGTTCACGTTTGAGATATTACACAACTGCATAATCTGATTAACTAGATTAAAGTTTTAATCAATTGACAGCACGAATATAAGAATGAGTATATCTTAATTACATTCCTAAAATGTGATTACCAAATATATATTTTAAAGAACCAGTACTAAATCTGACTAGTGAGCAAACAGCTCTTCACACATCCTCGCACTTAACAAAAACTGAAAGCAAAAAAAAAGAAAATACAAGATCCAATACTTTAATTGCTCCCACATTAATCACGGCTCTACAGCCAATCAGGGGCGTCTGTGAGCTCGTGGAAGGAGCGGATAGCGCTGTCCTCCGAGTGTGTTACTCCGCCCCCCAACGGTGTGTGAGCGAGCAGTTCAAAAAGGTGCGGTCGGCTGGCAGCACATGGTTTGGATGAAACGTGTGATAATCTTTGGCCCTCACGAATGAGTGGTAGTAGTAGCCTTAATGTGGAGCCCCCTAGTGACGGGGAGGAATTAGACACGACTAAATTAGGGAGAAAATTTGAAAAAAATTAAAAAATACAAATTTAATTGGCAAACTATACCTATTGTACCCTTTTCCGGTTTGACTGAGTTGTTGTTGCGTTTTCTAATTTGCTATTTTGTTTCTGGAAAATTCTTTGTGCTTTCTGATTTGTCATGTTTTCATTTTTGTTATTTTGTTTTGCACTTCTCGGCCACCGTACATTTAGTATGCTAGGAAAAGTGGCACAATGATTTAATGTCATGTTTAGATATTTTCTGGCTGTTGTGTGTGATAAAGGTAGAAAGAAAGCAATGTTTACAGCAGTAGAAGTTTCAACTTAGCCAAAGAGCACTGCCCAGAGTGAAGACCTTGAAGAAATTTTAGAGAGTTGTAGCTGGATGCCAAAGCGATGAGAAACTCTGGCGTTAGGAACTGATCTGGTAAAAATAACAAAAACAAATAATCAATAAAAATAATAGGCAAACTTTCATAGAACGCAGTTTAATTGGTATTCTGAAGAATCAGTGTTGAGGAAACTCTCCAATCACAAAACCATGACCTTCTACAAGTGTGTTGTGTGCGTATGTGTGTGTGCGCGGGTGTGTGTGTGTGTATGTGTATGCGCGCGTGCACGTGCATGCAGAGATAAGGCTTTGAAAAGTAGGCCCTCTTTTTGCTTTAATCGAAAGGCTTGGAATTACTTTGATGTCCAAAGAATACCTGAAAGGAGCTGTGATGAAAAGACTCTCTTCTTTTACTCTGCTCCAGGTTCATGGAGTGCTTTTAAAGACTTTGTGTGCGTTTTCTGAAAACTGGAGCCCTTCAGCTGGAGCCTTATCCCAGGCGCAACAACAGGAACCACAAAAAAAGTGTTTGATGATGAAAAGGAGAGCAACCATGAGAAGTGAAATCATCTCTTGTGTTTTTTAAACAGTGGTGATCATCGAGCTGTAAGGATGGCTAAAACCTTCTACAGACTGCAGCGCTTTTTAAGACAGGCCCAGCTGCTGTTCCTCTTCCTGGGCGTGGCTTACATCATGGCAGGAAGTGTGCTTCTACTCCAGCATTCCAACGTGGCCTTGTTTCAAAAAGGAGCATATCCGCCCTCGTCGTTAGCCTCCGTACCGTTGCCCCCTAGATCCCTGGAGGCGCCGAGTGTTGGCTGGCACCACAGGAGACCTGGATCCACGATAATTCAGGATGCGGAGAACAATCCGGATCTGTCGGGGAGTAGAGCGGATCGAGAACGCTTCGTGTCCAGGAACGTGAAGATCAGACACCTGAGGCGACACTGGATTCAAGGCCGGGGAACAGACCTGGAGAACTCGACTGAACGCAATCCATCAAACAAGGACACCAGACATAAAGGTACGGCCTGAAATACAGTATATTCAAATGTTAGAATTGATTTTTTTTTGCTTGCTCTCAGAATTGATTGTACATTTTCCTTTAAAGGAACATACATCGGGTGCTTCATAAATGACGACAAACAGCGTGCGCTTGGAGGGACCGTGCTTTACGACTTCAGAAAAATGACCAGCTCCTTGTGCCAAGACACCTGCTGGGAGAGGTGAAATTTTGGATATAAGAACATCTCTGTTTGGTTACACTCTCTCTCTCTCTCTCGCCATTTGATCATCATACTTGGCATTCTGGACAATATGATGAATTTATCACCTCTAACAATGAGCTATAATATAAAATAATTGCTTAATGACTAATCAATATTGTCTCTATTCCTTTTGGTGTACTGTATAGACGTTATAACTAAATCATCTCTGCATAATTATCAGGCAACAAATATTTCAGAATTCTAAAATCATTTCAGAGATCATCGCCGAGTGCACGAGCAGACTGAAGGATGTGTAAATTATTCACTGTTATAAGTAAGACGCTATTAAAGTGGATAATTTTTGGCTCGCACACCGCAAACCATCAGTCTTCGAACACACAACGTTAGATGCTCATTGCGACCAACAACAAAGTTCTGGCAGGGTCATAAATCTTTTATTAAAAATCTCTGAGCGTGAGCCTGAGCACGCTTTAGCAGAACAACAAATTCACAGCACAATTACAAATATAGTGGAGAAATGAAAATAAAAGATGCTAATTTGCAGAAAATCACTTTGAAGTATTTTTTATTATTATTATTATTTTTTTTTTTGCACAAGCCAAGCGCAAACTGATTGATGCCAAACACAGAACGTTGTAATTTTCTTCTATCGCTGGTCTATCATTAGAGATTCTTTATTGTGTAATCTGACATGAGGGACACACATTACTGCGCAGAATTCATCTCGCACAACGATGTGCTATTTACGATTTGTTTTACAGCATGAATTACTTACAGCGCGATGCCTTGCAGAGCTTTAAGAAGCATTATCGCGAGGAATCGTTACAAAGCTACGTGGTATTACATTCACAACGGTGATGATTTACGAACGTATGCTTCTTGAAACCGAGGAAGAAAGCAGGCAGTGTTTGGGCAGCAGGCACAGGTGGCAGAATACAGACCCTCTGTGTTGGAGCTGAACCAACATTTCTGTGGATCTTTTATTTCCTGGATTAAAAAAAAAAAAAAACATTCAGAACATTCGGGACACAGAGGGACTTTGAACGTCCAAAACTCTACACTAAAAAAAAACATCCTGACCACTTATAAGCAAATTGCCGGAAAAGGTTAATACTCTTGTCAGAAATGGGACATATTTGTCTTGTGCATACTTACACCTCCTAATTACACTGTCAGCATCAACGCTCCCACTCAGAGCCACAGAAAGTAAAGAACCGTCATCCAGACCCACGCTGCCTGCTCTGTCAATGATGCATAATTAATACCACTGAAACATAAAAGCTCATTGTCTCATAGAGCTGAGGAAAAACTTTCCCTGGATTAGATAATGAGAGGTGAAACAAACTATGTTTTTTTTTCTTAAAATGATACGGGTTGTGCAAGCTTTAAAATTGCACACAATTGCAATTGCATATTTTGGTCTTGAACATCAAAGTCATATTTCAATATTTTATTCAACCTCATTTAGCTTTTATTATGATGCAGAATCTGGTGATTCAGTACATTCAGGTTGTCAGCTGACTTCATTTTATTGCCACATAACGTTGCTGAGTCTAGACCTGAGCGACTGAAGTGACACCAGATCATAACACTGTCTCCAGATGCTTGTACAGTGGACACTATGCATGATGGGTGCATCGCTTCATGCGCTTCCCGTCTTACCCTGACACGCCCATCACTCTGGAATAAGGTCAGTCTGGAATCATCAGACCACATGACCTTTTCCCAATCGCTTCAGTTCTTCAACGCAAACTGAAGCCTTTTTTTCCTGATGTGTCTCACTAAACAGTGATTTTCTTATGGCCACACAGCTGTTTAGTCCCAATCTTGTGAGTTCTTCTCACTTTTAAACATAGCTCGGATTTCTACTGCTGATTTCTTCTGCAAGTGTTTAAGTGAGTCATTCGTGATTTTTTTTTTCCACATTCTTCTTCTGTGAAGTTGACAGTTCAGCACTATTTCTCCAGGTTTTATTAATGCGTTTGACATCTCTTATCCCATTTCCATTAATCTCAGCCTCAAACTTGCTAAGGTGGTACCTTAGCTTGATGCAAGCCTTTCTGAAAACGGTGATCTTTTTGACTAGGTCTCAGAGGGAGCCCAGTGTCTCTGTTAATGTTCCAACTGAAATATAGCAGCCCTAAGATAATGCATTCTGTTACATCTCAAATTCCATTTGTTTCACACCTTCCCGAATGTGCTGCATCAGTGTCCATGTAAATGAACTAATACACCCCCCTTTTGCCATGCCGGATGTAATGCTTAAGACTTTTCCCCATTGCTGGTGATGATTTTGCTGGGGAAAAAAAAAGGATAGCCTTTTATGGTTAAATATTGAAACGGTTAAATATTTTGTCACATGACCCATCTCTGTGGTCTCATTCGGAAATAAAGCTGCTATAAATACAATGTCCAGTATGGTGTCCGATCGCCTGTACTGCTTGTGCGCCCTCTTGGGGTGTACAAGTGAATAGGTTTACAGTATGAACCACAGAGAAATATTATGTAAAACAAAGATTGTTGGCACAATGTTTACATTTTAATTTAGTAGCTTTAAAAGCTTAAATGATGGTAAATCAGTGAATTATTTATCATTAACATCCCTGACTATAACCGTTTGAAAACCTGCATCAAAATATTATTGTCGCTTTCTAACAAATGAACATCAACACAGCACTGTAGGGAAGACTAACGGCTTTCACTGAGATGTGACAGTGTGCAGCCCACTCAACAACATTACCGGGTAAAAAAGAAAAGCTCTCATGAGAATACCTTTCTAACTCAGGTTGCTGGATATTCTGATTAATAATAAACGACTTTTGCGCCCTCTCTCGTAACAGAAATGACAGAATGATAATCTGCAGAATTTGGTTGCAGAGTAATCAGGAGAGTGGCCTATGAATCTAACCCATTTACATTTGTAGACACACTCACATGAGATCACTTCAGGATTTTGCAGTCTTGATTAAAAAGTGATTGGAAAATAAGCTGTACTGAGCGGGGTAGCGGGGGGGGTTCACATCCCGAACCAAAACTGAAGCCACATTTAGATCTGATATTTATTCTGTTGTTCTGTCATACTGTACAGCATACATTCACCAACCACTTCACAAGAAAACCTCTATCGCTGCTCATTTATGCAGGAATTTCATTGGTCATGGACAGTGCTGTGAAAAAGTATTTGCCTCTTCCTTATCATAATTTTTTTTTGCATGTTTGTCACCCTCAAATTTTTTAGATCATCAAACAACTCTCTCACTCGTCGTCTGTGCCCCTTTATCCTGTATTCAGGGTCACAGGGGGCCTGGAGCCTATCCTAGCCTGGAGACAGGGGACAGCCTGGACAGGGTGCCAATCCAATGCAGGGAACACACACATACACACACCCTACGGGCAATTTGGGAACGCCAGTTAGTTTAATCTGCAGGTCTTTGGACTGTGGGAGGATACCAGTGTACCCGGAGGAAACCCACCAAGCACGGGGAGAAAATGCAAACTCCATGCGCACAGAGACGGGAATCGAGCCAAGACGCTGGAGTTGCAAGGCGTCAGTGCTAACCACTAAGCCAACGTGCCCCCAAACAAATTTTAGTATTACACAAATATAACGCAAATAAAATGCTAAATATTTTATTAAGATTAAAAGCTGTCCAAACCTACATTACCTCTGGCCCTACGTGAAAAAGTAATTGCCCCCTAAACCTAATATCTTTTTGTGCCAAATTCAGTCAAGTTTTTACAATGGCTTTCATGTTTCATGTGGAGGAATTTTGGTCCGCTCATCTTTGCAGAATTGTTATAATTCAGCCACATTAAAAGATCTTCAAACATAAGGAGCCTGTTCAAGGATCTCAGTCGGATTTAAGTCCAGACTTTGACTATGCCAATCCAAAACCTTAATGGTCTGCGCCATTCAGAGCTGTACTTGCTGGTGTGTTTCAAATCTTTGTCCTGCTGCATAACCCAAGTGCACCTGAGCTTGAGGTCACAAACTGATGGTCGGATATTCTCCTTCAGGATTTTCTGGAAAAGCGCAGAATTCATGGTTTCATCAATTATGGCAGGTCGTCCAGGTCCTGAATCTGTAAAACAGCCCCAGACCATCACGCCACCACCACCATGTATGATTATGTTTTTATGAAATGCTGTGTTAGGTTTACATCAGATACAACAGAAAACAGTCCTTTGAAAAAGTTCCCCCTTTGTCTCATCAGCCCACAGAATGTTCAATAATTTAGATATTTTTGGCAAATGCAAGATGAGACTTTGTGATCTTTTTGGTCAGCAGTGGATTTCTCTTTTGAAATCTCCCATGGATGACATTTTTTGACCCCAGACTCTTTGCATTGTTGAATCATGAACTCTGACCTTAACTGAGGCGAGTGCGGCCTGCAGTTCTTTAGATGTTGTTCTGGGTGCTTTCATGAGCTCCTGGATGAGTCGTCATTGTGCTCTCAGAGTAATTTTAGGTTGGTCACTTCTGGGAAGGTTCACCACTGTTCCAAGTTTTCTCCTTTTGTAGATAATGGCTCTCACAGTGGTTCACTGGAGTCCTAAGAAATGGGTTAGTAACACTTTCCAGACTGAAATATGTCAATTGCTTTGTTTCTTATCTGTTTTTGAATTTCTTCAGATTTTGTTGTTATTTTATTATTATTACTTTTTTAGATCTTTTAGCATGCATCACTTTGACAGACAGGTTCTATTTTGATTCAGCCGGTCTGGCAGTAATCAGGCCTGGGTGTGGAATGTGAAATTTAATTTAGCTTTCCAAAAATAAAAGTTAATTCATGATTAAGCAAGAGGGAGCAATTCCTTTTTTTTTTTTTTTTACATAGGGCCAGGTAGGTTTGGACAGCTTTTTTCCCTTAATAAATAAAATCATCATTTAAAACCTGCATTTTGTATTTACTCAGGTTATCTTTGTGTACTATTAAGATGTGTTTGATGATCTCAGTCATTTACTGTATGTGTGACAAATACAGTATACAAAAAACAAACAAACAAACAAACATGTAAAGCAAATATCAAACATCAGATGTGATTCTTGGTGCCAAAAGGTCACGTAGAATGGTGTGATAAATATCAAGTGAGCGAAAGTTCTGCAAACATAAATGCTATGTTGATGAGGAAAGTCTGATCAGATTGGCCACGTTAGTGAAAACTGACAAACACTACTGTAACTGAAATAATCAAACCTTATATGCATGGTGAGCAGAAAAGCTTATACAATAGCCTGATCTATATTGCGTTTTACATGTTACAGTGGCTACCGGTTTGCGGGTCTGGAATACGGCACAGAGTGTCACTGTGGGAACCGGATCAGCGCTCCTCAGGCCCGGAGTGAGGACTGCAACCTGAACTGCAGGGCTGAAAGAGATTCTCTGTGTGGAGGCGTGGCCAGGCTGTCAATCTATAAAGTAGAGACGGGGCTTCCTGGCCACAGGAGATGTGAGTGTGCCAGGCTGAACATTCACTTTCCAGGGTAGAGTGTATAAAGGGGAGTTTTATGTGTGCACACTTATATCGATTCCCCAGGGGAACATTACATAGCCAATGGCATTACAAAAAGCAATGTGCATTTTTTAGATATCACGATCAAATTATATATATATAATATATATAAAAATATATATATATATATATATATATATATATATTATACTACTGTGTGTATTTACAGTGAATGGGCGTTAGAGTACTTGGATTACTTTTTTTGATGTAACGAGTAATCTAACGTGTTAGGGCTGCCATTTAAGTACTCAGTTATTTAGTTATATTTTCAAAATTGTAATCTGTGAGCCAGACAACAGTGATTCCGTTATTGAGTGTGTGAAAGTCGTCCTACAAGCCCCGCCCCCGATAACCCGTCCCCCTCTGTTATACCCCCATCTCACCTATGCGGGTTAACTCGCAGTGAAAAGCGGCATTAGGCAACGTGAGCCGCCCGATGTTCCGCAAAGTTCTGCAAGATCCACAAGTTTCCGTGAGGACCAAGATGTAAACGTAAATCACAGCGCCAAAACTCACAGTGAATCATGAGGAACCGTACTTACGGCCACCGTACGAAACCGCGTAGGTGAGATAGGGGTATTAGTAGTTAACAGATTATGGGCCAAACTTCGCTGAGTGATGATGGTAGAATAATTATAAAAGGTCTTGACTAAAACAACATGCATGAGGAAGCAAAGGAGTTTTCATTTCCTGTAATGGAAAAGTTACTTTTATCAGAAAGTAACGCTGTAATGTAAGTGATTACTTTTTCATTTTGTAATGTAATTAGTTATTTTAAATCGTCCCCCAACATCATGTACATCATATCATATGTTAGGTATTTGCACAATATTATTCCGGGGTGTACATTTTTGGCATATATATAACCAAGAAACTCTATTATTGTTTGAAAAATAATATATTATAGGTTTATATTATTATTACAATTATTATAGTAATATATGACAATTTCTTTTGGCTGGGTGCCAATACTTTTAGACTTTCGATTGATGCATGCGCCACACACTCAAATACTCACTCTTCCTCACACACAAACACACGCACGCACAGGTTTTCTGATCCGTTGTAGCAGCTGAACACCTTTTGAAACATGCCCGCTGGTTCTCTCTTGACTTCCTTGGAAACTGAATGTGCAGATTTATTTCACAGGAATGTATTAAAAATATACGTACATCGCTCCTGTTTGTAGCACAACTTTCACACGTTTACACACTCCGTGTTGTACTACACGTCACTTCACTCTCCTACAGCAGCTTCTGAACATCATCATTAGAGTATTATACTAAACAGATGTGCAGATATTACTATAGAACCTTTTAAACAAACTTTAGAAGACAATAATGTTTCATTTGTGTCTAAAGGACATTTATTGTGTTGTGTTTCAGATGTTGCTCAATGTGTAACACAAATGCAGCACCGGTGTGCCAATGAGATTTAACTGATGACTGAACAACTGTTATGGCTTGCTAAACTCACAGCTAATGTAGATAGCTAACAGCCAAAACATGATATTGGTGCTAAAAACGTGTCCAATAATTCTTGCTAACACATATACCATTAAAATTCCAGGGCTACCTCAGTGTTTTGCAATGAGAAATTGTTTTTGGTAAAAGCTTAAAAAGCAAAAGAATCTGTAGTGTCTGTAACCGTGTCACATTCATGTTCATTCAATATCTTAAAAATTTAGCTTTTTAGAATAATACACTTTTTCAGCTTTATGTCTTTTCATGTGAAATCTAAATTAGCCAAGTTTCATCTGAATGACAATTAAAATCATTAAAAGATATATACAGTGCCCTCCATAATTACCAGTTCTAAATAACATAGGACCACAATGGAAAAAAGAGGAAATTCCAACCTTTACCTTTAGTAAAGTGCATTTATTCAGTGGAAAAATAAAAAATTCACACATGAAGTAATAATTATTTTACATCAAATCATGGGTGCCACAATTATTAGCACCCCTGATGTTTAATACTTTGTACAACCCCCTATTCCTATTTCCTATATTTTTTGTACGACCTAATCTTCTCCTATAATGTTTCACAAGATTAGAGAACACAGAAAGAGGGATTTTGGACTATTCCTCTTTGAACAATGTCTCTAAATCATCCAGTGACCCGACTCCTCTCCTCTGCACTCTCCTCTTCAGCTCACTTCACATGTTTTCAATGGGCTTGAGGTCTGGGGACTGAGATGGCATATGGGAGGAGCTTGATTCTGTGTGTGGTGAACCATTTCTGTGTAGATTTGGCCACATATTTTGGGTCAGAATATTGCTGAAAGACCCAGTGACGACCCATCTTCAGCTTTCGGGCAGAGGCCACCAGATTTTGCTTTAAAATGTCCTGGTATTTCAAAGCATTCATGATGCCATGCACCCGAACAAGGTTCCCAGGGCCTCTGGAAGAGAAACAGCCCCACAGCATCACGGTCCTCCCCCAGACTTCACAGTGGGCATGAGGTGCTTTTCTGCATACTCATCTGTTCATACCCACTTAGAGTGTTTGTTGCCAAAAAGCTCTATCTTGGTCTCATCTGACCAAAGAACACGGTCCCAGTTGAAGCCCCAGTATCGCTTAGCAAACTCCAAACGTTTGCGTTTATGATTGTGACTGAGAAAAGGTTTTTTCCTTGCATGCCTCCCAAAGAGCTTGTTGGCATGTAGATAGCGTCTGATGGTTGTTTTGGAGACTTTGTGATCATTTGTTGCAGTTCTTTAACAGTGAGCTTTGGAGATTTTTGTATTTCTCTTACTATCCTCGTCACTGCGTGTGGAGGCAAAATAAACATGCATCCTCGTCCAGGCTTGTTTATTACTGTTCCAGTTTGTTAAAACTTCTTAATGATTCCTCTCACAGTAGATCTGGGCACGTGCAGGCGGGTGGCTATTTTCATGTACCCATTGCCTGACTTGTGAAGGTCGACACACATCTGCCTTACTTGAATGGTGAGTTCCTTTGTCTTTCCCATGTTGAAGAGTGTATAAGTGAATTCTCCTCTGGCCTCTGTGTCACGTCATATTTATACCCCAGGGAAGCAGGAAGTGATAAATTACTAATTAAATGTTCCTAGATACTCTGATCAACTTTGTAAAAATGACAGAGAAATGACAGAAATACTTCAATTACATTTATTTTCTAGGAATTGTTAGGGATGCCAATAATTGTGGAACAGGTTATTTTATGAAAAATTATTTGTTAGTCAGGGATTTTTTATTTCCCCTTAAAATTCACTTTATATTCACGTTATATTTTTCTAAAATTTTCAGTGTGCCAATATGCTTCTGCAATAAAAACTGAATTTCTTTTAAGGCTTTTAACACATCTTAACCAGGGGTGCCAATAATTATGGAGGGCACTGTACATTTATAATATATATATTTTAAAGTTACAGACACTACATAAACGGCCATGAAATTGTGTTTATAAAAAAAAAAAAAAAATATATATATATATATATATATATATATATACACACACACACACACACACACACACACACACACATGTATACATATGTTTGCATATTTACAAAACAACAAAGCATGGATCGGGAGTTAATAAGCATTAAGTAGTATAAAAAAATTGTGTTATATGATCCTATTTGAAAATTCCCCTTTTATCACCGATACCCTGTTTTGGTCGAATCTATATAGTAGAAATAACATAACATTCACCAATAACCAGATGATTGGCGCTAATATGGTTCCGTGTTCAACCTCTCGCTCTCTCAGACAGAAATGTCCACCATCACGGCTGCTTCCACATCATGAACATCAGCGCTGGTTTCCAGCTCCATGCCGGCGAGCAGAATATGACCTCACAGCTGTGCGTGGAGACGTGCACTGATCAGGTTGGATCCCACGTCCCTGAAACTTGCTCGCTGCAGCCTTTTAGTTCGCCTCCTTTGTACTTACTTCAAAAGAGGCCATCATCAATCAATAGCCCTTTGTGATTCAAGAGCCTCTTTTTCAGTATTACCCAGAAATGAAGCTCTGCGCACTCGAGCCACTCACACAATATCTTGTTTTTTTGCCAGAAGAGAAGAAATAATGGAGCTTTAATGAGGAGCAGATGAATAGAGAGTCCTTAGTTTGTATTTTGCTGTTAAAGTCTGAATCCATGACGGTACGGTTGTATGATTTAACATTCCCTCCTGTTGACCCGCTCAGGAGCTGCCACTGGCTGTACTGAGGGGGCGGGACTGTCTCTGTGGCCACACCTCCACTTTTCTCTTGATGCAGAAGAATGTTAATGGGCAGCTGTGTGGGCGGAGCAAAGCTACAAACCACACCTCCGATGCAGACTACATACAGGTGTACAGCACACCTGTGCTAGGTAACATGTGCACACATTTAGATCATGTGATTACGAAGATCAAAATCATTAATGAACCTGATCACTGGGCAAAAATGGACTTCTGCAAATTAATGTTAATTTCATCAATGAAAATAATGACGAAAAATATTTGTTTGACAACCTTTTTTCCTGTGACTAAGATATCAATGAACAGCGACAGCGGTGAAATCAGCATGCAATATTGTTGACGAAAAAAGACGAGACTGAAAAAAAATGTAAATTAATAAAACGTATCTTTATTTTTGTCGACATATAATTTTTGTCACAATCCGCTGCGATATGGTGTTCATTCATTATGGCGCGAGCAGCAGTGTTTCCCGGGTCACGCCGTGCGGCGTGAGTAGTTATGTGTAGTTTTTGCGTGCAGTGACGAGACGTTACAAGCTCAGTCATCTTTAACTCTTCGTCATCACAGCAGTATTACTCAGGCGAAAGAGAAGAGCGTTCTTCCATTTTCTTCATATTGAACCTAAAAGAAAAAGCAGATGTGTCGTAATATCGGAGTGGAAACGGTGTGGGAACACAATTGCTGGGAAAAATACCACAAACCTGAAAAGACGCATCAAGGTACACCATAAAAATCACCCAGTTTTACAGCCTCTTTGTGGTAATTGTGTTACCACATGTTAACATAATTATGTTGTGATGTATTTTATTTTATAGTTAAACCGCTGCCAAACATATTAAGCTAATAGGTTAGCAAATGATTGCGACACAAAGGAGCTATCCCTACAACAGTTTACTACAAGTGTGTAAATTAAAAATAATAATAATAATAAAATAAGTTTAAAACCACTACTGTCTATACTGCTCCTATTGTTTTGTAGTAAAAACATTTTCAAATGTTAAGATAATTATTTTGTGACAAACCTTTAAAAAATGGATTTGGCTAGACTAGATTGACTGTAGGGTTAATTAATAATAATCTTATTGCTAAAGTGTCATGTCTTCACTGAATAAAACTAGTCTAAAATAGTTTAGGGTTCCTCTGACTAAAACTAAATATATTAAATTGTCCAGACTTTTACTTGACTAAAATTTGATTAAACAAAAATAGGATAAGATTGACTAAATATGATAAAACTAACAGGGACTAAGACTAAAATTGAAAACACTGTAATCACACCACGCACTGCGCCGTGTTCCCTCCGGTCCTCCAGCACTGCTCGCCTCGTCCCACCATCTCTCTGGGATCGAGGGCGGCATTCATCCAGACTCTTTTCTGTTCTGGCATCCAACAGTAGGTGGTGGAACGAACTTCCTCTAGATGTTCGTACAGCAGAGACAACTATCTTTAAACGGCGACTCAAAACTTATCTATTTCTCCAGTACTTACAGGACTAACCCCCCCCCCCCCAAAAAAAAAACCCTCTTCCCAGTTGTGTTAGACTAATCGCACTTAGTTATTGACCTAGTTAACCCAGTGTAAGTATATATCCAGTAATGTAAACTTTAAAGCACTTTTTGTAAGTCGCTCTGGATAAGAGCGTCTGCCAAATGCCTAAATGTAAATGAAAACACCCGACAAAATTAACACTACTGCAAATTTCCTACATGCCCTCCAGGTCTAGTAATTTGGCATACGATTGGTGTTCCTAAAATGACTTTGAGGTTTATCTACTCACAGTGTGAGTGTCAGATAATCTATTTGCACTGACTGTTGTTTTTCAAAAGTTGATTTATATGGAAATTGATGCAAGAGAACAGGTGTGGAAGTGCAAACAAATCCTCAATTGGGCATTTTCAGAAGACAAAAATCGAACCACAGCATAATCACAAACATAACAGCTTGAAATACCTTGTCTTGTTAATTTTTTTATAATGAAAGCTGTTTTATTTTCAACCAAATCAAGCGACGCAGTTAAACATCCAGACAGTGTTCATTATTGTAATGAATTTCCTTCATCTGGATGGCGCAGGGTTCTCATAAAAAGATAAATACATGGTACACACACACTCATCTGCATGTTCATTTTCCCCGTGTTGTCAGAGTCTCGATGTAGGGAGAGGACGTTTCTGCCCGAGAGCTCGTCCTCCCTCACGGCGTTATCCAGTTTCCCTGGAGCTGGTAACACTTGGCTTCGGCATCTCATCGAGCTTGCTACGGGTTACTACACGGGCAGCTACTACTTTGATGGCTCTTTGTACAATAAAGGTGAGACCCAATTACTTAATGGCACAAGATTCATTGTAATTATGTTCAGTCTTTAATCAGAATTTTTCTAAAGAAGATTTTACTACAACAAACACCAAGGTCCACAAGTAAATACAGTTTGAAATTGTAAAAAATCTAATTTTACTTTTGTGGGTACAGGATTCAGGTAGACGCACCCCAAAACTATGTTTGAAAAAGAAAAAAGAAGAAGAAAAAAAGGATCTAGTAACGCATCATTTTTTAAATTGGAAACGTTTAGAAATTAAAGACTACAGCTTGTACAGTATATCCCTGGTAACTTTTGTCCAATTAATGTAACTAAACGGCCAAAACATGGTATTGATGGCAAAAAGCGTCTGACCTACAGTAGGTGAAAAATTTAATTTTCAAGTAGAATTATATGACACCATTTGTCATAAATTAATGCTTTTTATCTCCCAATCCAGGCTTCGTTTTCTGTAAATATGCAAACACATTAACATTTTTATCAGCTAAAAATAAAAATTTGCTGAATACAATTTCAAACCCTTTTATGTAGTGTAACTTTTTTTTTATTCAAATCTTTCAATGATCTTAACAGTCATACAGATGAAACTTGGCCAATTTAGATTTTACATAAAATTACAAACCTGAAAAAGTGTATTATTCTAAAATGCAAACTGTCAAGATATCGCAACATGAATTTGACATGGATACGGACACTACAGTTTTTTTTTGCTTTTTAAGCTTTGAAAAAAAACCATTTCGTTTTCATTTAAGCAACAATTTTTACAGGTTATGTGCTTCTTACAGCAATTTTAGTATCAATACTCAAAGAAATATAGATAATTTTCACTTTTAATTATTATTGTTTGAAGCGAGACAGTAGAATGCTGATATAAAATGGCCATATTTGGGGCACATATAAAATCATCTCTCCAAAACGTGAAATTTTTAGTGAAGTAAGATCGGTCACTTCCATGTTGCATAAACTTCAGAATTAGCTTCTTTGGCAGAAACATTTTCTATATTATATGTATAACTAAAAAAGTTTGGCTGAAAAGTTTGAAAATATTTGTTTCTTTTGCAAGGCTTTAAGGGAGAGAAGGATTACTGGCGAAGCGGCAGGACCATCTGTGTAAAGACGCATGAAAGCGGGCAGAGGGAAATCAAGAAGTTCGATTCTGCCATCTTGTTGATTCGGAACCCGTACCACTGTCTCGTGGCGGAGTTCAATCGCAAGAATGCTGGGCACCTGGGCTATGCAGCAGACACGCTCTGGAAGAGTAATGGTAATCATAACTTTGACTGAAGTCTAAGATTGAAGTCTAAGTGTTGACGCTGATTGTTTCTCATCACAGTGGTTTATGGGCTACAATCATTAAACAAAGTCACATTGCATAGTGTAAAAATGCAAGGAAGATGTACTACATGTGGGGAATATTCAATAAAAAAAAAAATTACCAAGTAGTCTTATGACAATAATCATGACTGTGATGATTTGGATATGAAGTCAGTAAATTTAATCTAAAATCACATGAATAAACAGTTAGAAAGAAAACATGGCCACATTTTGAAGGACCAGCTGAGTCTGCAACATAAAATTATAAAAAGTATGACTAAAAAACCTACATCCCACACACACATTAAAATTTCATGACACAAATTTAGTATCACATTATGGATAAGTAACCGTTGACAGAGTGTGTTGGATCAAGTGCAGTTTTATAAAATTGCAAATAACGAGGGTGGAAGTCATTAAATTAAACAATTAAACTAAATTTGCTGTGATTCATTGCAGTGAAGCACTCCAAACTCCTAACCTGAGTAAATATTTACACAAGTCTCAGATCAAGCTGCCAACTCTGAAATGGGAAACTTGCCAAAAATCACACATTTCCACAGGAGACATCTACATATTCTGACGTGATTGGCGCTTATATTTCATGATGTAATAACGCTCATGTGTCAATTTGAGTGTTTTTTTTTTTTAAAGCTCCATACCTTTGTTTCATAACACCACGTCCTGTCGTCCTCAGAGTGGCCCGAGTTTGTGGAGACGTACTCCTCATGGTGGGCGTCTCACGCTCTGGCCTGGCTACAGTTCTCCAGATGTTTGCTGGTGGTGCACTACGAGCAGCTCCTCAAAGACCTCATCCATCAGCTCCGGCTCATCACGGACTTCCTGAACGTCACCGTTCCTGAGGAACGTCTCTTTTGTGCCAAGAGAAACCGAGACGGCCACTTCAAACGAGCGGGATCTCAACGTCTCACTTTCGACCCGTTCACAGAGGACATGAGGACTCATATAGACGGCTACGTACGTGAGGTGGACCGTGCTCTCAGGGACAGAAATCTGAGTGGCCTGCCTCAGGAGTACATGCTCAGATGATGAACGCTAAACAGCTAGAGGTGGAGTTCTCTCTGAAGGACAGGACAGGGGGAAACAATAACCAGAAAAGTGCCTGGGAACTCAGAGTTAAATAACACATTTTGTGGCCTTCTGGTGGTTGATGCTCTTTTTACTTTATTATTATGTTACTTGAATAAACGGCAACTCAGTTTGTGGTTTGTATACCTGCATTAAATCCCACTGCTGAACTTCTATTTATCAATGTTGTTTCTTCAATTCAGTTCAATTTTAGTTTTGTTGTGCTTTCATCAACAGATGTCATAAAGCAGCTTTACAGAAATCCAGATGTAAAGTCAGAGCTCTTAATGAAGGAGCCGGAATTGATGGTTTGTCAGATGAAATGCGGAAAAACCTTAAGAGAAACCAGACTCAAAAGAAACCAATCCTCTTGTGACACAAAATAGACATAAAAAAAAAATCATTTAAGAAGGTTCAGTACGAGCAGATCAGATGAGCACATAAATACAGCAGCAGTTTTAAGGTACACAAGATTAAAAGTTAGTAGTCATAATTTTGTCTTTGAGCAGAAATGTAGACAGTTTCCCAATGGATGTGGTCAGCCAAAATGTCCCTTACAAAAAATTATATTCTAGTACCAGTGCAGTAAATAAAGCATTACACAGGATACTTGAAAGATGTCAGTCTGGGACAGTAGGGTTGGGCAAACATGTTAGGAAAATATAAAAACAACAATACAGTGAAACCTCGGCATACGTTCCAATGTAAGGTGAAAATGTTGCTTGTATATCAAAACACTTGTATATCAAAGCGAATTTCTCCCATAAGAAATAATGGAAACTTTGACCATTCATTCCACAACATAAAATATTAATAAAAAAATTATTATTGCAAAACATAACGTAAAAATAAAACAAATTAACCTGCACTTTACTTTTGAAAAAAATCCCGACAGAGCAGTATTTCTGTAAGATGAGAGGAGGGAGGAGGCTACTGTATAAAACGACTTTTCACACACACACACGGAAACACTGCTCTGTCGGGAAACCTCTTTAACAAGGACCCTCTCTAATGACACTCGTGCGTGCACACACTACAGGAAACAATTCACTTACATTTGATTTGTATGCCGCTTTTAACAATGGTCATTGTCTCAAAGCAGCTTTACCTAATCAAAAGAATTACGGAAGTGCTTGTATATCAAAACATATGCTGTAAAGTAAAAATAAAACAAATTAACCTGCACTTTACCTTTGAAAAGAATTCTGACAGAGCAGTGTTTCTGTTAGTGCGTGTGAAGGCAAGAGGAGGAGGGAGGGGGCTACTGTGTAGGATGACTTTCACACACAGACATGCACACTAATGGAAACACTGCTCTGTGAGGAAACTTCTTGAACAAGGAACCTCTCTAATGACACTTGCTTTTGCTTTATGCGCGCACACACACACACACACTATACGAGACAATTACTTATAATCCCACATTGCGCAAGAGAGAAGAACCATTAACTCAGTTGTGATCACGTGACGCGTGGCAGACAAAGTGCATGCGTACTACAGGTACATCAAGAACTCGCTCGTTAAGTAAAAATGTATTAATAACTTTTATTCTCCTTGCAAAATACTCGTAGACCAAATTACTCACAATCCAAGGTTCCGTGCTGAGGTACTTTTCAACAGTGTACAATGTTTATAGAGCAACAATGTAGTTTTCAAACAAACTGCCTGCAAATGACTGGATGATACATTTCTCGTCATATGTAATAAAAGTATTATTTAACACTGAAAAGAAAAATAACATTTCACAGTAAACGTTCACTCAGTTTCATTTTAGAAACCCTAATCTGAGGAGGTTAGCACATGATTTTTTACCTGATTGTTAAATTACCAAATAATAATAAGATTTTACTATATTAAAAATAATAAATAAAAATGACTAATGACAGTCCATCTACATGGAAACCTACAGTAAATATCTTGTCATCTGGTGAACATCTCAAACATATAAAACAGTAAACAAATGTACACTATACTTTAGTCTAGGACTTCTCTGATTACACTTGTGTTCGATTTTCCATGAAGCATGTTTGGTGATTGAAATGTTGTTCTTTTGATTTGATGTAATTAACAAATCAACATGGTTTGATGCAAATGTCTGTTCAGCCATAACCTTACAGCTATAATCCGTCTCGCAGGCTGAGCGGCAGACGTCTCGGTAGATTTGACTTCATTTGGGTTAAGGAGAATATTTTGTACAATCTGCCACTTTATCCTGAATGAGAGAGCCTGAAGCAGGCGATTTTCTTCTCACATGTGCTCATACATATTCTATTTCCACTTCAAGTCTCATGTGTCCTAGAACAAACAAAAATCACTCACGCTGGATTAGAGAGCTTCAACATGCAGTTTTCTTGTCGACTTCTCCAGTGTAATGGGCAGCGACATGAACAACGTATTCAAAGTCAATGCCTCTGAACCATCAGGGGGTAATCTATAAAATGAATGAAAAATGTTTGTACGACGACTCTGGCCTCTGCAGGGGACACGAGTGCGGGGTAAGAGGCATGTTCTTGCGGTCCGGACTCAAACACGGGTAAATCAGGCGATTAGCAACGGGCTTGAACTAGAAAAGACTAATATCGAAATAGTCAAGTCAATAGTGAAGATAGCAAGCATCAAAATATTACTAAATCCTATTTATCTATTCACATTTACAAAATATTTTTTTGTTTACTTACGTTTTTCTCTCTTCGTAGTACTGTCTAATCTTAGTTTAGATTTGTTCATGTGGACAGCACATGCATGCTTCTGTTTTATAATGCACATCTTTCATTTTCCTCCATACTGTATATGTTTTTACTTTTTTCTTATTTCTTTCCCTCATACTTTGACTTTTCTTTATTTCAGTTTGTTTTTCTCTCATGTTTCCTCGTAGTAGTTTTAGTAGTCTCAAAAAGGAGGAGTTGGAGGTAAATATGTATTTAAAAAAAAAAAAAAAAAAAGCAAAGCCTAACTGTGGTTCACTTATTCATCTCCACTAAATAAAATTGGTTTGCACGATCCTCCATGGCAACAACAACAACAACAACAAAAAACAGTTCCTTTAAGCCGATCTCTATATGCCGTGTACGGGTAACTGTGGGTGTCTGTATTTAAACAAGCAATGTGATGGCTGTGAACATTTGGTATTTACCAAGCTTCATTGCTTACATCTGTGCATATCATATGCATACTCGTTTAATGAATCCCAGTCTTATTAGTCAAACGAGACACAATGTTGATAAATAAGGACCTACTGTAGGTTGGAATTATTTAAACCAGACTCGTTGCCTGCATCCATGACTGATCTCGTACACATGCTGTCTCTGCTCGCGCACACACACAGCTAAAATTATATGCTAAGTCTGCACCTAAGCAGGAACATGTTGTGTTGAACGAGCTGCCATCTGTTTTCCAGCTCCAGATTAGAGGTTGATTGGTTGCTCTAAAAATACCCAGGAGGTCAAACTGCAGTTGTTTGTTCTGCTTTATGGGTCCTGATGATAGTGTTTTCTTTCTCCAGCACATTTAGATTGCAGTTTTATACGCCAGAGACACAGAGGATGAAATATGTTGAATGATGTTTTTGATCTGCTGCCAAAACAGTGCGATTATCATATTAAGTGATTTTACTGCAACTTATTATCGCCTTTAAATCCGCCTTATATCAGTGCCGGTGTCAGGATGTGATTAAAAGTTCTGATTTAAAAAATAAATAAATAAATAAATAATTATTATTAACAAGCACAACAGATTCTCGTTCTAATTGATTCAAACGTTACCTGCGAGAGCAATTCAGGATAGCCAGAAGCAAGTGAACCATATATTTTTTTTTATAACAGTTTGTGTAGTGGTTAGCACCGTGGATGGATTGGCACTCTGCCCAGGGTGTACCCTGCCTAGTACCCCAAGTCTCCAGGCTCCCCATGACCCTGTACACAGGATAAAGCGGTATAAACAATGAGTGAGTGAGTGAGTGAGTGAGTTTAAACAAAGTGTCATGGTCATAAATCAGACTTATTTACAAACTAGACTGATGCTGAAATGGAAGTTTCAGATAACGAGGACTATTAAATGTACAGTGGAACCTTGGATTACGAACATAATTCGTTCTGGAAGTGGGCTCGTGTTGCAAAACACTCATAATCCAAATCATCATTTCCCATAAGAAATAATGAAAACTCAAATTATTCATTCCACAGCCCCAAAAAATAAATACATAAAAATAATTAATACAATCTATAAAATGAAAATAAAACAGGGTGAAAAGGTGAGAGAGTGACGCTCGGTGTCAAAATAAAAGTCGCATGCGTGATACATGATACTCGGCGCTCGTAAACTAATACTTGCTCGGTTTCCGATTAAAAATGTATTTAAAATCTTTGCTCGGTTTGCGGAACACTCGTAAACCACGTTACTTGCAATCCGAGGTTCCACTGTATATTAAATAATGGGATAAGATCTTTTAACTTTCTTTTAACTTCGGGCTCGAGACATTTCCACCCCCTAAAATCTTAAAGTGCTAGTACCTTTAATTATTTGTGGCATTAGGAACACTGCGGAGATTACAATTTATACTGTCTATAGGAGGATCCGCTATCAAGAAGCTTCAAGACTTTCAGGTTTTGCAGCATGCCAACAGGTGGCAGCATATGGCTGCACGCACAGTCACAGGGAGCACCGACCTTCATAAGTCAGTGTGCCAAAAGACATCGTGCTGTGTACATCAGGAGTCTGATATTTCCATATGGAAAGCGAGTTAGAACAAAGAGCGAACGTGAAATTCTGTATGAAATGGGAAAATTTGCCACAGAAACTTTTGACATGATTCGGCAAGTTTACAGTGATGCTGCAACGAGTCATTTGAGGGGTTTCAAGGGTGGAAGAATATCACCGGAAGACGATCAGGAAGACATACCTTCTACAAGCTCATCCCCCGAAAATATCAATGTCAGTGTGAACAATCCAAAACATCATGAGTGATCTGAACATGCGCCGTGTTGCTGCCAAGTTCGTCCCCAGGCTGCTGACCCAGGAGCAGAAGGAACATCACGTCAAAGTCTGCCAAGAACTCCGTCAGGGTGCTATGGATGACCCGTCCATCACGTCGAGGACCATTACTGGTGATGAAACTTGGGTGTATTGGTACGACCCAGAGATGCAGCAACAATCTTTACAGTGGAAGAGTCCATCATCTCCACAAAGAAAAAGGCGAGGCAGGTCCAAAACTCGTCAGAGTGCATGCTCATCATTTTTTTTTTTTATTTATTTTTTTTACATTCGCAGTATTGTGCATCGCAAATTCGTCCCAGGGGCCAGATCATCAATAGCGAATTCTACTTCTTGGTTTTAAGGCGAAAGAAACTGGATCTTGAAACTTTTTATACCCCTCCTAGTTTGTTTCTAATTATTTCAACCGATCACTACTCCAGTACATGCTAGAATGTGTAACACAATCACATCTTTTCAGAATGAGAGTTATACACCGTACCAAATAGTTGAAATAAATCTAGGATACAACCCTGGAAGTTAGGTGACCAAGCTACCAAGGAACATTATCTGTTTTTCTCTTAGAGCTGGAATCACTGCATACAGCCGTTTTGAGTTTAGTGAAAGCCACAATGGTACGCCATATGCTTTTCACCACTAATTAAGCCTCTGTGTCTGAAGTGAGGGCCTTGATAGCAGTGGCACTAACCTTCCCTGCCAAACAAGTCTATCCCACCATCACAGAGCTCATGACTTGCTGATGTGTTGTCCATCTGCTAAATCACACTCCGCTTCAAATAATCATAGCTTCATGACTGTCAGCTATAAACCCTCATACATAGCCTTTATTACCGTTTCCTGCTAATAGGAAGCTATTCGACTAAAATGGCCCTTGTGTTCATAACAATCTGGATAGAAATAAAACAAGCATAATATAGACAGGGCTTAAGGCATCAGTGTACTTCAGGCAGAGATGATGTTTAAATGACTTCCACTAACAATATGGTGTAACTGCGAAAGAAAAGGACATCATGCAGAGTCTTTGCTCGTCTTGGGTTTAATGTGGAAGCAAGCAATGTTGGAAGAAATTTCTGTCGCAATTGACAGACAAAGTGGTAAAATGGAGACCCCCATGACTGCGTTTCATCATCAAGTTATTAAGCAGTCATTATCTCAGGTGAGTGTTGTACATTTACTCTCTCAAACAGTGAACCTTTAAGTTTTTAAAATTAACAATCAGATATATTCTGATGTTGATTAATATAAAGCTAATACTTGGCTATAAATTAATATAATTTCTGAAGCGGTGAGGATGTTGAACTTTCCGTAAACAGGAAAGGAACTCGATTTTGAGAAGAACAGTAGAGACATGCTCCGAATTTACGCCTTTGAAAGAAGAAACGTTGACCGAGTTATTTATGACCATATGTAGTGTAAATATTTTTTTTTTTTTTTTACACATCCTTTAAAATGTCCCTTATATAAAAGAACACTTTATTTTTTCATTTTTTTTATTGCTATAGATGGTGGAAGCCCTTAAAGCTCAGAGCACTTAAGATATTTTTGCTGTGCTGTTTTTTTTTTGTTTTTTTTTTTAAACCTTTTACAGAGCTCAGGATTGTGCAGAATATAGTGATGTACCCTTTTATTCAACACAACCTAGGCAATATGATGAACTGAATTTTTGTTCATTTTAACCAACTATACAAAACATGACTGAGCAAAAACTATGTAAAATGGGTCACACAGGCAAAGAAATAGCACAGATACACATGATCACATGTTTTACTGGTTGTTTTCGGTTGTTTCTATGACCTAAAAAAAATAAAATAAAATCATAATAATCTCATTCTGAGAGTTCTACTATTCTATTTTTGCGATGCCATTCCCATATTCCAGTAGAGGTAAAATTTACACGTTATAAAGGGAATGATTTCTTGATATCTTTTCTACCTGACATATCTGAAAACCAGAAATGCACACAGTTTGATGTCTGAAGCCTCTCCGTAAAAACACACCTGCAAAGCTTCCGTGTCGTGTCGCCAGCACAGATCTGCGCCGCATGGCTTTCAAGGGTTTTAATATTCTTGTACCTAAATATCTAGAAACATTTTTAAGAAAGAAAGGTGCGTGTCTTTCTGTGCATTCATTTTATGTTCGGAAAACGTTTACACGTTGGTACATACCTTTGTTACAAAAGGTACAGTACAGACGAAAAGTTTGGACACAGCGAATTTTCTGTGTGTTCTTTATTGTGTTCTTTAGCCCAAACACATCTCTTCTGCTTGTTGCCTGTCCTTAGCAGTGTTTTCCTAGCAGATATTCTAGCATGAAGGCCTGATTCACTCAGTCTCCTCTTAACAGTTGTTCTAGAGATGTGTCTGCTGCTAGAACTCTGTGTGGCATTGACCTGCTCTCTGATCTGAGCTGCTGTTAACCTGCGTTTTTCTGAGGCTGGTGACTCAGATGAACTTCTCCTCCGCAGCAGAGGCGACTCTCGGTCTTCCTTTCCTGGGGCGGTCCGCATGTCAGCCAGTTTCTTTGTAGCGCTTGATGGTTTTTGTGACTGCACTCGGGGACACTTTCAAAGTTTTCCCAATTTTTCCGACTGACTGACCTTCATTTCTTAAAGTAATGATGGCCGCTCGATTTTCTTCACTTAGCTGCTTTTTTCTTGCCATAATACAAATTCAAACTCTTTGAATGAGAAGGTGTGTCCAAACTTTTGGTCTGTACTGTACATAAACTGTGACTTTTGCATACTGTTTCACCACGACCATATAGTGTACTTCCAAAAATTGATCATGGTCTACACTGTCTGCAATCTTCTTACAAACTGCGGGAAGTTTGTCTTATATATGAACTCTGGGAAGTGCATAACCACAGAGAGCATGCCAAGCAAATCAGAAAAATGGATGACGAACATAACAATCTCATCACGTCAAAAATCAATAAATTGGCAGGACACCAACATACTAATTAATTTCAGAGTATATGCTTGCATTGCTTTTTAGAAATCTACCCTTGAACCACCCCTAACAACTTCACTGGGGGCCATAAGGAACGGCTCAAGCCCTTGTCCGATTAATCCTCAGCCGCTGTTGTTGCTGTAAACTTCCTGTCCTTCAGTGCCTCTCCTTTCCCAGAGGAAATAAATCTCGACCACAAAAGATCCACCTCAAATACAGGGCTAATAAAAGTGTCTGGCTTGGCCTTCTTGTTTCACACAGGATCATCTCGCTGATGGAGCGGCAGTAAACAGCAGCCGCAATAAAACGTCCATCTCGACAACGGCACCAGTTATAAATATCCGTTTCTACAAGGGAAGAGCGAGAACACAGAATTTCACTTTTTTCTTTGCACATGAGGTTAAAGCTCTTTGGTGGACCCATTAGGGGATCATGGGGCGTTCCATTGGGAAAAAGTGTAGAAACCTTCAACAATATGGTCCCCTTTTAGAAAACAATGACTTCAGGAGTTATCCAACAAACCTGCAAATATGAGTCTGAACCTTTTTTTTCTTAGCTCTTGTACTGTGTTTAAGTGAAATACTGGAAAATCTTTTCTATATGTATTCTATAACAGACAAATTGTTGTTTCAAGTTGAAACTTGTGTTGTCTCATTTTCATTTCATTTCTCTCCCACACTTTAAATTCACAGATATTTGACTACCAGAAAGTCCAACCAAATCTGTACACAGCACAAGGCTTAAGAGAGGGTATGTAGGGTTTTGCAAAAGTATTCATACCCCTTGAACTTTTCCACATTTTATCACGCCGTATTTCGTGTGACAGACAAACACAAAGTGGCACATAATTGTGAAGTGGAAGGAAAATCATTTGGTTTTCAAAATTCTTTACAAATAAAATACTGAAAAATGTGGCATGCGTTTGTATTCAGCCCACTTTACTCTGATTGGGGAGGGGGGGGGGTTCATCAGCGATTTACTTTGGAGTCTTTTCTGATTGGTAGTGTATCTGATTGAGGCATTTGTTCCCGCAAAGGTTGGAAACAACCAACAAACCTTTCTAAAGTAAAAATAAAAAACATGTAAGGTGTTTTTTATTTTTACAAAAGACTTCGTGCTTTTGTAGTAGTGGTTCAGAATTGATCGTTTACAGTGTATGGATAAATAAAAGGAAATGGCATTCTAATGCTTTCTGCTTGTTACACTGAAATGTATGATATCTGATGTGAGATTGATATCTGATTTTTATTTAGTCCCCCCCCCGCCCCTTCATTTTGAGTAAGTGCTTCACGGCAGATGTATTCACACAAACACCAGAGAGCATTAGATGAGAGAATGAAATGCAATTTGAACCCGTTGCAAGAAAAACAAGGTTGACGTGCATGCTTATGGATTCAGATCTTCATGCTTTTTAGGTTTGACACGCTGTAGGCCCCAAATGTGTGTGCGTTTTTTTTTTGTTGTGACTTCTACTGAACTGTTCTAACCAGATGAAAATAATACAGTATAGCTATAGATTTATCTTTGTTTTTTAGTTTTTTTTCCTACACTGAGTTATTTAAAAAAAAAAAAAAAAAGGAAAAAAAGATAGACAAGAGGATGAATATGATAAATGATCAAAATGTGTACAAAATGTGAACTAATGACCACTCCAGCAGCAGGTCTCCAAGCTGAGCGAGTCCTCTGATAAACATTCTCTGATTTCCTGGAATCTATTTTATGGAAAACTGAGGCCAAACATTACAGTTCCTTACGCTCCATGTCCATTTTAGTCGTCACTGGATACGCACGACAAACGAACAAAGCACATACTGTAAATAAAATGATCTCCCCCTCCTATAGACGGGATATTTCATCTATCTACGGAAAGCTAACAGCAGTCTGAATTTATGACGCTCTTCAATACCAGCACCATTAAATCACTCAAAACCTCCATTAAAAGCAGATGCGGCTCTGTTAACACCGCTGTTATTTTACGTCATTGGAAAAGGATGACAGTAACACACAATTTCCTCTGGTTATAACAGTCACAAAAAAAACAAAAAAAAACACGGGGTCTACAGTGTGTCAAACCTAAAAAGCAGCTCTCAAGATCCATAGGCATGTACGTCAACCTTGTTTTTCTTGCAACAGGTTCAAAATGCATTTCATTCTCTCATCTCCTAATGCTTTGAATACATCCGCTGTGCAGCACGTACGCAAAGTGAAGGAGGGAAAAAAGAAAAGAAAAAAATTCTCAAGCAAAAATAAAAAAATTTAAACTGCTGTATTTTATGGAATAAAAGTAAAACTGCACCATCTCTGAGACAGGTAAATTTATGCTGGGATAGAGGTACGCATGTTTACACTGAATTACACCACTACTGTAGCACATGCTCGCTTCTGGATTTCATTTTATTGCATTGATTTTGTACTTTATACAGCAGGTTCAGCCAGGAGACGAATGAGATACTGTATGTCATTGTATGCGACTGAATATTTTTATTTGTGTTTTCTGTTTCTTTATTTACCAGAATTACCGAGAATCAATGTTTAAAAAGTAGAGCAGACTCCAACTGAGAATTTGTGGAATTTCATCAAACCCCAATGATGTTTCCTGTGGCATTGAGCATGCATGAACTGTGTAGTTCAGTGAGAAAAGGAAAAGAGAGAATTTGACAAATAATGACAAAGTCCACTGAAGTTACAAACTGCCCCTTAACAATTCAAAATCTGTCTGAATAAAGGCAATTTAATTAGCTTAGGGGTCAAAAAGATAATGAAACTTGGTGAAAAATGTAAAATCCATTAAACAAAGAAAGTCATTTGCAAGGGCACAGCAGGCTGTCGGACTATTCTTGGAGGAAACAGAGCTGTAACTGAATGCTAGCTGACTCAGCATAATCAAAGTTTTAATGGGGTACTTGGCTTTTAGCTCGCGCAATGATTAAAGAGAGCGAAGAGAGAGAGAAAGAGAGGGAGAGATAGAGATATCAATGCATTATTTATGACTTTGCTTGAGACTTTAGTGATGTCAATCAACTATCCTTTAAATGTAATGATGATGCAATATCTGCTAGACTGCACGTTGAGCTGCTGATGAAATGAAGCATTCATGAACTGATGCGCTCACTTTCTTGACACGCGCTTCTTTAGTTCACTTTCTCCACAGCCTCATTTCTGTGTTTTCCCAGAGCACAGTTTGCACTCTACTACGATTCGATTGTCATCCTTTTTTGTGAAATATACGTTTCAGCGTCTGTGTAAAACGAGTCACATCCTGCCAGAGAACAGCAGAGCTGAGCAACAAGTCGGAGTCGGGGAGAATCTTATGAGGTCACATTAGGGAGAAAATCTAAGTGGTTTGTTTAAACTGTGGCCAATACACACACGGAAAAAGAACAACAAGAAAAAACAGGGAATCATTTCCTCACTTCATTAATCTTTTGTTTGCACATACGCAGAACATCTAAATCTAAACATCTGACAAGTGAATTTTGCTTAATGTGTATATATTTATTTGCATATAATGCCATTGCATGGGTGCATTCCTGGATATTAAGGATGAGAATCACCCGATACGCCACTATCACGATACCTAGGAGTCAATTCAATTTGTATTCAGATTCTGTTAGTATCACGATTTTAATAAATAGAGTGGTATTTTTACATACAAACTCCCTGCTTTAAAATTCTTTACCTTAAGAACTGGAATGTTTAAAGCATTTTCTGTACCCGAGCGACCGAACCAAGCCGTTGAACGGAGCAGTTCAAAACTTGTTTGTGTCAGTGGAAAGCCAAGCAAAGCATGTTTACGGTTTATTTTGTGGGTTTTTTCATTTTGTGTAAGGTTTAGTAAAAACAGTCACCATGAATCCCAATAACATTAACAAGGATGGTAGCAAGAAGAAAACTGAGCCACTTTTAGTTTGGATTTTTAAAGCAGTTGGTGCCGAGAGGAATCATAAATTAAGGTTAAGTGAGGTTTGATGTCCATTTATTTAATATTTTACTCCATTTACATGTATTTTCTAAATGCTTTGATTGTTTTTATATGCAAAAATATGAATCAAGTGTTGGAAATTGGTAATATGGTTAATTTTTAAAACTGGAACGGATTATCTGCATTTACATTATTTCCTATGGGAAAATGTGTTCCGCAACACGAAACTTTAAAGAACTCGTCTCCGGAACAAATTAACTTTTTAGGCAGAGGTACCGCTGTATCCTGAATCAATATACTGTACATTACACATTTATATCTTGCTACAATTATAAACTAACTTTGCACACCTATCACACAGGATGCTGTGCTGCTTACCAATTTGTGAATACTGTAGGATTATAGAGGAAAATGCCAACATGTACAGTATATAAATTTAAAAAATGTAAATAAATCTACTGAAATAAATCTACTGTATTTAGGAGGAGTAAGCATGGCGATATATAAATTGCCAAACACACACAAAAAAAAAATCTGAATCAATCTTTCTCCAAACTATCATGGGTGAGAGCTGCAAGTGCAAACCTCAATTCATCTCAAGCTAATCTCAACATTCTTTAAAACATACTGAGTAAAGCGAAGAGTCCTTTATATAACGTAATGCTCTTCACAGCACAGAAATATCAGTCGTACGGCACACACGCCTGGCAGGGCTTAGCTTTAAAGACGGAGTATATGAAAGCGTGCGCTTCTTCCTTTCATGTTTTAAAATGAAAGGCTCTGAGATTTGTCTGAATTGTCCTGTAGGCATATGAATAAACGCGTGCCAGAATAAAACGGTCTATCCAACTGTCCGTGTGAAAGACGACCCATCTTAAGCATCTCACCAACGCCGAGGAGCGGTTCCGTGCCATTACGTGTGCAGCATGCCGTTTCACTTTCATGTCATTATGTCTGAATGTGAATGAACATTCGAGAAACATTCTCTCAGCAGGAACACACCATCAGCGTTTGTTGGGAATGTTGCTCAAATGCCGTGACTGTCGGCGTATCGGGATGACACTTAGGAGGTGTCAGCTTTATCCAAAACTTCTTTTGCTGGAGACATGGAAGCACTGAGCTGTGGATACGGAGGGAGGGAAACACTAACCTTCTAACTGGCTCTCATAATAAGTGGCACATCTCTCTTTTTTTTCCTTTTCTCTTCCCTGTCCTTACCACAAGCAGAATTCTGTATTTTAATGTTTTTGCTTACACTAAGGCTCCACCATGATAAGAATTTATTTCACAATACAAAGCACATCAATAAACCTCTGCATCGTTAATCTGGAAAAAGACATTAAAGTAATGTATGTAATACCCTCAGGCCAGGGTCTCGTCCTCTTAAAAACCATTACACAGATTTCAGATGTCTCTTATTTACTCAGGATTGCTCTTTCATTGATTCGATTTCTTTGGTTTTTCAATCAAATCCGGCTGACAGCACATGCGAGCTTTTTTCAGCACAAAGTCTGACAGCTCATCTACACACACGTCAAACTGTCTGCTGTGTTCCTCTGTCAGGACACACACTGCAGCGGGGCTTTGATCACCGTGACAGCAGTGTGTCCCTCCGTCCAAAACAGCACACACTCTTACACACAAGTTACGACAGAGACAGCCATCACAAGATGTGGAGCCTTGACTACAGCGCTTCTCTCATTAGCCGCTGGCTCCTGTGATGCGGCGGAGATGCAGGGAGACGGACGTCTTTATTTCAGACATGACATGACTTTCTTGGTCAGGTTTTTGACTGGGTTTGTGTTGGAAATGCTGAAGGTGATTAATGCACTGGACACAAGGATGCGTAAATGCAGATGTGCACTGGGGTGTGTTTTGGGGGGAGGGGGAGGGGGGATTGGACGGGAACAAAACTATAAATAAATGGCGGATTAATCTTTATTATTAACATACGATGCAGAGTTGCATAGCTTTTCATGAAACCTGAGATATTTGCAAGTTGAATTTCTCCATAATGTGACTTTGAACATCAGTATAAAATGGTAAGTGAGAATGGAAGATTTTGCTTTAGGTGTGATGTGCAAACCTGGTTTTTCTGTGGTCTTGTGCAAGATCGTTCAAACTGCAATTGCAATAAATGCATTTGTGTCCGATTGTGATCAAGCACATGATCACTAACTTTACAGCAGTAATGAAAATGTAACACCACCAGACTCGCTAAAAAAGGGTAGGGGTAGTTCAGTGGTTAAAGCATTGGCTTACAGATCGGAAGGTCCTTGAGAAAGGCCCATAACCCTCAATCGCTTAGATGTAAAATGAGAAACTGTTAGTCACTCTGGATAAGGACATCTACCAAATGCTGTAACTGTAAACTAAACATGTAATGTTTTTTTTTTGTAATATATGAACATATCTACAGTAGGTGGGGTTCAGAATTGATTTACATAAACTTAAAAAAGTTGAATTTTTTTAAAGGAATTTATGAATTACTTATACATATACATAAATTTATTTTTGGAAGAAAAACTCTTCCATTGTCTGCAAATACTTGAGTTTTGTTATAGTATCGATTCCACTTGTTTTGAATTTATTGCTGGGTTTCTGCCACCTACTGGACTGAAGATTAGACAGAAGCAACGATTTTTTCGCTTTGTATAAGAGACACTGTACAATTTGTTTGGCTGTTCCTGCTGGTTAATAATTGAAAATGCCTTTAACTTCACTATCATTCGTTTTTTTTTTTTTTTTTGAAGATGAAAAAGGTTTAAGATTTCTAAGATCTTTCTCTGGCTATGAAGAAATATCAAGGTACAGCATTTTTGTCATGTCCCTACATAATGAATACAAGATATATAATATAGACTAATATAAATATGCAATCTCAATGCCTTTTCTATCCAGTGAGTTCAGAGAACGAGACAGGGAACAACTGAAGGGCACGCAACACATGGTATACAGGAATATACTATTATATTTTATTTAACCATTATATTTTATTTTTTGTCTCAAAACTGAAGGTCAATTTCTTATAGAACATTTAAAAAAAACTCTTAATAAGTAATGCTACTCTACAGTATTTTATACAGTATATGTACTGAACAGAACTCAGTTTTGTGGTAATGTTATATTTTTACATAAAAAATTAACTGTTCCTTTCAAATAATTTTTTTAAACGAATAATACAGTCAGTATTAAAATATATAACCACTATTAATGTTATGAATAATATATTTAACCTTATCGGTGCTGTTGCTTCATTGGCACCACGTGACCATAAACTTTTCCAGCGCCACCGTATTTAACCAGCGTTTGCCTTAGCGTTTACCGTAAACCCCGGTATAAACGCGCACTCCAGTTCTACCGCGGTGACTATTTAAAAAAAATTAATATTTTTTATTTTTACTCACTCATTTGTCGAACATTCGATGCCATGACCTGTCCGCAAATAACTGCAAACAAATCCACAAAAGAGAATATAATAAATCATAAAACGCAGATGTTAACTAACAAACCAGCAGGTGCACTAAAAGAAAGTTTACAAACCGCTAGCACGTTGCTAACAGACTTATTTGTTTAATTAATAATCTGCAAGAAGAAGAAAAGTAGCTTTACCTTGTCAAATTCTCTCTCTCTCGCTCTCTTCTTCTGAACTTGCAGTGTAAATGTTTATTTAAGAGGAAAAAAAAGTGATACTTATACGAACCTGGTCGACCGTTACAAGGGTAACGTTAATTAAATAACGTTTAAAGCGCGTGTGATTATTTAGACTGCTAAGTAGATCACGTGATTAAAATCGCCGCGTCCTATTGGTTATAACGTGTGTACCACAGAGCACACCTAGAGAGCTGTAGAGAGGTGGGGCAAGAAGCATGAAATTGCAATACCTGTAAGTATATAATAAGGGAAATGTCTCAGAATGAATATAAAGCTGTGAGGTAGAATATAAAATTAAACTGCAACCACAAAATATTATTAAACGGAGAGTTTCTTAGACTTGAATAGATTTGAATAGTGTTAATGTTTTTCCCCAACCATTTTTGTTGACATTTATTTAATAACGAGCACAAGTATCCTTTATTGATGGTTAAAGAGTTTCGATAAATTTATAAATAATTATTATTTCAGGTTGAAGCCCACTTGTCCACATGTCTGTCTGTCTTTCTGTACAGCAGAACCCTCTGTCTAACTAACAATTCTGTAAGGTCGAGTATCTGACGTTCTTGTTTACACTAAGTTGTACTTCTTTCATTGTCAGACAAATACACTCCCTGTTCGGTAATAGAAGAGTGAATCACAGATGAGAAATTAAAAACGTAGATCTGTTACGTGGTGCGGATGTAGTAATATTTATAAGAGCCCTAACACAATAGAAACAATAGAAAACAGGAAACACAAAATAAACGCAAGAACGGAAGGAGGTCTGGAAACTAAAAAGAAAAAAGAAAAATTGGGGGATCCTCTCGGGGCCTGTGGCCCGAATTTATATGAGAATATATATTTTATACTTTATACTTAACCTGGGAGCACATGCTTAAGGGATAGCGTGCCACTCTCCGCCGGTGTTTTAGGGAGACAGAGGCTGGGTCTTTGCCTTTGCCTCTGGACATCCTTTTATTTTTCTTTGTCTTTGCGTTGGCCCTGATACCTTACAGGTGCTACCTAAAAGATCGCATGAAGTGCAGAAGTATCAGGACCCTTAAATAGACACGCCGCCAGGTGCGGCGTGTCCAGGCTGATTGCCTTGCGGCGGCGTTGCCTGGCAACTGCGTGTCTAAATGGGCGCGCCGCTGCATATTCAGAACTCTGTGGAGTACAGTAGCAACCTGCGGATCTGCCTGTTCTGAACGGTGCAGAGTAGTTTGGCACGATTCTGCTCCTCGTGAGAGCCGCGCCGTTACAAGGTCGGATACAGATTAAGTTTTGTCTTAAAAACGACTCCAGCGTGTTAAAATTGACTTATTTCAGCTGCAAAAATATGAACTAATCCCAGTAAAAATATTCAGTTTAGCTTTTGTAACAAATGTTAAAAAGAAAAAAAATGAGGGGATCCTCTCGGGGCCTGTGGCCCGAATTTATATGAGAGACTTGCCAGACGTGCCACTCTCTCTCTCTCTCTCACCCGCCGGTGTCTTAGGGAGACAGAGGTGATGTCTTTAACATCTAATGTTAAACATCTAATGGTGCAGGTGTTTATATTGAGCAAGTATCTTATTAGTAGCTTATTAAGTAGCTTATTAAATCCGGCACATAACTGTTCATAACGTCACTTTTACTCAACATTTTCATTTCACTTATGGTGCAGGTTAAACTTCAGGCGGATATTTAAGTATTTATATCTATTCATATATAAGTGTTTGTCGTACCATTTCTCATCATGGTTTTTGAGGAAAAAAAAGGTTGCATCAATAAAGTCGGCTTTTTATAAAACAAATCAAAAATCCAACAGATCTTCAGTAGAGTCAGTACAGAGGTGATTTTTGTATGCCAAGCTCTGTCACCTCAGGGGTAAATTCTGTTGCTACCACACACATACACATACACACACGCACGCACGCGCGCGCGCACCTCAAATTGACCTGGCTGCACAACGCCCACACAGCAGGGTTTATTTAAGCTGAATGTGACTCATGATCATGTTTTTCCCTTTTATTTTCAGACTCTATTTACTTTTGTGAAACGAGTCCTACAACACGAGCGCACGCATGAACGTGACATTAGCGGCCCTGCGTTTGATTTGACACCCAGCACTTTCATTGATAGGACCACATGAAGTTCAGCTGAGACAGAAAGGTCAGGTTGCTCTCCATGACTCGTGGGTGGTTGTGTTTCTAAAGGCCACTCTAACCCCGAGTCTGAAATGAAGCTAAATCAGCTAGTCGCCTACCAAAATCGCGTTGCCATGCAACCGAAGTCATAATCACCTTCTTTAATGCTCGCTGTGGGCCTCACTTGTAGGAATACATCTGATTATGCGCGGAAGGAAAATATCTCCCGCTCTCTGCTGGGCTCATTGTCTTAGTGGGATGAAACACACCGGGGAGAAACGCGCTCGCTCTTTTAGTCAGCTAGAAAACAATCGACTCGCATAGATATGAGAAAATGAGCGTTTGTGCGTGTCATGTTTCCCAGCGTGATGCACTTTCACAAATAAGTGTATTTCTCCTTAAATTTGACAGTCCTGATGCCGTGCTTGTTTTCAGACGGGCACGTCGATGAGGTTCTAAATGATTAAGAAAAAAAAAACAAGTGCCGACGAATAACAGTTGCGTTTGACATAATGGTGATGGGTGCCGTCTCCGACAGCCCCATCACATCTCATTTCGAATGTTACACCCAAGAGCCAAGGCTCGTCAAGCAGCGGACTCGTGAAGAGGAAACGACCCTGAGGCGCACGAGTCATACGGTGAAGCCTAAAGAGGCATCTGCTCGTCATATCTGCATCAGCAGTCACGCATTCTCCATGCATATTTCCAAGAAGGAAACCATCAAGAACAAAATACACATAAAAGAACATTTTTTTCAGCAGCCAAAAAGTACTTCTGAATGAAGTTTTCCAGACTTTTACAGCTTATAATAACTTATTGTTTGCATTTACTGTAAATTGATAATACAGCACTAAATTACCCTGCTTTCTCTAGAAAATCTATTAGTTATGACCTCACTAATCAACTTTAAGCTGTCCCAGCAGGAAGTTTTTGTTGTGGTGACGTTAATGGGACAATATCACACAGGTTGGGACAGTGTTGGTATTAGAATGACTTTGATTAAATGACGTTGGAACGCCGTTGACTACATGATGATGGTTGAACGAACGCCCCTAACACAATAATAATAATAATAGATTTTATTTATGATGGACTTTATATTTGAAGCGAATCTCAAAGTGCTACAAATTATTTTGACCCAAAAGCTCCAAAAGATGAGTTTTGAGACCAGATTTAAAAGCATCAATAGTCTGTGGCAACAGTCTTAGGAGGTTGCAAAAGATGTACTGACAGAGCGGAGTTTGGTAGTAGATGAACGTGAGGGAATAAGTTCTTTGAGATAGGGAGCGGCATCCCCATTAACGCACTGCATAGCATGCATACGTGTTGCACGAAGCAATGTTAATACAGCGGTACCTCAGTAGACAAATTTAATCAGTTCAAATTCTTATTCAGACAAGTTCTTATTGTCCTGTAGGAAATAATGTAAACGCAGATAATCCGTTCCAACCAGCCAAAAATATTACCAATATTACAAATTGTAATCATGTTTTTGCGTTTAAAAAAAACGGAATATTTAGAAAAGACATGTAAATGAAGTAAAATATTAAATACTGTAAATAGAAATTAAACCTCACTTAACCTTAATTTGATGCTGTTGATGTTAGTAAAGGCGCATACAGTATATAAGAGTAAGTAAACCAAAAAAAAAAATATATATATATAAACTTAAGTTTACGGAATTGTCTCATTGGGAAGCAGTCTAAAGGGTGAAAATGAATCCTGTTAACCTTTAACCTCTGATATCTCTTCTGTGAAAGCAGATGTGATGCAGTTTGGATGCAAGCACCATATTACAGTAAAGCTAAGATGCACCTCACGGTGATACTTCTGAAAAAAAAAAAGTGAAACACAAAGGTAACATTATAATACTAAGAGACTTGTTACATGACATTACACTCGCTGTGTGTGGGAATCCGATGTGTCTGTCCCAACCTCTGATCTAAATTCTAAACCCTGTTAGAAACTTAAAGGAACACGACTGTGATCTGATGTTGTATGGATGGATGGATGGTGCAAATGAAGGTTAGCATTTTGTTGTTTTTTGTTGGTTGCATTTGCGACATTGCCTTTGGATCGTTAACACAACGTTATCTCAACATCATTTTATTGAAGGTATTCTTGTAACTTTCAAAACCAACGGTGTCTCGATGGTGAAAATTCGTGGAGCTAAATTACAACGCTCTTCTTCAACGCTGGCATGTACTAAACTAGCCAACAAGCTAACCTAGCTAATATTGTCTTAAACTATGGTATTGTATCTATTATATCTATAACTATGTTATTAATTTATGTTATGGTATTTCATGTAAAAATCCTGAAATCATTTTGGATTTTTAAATTTGGTTTAGCTGCCGAGACATAATGCTAACAAGGGACAAGACACTTCTGGCATGCTACTGTAGATAAATAAGCAACAACAGAATGGTGCGACAAAGCCAAAATTGATAATTTTCTGAAGACAAAACATCTGGAAGTGTTTCATGCCTATTATACAACAGTAATTTGATAAAGCTGAAATTATTCTCTCTTTTTTTTGAACATTTTATCTGTTTATCGTTATGTTTCATTATCAATGATGTTACAGTATATAGTCTATAATCACTCTCACTCTTGCTCTTGAGTTTCTTAGCCACGTAGCCATCATGAAGATTAACCGTGTCAGAAAAAGTTACAGAATTTCAAAGTACAGTGGAACCTTGGATTGCGAGTAATGCGGTTTGCGAGTGTTCCGCAAGATGAGCAAAGATTTTTAATAAATTTAGATTTTTCTCTCTTTTGTGCTGTGGTATTGTATGAAAATATCGCCCCTGCTGGGTCTTAGTGCTCGTCTCTTACTGGTATAATTAACATCTCCCTCTCTGTTTTAGCGTGTCTCCTATGTGTGCATGCGCGTAATTTGCCACCAACACACGCACACACACACTCTCTCGCCTTTACGCCTCCCTCCCCGGCTTCACACACATACAGACACACACTCTCTGCTCTACACAGAAAATTCTGCTCTGTCGCGATTCTTTTCAAAGGTAAAGTGGTGGTTCATTTGTTTGTTTGTTTTTTTTTTTACTTTACAGCAGTGACTCCGTTAGTATGTGCTCACGCGAGTGTCATTAGAGAGGTTTCTTTTTTTCCTGTTAAAACAGTGTTTCCGTTGTGTGTGTGTTAGTTGTGAAACTTAAAAAGCCAGGTGGGGGGTGGGAGGAGGAGTTTTAATGTGCAAGACGAGGCGAGGGAAGGGGCTAATTCCACACACACACACAAATACATGGCGTCTGCGAGCACAAATGGAAACACTTATCTGTCTAGATTTATTTTTACTTTTTTTAAAGATAAAGTGCAGGGTAATTTGTTTTATTTTAACTTTATATATTGGATACATTTTTTTTATGTATTTATTTTTTGGGGTTGTGGACTGAATAATTTGAGTTTTCATTGGGAAAATTTTATTTGGTTTACGAGTGTTTTGGAATATGGGCTTCCAGAACAAATTATGCTCGTAATCCAAGGTTCCACTGTAATACTGTACGCTGTAGCTAATACCAAAACTAGAGACGAAGGACATGGAGGCGTGTCCAATTATTTATTGCATATTTATAGGGCCATGGTAAAATATCTGTGTCCTTATAGGCTATTCAAGTGATTTTTAAAGGATTTAAGACAATGTATTTTGTTGTCCAGATGTTTTAAATAGGTCATACAGATGTGTTGATGATTTTTGAAGGAATCTTATCGATATGAGAATGTTAAACTGATTTTGTACAGGTGACACGGAGCCCGAGAAGGAAACTGGAGCTTTATTGGGCCGGCGGTAGCAATGATGAGAGAGTATCATATCCTTTACTCTCAGATCATTACTTTTGATCATTCTCTGGAGACGACTGAGATGTGTGGAGTGTGTGAGGCAGAGGCCGTCAGACCCAGACTAAGTGGTGAGACGAAAAATGATTCCTCCCGAGATTTCACAGGTTCGGAAAAAGGTGTTGCGTGATGTCAGTGTCGAACTTGTAATGGATCCAAAAAGCAAGTGAACCTCGTTTTACAGAGCCAGATGCATTACAGAAATGACACACATAGTGCGTTTCAGTGCATTTCAACAGTGTGAACCTCATGTGAGGAAAATAACTTCCAAAATCCACATGTGAAACACGAACGTTTACAGAGAAACAAATAATGAAAGAACTGCATGAAGATAAATTAATCATTAGTAATATGCTAGGCAGCATCTCTGTGGTCAGGGTTCGATGCCCGCCTCGGTGTCTGTGTGCATGGATTTGCATGTTCTCCCTGTGCTTACTGGGTTTCCTCCTACAGTCCAGAGACATGCACGTTAGACTAATTGGTGTTCGCAAATTGCTCGTAGTGTGTGAATGAGTGTGTGTATGTGTGTGTGCCGTGCGATGGATCGACACCCTGCTCACTTCATGTCCTAAGTCTCCTGGCATAGCATCCAGGCACTCCCATGACCCTGAACACAGGATAAAGAGGTATAGACGATGAGACGAGAGAGTGGTTGAGTGAATAATACACTATATGTGTTGTACTTTATGTGAAAAACAACTTAAATATAAAAGAATAGATCACATGCAAAACAAAAAAACAAACAGTGTACATGTAAACAACAAATCTGAATATCATATCATATAAATATGAAATCACATGCGGCCAATGTAAAAAAGTGACGTAAATCAAGTGCTGATTTAACTGAGTTATTCTAAAGTGAACAGAGAAAAATATAAACACACGCAATAAAAAATGCATGAAAATGATCTCTCATCTCATGTACAGTTTATCCTGGACAGTACAGGCCCCTAACATAGGATACTTGGGACACAAGGCTGGGAACGCCGTGGATGGGGCGTCAGTCCATTGCAGGGCAAAGGAACATGCACACACACGCACACACACACACACACACACACACACTGAGGGCAATTTGGGGACGCCAGTTAGCCTAATCTGCATGTCTTTGTACTGTGTGAGGAAACCGGAGTACCCGGAGGAAACCCACCAAGCACAGGGAGAACATGCAAACTGCCTGCACACAGTCTCCGAGGCGGGAATCAAACCCTGACCATTGAGGTGTGAGGCCACAGTGTTAACCACTGTGTCATGGTAGCGCAACAATGGATTTGGATTAATACACCAAAAATTACATGTGAAAGACTAACATGGATGGGACAAAAATGTCTGATCTGTAACACATGAAGTTTGTAAAAACCATACAAATTGTAGACCTACGCATGATTATTCATGCTAGAGCATGTGCATGAGACAGACAGACACACTAACACTCCAGCGCTCCTCCTTATGTTCCTCCATCTGGTTCTGCTTTAATCAGCGAATGTAATGACAATTGGACTCTGACTTTGCATTAGAGTCATAAAATGGCAGCTAACTGAGCCGAGCAGCGCCGACGGTCCCGTCGACTGAATCCGTCTTCATCATCTCTGCTGACAGCAGCACATTAATCTGCTCCTGCGCCAATCACACGCCAATCAATTCCTAATAGCTTCGCATTTCACCGAGTGAGAGGCGAAGCAGCAGCTCAGCAGCTCGACTCGGAGAGCCCGTGTCTCGGGGGACAGATCTGCAGGGCGTCAGATCTCAGGAAGATGTCTGATGAAATGCTGAGAGGATTTATTTTTTCCTCCCTCCCCTGTTCGAACTGGAATCATTTCCAAATTGGCTTGGCTATTTCATCAGCGAATGTAATTAAATCATTTAAGCGGCTTGTGCCTGCGAGGTGCCAGATTCAGTTTGTGAGTTTGTTTTTTTCAGGTTATTGAATGGTTGTAATATCGTGCCTGGAACACTATCACATAAGTAATTTTTTTCAGATTAGAACAGACGCATAGAGTGTTATGAGTTGAAAAACTAAAATGTAATTGAAATAAGAGTGTGCTTATATTCTGTAATAAAAGTGACATTGAAATGTCACAGTTTTATAGGGAAAGTCTGTATAAATATAATTAAATACATATATTGTTAAAAAACACTTATAATATTCATGAAAAATGCTATACTTGATTATATGAGTATAACAATGAGTAGTTTCTTGTTCTTTTACTGAATTATTAATAATATGTAAATCAGGGGCACCTTTATTTATTTATTTACTTAAAAAAAAAAAATCCTTCCATACAGAACAGAGTTCCAAAAGCTGTTGACTCTAAATCCCAAGCTAGTGCTGCCCTCTACTGGATAATCACTGCAGTCACACTTTCAAATTAATTCTGAATAATAATAATAATAATAATAATAATAAACAGATACAGTAATTTGCCAGGCCCATTGTGTGTTTGCTAACATATAATTTCATGGTTACATTCCCATCTAACTCACATAACTATTAATATATAATATTTTATTTATTATTAATTTATAATTTTATATACAGCTCTATTACAAAATACAATAGCCCATCTCAGGATATAATTAGCCTATAAAATATAAATATGTATGTTGTAGAATTAACAAATACACCAAATGTGTTTAATTTGCATACCTGCTAGTGACATGAAGACATTTCTTTGCTTAACATTATTATTATTATATAATTATGTATTTTATGTATAATTTATAATTACCCTATAATTATAATTTCCTCTTAATCCATAATTTGTGTGGCAGGTTTGTACCTTTTAATGATAATCCACAATCTCAGTGGAAAACTGAAGAAAATGGAGTAAAAGTACTTACTTTTGTCTTTTCACTTTTGCTATCTTCAGAAAATTCGATTCAAAAAGATGAAGTAACTTCCTGTTGAAGAAAAAGTTTCATAACCTCACCCCTGCACACGGGGCATCGTAACGAGATAATCTATGATGTTCACTTCACCTTCTACACTTCTACAAGCCCCTTCGGTCTGATTCATAATTTAATAACAACACATTGTATTATATTAACATTTATATAATTCAGTTTCTCACACACAGTGTGTGTGACTCATATGTTGCACAGTAGTTCATGTACTGTATAACACAGAGTATAAAAGATCTTACCAGGCAGTCCTGGGAGGCAGATAACAAAATATTTTAAAGTGCAATACCTTAGCAGTTTCTTTCCAAGATGTCTTAATATGTAGTATGAAATGGAAGACTGGCCAGAAGTTTAGACCTGAGTGGTTGTTTCAATACATGCTAGTGCATTAAATGCTCGTTCCAGCTGTGTGGTTTATCAGATATCAGATATACTGTAGCAAACTTAAGCAAATATTTTTGACTCAAATATATACTGAAATGTACGTGCATTTACTGGATGTATGTGTAAATTCAGTTCAAAGGGTGCGTTAATTTACACACTTTAGGTAACATACAAGGGGGTATGCCGGCCATTTCCAAAGTTAACAAAGACTGTGGCCGAATTAGAAATTTGAGAATGTCCTGTGGCCCACCCAAACCTTTAATGACATACTGACAGTCAGGAAGCATTTCTATATGAATGTATATTTATATTTGAATGGATAACATTTTCATGGGCCTACATCAATGCAGTAACAATCCATCCACATACACATAATGTGCAAAGCAACAACAAAAATTGATGATGATTCTGCTTTAAAAGCTTTTCTTTGGCCATTATTATGATTAGGGTCCAAGCACTATAAAATCATAGTGTGCAAAGGTTTTCAATCTAAGGATTTAAGGACTTAACATGCTCATAATATCATGAAAATAATGACACAGGTTGAAATCTGCTGCCATTAGGACACCTGAGCAGCTGGGCCATGGGTGTGGCACAGGGCCTTCACGGGAGATTCTGCTGCATGGTTCATACACATGTGCATGTACACATGTAAAACCCAGTACACTTTTAGATCTTATTCAGCTGAACAACTTTTGCTGTGTATATGTTATGGACTCTATTCAACAGGAAGTCAGTTATTTTGTGTTGTTTGCAAAATGCATCCAATGGAATTTGATATACTCGTCCTAGGGGATTTATGCGATTGCCACTATACCAGGCCAATATCATCTTATGACATTGAGAAGGCAAAATTGCTAAGGGATTTTTGATGTCTCAAATGGTCCGGGTGTGGTGCAGACTTAAACTTATGGTGGAAAGTGGCGAATAACTTGCTTAGCTATATAACCACTGGTGACAACGCTGCCCACTGCTACAGTCAGTGAGGAACACATGTGACATGCTCACAGTATGAGGTTTTGTTCTGTCACATTTTGACACATTTCCCCTTAAAATGCATGTGCCCACTGTCCTTCTGATGCACCCGGGTGGAAATGGCGCAGGCGCTTAGGCCCAATCATTGTTGCTTTGCAGCTATATTTATGAATTATGATTCCCCTATGATTTCCCTCCTAATTTTATAGGATACACTCTATATAGAATGAAATGAATGAAGCATAACAGAGATTTTAATTCCCATTGCATTATTTTTGTCTTTAAAAATTATATATATATTTTAACAAATATTTCATTAAATGTTACAAATATACTGTAAATGTTTAATCATAAATGTTTAGTAGTAATTACCAAAATGAAAAATTTATGAAAACTTTATTTATTGTTACAAATTACTGTATGTAGCACTCGTCCTTTAAAGAACAACAATACACATGATGGACACTAGAGGGAGCTAGAACACTTTTTTGTTGTTCTTGCCTCCAGACATAACCACACTGCAATCACATCAATTAGGGAAAGTCTGTCTCTCAGTTTCGGAATGGCACTGTGAGGCGAATTTATTATCTTACTAAAGCGTAAGGAAATCTTTCTCGCACAAAATAAATACGGGCTTTACAGACTCACGTAGCTTGAGAGTTACTCTCATTGTCTATACCGCTTTAACCTGCATTCAGGGTCGCAGGGCGCTTTCACTCAGGAGACTTAGGGCACAAGGTGGAGTACACCCAATCCATTGCAGGGCACTCACACACACACACACACACACACACACTCACACACTCACTCACATGCTACGGGCAATTTGGGAACGCCAATTAGCCTAACCGGCAAGTCTTTGGACTGTGGGAGGAAACCGGAGCACTTGGAGGAAACCCACCAAGCACAGGGAGAACATGCAAACTCCATGCACACAAACCCCAAGGCAGGAATCGAACCCCGACCCTGGATGTTTAAGAATTATACAGTTATCATTTATAACTGTAAACATGAACTAACCATCACCATGTTACCTCATGAAGGCGGCCATCTTGAAAAAACAGCCACACTTTCTTCCTGAATGATAATGTAGTTGAAAAAAAATGTTACCTTGCTAATGAACTCATTAAAAGTAATTTAAAAAAACATATTTAATGTCTTTAATAAGTAATAATGGAGATAAAAATTATACTTTGTAAAAAAAATTTTTTGCATGATGTCTATTCCTATACCTATATACTATACCTATAAAATGCTTGATTGTTTTTTAAACATCTTTTATCACTGTGCTAAAAAAAAAAAAATCAGTTTATTGCATAAATCTAATCAACAATTTTCCAGACTAGACCCCAAGCTACTTCTTTTTATTGCTACTGCACAAAATGTGTCTCAGCACCTGTCCCGTTTTTTTTTTTGTTTTTTTTTTTGTTTTTTTTTTGTTTTTTCCGAGGCTGAGAACATCTGTGAGACTTGTTCCAGTAAAATAGCTGCTTGACGTCTATTTGAGATCCCGTACTCGACGGGTTTTGATGTGGCTGTTCACAGGACGGATACAGCTTTGAAACTTCAGTGCAATTCCTTGACAAAAATTTGATATTTTATTCTTCTTCACAGAACCTGGTTCTTAAAGACATTTGATTTACGAACTGCTCCTGTTAAAGACAACGTCTTGTAGCGTTCTTAATATCATCGTTAAATACATTATTTCCCCCCCTTTTTTTTAGTGTGGTTAAACTTTGGATGATAAACCATAACCAACTCTCTGAAAAGGAGGACATTTCCTGTAGGGTCCATGCAGAAGGACAGAGTATGTCTAGGATTATGCAGAGTAAACAATTAAGATTACTCAATAGTTGTGTTGGAGAATACCCAGCAGCCAGTGATAAATCCATTTGGCTAATAATGAAATGATGGATCTTGGCACGTTCTAAACTTTTTAAGTTAAAAAAGTTTAAGACACATCCACTCTAGATCCGTGGTTCTCGCTCCAGTCCCAGCACAGCTGATTTAACTAATCAACCGATTAACAGCCTTTTCTTAACTGAAGTGGTATAAGAAAAAAAAACTGAAGTGGTACTTCCAGGAATAAGTTTGAGAACCGCTGCTCTAGACGTTATGTCTTCACAATATATCACGGCTTCTGCCTTCTGTATTGGTGTCCTACATCATGCTTGTGAGACACAGTGAGCTGGGAACCACTCGGGCAGGCCGAGCTCATTCTTCACAGTGCAAAGGGTCAACCGATGCTTTGTCTCGTTATGAATAAAGTTTGTATGGGATGTTTACTGATCCGCATTTGCGTCATAAATCCCACCATTTACTCCGCCCGAGGCCGCTCAGTCAGCTAATCTGCTATGGCAACACAAACTTAATAATAAAATGATAATTGTTCTTGTAGCGCAGGAGGATTAGACCAACTGCCTTCAGGGGGTTTTGTGTGACATCAACTCCAGATTTTCTTGGCGCGCTGTCAATACATGAATATGTGAATGAATGAAACGTAATGCGATATTTTATTGTAAACGCTTTCGAGCTTTCAGATTTGAGCTTTCAGATCTTGGTGAGCATGCTTAATTTTTATTTGAAGATCAAATCATTTATTTTTCAAGGATGACAATGACTTAAACACTACTGTATTTATGCACCTCACTAAATTGACCATATTTAAAAAAAAAAAAAAATTAGTATTATTTGAGCTATTTTATTGGAAATAGTGCCACTGTACTGCTTACAGTTCTGAATACAAATGCAATTTAGCTGAAAGTTCACTTGAGAACTTCAGGTCAGACGCACTCTTACGTGGTACGGCATGTCGGAATAAGAGCGAGCTTTATGAACTCGGAAATATATGCGGAAACTTAACACTCCGTTCCCAGTTGCAGGTCAGAGAGCCCTTACACCAATACGCTTAAGTAGAGGCAATTACACACGTACGCTAATCTCCAGCTGCCTTCCGGCCCGGGTGTAATAAACACTCCCCTGTTCAGCCAGTCAGATCCTACAGTACGTCCAGGCTGACCTGTGTGAAAGAGTCTCTGTGCGACAGTGTGAAAGGTGCTGCTGTGTGAGGAGCGCGAGGAGCAGCGATCAGATCGGCGACGCCGCGCTATCTGTTCTCGAACGCCCGACATGTTGTGCGCGACAGACACTCTGGTGCACGGCCAGCTGTGGCGGCCATCTTTGCTCAGGGAGCCTTAATTATTGCAGGGGGGGAGGGGTTTGGAAAAGAGCGAGCCGGGGAATAAATCGATACATCATCTGCGGCCTTGGTGTCTGAGGCACACATAGCGGTGCTGAATTGAAATCGATAGCTGTTTAATCAAGCCTTTCTGTCGGGGGGTTTTGTGTACATATGCGCAACGGAAGAACATCCTGGGCGGAGTGAACCTACTTCGGAATAAAATCCACACCGTGATGGGCATGTCGTAGGTATTGGGTGATTCCGAAAATTTGGGGTTAAAGGGTTTATCGCATGTAGGCCAGTGGATATGAATAAGCAGACGCTACAGGAAAAAGAGAACACACACTGAGCCTCCTTTGTCAAAGCGAATCCCGCTCCCTGCGCTTTCGCTTGCAGCTGTTTACTTTGGACTCCGCTCCTCATGGGTTGGGTTTTGTAACTCCGAGGAGCCGAGCTGTTTGGCTTCGCGCAGATGATAGTTTGCTTTATTGTTCCTCTTTTCTTTCCACAGGAGATCCCTCGGGGCTGCACTTCAGAAGGAAAGTCAGCAGATTCATGATAACGTGTACAAGCAAAGAGTTTTTTTGTTTTACCCAAGCAGACCCCCTCCACATATACACACACTCAAACACACACACACACACACACATACACATATCAGCCCTCCCACCCTTTTCCGAATTAAAAGTCGCCTTTTGTGTGCGGATCTGGTTTCCCAGGCCTGCGCGTCCGCAAGGGTCCACCGGGTTCAAAACCACAACTTGGGCCTGCAACAACAGTGTACAAAAACAGCCCTCTTACGGTGAGATATCAGCTCAGTGCGAGCATGAAGCCTGAACAAACAGACCGCTGGAGGGAAAAGGGGGCTTATACAAACTCAATGACATTACGCGGTGGCCTTGAGATTATCTCCAGTGAAACTGAGATGCTAAACTAAAACCACGGTTTGAGGGAAAAAAAACAAAAAAACTGCAAATCAAGATCCGAAGGAGCGCTGCCTCTGCTGAGTCACGGTGCTCCAGTAATTTATCAAGGTCACGTGGCAGGATTCTGACTGAAAAGACACTCTGACCTTGACTTTCCCTGTTTCTTGTCTTTTTAAAACCAGACCCTGGCTCACAATAGCTTCCTCGTGGACCGGTTCTGAGCTTCAGCGTCTCATGTAACAATGCCTGGCTTTGATATCTTCTCAGAGGACGAGCGATCATTCTGTTTAGGAGAGACCTCAGAGACGGCGCCCGCGTTCGCGCCGCTATTTCGGCTCCACATCTGTCTTGGTTTCAAATCCGAGGCATTTAATGGTCTATTCTCTGACTACGGATTCACACACATCAGTGGGTAGAAGGAAGACTCGGAGGACTCGGAAGACTCGACACGGGACGGATTTGGATTGCCTTAAAATAGGACGCTGAACCTGAAGCAGGGCTTTGTCAAAGAAACAAGGTGCTGACCCTGAGACATTCGTCTTGGGAGAAATCAGGTCCCAAGAAAGTTGAAAGCAAGCGGACATGATGCATGATGGTGAAAACTTTATTTCTGGTGATTTAAAGTCAGACCATGTACGAATTCCTAGCTAGGTCCAAGATTAGCCTTGCATATTTTCATCTCTGCACTTGTCAAACGTGCTGGGTAATTTGGTGTTTAGTTGGTCCAGAAGTATTAGGAGCATGGATGGAAACCTTTGGAACACTGCATCAGTTTTGTCTTTTAGAAGGTTCGCTCATTTTCAGTAAGCATGTAGATTTGGGTCGTTGTCCTGAAGCCAAGGTCTACCCAGGAACACTGGTGAAACGGGAATAAATGCTGGATGGGATACCAGTCTCTCGAAGATAAAAATCTCACTTTGGTAAAGTCATACATTTGCTAGAGAACAGACTGAATCAGATACATGAGAATGTTTTGTTACTTCGTCTAAAGATCTTGAAGCTCGTCCTTTAGCTTGTACCTGAAGATTTATTGCTGAGGATTTGTATCGCCCATGCCGCGATATAAACCCTGAATTCCAGATCACCGGCTTATCCTGTATAAAGTCTGAGACGTGCGACGGTGGCGCTGAGCCGAAGGAGACGTTAGACTTGGCTCGCCGCCTGACGATTGCTGATTCATGGTGCTAACTCAGCGTCTGCGATTCACTGAGGTTAGAACTATGCAGCGTTAAATGAGCAGGACCGGGTAATTAAGTATAATTGACGATAATTGAAATCTTGACACTCCCTGGTTTGTCGTCGTTTATACGAGTAGACGTCTGAGGAAGATCTGCATGAGCTAGCATAAAAAAAGGACTAGGTCTGTGGGCTATCGTTAATAATAATAATAATAATAATAATCAAAAAAAAAAACTGTTTTACGTTTAAGCAAAGAGGATCCGACCGGTGCGTCTGAGACTGCGGAGACGCCGCCAACCCACGTTTATCTGTCTTAGCTACAAATCCAACTCGCTTAACGCTGTGGCCCCTTTAAGGATTTTAAAGATGAACTCTGTAAGCTAGCTGCAATAAGGCTCTGAGACGTGTTACAGCGATTTCTCCCCAGGAGTTTGCTTTGAGTAATACACAGACAGGGAAATGTGTGTGGAGTTAATAGGAGCGGGCTGGTGAGGGACAGCGCGACTGCCTAAGCCCCTCTGCTTTGTTCCCACATTGCAAGGTTAACGATTTTCCGTCCTGGGTGGCTGAATTAGAATTCAGCTCCCGTCCTCGGCACTGAGACGCTGTCTGCTGCCTTCCCAGCAGCCCCGGCGCACGGTGACAGGGAGATGGATGATATCTGCAGCATGGGCCGCTCTGCTCGGGAGGAGGGGGAGAGGGTGCATTGAGTGCACTCTCTCTCTCTCTCTCTCTCTTACACACACACACACACTTTTACACACACACAAGTTGTGCACACACAGCCAGACAGTCACATATATGACAGCAGAAACACATGCACACTGTCATACACACATGAAAGCACACACACACAGATGCAAAGACGCAAAGCAGAACGGACAGTTGTGCGTTTTTGATGTAGATGCAAGTGCACACATGACAGCGTGGACACACACACACACCAACAACATGCACACACAACACAGCATGATGCATGTGTATGCAGGTACATGTACACATGATTCAGGTGCACACACACACATGTGCAAGTTAGTACATAAATACAATTAAGCACACATTATGTATTAAGACACACACACACACACACTTATTAGAACGTATACACCATGTATATACCATCACACAAAGAACAGTGTTTATTAGCTCACACATACACACATATATTGTATACAGGGTGCTACATTCCTGTATATACCGCAAAGTAATGCACACACACACACACACACACAAGCAGGCATCTACGCTTTCAGAATTACAAGTACATAGTACAAGTGTATACAAGCAGATACTGTATATAACACGTACAGGATATAGTTTACAGAGTAACACAAATATACACCTTGTTTTAGTAAATATTAAATATTGGCAAGCCTTCTACACTAAACTGAACCTTTATGTATCACGCAAGTGGTATTCTCAAGCGCATCCATTTTATACTTCTATATACTGCATATAAAGACACTGATTAAAGGTGAAAACGATACAGTTTAGTACATTTACTCATAAACATAGTTAATTATTTCAATCGTCTAGCTTCAGCAAGTAACATTGTGAAGGTTCAGACTTCACAAGATGAAAATGCACTTGATTGAACTGGATTTTTTTGTAACATTTTGTCACGATGAACATCACTTTCGTCAAATTCCCCCAGAAAAAAACATTGTGGTGTTTACGTTTGAGTGGACATGTACTGATGACTAACGCAACACGCACACATGAAAAAAAGTAACGAACAACACGTTAACACATCAGAAGAGACGAAGGATCATTTCCAATTTACTTTATTGATCATTTTTGCAGTTTTAAAGGTACAGTTACACTGAATTAATTACTACCGTTATCATTTTTAAACTTCAGCTTCATTTTTGTTCAGCGCACAGTACCAGTCAAAGGTCTGGACACAATTTTCAAAACTATATTAAAAAAAAACAAAAACATCATGGCTTTATGTAATTAAGTGACAACTAACAAGTCAGTCGTTATTTTAAGACACGGAGGTCAGCTGTTGTGGAATAGTTCTCGCAAGGACACTATTGTCAAAACCCATCGAGCTCCATGATGAAACCGGCTCTCGTGAAGACCAGCACCAAGAAAGAAAAAAAAAAATTTAGAGTCACCAGCCTCCGAAATCACCAATTAACAAACGGATTAGAGCCGTTATGAAGACTTTCATATAGAGAGTACTGTATAGTGTATGAGCATAAGCAGCAGAGACATCTCAATATCTCAATATCAACTGTTCAAATTTATGAGATTATTGCAGACTTTTTATGCCTCCGGATTGTTTTACAGTGTAGAAAGAAATAAAAATCAGGAACGACCATGGAATTAGAAGGGGTGTCAAAACTTTTGACTGGTAGCTACTATACAGAAAGAAAGCACTACATTAAAAAAAAAAAAAAAAAAAAAGAAGAAGACAGATTTACAGTTGTACTTACCTAATAAACTCATGTTTAGACTGTGTGTGTGTGTGTGTGTGTGTGTGTGTGTGTGTGTGTGTGTGTGTGTGTGAGCAAGTATTTATATCTTACTCTCTACAAGGATAGGAATATTTTGGACCACACTTGGCTGGTCCTCGGTAGACGGTCCTCACATGATTTTTTTTTTTTTTTTGGGGAGTGTCATTCTTATAGCTTGAGCTTGAAAAGGTTTTTTTTTTTTTTAGTATTTGAAAAACTAAAATCTGAAACGTGAAATGAAAATGTAGCTTGATTTGTTTACTGCCAGTTGGGGTTTAATTTAACATCGCTGAGCTGCGGTGATGATGATGTTGAAGGAAGTTCCTCATAAGGATAGTAAGACAAATGCGCGTGTGTTTCTGAGATGCTGAACTCGACCACCTCTTGCCTTCTGTTTGATATGATGAATATACTCATGTGTGTCTGAGTGTGACTGTGATGCAGAACTTACCAGCTGTGCCTTCCCTACTGCCCACACACACACACACACACACACACACACACACACCACGTGACGCACATTGCCGCAGGTGAAAGCGGTAGAGCCACACATGACTTATGCATGGCTGCAGTGGAAAAGCCTTTACGTCGCCCAGATTGACTTCCGAGGAACGTCGCAGACTTTATGGGGACGAACTGAACCAACAGAATTCTTCATCATCACTTAAAGTCGAACCGGACCTGGAAAATACATGCACAAAAATAAATAAATAAATAAATAAAAACCACCATCATAGTGTTTTCATACTATCTTTTTACATTTTTAACATTAAAGTAAATCTTTTACATTTTATTGAACTATTACGCAATAAAACCGATAAAGCTGTGCATAAACGGATGTTTTAAAGGACGATGTCAGAATTATTAATATAGCAAAAATATTTCCTTTTTATTTATTTATTTTTTTTGTAAACCAGCACTGGGACCAGACAGATGTCCTTACAAAGTCAGTAAATAAATATCTATTTATTATAAAATATATGCATTCACACATACCCATGCACACACTCTTTATTCTTTAATTTTTTTTTTTGCATTTGTATCCTTCACTCTCACAAAAACTCACACACTTCCATTACAGAGAACCTTTCATTTATTTCTTCTCTTTTTTTTTTTTTTTACCTGTATGCTGCACGAGGTGACTTCTTAACTTTCTACTCCTGAAAAAAAAGAGAGAAAAAAAAAGAGGAGCACGACATGAGTTAATGAGACAATAACACGAAAAGGCAGCTCTGAGGGTGCGTGTGTGTGTATGTGTGTGTGTGTGTGTTTTCTCAGAGTTCACTTGAGGATGCAGGAAAGCAGATGTACGAGTTTTTCCCTGCCAAAGCTCTCTGTGAGCGCTAGTACAAAGGAAGACCGCAAGCTGTGTATTGTAGGTAAGTGTGTGTGTGTGTGTGTGTGCGTGTGTGTATGTGTGTGAGACACACTCTCGTTCCCCTCACAGAACAGCTTCACTGAAGTTCCCACGTTCAGCTGCCAATCACACACCGGTCACACTCGATTTACACAACCACGAACACGGCTTCGCTCGCGGGAAGGTTTCAGCAATATGATCGCTCGGTCGGTTGGTGTGTGTATGTGTGTACGTATGTGTGTCATGTGAGCGAGTGTGTGAGTGAGCGTCCACGGCGCAACGTTTGTGGCCGGTGCACATGCGGAGCATGTTGCCGTTAGCCGGTGACGCCAGCTGTGGGTCGTATCGAAGCTGTGGCCGCTGGAAAGGCCGAGCTGTGAGACAGAGCCTCATTATCCTCTACAGTGAGAGGGGAAAAAAAAGAAAAAAAAAAGCCAGTCGCGGTTCAATAACTCCGACCAGATAGCACGTTTCCCTGGCAACACCTCTGAAGCAGCTCTGCAGAGATCCCAGAGAGAGAGAGAGAAAGGGGGAGGGCGGACACGAGGAAGGAAGGAAGGAAGGAAGGAAGGAGACCCAGACGGCACTGGAGCGGGTGACACTTGTGCTCAGCACAAACAATAAAGACTGTTAACACACACAAACAGTCTAGTCTAAAGCACACACCCGTCTTTACGCACACGCGCTTCTTAACCGAGTAGTTTGGGGGAACAGCGTTGCGATGATGCACGTTAACGTAATAACGTGAGCTAGCTGCTGAACAGGTTCCACATGGACGGTCCACTATTGTGACGTGAAGTCGACTTTCTACTTCCGTCACTCTGCCTTCAAACTGTTTGCGTTTGAATGTGCGAGCTGTCCTCTGTGTCTATCGCTACGGGGATGGAGGCGTGTCCTCAGGGTTTATCGGTGCGGTGAAGGAGGCGTGTCCTCTGCGTCTATCACGGCAGTATAGGGGCCGTAGACTTTGCGTCTATCTCTACAGTGAAGGAGATGTGTCCTTTGTGTCGATCAATACAGTGAAGGAGATGTGTCCTATGTGTCCATCAACACAGTGAAAAGGTGAAGTATCAGTATGGTGAAGGAGGCGTGTCCTCTGAATCTAACACTACAGTGAAGGAGGCATGTCCTCTGCGTCTCTCAGAATAGTGAAGCAAGTGTGTCCTCTGCGTCTAGCATTACAGTGAAGGAGGCATGTCTCCTATTGTCTCCCAGTATAGTGAAGGAAGTGTGTCCACGGCATCTCTCAGTATAGTGAAGCATGTGCGTCCTCTGTGTCTATCACTATAGTAAAAGCGGCGTGTCCTCTGCGTGGATCAGTACAGGAGTAAAGGAGATGTGTCCTCTGAATCTAACACTTCAGTGATGGAGATGTGTCCTCTGTGTCCATCATGACGGTGAAATGGTGTGTCCTGAGTTTATTAGTACAGTGAAGGAGGCGTGTCCTCTGAATCTAACAGTGAAAGTGATGTGTCCTATGTGTCACTCAGTATAGTGAAGGAAGTGTGTCCTCTGTGTCTATCAATTCAGTGAAGAGGGCATTTCCTTGATTGTCTCTCAGTATAGTGAAGAAAGCGTGTCCTCTGTGTCTCTCAGTAGAGAGTGTAGAAGGCATGTTTATCAGTATGAGACTTTTCCTCTGTGTTCATCAATACAGTGAAGGAGTGTCCTCTGCATCCATCAGTTTGGTGAAGGAAGTGTGTCCTCTGAGTCTAACAATAAAGTGAAGGAGGATTGTCCTCTGCATCTATCAGTACAGTGAACTTGGTGTGCTCTCTGTGTCCATCAATACAGTGAAAAGGCGTGTCCTCTGAATCTAATGCTACAGTAAAAGAGATGTGTCCTCTGTGTCCACAAATACAGCAATGGAGGCGTGTCCTCTGGATCTATCACTACAGTAAAGATGTGTCCTCTAAATCTAACACAAGTGTGAAGTAGATGTGTCCCCTGTGTCTATCAATACAGTGAAAATGTGTGTCCTCTGTGTCTATCCGTGTCCTCTGAATCCAACACTACAGTATAGGAGATGTGTCCTCTGTGTCCACCAATACAGTGAAAAGGTGAGTCCTCTGTGTCTATCATTACAGTGAAGTAAATGATAGAGCCATGTCCTCTGAGTTTATCAGTAAGTTGAAGGAGGCACGTCCTCTGTATCTATCAGGTTGATAAAGAAAGCGGGTCCTCTGTGTCTATCACTACAGTAAAGGAGGCATGTCTTTTGTGTGTATCCTTACAGTAAGGCCTCTGCCTACAAGTACAGTAAATAAGGCTTGTCTTAACAAAGAAGTGTCTGTCTTAACAAAGAAGGTGGAGTGTCCTCCAAGTCAGTCTGTACAGTGAAGGAGGCGTGTCCTCTATGTTTGTCTTTACAGCAAAGGAAACATGTCCTCTATGTTTGTCTTTACAGCGAAGGAGGCGTTCCCTCTATGCCTGTCTTTACAGCGAAGGAAGCGTGTCCTCTATGTCTGTCTTTACAGTGAAGGAGGCGTGTCCACTATGTCTGTCTTTACAGCGAAGGAGACGTGTCCTCTATGTCTGTCTTTACAGTGAAGCAGGCGTGTCCTCTATGTTTGTCTTTACAGCAAAAGAGGCGTGTTCTCTATGCCTGTCTTTACAGTGAAGGAGGCGTGTCCTCTATGCCTGTCTTTACATTGAAGCTGGCGTGTCCTCTATGTTTGTCTTTACAGCAAAGGAGACGTGTTCTCTCTGCCTGTCTTTACAGTGAAGGAGGCGTGTCCTCTATGCCTGTCTTTACAGCAAAGGAGGCGTGTCCTCTATGCCTGTCTTTACAGCGAAGGAGGCGTGTTCTCTATGCCTGTCTTTACAGTGAAGGAGGCGTGTCCTCTATGCCTGTCTTTACAGTGAAGGAGGCGTGTCCTCTATGTCTGTCTTCACAGCGAAGGAGGCGTGTCCTCTATGCCTGTCGTTACATTGAAGCTGGCGTGTCCTCTATGTTTGTCTTTACAGCAAAGGAGGAGTGTTCTCTATGCCTGTCTTTACAGCGAAGGAGGCGTGTCCTCTATGCCTGTCATTACAGCGAAGGAGGCGTGTCCTCTATGCCTGTCATTACAGCGAAGGAGGCGTGTCCTCTATGCCTGTCATTACAGCGAAGGAGGCGTGTCCTCTATGTCTGTCTTTACAGCGAAGGAGGCGTGTCCTCTATGTCTGTCGTTACAGTGAAGGAGCTGTGTCCTCTATGTCTGTCGTTACAGTGAAGGAGCTGTGTCCTCTATGAGTGTATTTACAGTGCTTTATACTTGTTTACTGGTGTGTGTCTCTGGGTCTCTCTGCAATTACACCACCAAACCACTAGTTGGCAGTGTTTTTTTATGCTACTTCAAGTCTCTTCGCCGCACTCTGGTAAGCTTTTTTAGTGTACAACAAATAATGATTAATGGTCTAGTTGGAGCTGGAGCTCACTGAGTTTTACTGCAACAGAGAAGACGTTGGCGGAGGAGGTCAGTAAGACTTTCAACTCGATTCAAAGATGGACATGTAGAACAAGAAGGTGGACAGTTGTTGCACTGTGGGCCAGTGCAACCAGGTGGACCAATCACAGTCTCTGTGATGTGTAGTTATAAATCTGGGGAGGTGCACGTCAGGCAGTACCTATGCAAGACCTACGGTGTAGACTTGATGCAGGAGAATAAATCAGGTTTTAGTTTCAGTGACAAGGGCGTGGCCTTTGTGTCTATCAGAAGTAGTATTAATTAAGACATATCCTTGAACTCGAACACAGAATACCGTATTGCATCAAATAGTTTTAAAATCTGCTATTCAAAGGCACAACCTTCTCACGCACCCAACACTAACTGCAGCACTATTGGCAAAACCCGTTGCGGCGGTGCTCTCGTAAACGATCCTAACGTTTCCGTGTGAGCCCAGCATGCGTTTTTTATGGTTGGACGGCTAAAGCAGAGCGGGGGGGAAAAAAAAATCAGTGAACATGACTTTGGATTGGGACGAAGTCCAATTCTGATTAGAACACACAATCTGTGATTGTGTTCAGGTGACTGTCTGGCCTCCCGCTGCAGTGTCTGGAAACTCAGACATCAGGCTCCCTGCTCGCGCTCTCCCCCCGCCTCCTTCATGAGCAACACACACACACACACACACACACACACCGCTGGTTCCTCAGATTTGGCTTGATAAGACTTCGGCAAAGTCTGACGTTAACTCGGGCGTCGATCGATAGGAAAAACAAGACTGTAATCCGCCGAATCTGGACGCCGTCTCAAACTCTTAATCTACTTTCAGCATGTTTCACATGCACAGATGTTAAGTAGTTTTTTTAAGGGACACGAGCTCTTTCTTTACCCGCGACAGACCGCTTTAATATAAAGTCTACCGCCGGCAGCCTTTATCGCTTGACATTTAACAGAATTTTCTCACGGCGCTCGGCGAGACAGGTGAGACGGCCGAGCAGAATGAGTGAGCACCGTGCCGCATTTTCCACAGAATGACAAAAAAAAAAAAAAAAATCAGAGAAGCGGCTGTAATTTCATACAAATTGCTTTAAATCAGTGTGGCATGAACGCTCATTATAGGGAATTGCTGATTTTTACAAATTAGAGGTCTTTTTTTTGTATCCTAGCGTTTGTTTGACTTTTGTTACAGGACTGCAGGAATGTTAAATGATTAGTTCCTGAACGAGGTCGAGCCTGACGCGAGTGACGTGCACTCGAGGTAAAGCCATATCATGAAAAATAAGTGACCGTGACGAGATGATAAATGCTAATGTCCTTCCTCTGACGTGGGGGGAGGGGTGTTTGGGTTTCTTGGAGGGGGGTGCAAAACTTACTAGAAAATATGACTTTTTTTTTATTAAAAAAAAAAACAAAACAAAACAAAAAAACACCTGCTCTGTGATTTATCAGTGAGCACAGTACGCTAATCAAGCGTATAAAAGCTGGAGTGAATGTGCGCGGGTGACAGACACTCCCTCATAATAAAGTCACATAAATGAAACATGAGTTAGTTAGTAGGCATGGGTAAAGCAAATGGTACAAATCAGTGTTTAAAAAGCTTTCCTTTTCCCATTTAGAGCAAGTGATTATCATGCCATCAGCACTTGAACCTCTTTATGAAAAGAACTTTGTGTGTGTGTGTGTGCCTTCATCTCTGTCTCGTGTGTAAAACAAACCGATACACGCAAATTATATGCCGATGTGTTTCAGACTAAATCTGTAAATATTACAGAGAAGCAGAGTGAGGCTCTGTGTGTGTGTGTGTGTGTGTGTGTGTGTGTGTGTGGAGCTCACCAGACCCTTTAAAACACATCAATCCATTTATTAAACATTTTTCTTTCTCATTTGTGGTAGCGCCACATCCTCTGTACTCAGCTCTGGAGGGGGGTCGAATATTTATAGGACTATTCAGATGAGCTCTGAAAAGCGTGCTGTGTGTGTGTGTGTGTGTGTGTGTGTGTGTGTGTGTGTGTTGTTGGGGGTAGGGAGAGTAGTGAATTTCATCATTGCCTTGGCGCTGCCAGGCTTCGGCAAGTGTCAGACAGATTCTAATAAAAGTGTCTGGCCCCACGGTGGGCACCGGGCTGGCGCTTGCCGTGCCGCGGCTGACTGCTTGGTATGCGTGGAGCATGGCAGCGCTTCAGCTGTTGCTGGGGGCTTCGTGGTAAAGAGTCACACTGATTAGTTGGCATCGGCCATTGTTCGGTGCGAGACCAAACGGGGGGAGAAAATACAATTAGAGCCAGAGAGAGAGAGAGAGAGAGACGGTGAAAGAGACAGAGACAGACAGAGAGACAGAGAGAGAGAGAGACAGTGTCTGAGGGGAAAGCGATTGTTTTTAGAAAACAGCATTTCTAATGTGGGTAATTTAGCAAAATTAGATTTTTTTAAAAGTTGAACACTCCAGGGAGGATGTAACAAAATTAGTCGTAACACTTAATGAGTTCAGTTCACGGAGGAGAAAAAAAAGAAAGAAAGAAAGAAAGGAAGGAAGGAAGAAGAAGAGCGAGCCGCACTGTACCGAGTGAACCCGGACTACTGCAGGTCTGCTGTTAAATGTCAGGCCACCTTTCCAGCGGGCGCGGATTGCCTGGGTGGCATTAGAGAAATTAATCTGCCGTTCGGTTCTGAAAGTCTGCGCTGATATTATGAGGCGAGGAGGTGTGTGTGTGTGTGTGTGTGTGGATTTAATTCAGCTGCAGAAACTGTACCGGGAGTCAGACTTTGTTAGTGAGGAGGAAAGGAAAAAAAAACAACAACTAATGAGCAATGAGCATGTGTTTACTCAATATGTGAAACTCTTTTAAGGACAAGGTGGTGAATAAATAAAGGAACACGAGGAGAGACGAGCGTAATTGATTGAGGACTGAAGGACGAACCCGATGACTGGGTGAAAAACCGAGACGTTTATTTCATTGTAAGAATTTAATATTGTTTTAATATCGAGCACGAACCTCCTTTTAAGCTCCCCGACGGTGTTTTTGCCTTCTTTTTTTATCCCCCCTAAAAGTCGATATTCGATGCGGCTTCGTTAAGAGAATCGTTAAAGGACTAATCTCTTATTGGGTCGAAATGGCGACTAGATGACATGTTAGCAGTCTACGCACCTTGACGCACACGCAGTGTTTTACTGGCGTTGAGTAACGGAGGTCTGACGACACAGTGTGCTGCCTAGTGGCCTGTTAAGGGAAGAACACATCAACAGCTGAACAAGTTTGATGAAAGAAATATCTTTATTGTTGTAATAAATTTTTTGTAACTTTTATGCAACAACCAGACAATCGACAAGCGGAACACAGATTCACTACAGAACATGCGGCGCGCCGTGAGCTGCGTGGAAAAGGAAAGAGGAGGAAAAAAAGAAAAGAGAAGAAGAAGAAAAAAAAAAAAAAACGAAAAAAGGCGTTGTCTAGACGGCAAACTGCTGTAACAGCAGCTTCCTGGACAGGTCTGTCTGTCTGTCTAACTGCTGCACCGCGCCGTCCACCCTGCTCCGGGTTAGTCCCCGTTCCTACGCCGCGGTCCGGCATCCTTCCTGCGTCTTCCCGTCCTCGGGAGGAAAGTTCTGAGTCGCTCTTGCCCTCCGCCCAGGTCCCAAGAGCCTAACCCGTGATTTTGCATTCACTCAGCTCACAAGTTAGGGTCTCAGGGAACAGGAGAAGTACAGCATGGTCCGAAGAGGTGCAGGGGTTAGAGTGTGTGTGTGTGGGGCAGGGGGGGGGGAAAGAACCAGGAGAACGTCTCTGTCCTCTTGTCTATCAGACATACACACAAGTACAAACACACACACGTACACACACACACACACTCTCTTTCCTGTGTGGCTGCTCTTTGTTCGGCGTCCGGCTCTGTTCGTCTCGGCGGGCCAAAGCTCTGTCTGGTACCGGTTCAACAACACCGGCCCTCTGCAGACAGATCAAGATATAAAAACACACACACACAAGCACACATACTCTCACTCTCTCCCCCTCCTATCCACCCTGATTTTTCACCAGATAACTTGTCCTGCATTCCGCGTTATCCGCTACAATCCGAACGCTGACCCTACCGGACGAGAGCAGAGGACGAGGCAACGCGTCCGCTAAAACAAACGAGTTTAAGAAAACAAAAGAAAAAGAAAAATCCAAAAGAACACGCCTTTGAGACTTTTTCATCTCACCATCAGAACTGCAGCGGCGAGTCCGAGGCACCCTGCTCTGCTCTAACTAGCCTTTGTTGGCTGAGGTAAGCCCCCCGTCAGACGGTCAGTCTCTCTCTCTCTCTCTCTCTCTTCTTTGTCTTCAGAGCCACAGTACTGGTGTGCATCTCTCACCTTGCTGATCTGCTGCGAGCGGCGCTGAATGGAGAGGCAGAGGTGCAGCTCAGACATGGAGAAAAAAGGGGGAAGGACTCGGGATTCGCGCCTCTGGCAAACAAACGATACGGTGTCGGCAAAAAAAAAAAAAAAAAAAGGAAAGAAAAAAGTGTGAGACGCCGAACGGCGGCGGCTGCGGTTCTCCTCTGCTCCCCCTTACACCCCCTCCAACCTGCGCTCATTTAACTCAGACACACACAGCCACTGCGACACCCCCCCGCCACCCCCACCTCCTTTCCTTACGACAGTGGTGCGCTCCGCTCCGCTCCGGACCCAAGTTGTCATTCAGATGTGATCGCCGGATCGATCGGCGGAGACGCGGCAGCGCCGGCTTTTCTCGCCGCCTTCTCGTGAGTCCCAGCATCACACCGGCCCCGGCATCAATTTCAAAAGCACACGCGGCAGCCTGAAATGTCGTTTTTTTTTTTTTTTTCTCTCGCCATGCTTGCATACAAACACATGCACACACACACACACACACCACTACCAACCAGACTCCTCCCCCCCCCTCCCCACAAACAATCAGCCAGCATCCTCCTCCTCCTCCTCGAGGGAATATGGAATGAGCGGACGCTGCCGGAAATGAGAACGGCTCGACACGCGCCTTAAACGACCCCTCCTCCCCGCCGCCTCTCTCGAGCACGCACGGGCACGCCGCCTGAGCCGACACGTATGATTTGTCATTTCAGAGTCGCGGTAAAAGGTAAGAGGAACGAACGTCTGCAAGCGCGCGAGAGTGAGAGAGACAGAGAGAAGGTGAGCGAGCTGTCCCAGACAGAGGCAGGTCACTGAGGTGGGACAGGAGTGTGTGAGGTGAGGAGGCAGTCGTCTACCTACCTACCTACCTACCTACCTCCTACCGTCTACCCCGTCATCTCCTCTCCACCCCCCACCCCATCACCCCATCACCACCACTGCTGCCACCATCAGCGCAATCGCTCTCTCTCTCCCTCTCTTTCATTTCGTACACTCTCTCTCCTGCACCCTAATACCGGAAACGGTCACTCACTCACTCACCCCCAACCCCTCCCCTTTTCACCTAAAAAAAATTAATAAAATACCCGTTTTGATCATTTCCCCCAGCGACCGCCTCCCCGCCTTCTTTCTTCCTCTCCTTCTTTCATTCCTCCTCCAGGTCGCCGCACCTGTCTGGCGTAGAGTCTCTCCAGCGCCTCGTGTGTCTGAGATCCGGTCGGCAGCAGCGTGCCGCGCTGAGCGCCCTCCCTCCCTCCCTCCCTCCCTCTCTCTCTCTCTCTTTCCGTCTCACTTGCTCCATCTCGACTGCTGCAAAGATTCCTCCTGCACTGATCAATCCTTTCCTTTAAGGAAAAAAAAAAAGGTCTCGCAGAATGCATGCACATACACAAGACGCGCAGCCGGTGCAACGCAACGAAACGCCACCACACACACACACACACACACACACACACACACACACACACACACACACACACTCAGGAGGTGTGTTACATTGCTAGAAGAACAACAACAACAACAACAACAAAAAAAAGTATGTTGGATAATCCAGGATTTTACAAATTCCTATAATATCAAAAAAGAAATTTGTGAAAAGCAGATGGATCTTTTATTCGAATGTTCAGGAATAAACTGATCCGCCTCTGGGAAACGTAACTTTTCTTCACACACACACACACACACACACAGAGCGCAGTGCCACGTGACAAAACCACTGCAGTTCATCAAACAACACTTAAGAGAAAAACAAAAAAAAATTGCTCATAAAATCCGTTGGTCAAAGCAGCCACTGGTGTGTGTGTGTGTGTTTTTTTTTTCTTGAAGAGAGAGAGAGAGAGAGAAAAAAAAGCAAAAATAAAAAAAACGAGCAGTCAGTCGTGGAGTCTGAATCAATTCTCTGAGGAGCAGACACATTTGATGAGATGGGATGATGGTTGATTTATCTGTCTGGGAGCGCTCCAGGACGGCCCCGTCTTAATCTCGCAACCTGTGACCTTCTCTCGCGGCTCCCTGCGGCGCGGATGGGGGTCGCGACCCTTTTCGCTGACAGCCGGTCATTGATTATGTGCTTAATGCAAACGCCGCTGCATTGCAGAGCCTCGCGCTCGCACTCTCTCTCTCACAGACACACACACACACACACAAACACTGAAAGGGCTGTGGTTCTGCGAGGGAACTTCGGCTATATGAAAGCTATGCTAAAGATGAAGGAGGGTGGCAAAGTGTATGTGTGTGTGTGTGTGTGTGTGTGTGTGTGTGTGGTGTGCAGCGGCGAGGGCTGGTGAAATCAGCAGGGAAACCTTGAAGGAGTGATGGTGATCAATCAACTCTATTACCGCTCTGGCAGCGTCTGGGCCGGTGGCCAAGCTCATGCACACGCGGACCGTCAGCAGAGGGCCGCCGTCTCACACGCAAACACCATCCAGACAATAAAGCGCGCGCACACACACGCACATTAGCGGCGACTATTAACCCGAAAGCGGATGTGTAAACACGCATACCCGCGCGGCAACTCGAGGTCTTCAGCTCAGCGCCATTTTGTCGAGAAAAAGAGCGTTCTCGCAGCGAGAGCCGACACGTTTCTGCTCACGAGGTTGCTACTATTATAAAGGATCGAGATATATATTAAAAAAAAGTGATAATTGCTGATAGACTCGACGGTGGGAAACTCCAAACTATTTGTTTACAACGTTCATGGCTATCGGCAGACGTCTACTTTTTTTCTTGTCTTTTACAGCCAATACATCTTTTCTCATTAAAGAATTGAAACAGAGCGCAGATATCACCTTAAAATCTGGAATAATCTAATGATAAAGGAAATTATACTTAGAACTTTGATGATCAGGATTATATACATTATGTATGTACGTGGTTATATTTATCGTTTATTTGGATTCGCTTTTTAACGCTGACGTTGCTCGTGCGTCATCTAAATGAACTCTAATATGACCAGAGACGGGAGCTCGAAAAGACGAGACGAGACAGGAAACGTTCTTGTCCTTACCGACATCGATTCGATCCGAACGGGAATAGGAGAAAGATGTTTGTTTGGTTTTTAGAGACGTCGACGTGATCGTTTGTTTAATGAAGGCTACAATAATGTTAAAGGATAATTTGTAAGAAAATCGCAGATGAATGAATGAACGAATGTATACACACACACACACACACACACACACACACACACACAGACAGACACAAACAAGAGAGTAGTGACATGGGGGAAGTCTGGGTGGTGTGAGTCTCCCTCCTTACACACACACACATACACGCACACACACACAGCATTAATGACCATCGTGTCTGGTCCCTGTAGATGACGGTCCGGACTGCAGCCGCTGATCGATCCCATCGATTCGTCCCAGAGGTCGAAGGTCACGGGTATATTGATGGGAGAAAGTGCTTTACGCAGCAAAGGCCAGTCCTGACTCCAGACGGATCGATGACGTCTCAGTCACGTACATCACATGTGTATTAATTTGCGTGTCTCCGCGCGGACACCGGCGCAGCGTATCGCAGTGAGCAGCTCGGATGAAAACCATCTCGCTCGCTCGCTTCTTGGAGACCTTTCCACCACCGCTGATGCTCGGGTCATGTTCACCGACTTGGATGGGTGAAGGGCATCAGGCTAAGCGCTCAATTACACACACACACACAGGCAGACGCACGCAAACTAACAATCAATTCCATCTGAGAACATGCGCCTGATGCCCTGCACCTACGCATCATCCGTGCAGAAGAACTGCTCATGTACTGTACTGTATATGAGGAAAACGAAGATCATCAATAACGCTTTAAATGCTTTACACGTTTCCGCCGTGTTTCTGTACGTGGAATCGATCGATCAGACTGAAGCAATCGATCCCTCATACGCTCTCCTGAAACATTTTCGCCATTTTTAAGACATTTCTTGTCCAGGCTCTGTTTCGGTTTTAAAGTATTATATTTGTATGAAGATGGATTACGGCATCAGGGAGGAGGGATGAGGAACGCGAAGGTCCGTACTGAGTCGAGCCGCTAGAACTTTCACAACGGGAAACGGCAGCGACAAGAAAAGTGAACGTCGGACATCTTCTCAAATGAAAACAGATCGACAACCAGGAATGTAGAATTGTAGCCAGCGGTGGTTGATGTGAGAAAAAACATCATATCATGATCATTTTTTACAATACTTCTATTTGTATATTTTTTCTACTTCTATATTTTTTACTTTATTTAATCAAAAACAGTTATTTACTAAACCATTTTCCTGAACATTATTAGTAAATTTATTATTCATTATTATCCATTTTAAGACTTTTATTCACGGTTTTATATAAATATTTTAACAATAAAAGTTCATTATTAAAAAGATCTATATTAAAAAGATTTCCAGATGTGTTTTAATGTAGCACAATATTGATATTATATTATCATAATGCAAATGTTTAAGAAATCTGATAATTTGGGTAAAAAAAAAAAATCCATTTAGTGTAAGGACTAGAAAGAAGTGAATGTATACAGCATATTGAACTGAATTTTTCAATTTCAATTTAAGAATTAAGGACATTTAGAATTGGAGAATGAATCATAGTGTCCTGTTTACTCGTCATGAAAGTTATGACAATTATGAATTGTTTCACATTTTCATTCGAAAGATGTTTTCACTGTTCACTGTGAGCTCAATAAACAGTTTTTTTTTTTCAAGTCCAAATCTGTTTGAGAAAAGGAGAATTGTCTTTATTTTTCCTTTCCTTTTTTTTTTCTTTGACAAGGACTCTTGTATGCTATTAAATCCTCGTTAAGACCCGAGCCCATTTGTTTGCGAACACTTGAGGGATGCGGAGTCGCAGTGACCGACGGTGGAAGTGAAACAAAAGTGTCTTCTTTCCTGCCCTATCTAATCCCGTAATTTATTTGTTCGGCTATCACATAAATCGAAGCCCAGCTGTAACCAATGAGTTGTAGCTCGGCCCGGCCGCGCCAGCTGGATCTGATTCTGCTGAGGCGGCTGGATTTCTCTGACACGCTTCGCTCTGCTACATCTGGAGGAACCATCGGGGTTCAGGGGGTCAGGACGAAAAAAAAAAAAAGTTTTTTTTTTTTTAAAACAAACTCCTGCGAGTTCACTTCTCAGTGTCTGCCTAGCTTTAGGCCTTAAGCTGAATTTGTTTCTCTTTTTTTAAAGTAAAAAAAAAAAAAAAAAAGTTAAGACAAGGGATTAGTGGTTTGTCAGCAGTTATCAGTGTTTCCACAGCAAAAAGACTCGGGAAGGAAAGAAATCCTGAAGCGAAAAACTTTCCGACCATCTGATTTTATTTCGGAAAAAGATCCCGGGATGATAGACGGAACAGCTGAGCCCGGGATTCGGCACTTCTTCTATCATGCGGAACGTCCGCAGTCCGATCAGCGTCACGATTTAAAGAAACGCCGGAATGCTCAAAAAAAAAAAGGAAAAAAAAGAAAGAAAGAAAGAAAAAAATAATACAATAATAACACATAAGTCTTGTTCCTGTTCATCTGAAAAAGTCAAACAAACAAAACATTTCTTAAAATGTTTGAAAATGTTTGAAAGTTTATAAGATGTGTATTTTTCGCGCAAGATGGCAAAAAGAAAAAATCCTGACCACACACAAAAAAAAAAAAAAAACTTGACAGATGTTTTATGTATTTGCGCAAGGAATCTCAAGGAATAAAACAACTGTACAGTCAGCGTCATTTCACTGTAAGTAACAAATTAATTATTAAAGCAAATGACACTGAAGAGCATCGAACGACGCCCAGGTGAAAAGTTTGGGGTTAGACTGAGAGGTGGAGTAAATGCTTATGGATTTTCATTACAGGACATTCAACCGGATTGGACTTAATGTTAGACGACATCTTGGTTGTGGATGACGTGTCAGTGGTACAAAGTCGATCAAATTCACCTGTGCAGGGAAACAGTCTGCAGTATTAACATGTACAATATCACCGATATCTATTTGATTATACCAGTTCTGGTTGTGTGTGTGTGTTGTTGTGATCTCTGGAAACGTCTGTCACCGAAACAAATTCCTTGTATGTGCAATCGTACGTACTTGGCAATAAAAAGCTCTTTCTGATTCTGGTTCTTAATGAATCAAGCCTGCATTAACACCTCAGGCTGTTTGTTTGTGTGCTTTAATTAATGAATTAATAGCGGTTAAGAGATACACAGCAGCATAAATCTACAATGAAAACTAAGTATGATTTAATCCGGAAGAGAGAATCATCTACGCTGTGGATAGAAATCTCCTGAGGCTTTTGCTCAGACAGTTCCAGGAGAAACCTAGTCACTGAGCAGCTGAGAATCCCAGCAATTTAATATTTAATTATAATATTTATATTATATATATATATATATATATAAAAAATGTTCACAAGGCTTCCTTATTTATGTAACGGGTCTACACACGAATTTCCGCATCTCCTCAGATCCAATTCATATTTATAATCGCGTTTCTGCCGCCCGGGCTTCGAGTCAAAACAGACAGTTATACGACGTCTCAGTGTCCTGATGAATGATTCTCGGTGACTCGTGCTCCTAAATCAATTGCGCTGACGTCGGCAGGTTTTGCTTCATGACGGTGGGGTGAAGCCGCGCGGCGGGATTTCAGAACCTCCTCCGTTGTTTTTTCCTCCGCTCTCCGGTCCGCTCGAATGTGCTTTACAAGCAGTGGCGTGCGGCCAAAGCAACCCAGTGTCCTCACTCTGCGGAGACAGCGCCCGTGCCGTGCTGAGCGGGAGAGCGAGAGAGAGAGAGAGGGGAACTCGGGTCCGGGGACGAGCCGTTCTGTACGCCTGAGCGCACGCTGCAGAAGATACTCCGCGTTTTCCTCGGCGTGACATAAAGCCGTACGTATATATCAAAGACGCAATGCAGTGCGGAGACCGTAACACGGAGACCTCTCGGCATATGGTTTAGTTCCAGCGCTGCGTTCCGTGCGGCCGCGCCTGCGTCTGGATTCTGTCCGTAAATCACTGGTTTGCAGCGCTGGGTAAAATGTCAAGGCCTGGTGGGATGAAGGAAGCCTTCACTGAGGCTGTGCAAACACACCAGGCAGTGAAGGATGAAAATGACTCCCTCATGTAAGCTGGATCGTGTGTGCGTGCTGATATCCAAACCTAATTTCATCCCGGTTTGCTGTATTATTATTATTATTATTATTATTATTATTTAATAATAACGATGTGTGGTCGGGTCGGTCGAACGAATGGAAATGCAATGTGAACAAAACTTGGATGAGATTTCAAGAAAGGTTTTTCCGTCAAACATTTCATTACAGACGTGATGCATCATCGTGATCGCTGAAAACACACACACACACACACACACACACACACACAGAAAGGCAGGCAGCAATCATGCGCCCTAATTTTACAAGTGCCTCAAGTCTGTGGTGTCAAATATTAAGCATGTTAAACAGAGAAGTGCTCGATGCTCCTGGAGTCCTTTAGTTCAAACCACGAAAAACACTACACTGCAAATCATCCTGTAATTTGTAGATTGATTGCACGATCTCAGCTTAGCCTATTTCCTTTCTGAGACGTTTTTGCGTAAAAATGCCGTAATCAAGTGAAGTGATTCACTCGTGTCTGTTCATTACACCTGCAACTGTTGGCGTACGCGTCTTCTCGATTGCCGCGGATAAAGTGTCACGGATGTTTCGGCGAAAAGGGTTTAAAAACAAACAAACAAACAACCCAGGGATGGCGCGTCATCAGCACTGGACGATTACTGAGGAAACAGGAATCAGCCTTTTTGATCTGTTTTAATTTTACATTTAGTATTTAGAATGTAAACAGCCAAAACAGAGTATTGGTGCTAAACAAAGTGTCTCACCTACTGTAGGTCTGTAACTTTTTTTTTTATTCAAATCTTTCAACGATCTTAACTGTCATTCAGATGAAACTTTTCACATGATTTCACAGGAAAAGACGTAAACCTGAAAAAGCGTATTACTCTAAAATGCAAAATTGTTACAACATTGCAACACGGATTTGACATGGTTACGGACACTACAGATTTAAGCGACAACTTTTACAGGTCATACGGTTCTAGAAGGTTCCACCTATGAAATGTGAATAATTTTCATTGTAAATGATTATTGTTTACATTATAACGCTGGAAAAAGGCCATTTTTTGTGGCACATATAAAATCATCTCTCCAAAACGGCTGAAGTTTTAGTGAAGCGAGATCGGTCACTTCCATGTTGCATAAACTTCAGGAGTAGCTTCTTTGACGCAAACATTTTCTGTATTATATGTATAAAATAAAAAAATAATAAAATACTGTATTTTGGCCAAAATCGAAAGCAGATAAAAAAATATTCAGAAAATAGAAAAAATGTTACAAGAAGCAAAATTGTTTTTGAAAAATTTTAATTCAAAGTGCTGCTACAAGAAAAAAAAAAAAAAAGTTTTTTTTTTTTTTTGGGACAATCCTAGGAACTTTTGTTAAAAATATTTTGTTGCTGCGTGAAACCCAGTGAAACTCGTACTGTAGTTTCAGCACTGCTCGCTGTACAGTACGTCTCCGTCGCTTGCTGTTTAAAGACTCGCGGTTAAAGACCCAGAGATCACGTTGTTATGTTTAAAGTTAACACTAACTCTAACAATAAACTCATGACCTGTATCTGCACGATTATATTACGCTGCTGCTACACGATTGACTGTACAGGACAAACCCACAACATTCCACACATTCATTCTTGGTTAAGCATTTATCTATCTGTCCTTGCTCACATTCAGCAGGCATTTGACAACATTTTGGAAAATTCACTCCCAAATATTCCCTGTTGTTTATTCTCTGATTTTATTGCAGTGAAATCTTTCTATTTTTCTATTTTTTTTTTTTACTTCACAGGCAGTCGTACTGTATAATCATTTCAACTGCATATCGTACTGTGTATGGTTGTGTATGTGACAAATACAATTGTAATTATTGGTCATAGTAAATAAGGATGAATATGCTTTAAAACCTATTTAAACAGCCTTAGAATTAATACTGTTCCAGAATCACACTGCATTGGGAAACTAATCAAGATTGAGATTTTAATACTCGGCCAAAACATGGTATCGGTGCTAAAAAGTGTCTCATGTACTGTAGGTGATAAAGTGAATTTACAGATAGGATCATGTAACACCATTTTTTAAAAATAATACTTAATGCTTCTTATCTCCTGATCCATACTCATTCATGTTCTTATAAGATCAAAAGAAATACGTTTACTGGATACAATTTCATGCCCTTTTATGTTTTCGTGTCTTTAACGGTTGTTTTTTTTTTTTTTTTACTAAAATCTTTCGATGATCTTGATTGTCGTTGAGATGAAATTCTGAGAATTTAGATTTCATATGAAAAAGCCATAAACCTGAAAAGGTGTTTTATTCTAAAATGTGCAAGTTGTCCAAGATGGTTACGGACACTACAGATGTTTTGCCTTTTAGGAGTTTACCAAAAACAATCTCTTTTCAACTTAGGCAATAATGTGCTTTTAGAAGCTTACACTTAATTTTAGTATCAATACCCATGAAGAAATATGAATAACTTGCATTTTAAATGATTATTGTTTGAAGCGAGACAGTATGACACTGATATAAAACGGCCATTTTTGGGGAACATATAAAAAAAATCTCTTTAAAAAGGCTGAAGTTAGCAACTTGAAATTTTTGGGGAAGCAGGAACCGTCACGTTCATATTGAATAAACTGCAGAAGTAGCTTCTTTGGTGCACACACATTCTCTGTATTATATGTACGGTATAACAATCAGCAAGAATACGATGTTTTTTTGGCGACTATATTTGTGCAGCTCTATGTCACTGATAGCTAGTGCTAGTTAGCACAAAATCCCCTGCTGATGAACTGATGATGTGATTATTAAACCTGAACCAACAGTTTAACTGACGAGAGTGAAACTTTGATATCCACCAGCCTGACGCTGCTTTGCCTATAAACAGAGCCTCGGATACGGTGATGAAATCCATAACTGGTCATGACAAGCGGAGGAAAGCAAAACAAACCTCTCAGACGGCACACCGATACTGTGCACGGGAGTAAAACTGAGAGAATGTCGCTGACCTTCAGCGCCTGATGTAAAAGATATTTCTTCTTTATTTGATGCTTTTGAAACGTGCTTTAACCTCTGAAGGCGTGTGAACTCGGAGAAAATTACATGCCTTCAATCCAAATGCGGGTTCAGCACGGATCGAGACATAATACTGCCTTTTATCATCAATGATATCAGCTTCAGGATTGATGTGCAAAGAGCGTACGATAAGAAAACCACACCACGAGGGATTCTTCGCCGCTGCAGTTCAGCCTGTGTGTTTGCATTGTAGGTGTATTTGTATTACATTACAGCCTTGTGTGTGCTGTGGACTGTACACACACGAAGCGGCGGATTAAACTGCTAAAAAAAAAAAAAAAATTATATATTAAATATATATGTATTTTATATACAACCCTGCCAAATACCACTAATTGTGAGCGTGGGCTCCCCCTCGAGAAGGGGAAAAGTTAATTAACCCGCCGCATTAAAGGATACCGTAATGTGAATTCCTCTGTCACTTCGTATTAAGCGGTTAAGAGGCTTGTGTGCTCACAAACTTTTTTTTTTTTTTTTTTCCTGCATGTTTTAAAGTGTAAGCTACAAAACCCTGCACATCCACACCAATTACTCGCATAATACTTTACGTTTTTTGATTCATGAATTATTTCAAGGAATGCGCCGGACGCTTATCGGGTGCACCGGATGTGTTTAGTGTGATTAATTAAACATTGTCATTAACATTTAAAAAAAAAAGGTAATTTATCTGGCTCAGTGAAGCTATTGGTCTTTAGTTGTGTAACTCGGACACAATCACATTAAATATGAACCGCTCGAATCGTTCAAGGCCGGCGGTATTTCGATTGTTTTTGGGTTTCTGCTAGTTCTAATGTTTGTAATGAGGGAGATACTGTGTGTTTGTAAGAAACTACAGGCTCCGCCCACCCACTTTCCCCCCCAAAACTTTTGTACAATTCTTACTTGAAAAAAAAAAAAAAATAAAACAGAAATCTAGCTTTGTACCTGAATTTTCTATCACTCAAAATTATTTGGCTTTGTGTTGCTTTTACACAGTATTACTTTTAAGTCAGTATTACTGAAATAAATACACTTTTCTAATTATTTTTAATGAGTTAACATAAACATACTACTTTTTTTTTTAAACCGTTCTTTAACACTGTTCAGTTTTTTTCTAATCTGAAATATTTCACTTGACTTGAAATTCAGCTAATGTATATGTTTAAATCTTTAAAACCTTTTTTTTTTTTTTTTTTTAGTTAATGCAGATTTCTACAGTATGTTGGACAGTAATGAATAAAACACACTGAAACACGGTTCTAGGAAAATAACACAAGTTGGGGTAGTTTGATAAATTCGCACAGATTATTTTACCATAACAGCACATACAAAAGTTTTTTTCCCCCTCGTTTAACATAGCAACCATTCCAATTTTTGTATTTATTAACAAATGACGTTCTATTTTAAAATCATTTACAGTTATGTTTAACGTTTACAAAACAAATTACTTCCTGATATCATTTACATTACATCATTCCTTCATCACTCAAATTTTTGATTTCTCTTGAAGTATATTAACGGATAAGCCACAAGCTAGAACTCCTCTATCTAGTGTTTCAGATAAAACTGGAACTGGAGACTCCTTCCATGAATTTCAAATAGCCACTTAATCACTTAACAGACGCTTCACAATATCAATGGTGATACACTGTTCTTTGTTAAACAACACACTTTTATCTATTTATCGACATCCTTAGATGATACCATGCCATGTGATCGACTTGTTCTCATAGTAACAATGACGTATTAGCAATTCAAGAGCCATAATATAAACCGATCATTTCAGTCATAATCGGAGTCAACACCCCTTTTTGTTAAGGGGAAAACTTTCAACACATACCCGGGTACGCTCTATAATTTATGGACATTTAGGAAGAACGATTGTCTTGAGCAACATAATGGTAGTTTCTTGCGACGACGTCTCGGTGGAAAGCGCGGTGGAGCGTTATTAGCCCCTAATCGCTTCAGTACACGATCAGAATGTGAAGAAACAGGAGGTAAAAGCGAAAGCAAATGGGAAACACCTGGTCAGAGCCAACCTCAGGGACGGGCAGAGCTTTCTCCAAATGCAAACTCATCAAACGACTGAATCACACACACACGACCTGAAAGTGAGACTTGACATTCAAACGCTATTACACCGGAATTTGCCGGAAATAAATGTATATCACATACTCAAACTCAGTTCCCGTAACTCAGTGAAGCAAACGCTGTGGATGTGTGTGTGTGTGTGTGTGTGTGTGTGTGTGTGTGTGTGTGTTATTTATTTATTTTTTTATTAGTATTAAGTCAGACTGCAAGGTTCCTTGTTTAAGGGATGTTAAGGACAAAGGTCTCGCCGGACGGCATGAGTGTACTCCAAGGAAAGCTAGAAGGTTGTACAGTTAACTCCCATGGTGTAATTCTAAACCATACAACCTACTACCTCAACCTGGATGCACACGGATTCTTCTCGCCTCCGCAGGCCGCTCCGATGTCTGGACTTTTACAGCCGGAGCTTGAAATGGAAAAAAGAAGCTATCATGTTGTAGCACAACACTCATGTTTTTAAAAAATAAACCGGTTTCCCAAAAGATTTCCATATGCTAATTGAGGAGATGGTGTGCGCCGTTCCATTGAGGCACTTGTTCGTGACGTGACTTATTCAAAGATAAAAACTAAACTAATCCACTGCGATGAAATAAAAGTAAAACAAAAAACAAAAAACAAAACAAGGCCGACTGCACCGCAGTGACAGAGACCCACAGAAGCGAGCTTGGGTTACCAGATTTACCACAAGATCGGATCTACGGGTTTATGTCAAGTGGTTCGCCTTTATAAAAATAACAAATAACAAAAAACAACAACAAGAAACGCCTTCGAGAAAGACTGGCGAAAAAAACAATACAAGAACAAGTTAAACTACATACTGGACAACAAAAGCGGCTGAAGTGTAAAACTTGCTACACTTCTCATTTCCCTCGAGTGCGAGCTCCGCGATGACGCCCGGGTCTGAGGAGATCTCTGAGTGATGGTCTCGTGCGCGGTATTTCTAGTGATGCGCCCAGTATAAGAGATTAAGCTGGGAAGCTTACCTGATGTAGCACAACTCCAGATGTGTATCATACGCACGCAGCTCATCCTGCTGAAGAAAACAAACACACACACACACACACACACACACACACACACACACACACACACACAAAGATCTCTGTCAGTCATCAATCACCACATGAGACACATCAGACCAAACACTTTGATATCGTGTTGTAATTACATAGTTATAACTACTGTATTTCAGAAAAGTGTAATATTACATGACGGTATACAATTCTAGCCTTTACAATGATTACAACATGGAACTTAAAGACAGAAAGAAAGGAAAAAAAAGAAAGAAAGAAAGATGTGCAGTTCCACTGAGTACTAGTTACATGACTCGACAATCTATACAAATTCTTTTTCTTCATTAACAAAACAAGTTCAGTAGCACTAACAAAGTTCAGCAGCAACCTGCTCTGACAACCACTTGCCGGTGCTGTAACATGGTAACACTGCGCGCACACACACACACACACACACACACACACACACACACACACACACACAGTGGTTTTACCAGAGAGCAACAAAAAAAAAGGAAACACTGCCAAATGAAAACAGCTAACGTTCAGTCGCTCTGACCCAAAAACGAGACAATCACGTGGACTGGAGCGGCGTGGACGAGGACGTGGTGCTAGGGATGTTTTAACAATTCCGAAGTCTGCGCCAGCTTCCCAACACTTCACGTACTCATCTTGGACATTCGCTCGCTTTTTCGTTTGAATATTTTAAAAGCGCTCGCTTCCTCTGACGCGTTTCCCTTCACCGTCCGGAGAGAGAAAAGTCGCAAGATTTGGTGAGAACAAGAAAAGAAAAAAAAAAATAAAAATAAAGAAACGGGTGCCGCACCAAATCGTTCTGAAATCAGCCTGGAGTAGAGTCCGGAAATCTTGGCAAATTCAGGTAAACACAGGTCTGCACTGTGCTGCATCGTCCGCCATTTTCTCAGGCATCGAAAGGCAAAAAAAAAAAAAAAGGGAAAGAATTCTCTCCGCTTTCCAAGTTTCCCTCTCACTCTCTCTTTCTATCTCTCCCTCACTCTCTCTCTCTCTCTGTCCTGGCTCATGACGAAACCCCAGCCGAAAGGTCAAGCGGTTCTCCCGTTCGGGATCAGAGAAGCATTCCACCGAACCACTCGGTTGACAGTGTGAAGACATCTTTTGTCTAAATCAAAACCCTTCGCCCTGCCTACCCCGAAAAATTCGGCAACCTCCTGGGGAGAAACAGAGGGGAGGGAGCGGGTAGGAGTGGTGTTGGGAGTCATGGCAACCTCCACCTGGCACGCTGCCCGTCATCAGTGCATGGAGTGTGAGCGCCGGCTTGCGTGACGGAGAACAGGAATGCTCCGCTCTGTCCAAAGTCGGGCTGATATTTTCATGACCAGCGACTCGGTTTTCATGCGCGCACACAAGTGCCAGAAGTGAAGTCTTGTGAAAATGAGACGGTGTCCCGGATCAACGTGCGCAGATGTCTCGCAAAAGAGAGAGAGAGAGAGAGAGAGAGAGAGAGAGACAGAGGGAGAGAAAAAAAAAAAACCTTAATTTGTTGGAATTCCTATGAACTGTGTGAGATCTCATTACATGGGTAGCTGCTGCTGATTGCTGGCCAAACTTTCACAAACCCAGACACACACACACACACACACACACACACACACACACACACACACACACACACACACACACGGACCCCAGAAATCTGCTGCTCTGGTTGCAGACGACAGGTGAGGCAGACGCTCAGACCCCGGAATGTGGCCTGAATCTTAACTCGTCCCGAGGACGCGCGAGTCAGACGACTAACGTGCCGCAGAAGAGACATATTTCAAAGCCTCGTTACGACGCTCCGCCTTCCAAACGGAAACGCGTTCGATTAGAAGATGGCGGTACGGAAACAGTCTGCGATTCTGTTCTCTCCAACAATCGGTTCGTTCTGAAGCGCTGAGATCTAATTGAGCGATGGGCTAATTATCACGCGATTAGGCGGATGCCGATGTGAAATTATTATGAGAAGGAGTCTTAACGACTTTCGCGCAGTTAATTCGAGGAACGCCATTGATCCGGTGTCACGTTATATAGACCAGGCGTGTCAGATTGCGATCCTACACCTCCGCCGAAGATGCTTCGACCTCGGCTCGCGTTGCCGATACAACTCGGCACCGGGCGCAAACAAACAAATAAATAAATAAATACATGAATGAATGAATAAAATTCGATGTGTTTACGGAAATAAAACAAACGTGTTACTCTGGAGCAGGTATACAATAGGTCTGCAAATAATACTCGTCTCGTCCTGTATCTGTTCCAATTTCCAGACAAACTGTCCTGGGATCTATTTTTGGGTTTGTATTAAACATACGTAACACGAGTGATATATGGTGTCTACGTTTATGATCGGAGCAACAACTACAAAGGGATTATAAAATCCCTGTGGTGTACTTGTACTTAAAAGCTTTTACTTAAAGCTGCTGTTTTGTCTCCACGTGCCCCACTCAGACTTGGGATTCCATTCGATGACCTTAAATCACCGCGGTTTTGAACTCAATACCCTCCTCTACTGGCAACAAATAAGTCTAATCGTTCGCTCGAGAGTTTTACGATCCTGACCCGATAATGTCTGTCCCCCCTCGGCCCTTTTTTCATTTCCCCCTAACTGACAGACGAGCATCGGAGAAGTCTCTCCAGAAGCGAGAACGTGCTGTGGACTGTTTCATGGGCCGGACGGGAAAGTATTATGAGCCGCGGCGCTTTTAGACCGACATTCCTCAGAGAACGAGAGAGAGAGAGAGAGAGAGAGAGAGAGAGAGAGAGAGCGATGCATGCCAGGCCTCGGCCCTGTGGAATCCAGCCCACAAAACTCGATATGTGGATTCAATTACCCTGAGCCCGTCGGCTTTGTGCCTGCATCGGCAGATAGCATCGGAGCTAACGCTCTTCTGCTCCCGCCGCCCGTAGACCAGCATCAGGGATTATAGGAATGCACTTTATTTAAGGTGAATTATCTTCCCTGAGGACAAAATTTTTTATTTTTTTTTTAAACGACGAGGAGCATTTTGTTTATTTCTCTCAACTCGTGACAGCACCAGTCGATCAACTGGTAGAAGACGTCTACTTGTATGCATTGTTCCATATTGATGAATGCATTTATTTATTTATATTTATTTATTATGATGATGATGATGATGTCTGGGAAGTGTATGAGCTAAAGCATAACAAAAAAAAAAAAAATGATGTAAACAAAAATTGTCGGGAAAAAGGCATAAAAAAAAAAATCAACCACAAACCTGCCCTCGACATGTCATGACTGGGCTTGTGAGGATTTTTTGAGCAATTTTTTTTATTAGCAATACTGCGACTGAAAGATAAACCGGCAAACAAGAAGAAAAAAAAAACAACAACGAAAAACAGCTCCTTTAACTCTTTACACCTTTCAGATATTCATTATAACTCACTCAACTCAAATTGAAACTTTTCCTATTCATTTTTACTGCAGTTGATGAATAACACACACACACACACACACACACACACACACACACACACACACACACACACAGATCTCAAATAATATGCCTCGAGATGAATAAATGGAAAATCCAGGTGAAGAAGTGAAGCGGAGAACGAAGTACTGTGTTCTAGTACAGTACGTGAAATACCTTCGGAAAGATCACTTCACACACACACACACACACACACACACACATACGCTACATGGTGACGTTAAAGAGCGCCCAGGTGTCCGGGCCCGGGTCTGAGAAACTTGTCTGAAAGGTGCAGAAGTGTTAAGATAAAGTCTTTCAGTGTCACTTGAGATCTTTGAGAATTTTTTTCTCCCTTCACGTGTCCTGATTGGCTGCGAGACGAGACTCTGTAACGTGCTGAAGTCAAGCGGTTCATTCTAATAACTCATCCATATGACAGGCCTCATGACTCACTCAGGGCCGTCCAGCGAGGAGCGCAATCTAATTTAAGCGCCGGAAAAAAAAAAAAAAACACTTCCACGTGTGTTTTCCTTCCATACAGGCGAGTGACAATCTAACGGAAATTATCCTGGCTCTACTATGCTGTGTGTGTGTGTGTGTGTGTGTGTGTGTGTGTGTGTGTGTGTGTGTGTGTGTATCTGTCTATCTATCTATAGATGTGTGTGTGTGTGTGTGGTGTTTATTTCCTGTCCGCTTAGATGTAAGCAGCGACGCAAATCCATACAAAGGTCTCGTGGAACATTCCTATCAAAAGAATCGTTCCATCCTGCCCCTGTGGGCGTGGTCAGTTATATGATAGCTCCGCCCCCGTCCGCACCACACGAGGGCTTTGACCCTTTTGATTTTTCCCGTTCACCCACACTCAACCCAAAATAAACATATGTTAGAGAGAGAGAGAGAGAGAGAGAGAGACGCTCTTGAATAGCGTTAGAAAAGATTACAACGGTAACCGTGTGCATGTGACTGCGGGATTAATAAAGGAGGCTCACAAGTGGTCCAACACCTTACTAACACATTTTTATGGGTTTTGGGCGATTACAAGCTCTTAGCGAATATGAGCCAGAGTTTCCTATCAGAAAATAAAGTTTCATTCCAAACAGGCAAGAAACGATCCTAGTGGAACACTCGTACAGCAAGGCTCATTTGGAAAGAACGTGTATTATTATTATTAAAGGTACAGAAATGTGAAGAATCCATGTTTTAATGACTTAGAAAAAAAAATGTATCTGCAAAAGATGTTTGGAACTTACGCGGTAATTAATAACAAAAAGGCATGAACGAAAAAAATATATATATACATAAGTAGAAATTTCAAACATCTCCAGGCCATCGTTTATGCACACTCATCGCGCTCATAATAAACATACATAAATTATGCATTACGCGTTCTCAAATATTCCACCGGGGAAAAAAAAAATAATAATTCATCGCTTGAACAGAAACAGGAAGTGCGCCCCTTCTTCTTGATTAATGCTTCACGCTGCACCCGCATCTTTGTGCTCGTGACCTCCTCCCCCAGCCTTGATGCCCCCCCCCAAAAGGACAATTTCATATCCAGAAAAGCAGTCGGCTCAAGGTCAAAGTTCAACAGGGACCAGAAGGAGAAGAAAAAAATAATAATAATACAGCAAAAAAAAAAAAAAAAAAAGGTTTTCCCACAGGACAGGGTAAACCATTACAAACCAGACAGGGGGCGAATATCAGACAGACGTCCCTGTAATGTGAAACAGCCATAATGCGGTGCCACCATCGTGTCGGGACGAACCAAGTGCGCGAGGCGCAGGGTTGAAGGGGGGGTGGTCAGAGAAAGAAAACGCAGTCGATCGATACTCATTGCATTTACTTAACTGTGGTTATTTATTGGCGTAATCCAACATTGTCAGCAGGCGTGATGGATTATCATATCATTTCATATCAGATATCATATCGTGCATTTTTTATGCGCCTTATCAATTACATGCACAAACAAACTAACAAATAAACAAAAACACCAGGAATGTTTCACTGCAGTCGTGTGCACATGTCCGGCGTGTCTGAGCTGGATCGCTCCCGGAGAAGAAAAACAAACAAACAAACAAACCAAAAAACAAACAAAAAAAAAAACGAGATGTCAGACGTTTATTTTCACGTGCCTTGTTAATCTTCAGTGAAAGCCTGCACGGAGAGAGGGATCTAAGGCTCTTGAGGAACATTATATCCGCATCTTATTCTAGAGGGCTCATGAGGGAGGAAGTGTTATTTCGGTCTCAAAGCCAAATAGATTTGCAGTGAGGAGCTTCATCACCGCTAATTTAATATTGCCTCGAGCAAGGTAAGAAAGAGCAACACGCAGGTTGAAGAAGTGGAGTCGAGCCGGTTGTACGCACGCGTGGACGGACAGACAGACGGACGGACGGGCGGGCGATGCTTGTGCGAGCTTTGAACATGAGAGCATGGTCTGCTTCAGCTGCTCTAACAAATCACAGAGAGGGGGAAAAAAAAATGAAAAAAGAAAGAGTTGATGGTGGACTGGTTAAAACGTGTGCTGCCGCTGCTGATGAAAACAATGAAGCAGCTTGCACATGTAAAATGTAATTTAGTAAAAAGCGTCCATTGCCCTAATTTTTCTGGGGTAAAGCTCTGTGGGGAGAAAAGGGGAAACAAAAAAAAACAAAAAAAGGAAGGTGGAGGGAAAGGTATGTCTTTGAAAAAGAGATAGTCAGTTTCCCAATGGAAAGAGGCCAAGCCTTCTACCTTTCCTTAAATGCTTGCAGAGGTTTGCCAGGCAACGAGCCAAGAAAATGACTTTGTTTGACCCGACTGCCAATCAATTCGGGTAGCGCGGGCCCAGACTAAACAGGCACTTTTTTCGGCGAGCGCCATTGGCTGCAGCTGCCTCCCGTGGGCGGGGACGAGCGCAGAAACCAGGCTGTTGACAAGGGAAAAGGGAAGGAGAGAGCCTGTGCACGACACATATTGGGAACACGTGGCCAATCGGAGCGCGGATGATTACTTGACCAAATTACTCCATTAAATGCGTCGTTAAAACAACAGCCGATGTCATAAGTTAATCGGATGCCAGTGGAGGAGGTGACTGCCGCCCTGCTGCATTCCTGTCGCTTCCATAGACAGAAAGCTTCACCTCGGTGTTTGTGTGTGTGTGTGTGTGTGTGTGTGTGTGTGTGTGTGTTGCTAGGCAGAGTAAGCTTCCTAGGCATAAGTGTTGATTTTAAAAAAAACAAACAAAAAAAAAACATAAACCTACTATGAAATTTTTTTTTTTTTTTAGAGCTGCGCTCTATGTTTAACCCCTTATTTCCCCGCGTGGGGACGAGCTGGATTAGTCAAGGCTCCATTAGTGGTGAGAAATCAGTCCATTAAAAGGGAAGTCCCTGATAACAATGTCACAGCAGGAGTAGCGCTAATTTAATTAATGCCGACTTTCAGAAGGCGAGGCATCTCTTTGAGGGGCTCAGCCAACCCAAGGTCTCTCTTAAGCCCTGTTCAATAAACCAAGACATGACTTTGAGCCTTTGTCTTATTTTATTTATTTATTTTGTGCAGGGTCAGGAATGTAAACGCATTCAATTAAAACGGGAGGCTTAATCAGGTTCTGTATAGGAGGCATCGATTACCTGGACCAAATACTGCTCAGCATGAGACACTTGTTCTCTTAACCAATCGATGCGTTATGAATTCCAAGCATCTGACTTTGGCAGAGCACGGACGATACGTATCCGCTGCCATGTGACTTCATCAACGCGCTCGAAATCGATAAATATGGCGCACGCCGTGGACTGAAATCGCATCGCCTTAATTGACCCGGACGGACGAAATTCATTTGAATGATGGCAGGTTTTTAATGGCTGGTACTTTATTCGGTGGTTTCATAATGCAAATCTTCGCAATGGTTAACTGGCTGGGTTATCTGACTCTGATATTTAGAAATAACATACACAGATAAAACTAAGGAAATAAAAAAAACGCTGTGCAATCAACTTACTGCAGTGAAATCACAAGGATTTGGTTCTGCAAAAAAACATTGTATACTGTAATAAAAGAGCTTTGCACCGCCAGTGTGAACAGATTGACTTTAGGAAATGCTAAGACTAATCTTAAGCTGCTCGTGAGCATAAAAATAACAAAGTAATATAAAATTAACAGTTATCACACAAACCTTAAATAAACACCAATACAACAAAAACATTTGAAATGCAGCTATAATTAAGACGACGCATTAAATAAACGTGATTCATAAGTTTGCAAAGTTACTAAAACGCAAATTTTTAACATGAACCGAACAAACGTACTGCCTTCGTTTTGTTACATCCTGGCCGTTTTAGTGCTCAGTCCCAGGCGAGGTGAGTGAAATTTGCTTTAAAATGTAAAACTATATAAAATTACGAGCTTAATAAAGACCGAGTCATAAAAACATACAACCCACAGACTATTTATGGTATTTACATCCACGTCACGGCCTGCTTCTTTCCGCCATCCGTTCAAGTACCCAAACTTAACGCTGAACAGGATTAAGCATTAAGAAAAGAAAAAAAAAGAAAAAAAAAAGCCTTTGGTACCCCCCCCATCCCATCCCCCCTGAGATGTTGCCGACTCAGCAAAAACGCTCGGAGAACCACAGCAGGAATGATACACAAAGGCGTAATTATAATTCTCCTCTGAGCTATGTAGGAAAGTTGCAGAACCAAAATTGCTTCGCATTTCTAGAGGAGGAAAACAATGACCTTCTCTCGGCCCCGACAAAGATGTAAACAGTCTAGGTAGCATTTATATGCGCAAATTAGTGTTTTATAAAGACAAAGACCCAGGTGAAAGGACACTGTTGATCGTAGAGCAACAGTGAGGAAATTTAAATAAAAAGATCTTCTACATGACATTGCTGCTTGTGGCAGAAAAACAAAAAAACGCACTGAGGATTGACGAGAGCGCTTCAGCCCACCAGAAGATTTAGTCAAATTACACCCTTCCTGTGTAGTTCTGGTAAATTATGATGCACGCGCCGTTGTGTCATGGAATTCTGGATATTTGGTAAAGTTGGTATCTGAGTCACGTGCAGGAAAATATGAGCCGGACTGGTCCGGAGGTTTTGTTATTCCCAAAAAGCAACCGTCTGCGGATGGATTTGCCGCTATTTAAAAAGCCCCACTGACACACAAGCACTGATGCTATTGCCCGGTCTGGATTTCCTCAAACTGCCAAACGAGGAAGAGAAGTTCAAAATATATGCTATGTTCTCAAGACCGCAGTAAAAATGTTTGCTTTTCGTTATCCTTCCAGCTCATATTAGTGTATAATCAAGACTTTATGTTGGTCCAGTATTTGGTGAAACGGTCCAACATGTGGTCGGCTCTCCAGAGCTCCGTAGAGTACGCGACGTCAACAGGAACTGGCTGGTTTCAAAAAACTTGTGGCGTTACCACTGGGTCCCCCTGCTGTGTTACACGTTCTCAGCCTCTTTTGTTTGGTGTTAACCCATTAGATCCCACATAAGAGGCCATTGAGACAAGTGTCACGTACCCTGGGGGGCCACTTTGTTTGGAACAAAGCCCTTAAATGGGTTACACACCACTGCAACCGATCCTCCCCGGTTGTTTCGTTGGGTATGTATTATTCTTAGGGCATGCTCTTAAACAAAACATTAAAGGTGAGGTAGGTAATGTCAAGTGACATCCGCTTTAGTCTCCGACTATCTATCAGCGGCGAGAGGTCTACCTTGGAACTTTCCCAAGCTTTGCGATTTTTGATTACACAAATTCACAACCCAATTTCAAACCATTTTTAGCATTTTTAAGGTCTTTAAAAGTTGACGAGTCCATTGTGGAATTCTCTTGGAATGCAATTTTTCAGAACTGAACGAAACGTGGGAAGGCTGGTGTATTGTTACACACAATCAGGCAGCTGCATGACATTTGTCTCTACATGTTACGAACATGCTTTGTGCTAAAACTTGGCCGTTTCCTGCGAACTTTTTCAGTTTTCAGCAACAGTAAGAGACAACGATCTTGAACAGCTTGCAGAGGCCGCTCATTATGGAAACGGCTTTACACCCTATGTTAAAGTAAACACGACACTGCTGTAATTACTGCAAATCTGTCGTCGATGATGAATGACGGCTGGCCTTGAGACCGATGGCAATTTAGCATTTTAAAAATAGCTCGTGACGTGAACAGGTCGGCGAAGCCGTGACTCCGAAGGTCCCTGCGTATATTTATATAGGAACGGACACGCCGAGGGCTAATGAGGCCCGGTAACCCAATTAGTACCTTGTCCTCATCCTGCTCCAAACTAGACCTTGATCTCCAGAGGCTGGAGCTGATCCTGAAGCTGGTGCAGAGATCAACCCCTCCTAGTTGCCAAAGCACACAAGACCTTGGGCTCGAAAACTAGAACTAAAAGAAAGCCCTGGATTCATTTTGCAAACAAATTCGATGGTTTAAATAACGGGTTTTCACAGAGCACGTCGAGCGCAATATCGTTAAACGCCATTGTATGTGCAGGCTAATGTTTGTGTTTGATCTTGCGGCCCTGTTGGAGTGCTCTTGACTCTAACCAGTGGCGCTCTTAAACAGAGATCAGACGAACGCCTCTGCTTTTCAGATAGTTTATGAAACATGAGGGACTCTGACAGGGCGCACAAAGACAAGTTTCCTCTCGTGGTTCCGCTAACAAAGTCCTCTCTGTCCTCACCTTAAATCCCTTTTGGCACAAATTCCTGATTCCTTGCCAGGATCGTCTTCTCACATAAGAGAGAGAGAGAGAGAGAGAGAGAGAGAGAAAAAAGCGTCGAAGAGCCAAAAGCGAGGTGCAGTCTATGAGCTCCTGTTTTACAGCCCTTTTCGCTGAAAGATGCCAAAGTCAGACGACACACAGCGAATTCAACAGATGCCTTTTTCAGCCCCATTACCCAGGACCACAACAAACACCTAATGGCACTGCCACTGGGGATGTTCACGGAGGTGCGGTTATCACTTACACTGGATTTACTCCTGTTTTTAAATATTTAAAATGTTTTGATGATTAAATATTAATCTGCACTTTTCTTTTCATTTTATTTGTAAATAACAAAGCGGATATGTGAGTATATCCTAAGATCAGGACAAAAAAATTATATAAATAAAAAATGGTGTTATGATATGATATATTGCGTGTCATTAATTATTTTAAAGCTTTAAAAACTAAAAATAAAAAAAACCCTGTGAAAAGACTCACTGGGCATATTTAATCATTTCATTTAAAATTATTTAATTAATGTAAGTAATTTACCATAAAATCGGTTAATATTTTTCTTTTCCATTCTATGGGTTTTTTAGAAGTCATAAATTAGTAAAATAAATAAATAAAAATCACGTCCTTGAATCACATCTACGCCAGGGAAATAAATAAAAAAGGAAGTCTTCTGTTATTTATTTTCAAGCATCTGTTCTCAAAGGTTGGTCTTGGTTTAATTTTTGTGCTCTACAAAAAAAAAAAATAGTGTGTTTGTGGTCGTTCTGTCCACATTTAATTTCGTGTGACTTCCAGAGAAGAAGAAGAAGAAGAAGAAGAAAAAAAAAGAATTTCAGGGTTTATTTATTCATATTAATTTATTTATTGTATCTCATAACGCAACACAATCCCTCTTAGTGCTGGTCAGTCGAAAAATAATACATAATAAAAACTAGCTGTATATAAAAAATCTGGAAAGAAAAGCGAGATTGCTGTGTAGAAGTTTAAAATATAAAACTAGTCTAAATAGACTGCTGGTTGAATAGAAACGTTGAATAGAACTGGAACCTAAAGTATTTTTCTGTACATTCTTTTACACTGGAGCTGAAGAAAATGAAACTGTGTGAAACTATGAGGGACGGGGAAAAAAAAGCACTTGGCAGGATTCTCAAGGACAAACAAACAATTTCTTCGGATAACAAGAAGAATATAACCGAGACAAATACAAACATGACTTAAACCGTTGCCTTTCCTCCTGTTTTTTTATTTATTTTATTATTATGTTTTTAAAGCTCCACGTTTCAAAACCCCACCATTCCAGCCACGTGAGCTACATGCGAGTAATGTCCCGAGACCTGCCGTGTGCTGAGGCTCTTTCCCTCTTTGTGCACCGCACAGAGGTTCGTATTAATCCTGCCGCTGCGGCACGGCGAGCAGGTGAACTCAGCCGAAGACTTTCCCACGATCCGCGAGCAAATCCGCTGCCCTGAGCCCTTCCTAGAAGACGGCCATCTGTCCGCTCTGCTTTTCACTCTGGGAGGGCGAGCGTCAGCTGCATGACCAAATTCAACGTTCCGACACTTCCCCCACAGTCACAAACCCCCCCGAACCTGAAACACGCGAGGTCCACGAGCCGACAGAAGCCAGGAGCTAAATACGTTCGCTCTTCCTTCACTTTTAAACATACGAGACGGGAAGTATGAAAGCTTTAAAAATTTATAATAAAAGAAAAAAAACATGTCACGGTGACAAACAACTAGATGGAAAAGTGTTAGAACAGGAGTTAAACTAAACAAACAGCATGCAACAATTAAGGTATTACACGAATAAAGAAAAAGATAACACACTATAAATCACTATCTGATCATTTTTCATTTATCCTTTTAAAAATATAACTGACGTGCCAAATAACCTGTCATTCAAAACACACAGAAACCCACAGCCATACTTATAAAAAAAATAATAATAATAATCTTCCCAGAGTCGAACTAATCTCCCTCCATGGTTAAAACCTTCTTCTAAAATAAGAAACTAGTATTGCTGAGATCATGTGACGCTCTCTACCTCTGTACCTCCTCCCTCTTTTTTTTTTTTTTTACCCCCCTCTCCAAAACTGCCATGTGCTATCATTTTTGTTTTGCACTCTCTCTCTCTCAAAAAAAAAAAAAAAAAAAGCTGCCATGCTGTTTGCGAAGTCTGTCCTGGACCGTCCTCGTCCGCTTAAAATGCGTGACATTGCCTCGGCGGGAGCATGAGAACTAGAGGCTCCTCAATAGCGAGGTCTCCATGCCCTGGCCCGTAACCATGGAAGCAGATGCCTCCTCTTACCTCCCGGTGGCCACGGGGCTGCACCCCGATTCAAAACGCCGGTCCCGCCTCGATTTCTCTTCATCCCCTAGCGAACTTGTCCAGCTCTTCAATGGGGGCAGTCATCGAGCAGGTCATTGGTCTAGACTTGGTGTGCACGGTCCAGGGAGCAGCCTTGATGTAACCCTTGCTCTCCGGCTGCAGGCGTGAGACTGCGGACTGTGGGACGTCAGAGACGGCGATTTGAAAAGGAGCCCCTGTCTGATTTCGCCATTGTGCCTTTTCATTCATCGATCGAATGAATATCGAACCTTCTGTCGGTGCATGTGTGAAACAGATAGCTTAGCAAGCATTTTTTTCCCCCTCCCTCCTCCTCCTCCTCCTCCTCTGGTAAGGACCGGCCAAGTAGCCTGCTCCTGTTCCTATTCCCCATTTAATCAATTTATGTTTATAAATATAAGATTCAGTATAAAACATGTACAAAGTATGCAATTAATTATTGCTGCTAGTCATCTTTTGAGTCCCTTCTGTTATACTTTAAAAACATTTAAATCAACTTAAAATATAAGGAAACGAAGGAAGTATAAATATAAGTTTTATGAAAAGTAGTGTAATAGCATATTTAATAATTTATATATACATTTTATGAATAATAACTCTAATTTTGAAGGATGTAATTGTTTATGGGACTTCTGGATTCTTAATGTTTTTTTGTAAATCATTTTTAATAATTAAATAACTAATAAAAGAAAAGAAAAAACTCTGTGAAGGCAAAAGATGTGACATCACATCCACCGTGTCCTTAGGGACACTTCCTAGTTTAAATATAAAGAGGTGCACACACACACACACACACACACACACACACACACACACACACACACACACTCCATGTGGTTTTAGATATTAAACATATTTTACATTTGTGCGTCGTTAAAGCTCATAATGTAGAGTTACTATATATTTAAATCAAAATATTTGATTTAAATTATATTGTAATGTAGACATTTATTTTAATGTAAATGCAATTGTTTTCCCCATCTTCCGTCACAAAAATTGTACAATGGATATTTTCCAAAATGCTGCCTAAACAGCACTGCCATTCAGGTGAGGACACTCTTCAAAATTCATAAAAAAATAAAACAAATGAACAATTAGGGAAATCCTGATCAAAAGCCCTGCGCTACATTTAAACCACGTTAGGCGTGTTTTGACGGAGGCGTCGCCGCACTCCATCTGACAGGTTACCATGGAGGTCGGGAGAGAGGGAGAGCGGGAGGACAAAAACTCCCCCCCCGGCTGAAAGTGAGCAAATTCAAAGGCGAGGGAAGGAAAAGGAGCAGTGAAGTGAGAAGGCAGTGTTATGGTTCCCAGGAAGCAGAAAATGAGCAGAGCGATGGTCTTTAAGCTGCTGGACTTTGATGCATAACAAAGTAAGACTGGGGTCGTACAAAGATGGAGAGGATTTCAAACCTCATCGGCAGCTCGGAGGAAAGAAAGTACCCTTCTTTTAAAAGATCGATGTGTAGATTTTTAGATGCAGTACACATTAAAACTTGCACTGTTACACTGGCTATTAATTAATGTCGCATCAGAAAAGGAGATTACGTCATTGTATATAATTCTAAAGGCTGATGTGGTAACGAATCGAAATGTTATTTAAAAGCTAAACATGTATACGGTAGATTGAACTAAAATAAGGTTAAATAAAGAAAGTATAAATATACCTGTATATATAAAATTTGCCAAATTTTTACAGTGGTCATGTTTCTCTTATGTCAATCTATTAAATAATATTTTAACCATTATATATAAAACTATTTTAATGTTATTCTTATAATGTAAAGGAAAGTTGCTTCAATATAAATACCTAATTGTTCTGAAAATTTATTCAACCAAAGCTAAAATGTTATTTTTCCTTAGCATTTTTTATGACATAACTACATATGGGGGAAAAAAAGAAAATGTAATGGTTGCTTGTGCATTACTGTAGCTAACAGATACAAGTTAGCTCATAAAATCCAAAATGGAATGTGATTCCATGATAAGGGCAAAAATAAATACCATAAATGCTTTGCATTGCATGAATATTTTTCTTGTTTTTGCTTTTTTTCTATACATCTATACATATCCATACATACTAAATAAAATGTCCTTTCTCAAATTCTTACTAGAGAACATATAGAGAATCCTTCAGATATTAAAATGCATATATAAAATACATTTCCTTTTTTTTGTACCAAACCGTGCAAATTATCAACAACAAAGCAAAAAAAAAAAAAAAAAAAAAAAAAAGAATGTTTTTAATTATAAGCTAGTTTGTGAAGAATAAGAGATGAACGGATGAAGACCGGCACACATTTCAAGCCGGGGTCGGGAACAAAAGTAGTCAAAGAGCATGAAAGCTCCATGTCTAAGCCGTTCCTGTGTGTCCCGCATGACTGGCGCGCTTTAAAAACATGGTGGTTGTCAGCCACGGCTAAACACATTAACTCAAGTTTCCACACATCCATCACATTAGCGCCATTAGAGGAAGGCCTGGATGACCGCAGAATAAATCAAAACTAGTCTGGGCTCTAAATATATTCAAGGCCAACCTGCTGCATAGCGCTACGCTTGTTATTCCATGCAGGTAAAAGCGTTAAAAATGTAGATTGCGGGTTTTCCTTCAAATCTAAATGAGCTATAATTAATAAATTGTAAAGTTGGACAGCATCCGTCTATTATAAGTAGATTATTATTATTATTATTATTATTATTATTATTATTAATTTTATATTAATTAGTGACCTCAAGCAAACAACCAAAGCTAAAACGTGTGATTTCTTAAGCACTGTTTAATGACATAACTACATATGAAAAAAAAAAAGAAAAAGAAAATGAAAAAGTTCCCTGTACATTACTGTAGCTAACAGACAAGTTAGCTTATAAAAACCAAAGTAAAAGAAAATCTATCTGGAAATTAATATGTCTTTAATTTTTTTAATTTTCACATAGGATATCTTGCTGTTGTTCAATCAACCTAAAATAATTCTGAGGTAGATCAGATACAGCTTTGTTTGTTTTTTTATTTGTTTATCTTTATATTAAGATATATTAGTGTGATCTTTAAGGTGTTGATAACGGGGTGTAATACTATAAAATAATTACTACCACAAGATAGTTCAATTTATAATCTATAAATATATAGGTATATAGTTATGATTGTGTTGTTGTTTTATTATTAAAAATTAACTGACATGAAAAATGAAATTTTATGTCTGACTGACATTATTGCTATTAATAATAATGATAAATAAAAACTATTTAAATGGAAGTAGTTGTATCAAAGATACTTTGCTTAGAAATTAAATGAATGTTTACATTAAAATGAATTATGAACATATTTTAAATCAGATAGCTTGATATATTAAAAGCGTCACACTGTTTTGATTTTATCACACTGTTCCAGCGCTAAAGAGGACACGATCCACAGCATCCTGGCACACATCCAGAGATCGAGCAGACAGACAGACATTAAAGAATCTTCAAGGATAAACAGACCTGCTAGAGCACCTAAGGTTGCCATTACTAATAACAGGGGAAAGAAAAAACAAAAACAACTATGAGCGCGATTCCTCCCCTAGGGTTTATAATGTCCAGAGGCACTACTCAAGGTGTCATATTCACTCGGGCTAACGCTGCCCTCCCCTCCAGCGATGGATCGTGGATCCATAATGACGGTGTCACTTGGAATCGCCCGGCCTCTTTTCCCCCTGTACGTCCCACATCCCACAGGCATTCATGTGCACGAAGCACCCACAGAGACACAGGCATTACAGCACGAGTCCCGCCGTTACGCGAGCTCTAATGTCAACATTACCTCACTTACCTAGTGCATAGCTGACTAATGGGCTATTGTCATTCGCAACGGTTCAAATGGTAACCAAATAAACAGCTTGAATCAGGCTTGTTTGGAAAGGAACGTTATTTCGGATTGAAAGAAGAGCGCGGGATCCTACGGTTCCACTTTCATATGCAAATGTTGCAGTTCATTCAGGATAAATGACGGTGGGCAAGACGTAAACCAAATTAATTACACTTACAAAAAAATAGGAAAAAAAAAAGGACATCCACATGTCCAACGACCAAATGCACTCCATTCCACACCAAGAATACGGATGCAGCAGTGGTTTGTTTAAAGTCTCAACATGGTTTTGCAATAATAAAGGTCCTTGATATTGTCGAATTGTTGTTATTTATACTAATTTAATGCACCTGATTCACTTAATCAAGCCTAAAGAAAGTTAAGGAAATGGCAATCAGGTAGAAAAAGATGTTTTTATATGTAAAATGAATCTTGGATTTTGTATTTTACTTTATAATTTTTTCTTTCTAATTTATTATTACACATAAATGTTCTTTAAACATTAGCTTACCAGTTAAACAAGCCTAAATAATTACAACAATGTAAGAAATGTTTTTTTTAAAGAGAAACTGAATTAAGAATAATTTTATTGAACATCACTAAACATTTTTAATTATTTCTTTTGCTACACTTTCATTCTAACGTATTAAATCATCTTCACATTCTTTAATTGTAATAATTCGCGATTGGTATTCATTTGTAAAAACTTTACTAGAATTAGATTGTTAGTTTATGAACTACAGATTTAATTTGATCATTTGCTCTAATTTGGGTAAATTATTGTTATATACTTAACTTTTTTTTTTCACTTATGTCAAATATTTATTTTAGAAATTCATATTTATCATTATTATTCATAAAATGTTATTCATTATTTAACGCTAATGTTCCTTGATTTTGAACAAGTGTTATTTTGTTTTTAAAAATGTAACATGTGATTTCGGTAACTGAACCTAATGACGCATCGGAATGTAGGAACAGGTGTCATAAACGCGTTTCAGGGTGAAGGTAGCAGTAATTAGAGGACAAGGAGGATTATTGAGGACTATTGAGAACAATGATCGTGTAGTTTTTGTTTTGTGAATGAAAAAAAAATGATCTTTGCTTTAATTTTTAGCTGTAATGATTTTTTTAAACATAAACTGAATTACAGTAAGTTTATGAATTATACATTTGGTCATATCATTTGACCTGTTGAACTTTGATGCTACTGACATTTTTTACTACTAAAATTCTATAATGATGAACATATAACCGTACAAAATGTAACAATCAACTAGCTGACTATTTTTTAATTTATACATTTTAGTTGAAGCAAAGGTTAGTTGATGATTTAATCAGATCATTTGGGTTGTTACTAGATACATTATTACCTTTTTATTCTTTGTGTATACGAGGGGGGAAAAAAAACCTCTGAACATACAAAAGCTTTACTGTTTATAAAGGAACGAAACATTCCTGAAGACACCCAGGTTCATAAATGAGTGAGTAAACGAGTGTTCCATCTGCCTTTCTGTTGCAATGTTTCTCTTTTAAATGAGGCTAATGGAAAAACAACAGAGTGTCCTCGTTTGAAATGACTGTAAGGCAAAAACCCATTTACCTCATTCTGGCTAATAGACCACAATATTACTGTCACTCATCACATGGTACATTAGAAAGATGTTAAAGAAAGATAAAAGATAAATAAACTCGCGACGTGATGTTGATATCAAATTCTTAAAATGTGCTTGCTTATATTTCATTCATTTACAAACTGGTTATTTAAACATGACTTAATACAATTCATGGATTGTTTTTTTTTTTTTTTTTTTTTCAAATAAGCCACTTTATATTCAAATTATATCTCTGTTTAAAAATGACAGAGTATTTCACATACTGAGAAATAATTCAGCGAAGACTAGACGTCGAAGTTTTGTCAAGTTTTAAACATTAGAAGCTTCTTCATGAAGGTTATAAATTTAAGCTTATTTTGACACTGATTAACACAATCATGAAGTATAATGTAATGTGGCAGGGCATTGATAATACGTCCTCTATATCCAGCAGGACAAATCTTATTTGGTGCCAGCCGTGCAATTGGGCCGGCAGGAGCCTAGCACCCTGGGGCGAGATTATGAAGGAGGCGAGCAAAGAGGGGGGGAAAAAAAAACCTTGGGAGCAAACATACTCCCCCCCCCCCCCTTTTTTTTTTAATCCCAGGGGTTGGACTATTCATAAACTGTCAGCAATTATTTTTTTTCTTTTATTTTAAAGCTTATGGATCTAAATTGCATATAATAGAATTACTATTAGAATCTCACACTACCTTAGATAATTTGTTTCAGAGAGCAGAAAATCAACGGAGAAAAAAAAACAAAAACAAGGAGAAGCAGAAATGGAAAGAAATCATAACGTAGCGTGTTACATTAAACCGACGTAATTACCATTTATTGTTTTTCTTTCTTGTTTTGACAAAACAAGCAAGAAAGCACTTATTAAAGCAGGTTTAAAATGTGCGGAATTAAACACATGGAGCAATATCTGCGTGGTCCTTCAGGCCACAAAAACAAAAAGCAGATTAAAAACAAAATTAAATGCAAAAGCAAGAAAAGAAAAAGGGACGTACGAAAACAACGGCATGGAGTGATGGTTGCGGTCGGTCTGAAAATGCCTTGTTGTCGCTGAGACAGAGAGAGAGAGTGTGTGTGTATGTATGCACATGTGTGTGTGTGTCTCAGAGAGAGAGAGAGAGAGAGAGAAGCCATGGAATGTGCTTGCTTTTCATTTCTCCTCAGCACTCAGGCCCGGGTGGTCAGGGGGTCAGGCCAAGCAGGCTGCTATTCATGGCCAGATCAAGTTTATGTGAGAATCTGCTCCTCCTTTGCCCCCCATTAGCATATCAATGCTTAATAAAATCGCTGCGTGAACGTGTGAGATCCCGTCACCCAGGAAGTCATGCTGGGAGACTTTGGCTTGGGGGAGAAGAAAAAAAAAAAATCCCTCTTCGCTTTGTGTTCAGAATATAGACACCCCCCCCCCCCCCAATACACACACACACACACACATATACACCGCACCACCAAATCCACCCACCCACCCATCCGAATCACCCCTCCGTTTCTCAAACAACACAACTGCCTTTGCCATATGCACAATCGCAATGGTACGCATGTGCACATGTGCGCACACACATAACCCTCACTTCACACACCCCCTCCTGAGCGCTCTAAGCTCTCGCACATGCACACCCGCAGGTCAATCCCAATGTCAGCCGGGCAGCTTGTCATGTGCGTATGCATGCGTGTGTGTGTGCGAGCTGTATGATGCATAGTTTTCAGGGTGTGAACAGACAATGACGCGCGGGGAACGCCTTGCGCGCGCAACCCCGCTTCCTCCGGCAGCCTCATCAAAGCGCGGCTCCTGTAGGGAGACCGGGGAAGCGGAGCGCACCATGCTCGTAAAGAAAGCACGAGGAGGAATTTAACACACCTCTGCCGCCATTATTATTATTATTATTATTATTATTTTCAAACCTAGCCGAGGTGACCGGTGACGGCGAGCGAATCGCTAAAACCTCCACCACCTCTTTCTTTCCCCCCCTCACTCCCTCTCTCTCTGTCTATTCAACACCATTATACTGCAGTCCAGAGAGACTGTTCCTGTCCCTCCTTCCTTTAAGACTGGCCTGCAGATGTGAAGTCGTCACTTGCAGGAAGGTAGGTGGGGGGGTGCAGAGTGATATTTCATTTATTTCGATCTCAGGAAACACATTGCAGAAAGGAGGTCTGCTGGAAGTGATCGCCCAGTGAGAGAGAGATAGAGAGACACTCACTCACACGCGTCCGTTTAACAGACTGAGAATAAGCATAAAGTAGATGGTCTTGATGTTCATGGGTCATCGAGCATCTCAGAGTGTGTGTGTGTGTGTGTGTGTGTGGTCTTTGAACGTCCTCTGATTTTTTTTCCCCGATACACATCACAGGAATAAAGTCAAGCGATGTGGCACGAGTCTCATGAATAAACACTCTTTTTATTATCTGGATATTAATACCCATAACACATAACAGTTAAATATTTATATAACCCCGAGTCTGCCTTCATTACTCAACAGAGTTTTCGGCGACGTGCCGCTCGACATGCAGAGGACCGACTCGTGAGGAAACATGAACGCAGATTACAAATGGCAGCAACGGCGTGACATCATTAAATCGTTAAAAAAATACAAAAAAAAAAAAAAAAAACGTAATAAGGACACCGTTATTCTGAGGTCCTGTATGCACAAAACATCGAGCGGCCCTCAAGACAAGGAGCTGCACAACAAAGCGTTTCTTAATTATTACCGACAAAAATGGTCAAGTTTTAAAATGTTCATAATAATGATAATAAAATTAATAACGCTTGGCACTTATCTGCTTTGATGTGATTTAAATATTTGTAATAACGTCTTCGCCTGCCCTTTGCCTTCGCTTTCATTTAATATCCTCTGAACTCAGGGGACCGTTCGTGACAAATTATAAACTATATTTATACGGTTAATTTTACCTCCTGGTTATGAGCGTTATCCAGACGCAGATGTTCAGGTATTCGTATTTAACCTTGACAGAAACCTTTGTATGTGATCGTACAGACACAAGCAGGGAAAGATGCTCTGGATCTAATCTTTTGCGATGATCAGCCTCGACAAAATGAAATAACACGATATGAAGTTGGCGCGTTGTAAGTTTTTTGGTATCGTCACGACCGGAAATGCAGGCGACAAAATGGTGCGGTAAAAAAATGGCTAGGTTTGAAACAAACCTTTTTTTCCCCAATTAGTAAGAGGCGTGGTCCGGCTCGCTGATATCCAATCGGATCAGCTCGAATGCCGCGCAGCCACAATGTCATAACAGTCGGGGATTACATATCGAATTTTAGTGGTAGGAATAAAGGGAAAAGCTGACTGACAGAATGGTTCATTTTACATTGTAATATAAAATAAATAAATAAATAAGAAACTTCGATAAACTTATTTCAAAGGCTAACGATGCAAAAGACCACTAATCACTAATAAAGAAAAATTAACCAAGTTATATGGGCTGTATATTCTCATGTTGACAAAAATCTACTGCCTTGGTCTTACAAATTTAACGGAATGTTTAGCGATATTTAACATTTCAAACAAAAGTTCATTTCGGCACTAATTAGTGTACACACACACACACACACACACACACACACACACATATATATATATATATACACACATACACAAGTTCTGACTTGAGATGGCACATTCTGATGTCAGTTCTGAGTCACTACTGAGTCAGGAGTGGGTACTGAGTCAGTACCGAGCCAGTACGAGCAGTAACTGGTGGACTGGATATCGGCGATCAGATCCTCCAACAAACGACAAAGAAAACAAAAAAAACAAACATTTTAACTAGGAATGTTTACATAAAAGGTTTTTCTTTTTTTTAGCATCTTTTACTATATTTACACTTTTTTATTGTACTTATAATAAATACTGAGGAAACTAAATGGATATATAGTCTAAATCCACAAACGTTTCTATTTAATTCATTTCTTATATGAAATTTTATCTTTTTCATTTTATTCCGGAAACAATAAATGATGGAATCGACCCAGACCTACAGTAACGCCACTCGATTTCTTTCTTTCTTTGCGCCAATCTAAAGTCAGTCGTCTATCAGAATTCACTCACAACAATCTCAGGCACCAATGGAGGACTCGTGTCATCTCTGTCCAGCGTTCTTGCACTCAGTGAACACACAATCATGATGACATAAACTTTTGGGGTTTGCATCCAGATTTTTGGTCCACCCTAAGAGTATGTATGATTAAAGAAAATTTTTTTTTATTGAGAAAAAAAATGTCTCACTATCAGATAACCATCGAGGTTTTATTTAGAGGAAATAAAAATTCCCGTTATCTTTAGTTACGACTGATCTCATTAGACGTTAACATTTGTTTATTTGTTTAACGTGTTGAAATACAGGGTCTTCCCCCCCCCCCGTGTCACAGACCTGGAGTATATGACCAGCTCCAAAAGACAAAAAGGCGATTTTATTTTTTATTTTAAAACTACTGCATTATTTGTACTATTCATTGTCGTGTAGTCGTTACCGGATTTGTGTTTTACGTTGTGAAAAACTGTTCTATTCGAAACTGGGCTGAACAAACGGGACATGAAGTCAGAAAGCGATTATTTGGAACGAGAAATGTCCGCTTGCCTTAGTGTATTTTAAATATCCCGCCCCCTACGGTGTGTGTCGCTCCGCCTCCTCCGTCGCAGGACATTCGTCTCTGCCCCGTAAAAACAGCAACAAGATGTTGCTCAACTGGCTCGCGACCAACCAAAATAGCAAAGCGCTGGCTTCACCCGGCGAATTCGGCTTGCGTCAGGATGAGAATAGAGACATGACGTAATGAAGTTATTATTCTTTTGACGGCCATTTTAGTCTCCATCGAGTATAACCCTGACCCCGTTGCGCGGCCACCGCGGGGCTTGAGTCTGTATGGCACGCGAAGACGAAGAATAGCGCCATGACATCAGCACCCTATCATTTCAAAAGACACATAGAGGGCCAGCAATCGCCGCCACAGGCTGACTGAGATGAGGCTGTCAAGTGAAACCCTAGCTAACCAATATGCGCTGCTTTTCATCGTAGCTGGGGCCGGGGGGCTCAAATAGACCCCGACAGCCATTAAGAGCCGATCTGATTACCGCACAGTCTGGGGACTCAGACCAACAACCTCCTCTCCCCCCGCAGCACCACCTCCACCACGATCCCTAAACACCGGGGCACTGAGTTCATCCTGCTCACGTCAGACGGCAGACATTTCCAGCTTGAGATCTCTCAGTTCTGCTGTCGGCTCTTCCAGCGCGAGCATATGTCTGCTTCTCTGGCCAAGCGTAAGTGAAACCAATCACGGAGGTTGTAAACAGAGACACAAATCTTACCCGCCCCCCCTCCAACCCCCAATCCCAGAGAAAGGTCCAGGTCTCTGATTTAATTTCCTCTCTCGGAGACGACGACTTTTGCATCACTCTACTTCTAATACTTCTAATTACGCAGACTTTTTCATGTAGTGCTTTTGTTATTTTTTTCTTCTTCTTCTTTTCAGCATATGATGATCTGCATCTCAGTTGATAAAAAAATAAATAAAAGAAAAAAACTTTCCAAATATACCGGCATGACAAATAGCTTTGTTCCTGAGACGCTTCTTTTCACAGCCGGCGACGTACCACGTACGTCTTAAAAAGCAATCTCCATTTTTATTTTATCCACAGAGAGGAAAACATTCATCTGATTAGCAGGTACGCTGAGAGGTAAGAGGCCTCATCTTCTTCCCCCATCTATTCATTGCCACCGTTTAATTTATTTTGCCTGCATAATCCCTTCACTTTCAATAGCAAATTTAATGGGCCCCATGACCGCAGCAACAGACCAGTCAATATAAAAACCAGACAACTCATTACTTCACACGCTGCTATCTCCTGCAGCTGGAGACTTCATGTACACAATAGCAGCAGCAGGCTGTATTAAGTTTCCACTTGCCAGATCCCCCTTTATTGCCTCTAAATCTGTCTCACAAGAGCCCTTTAGCTGCGTGCACACACACACACACGCACGGACGCACATACAAACACACTCCCTTAGGAGGAGACTCCTTAGCGTCTGGTCTGGCGAGGTCACGTGAGACTCGGCCTTCTCCGCTCGCACGTGCACGTGAAACTTACCGGGCCACACGTTCTGACTTCCTGTCAGCTGACCGACTAATGAAACCGTTTCGTTCCGTTCAAGAGCGCGTAATTATAGATATTTTTGAAATGTATAAAGACTGTGTCCATATGTTAAGCAGAAATTGGATTAGAAGGAGATGAATGTGAGCGTTTAACAAATATGAATTAATAATGATTGGAGTAATAAGGAAAAGCCTTGTCTGCACTTTAGAACATGGCTCCATCGATTAATATAAAACTATATTTTTTTTATCTCTAAATACTTAATGAGTTTAAAATGAAACGCCTTCATAACCTTGTGAGAACAAATACTGAAATGGAAAACTTTTTTTTTTTTTAAGTGCATAATCCTATACAGTATATAAATATGAACTGATCATCATTATGCATCATTATGAAGTAGTAGTAGTAGTAGTAGTAGTAGTATTACTTTATTTAATTTTTTTGTGTTGTACATCATCTGTGTATAAGAGAAAGCCTGGTCTCAGGACATGAATCCAGATAAATGAAAGAGAAACTCGGGAATATAGTTTCGCTGCTTGTCGGTGTGATATCATTTCCCCCTGAATTATCCGGGCCAAATTGAGAGCAACATGATGAGACACATTTACAGCTCCTCAGAGTCTGAAGCCGGATCGCTAACAGCACCGACCGGTGACTTTCCCCTTGTGCCGCTCCTCCAATTACGGGCAGACAATAGGACAAGTTAACCCCCATGCTGCCTTGCCATTGTCTCACACTAAATATTTGCCTTTGCCTTTTGTGTCTGGCGTACTCCCCTTTCCTCATATACTCTTTACACCCCTCCTCCCGCCCCCCCTCCTGGCTTCCCACCCCTCCTGGAAGACGTCCTAATGAAAACTGCCTCTCCCCGCCCGTCAGCCAGGCCATCAAAGGGACAGCACTGAGATGCCTGGTCATTTTGAGTGGACTGTGGCTCTGAGACGAGGAAACGTGTCGCGCCCCCGCGATGAGCCCCTGCCGTGGGCTTATTAATGAGGAGGAAGTAATACCACTGTGCTTAGACAGCCAGTCTTCTCCCGTCTCTGGGGCTGCCGTCTCCCCGTGACAGCACATGCACACATTTCAAGGTACGACTAAAAAGGAAAAAAAAAATTTTTTTTCTTTGGCCTAAAAATAAAATCTTGTCTCCTTCTGGGAAGTTATTACTAATTTCTTAGATTTCGCTCGTTTCTTAACCTTTTCATTTACATTCAACACCTGTCCGGATTGGGAACTGCACAGATATACCGTCTGTGCTAAATTTGTTTTTTTTTTTTCTTTTTCTTTCCTCTCTCTCTCTCTCTTTCCTTCTCTCAATCCCTTTTGTGCCATTCAAGTGCGACTGAATAAGGAATGGATCACCGCGAACGGCCACAGTCTCCGGCTCAGACATGACATCATCGCTTTTATGGCTCGCCCGGTGAGGGACCGTGTGGGGGAGAAAGCTCCTCAGTGCCATTTCACTGATAACAAAACCTGTGCGTGTGTGTGTATGAGAGAGAGAGAGAGAGTGTGTGTGTGTGTGTGTGTGTGACAGAGGAGGAGAGAAAGAGAGAACACAGACGGAGCACCTCAACGGTACACAATGGACGAGTGTAGGAAACAGTGTCATGCCTGAGACACAGTAATGAGAAAAAAAATTAATAAAAAGATGAAAAGAGCACAAAGAAAAGATTGCTTGTTATCAAAAGTTTAACATTTAAAAGTGTTCTGATTGTTCTAAACGAGAAAAAAGAGAAACATAATAATAACGAACGTCTGTCCTGATGACAAAATCGGTAATTGAGGCAGAATAATGAAAAAAAAAAAAAATCTGCACCGACACAATTAGCGTGTCTAATCTATCTTAACTGTGATTATTTAATCTTTAACACACTCATGTTAACAATAATGGCCTGTCAGACGACTACGTGTGTGACATACAGTACCGGCGTCTGTGTAACCTCGAACGTGGACGGTATTTTACGCTAATGGTTGGAGTGCCAAAACTTTAAAAAGAACTGAATGTCATTAATATATTTCACAGAACGATTTCTTTAAGTGCTGTACTTAGACGTTTTGACACATAAAATAAAATTCTAATTACTTTTAATAATGCGGTGTTTATTACAGTATAATACATGCGTATTTCACACACACACACACACACACACACACATACACACACAACACACACAAAAAAAAGGTCACTTTTTAATGTCTACTTTTTATGTCTCTCAAAGTTCTCACACATAAAACACTTAATTATTATAAGCCGAGAAACAATCCCGGCTTTAAAACTGGTCGACGGGCGTCGAACTCCCTGCGAGGAAACGTAATACCTGGGGAAACATGTTAGAAGGGGCCGCGGGGTGGGGCTGGGGGTTCCTGTTCCTCGACATGCCACCAAACACCTGGAAGCTAACAGCTCATAAAACACTGTGGCTAATTGTGGTTTTCCTTCTTTTTCACTGCGAATGGCAGCGCGACACATTTACGGCCTGAGAGGCAGTTAGGAGCTCTCTGCACCTTGCTCTCGGGGTGGGTTGTGGGGCCTGACAAACCCACATCCACCTGGCTATCGGTTTAGATCGCGCTCACATGCGCGCGTATGAAAAATAATTCTGCCCCCCTTTCCCTCCGAAGGACTGGAAGAACTGGACCAGTGCTCGTTAAGGTCGGCGTGGAGAGCACGGCACATTTCACAGGAAGGAAGCTGCATGAAATGCTTGTGAAAATGTCCGTGTATGTGGTGATGGACGAGGGAGAGGCGGGATGGCGGGGGTTGAGGGGGGAGGGGGGGGGGTCAAAGGGGCTGGGGATTAGTAGATAGCCGTGTTTCAGAAAAATCTGGGCAACAACTCCTGCCTGGAGACACTTTATTAGGGAACGGCAGGGACCTGGGCCGAAAATAAACCTTCGCCACAATGACTTCATGAGCCCTCGATAAGAAGGTGTGTGAATCTGCTACTTCAGGAGATAGTGCCCTACATACCTAAAATAGGGAGCGAGATCCACTGGAGTGTACGGAGAGAAAGTGAGCGAGAGAGAGAGAGAGACAGAGAGAAAATGAGAGTGAGAGAGAGAGAGAGTGAGAGAGAGCGATCACCGTATCCCACTTCCACTCCAAAATGGTACGTTCTGGAAATCATTTTCGACTCGACTAAACTAAACCAAAGTTTTTTTCTTTTGTTTGAGAACCCCCCCCCCCCCCCACCACCAAGTGTTTCGGAAATGCCACGCAGAATTATAAAGCGACTCGAAGAAGAAGAAAAAAAAGAAAGAAAAAAAGACAGAAAAAAAAGACGTGTGTCTTTGATAAACTTTTGTATGTTGTTTTTTTCCCTGTTTGATATTAGATATTAGGAGCAGCAGTTGCTAGAATCAGAGCTATTTCACATTAAATAATAATAATAATAATAATAATAATAATAATAACTCAGTTGAAACTAATTTAGTGACTATACAAATTTCACTTAATCAAATAAATTGCTAAAAAAAAAAAAAAAGCAATCAGTATTAGCTATAATATCATTATTAAATATACTTCATGACTAGAAAAGTGAACTTTAAAATATAAAAAAACAAAAAGTATATATATATTTTTTTACTAATGGGTTTCTGCTTCACTTTACTTTACTGTGGTACTGAATAAAACCTTGTAGGTATTATTTCTTAAATAGATTTAAATTACTCCTTCAATTTCAAGTAATTTTTTTTTTTTTCTGGAGTGAGATGAGGATATTCCAGGCCAGCACGTTTTATCTCATCTTGTCTGAACGGAAAAAACTCCCGAAAGCAGGTTATCGGGCCTTTATATTGTCCTCGGTCAATTCCCATTTCTTTCATAAGACTCACATTATGTGATAAACTCATAAATCTGTTTTTTTTTATATATATAAATATCCAAAGCACAAACATGAGTGATTTAAATTCAGAGCAACACAGCGTACGGTGCGATAAGTACCGCCAAGTCAAACCACATTTCCTATTACAAAGAAAACCTGTGTCCAATTCTCTGCAGGAGCAAGGAAACCACTTAGTTGTGCAACTGCTCAGGCAGTTCAATGCACACTCGTTTCCGAAAAGTCCCCCTCATCCACTGCCAAGTTCAAATCATGTGCACAGTTCGAGTCAAGTTGTAAAATGCAGGGAAAATGTACGCGAAATGTATTACAGCAGGATAAGTACAAAGAAGAAAAAAAAAAAGGCACGTTGTGCAGGCCTCGGGCAGATTTATGTTCAGCCCTTATCTGATTGGATTCTCTATTTCGCTAGGTAGAAACACACACACACACACACACACCCTTTTAGGGCTGTGAGGCGGCTGCACACACGGAATTCAAACAGAGAAAACACAAAACCCTAGTTTCACCAAGACCCTGCCAAAAAATGATAAGGTAGACTGAGAAAGGCCACTCGGAGAACTCGGTGATCTACGGGTACGGCTCTGCAAGAAAGAGTAAACAAAAGCATGCACTAATCACTTCTACATCATTCTGAGGATTTTTCTTTTCTCCTTTTTTCACTTAAAACAAAACAGCCCTTTGTGTGAGTGTGTCTGTGTGTGTGTGCATGCAAGAGAGAGGAAAAGAGTAAGAGAGAGAGTGAGAAAAAGAGTGAGAGTGGGAAAGAGAGAGAGAGTGTGCGGTGCATCCAGACAACTTTAGCAGAGCGACGGACAGAGCGCGAGAGTTGTACTCACTGTAGTGGATAAGAGTAGCCTGTAACGCAGAAGGAGGGAAAAAGAATCCTCTTTCTCGTCCCGATCCGTTCTGTATGTTAGAGCGGTTAAAAGAAAAAGAAATGAAATCTCTCGCTCTCTATCTCTCTCTCTCTCCTGGACGGAGCTGGCTAAGCGAGAGCGAGGCCCCTCGTTCACTCACTCCCTTGCTGTCAGGGTTGGAAACCGGCTTCTGTGTTCCGTGCAGCTGTGTGCTTCTCCAGCACCCTCCTCCTCCTCCTCCTCCTTCTCCTTCGCTCCCTCCTTCCTTACTCGGGTCCCAATACAATGCACTTCTGTACCACGGCGCTGCGAAACATGGCCGAAACGGCGCTCGTTTCCTTTTGAGAATGTGGAGATCATCGTGGTGCTTAGAGCGCGAGAGAGGGTGAAGAAATAAAAAAAAGAAAAACCATAAAAAAAAAAGAAATAAATAAAAATGAAAGAAAAGCAGCGAAGCGAGTGGAAAAGCTTCGGGCGCTGCCTGGTGCAGGTTTAAGTTTGCGGAGCTCTGCTTTCCCCCTCCTGCTCATTTTGTGGAATCGCTGCTTTTTTCGGCGGTGGGAGGGGACAAGGCCGAAGCTCCCGGGCTGAGGAAACTGCGCATAATCCCTACCGGCAGAAACTTCCTCCCCGGCGCTGGTAATAAGCGCTGCATGGCCCGTCTGAGTGAGCAGGAATGCGAGGGCTGCTCTCAAAGAGGCCCAGTTTGACAAGGCTCAAAGTCACTTCAGCGCGACCTCGAGGTCACACACAGCAAGTGTGTGTGTGTGTGAGAGGGGGAATAAGTTACAGAGGGGGGAAGGGGCCATGTTTAGCAAGGCAAAATCTCTTGACAAGACTTGCTTCCTGACTTAAACAGAAAACACGGGAACCTTTACAGAACCCCCCCCCACCCCCTCTTTTTCACCCCTCCTTCGGGTTTAAATTCTATTTATTCCATTCACATGCAGAGTGATGAAACGACACTTAAAAAAAAAACTAACTGCACCAAAGTGCGTCAAGGAAATAATTGGGTATGATAATGACGTTATTAGAGAACGATTCAGCTGAAATACACGTGGCAAGATGCTCGAAGACTTTTTTTTTAAAAACTGCAAAACTGTAATTCTGCATGGCTTTGAGTCCCGGCACTTCCCGCAGCGTTTAAGGTCGTCTTATTTGTAAATGTGAAGCGAAAAATTTACGCGATGCGCTGAAAAACTGAAAGGTGTTAGATCACACATTCATCACAGCAGAACTTTGTTCTTTTTTTTTCTCAAAAATACCATCACAGCCCTAAATCTATCAAAATGATGAATATACTCTGGATGCTTAAAATACTGCTGAACTGCTCAAAGTTCGAAACAAAATGAGAAACACTGAGGCTGGAGGTTTTTTTTTTTCCCCCCCTTCTTACTAACACTTACATATTTAAACCATGAGTAAAGTTGTTCTGAGAAGCAGTAAAACAGGACTGATATGGACACGGACATTTCAGTGGTAAAAATGGCAACTAAATAAAAGGAGCACATGCAGAACAAAAATATATATTTAAGGGGTTGACCTTAATCAAACATGATATTTATGATCCAAAAACAGCAGAGTCTCTCTGGGTTTAAGCTAAACTGCATTTGAACAATTTTATCAAACCCATCATAAGCTATTAATACATTTATTGCTTACTTATAAAGGAGTTATTATTAAGAACTGAAATTCGCTTCACTTCACTTATTAATATAGCTAATTTATGGCTATTATATTTTATTATTTGTGACTTAATATATTTATTTATATTCTTTTTCTGCATCTTGTAGCTTTCTACTGTATTCTTATCATTGCACTAGTAACTTTTGCTCGGTTCTCACATTCCCCCAGTGTATACGGACTATATGTAAGATATACAGCATGTAATCACATCTACAACCAAAGTCATTGCTGCTGGTTATCTGGAATTTCCTTCAGGATCAATAAATTAATCTATAAAACTAACCTATCTATCTATCTATCTATCTAAGAAATATTAGTTTCTGGGAGATGGTTTGAAAACAAAAAAGCAAAAAAAAAAAAAGAGAAAAGGTTATAACTGGATAAATATGTTATGAACATATTCCTGAAACTCCAAAACTTTATGGCTCAGTATCTTAAAAACAAAAACACACACGCACAAAAAGAGGCAATTACTATGTATTACAATTCAAATTTTTCTAACAACATTTCAGGATTTATACATATAAACAGATGTGCTTATTGATATTTCCTCCAATTTTGATTTCACAAAGTACCTCTGTGATATTACAGTATAGTAGCATCTGAACACAGGGTTACGTTCTTTATCAAAATGTTCAGGCACAGTCTGATTTCTGGGACAAAATGAGGAAAGATGATCAGCATTGCTGCGGTAAAGCAAAGAACAAAAAAATGTTTCAAAAAAGGGTTCATTGAGACTTTTCTAAATACAATAGTAGTGAATTAAACCACATTAGCCCATAATACATTTATCCAGTTATGACTTATTTTTTTGCTTGTTTGTTTTTAAAACATCTATCAAGAAACTAATATTTATAAGGTTTGTATTTGTAGATAGATAGATTAGATTTATAGATTAATTTATTGATGCTAAAGAAAATTCCAGATATTCAGCTGCCATGACTTTGCTTGTAGATGTGATTGCATGCTGTATATCTTTATATACAGCATTTTAGCTATTATTTGTTTTGCTCTTTACTTTTTTAAATAAACTCATACGGGGCTCAGGATTGTGCAATACAGAGTGACATATACTTTTTTTTCAGCACAGTCTATGAAATATGATGAACTGAATCTTAGTCCATTTTAACCAACTATACAAACGTGACTAAGCAAAAAAAAAAAAAAAAAAAGGTCACATGAGCAAAGAAATAGCACAGATGCACATGATCATGTGTTTTTGGTTGTTTCTATGACCAAAAATAATAATAAGAAGAAGAAGAAGAGGAAGAATATGCTCATTTTAAGAGTTTTTAATTTTTTGACATTATTCCCATATTCCACTACTGGTAAAATTTACCTGTTATAAAAGTAATTTTTCCTGACGCAACCCGAAAACACAAATACACAGTTTGATGTCTGAACCTCCTCGTTAACAAACACCAGCAAGGCTTCTATATAATACATACAGTATATGTATACTTTATATGTATATATAAATTTTTTTTTTCGTCGTTGACCTGTGCTGTGTTCGTCAAGTTGTTTAATAGAATCATTTTCTTTATAACATATTTCTTTCAGACTTCAAGGGTTTCGTAAAAAGTTTGTTTTTTTGTGGGGGAAAAATGATATAAAAGACTTAAAAAAATTTTTTTAAGAATTTTTATAAGAATTTAAAAAAATGAACCTCGAAAGTTTGACCTTACTGAATGATGAAAGGTTTTGGTTTGATATCTAAAACTGGAAAAGCGCTCTCACAGAAAATATTGTTTTTATTTGTTCAAAAGATTTATGAATTTACTTCTCTTTTGTCTGGGATGAGAAATACGGGTCTGTGCAGAAAGATATCTGTGAACAATTTAAAAATTAACAGATACTCTTGTGCAAGCTGTAAGGACTCAGGGCTGTCAGGGCTTAAGACAGAGAAAGGCTCCTCATCGCAAGGATATACGTGACATATTGGTAAATGGATGATTGTTTTGCCTTTAATCGACAGCCATACCATAAAGATCTAGAGCCAAGATACGAACGCTGCCGAAGGCCAGAAATAACAGTGTGTGAAAATGCTGATAATTAACACTCTCTCTCTCTCTCTCGGTGGTGGTTTGGCAGGAGGAACCGACTCATTCTTTACGAGGACAACTTCTTAAAAACTGTCTCCAAGTTGAAGATTTGTGTCATATATTTCATTCAGTGTGTTGATTTAAAACGAAAGATTGCCAAAGGACAAATAGCTGACAGGTTATATAAAGCGAAAGTGTGTGAAGTAAACTGGCAACACAAACAACAATGAGGTTTAAAGATTTAAATGGCAATCGATCAGCGAACGATGTCAGAGAGCGTCTACAGATTTCATGAGGTTTGGAAATGAATATTCCTCCATGAGTTAATTACCTTTTCATTCCTTTTAAACTCGGCCCATTTTGCTAAATAACACACTGGCTCTGGTAAAGCAGCTAATGGCATATTTGAGGATTAGAGCTAGAACAGAGCTCATACTATAACACAGCCTGGGTTTCTCCATCTCTCGAACATTTTCAAGTGCACAAAGCATTCAACAGTCAGTAATTGATTCTCTAAGGTGCTATAGAGAGCGATAGAGATATAGACACACAATTGTTCTGATTAACAATAAAATGCTTTAAAAATTAATTAAGTAAAAATAGTTTTCCCGTACATTTCAGCCGTGCTTTTATGGGCGCACAATTGTAAATCTCTCTTATATAAAACCTATATAAAAAGTTATTCATGATCAAGGTTAGAGAAAAAATTATCAAATGTAGCTTTTCTAATATAATTTGTATGACATCCACTGAAAGTCACTCTCACTTTACAGACTTTCGTTACGTTTACAGATGAATTACCTTGACATTTTTTCCTTCCACATTATTATTATTATTATAAAATTACCCTTTAAAAAAATATTTTTTTCTCTTACTTAAAAAGCTGGCTACTGAAACAAACGCTACTCCTGCTAGGTCTTGTCACTGAAGTTAAAGCAAGCTTCTGAAGAAAGAGCTAGCCTGGCGATGTGTATGAAAGAGAAATACTGTAGGTCCTGTCATCACTTCACAACACCTCATGCGATAGGAGAGAGGTTTTAAGATGGCCATGGGGATTAATGTGATCACTAATGCTAGGAATAAACTGAGGGAACAACTGAGAAGCTCCACAACACGGGAGGAATGAAAGAACAATATCGGTGCTTTTACTTCACGAATGATGAGAGATTTTGAACTATATTGGAACAAGGCCTCAGTTATCTACTTCTGTCTGTTTAAACAGAATGCAAATCTAGTCTAGTTGTTTTTTTTTTTCTTTCTATTCTGTTTAAATTAGTTTTAGGTTAACTATTATCAAAATACAAAATTTGCTTCTATGCAAGCAACTTAAGTAAACATAACTCCGAAATATTAGTTTTATTGCATAGCTTAACCAGTCTCAGTGTGTTATACTGTGCATATTCTGATTATCACTCCTAGCACGGGTGTGTCTTATTTGAATGAACTTATTTTTTTAAGCATTGGCCGCCCTCCTGATTCATATTCTCATTGTTTAACTCATTCGAGGCAAGTCTAGATTTGCTTGATGGACGATATCAAATCTGTTGCACAATTTCCTCATCTAGTAAATAAAAATGAAGTTTGGTAGTGTAAGCTAAGCAACAGCCACATGGGCAGGGCAGTGGTGGCTCAACAGTTAAGGCTCTCTGCATTACTAACCAGAAGCATTGGGAGTTCAAATTTAGAGCCAAGCTTCCACTAAGTCCCTTAGCTCTATCTGTTCCAGGAAAGCTGTATCGCGGCTAACCCTACATCCTAAAAAGCTGGGATGTGTGTAAATTTCAGTGTTGTAATAAGTTGTGCGAGTTGTGAAATTTGTGCACGTACTCAACACAACATATGTACAGGTATAACTCAGGGGTTGATCAACCAACACAACATGATGTGAAAGAAATGTTTTAGTTGTAAGGGAAAACAGGACAAAGTCATTGTACATGATCTATATTAAAAGCCTATAAAATTAGTTGTAAGTTAATAATTACCCAAAAAAATAATTGTAAACATAACTGAAAAATATATTTTTCTCTGCCTTACTTAACCAGTCTTAGTGTGTTATGCTTTTACATACTTATCACTCGTTTCACTTCTGTGTAAAAGTTGAATAAATTTACAATTTTTTGTTTCCTGTTGGCCGCCCTCCTGATTCATATTCTCATTGATTAACTCGGGCAAGACAAGTCTGGGTTTGTTTAAGGGACGATACCAAAACAGTTGCACATTTTCCTCATCCGGTAAATAAAACTGAAGTTTTGTAGTGTAAGCTAAGCAACAGGCACATGGGCAGGGCAGTGCTGGCTCAACGGTTAAGGCTCTCTGCATTACTAACCAGAAGGGTTGGGGTTTCAAGTCCTGATACTGCCGAGCTTCCACTGAGGCTGTCCCTTAACTCCTAAATCTGGTCCAGGAATGGTGTTCTCATGACTTTTTAAAAAGCTGGAATATGTATAAAAAAGATTTTCATTTTGATGAAATAAGTTACTGTAAAAAAAAAAAAAATTACAGGTAATAAAAATTACAGTAAGTATAAGAGTTTCATAACTTAAATGATTTACACAAATGCTTTGGAGTTGGTTGAACATGCATATATAAGGAGTAACAGGACAATATCATTGCTTTTACTTCATAAATAATAAGGGATTGGATTATATTGGAACAATGCTAAATTTTGGGTTCCCTGATCTACTTCTGCCTGTTTTAACAGATGGCAAATCTATTCTCAAATACACTTTTTTCTGCTTTTTTCCTGTTAATTGATCAACATTAAAAATACCATAAAATTAGTTAACAACTGGGCAAACAACTTAAGTAAAAATAACACAAACACATACATATATATATATATATATTGCCTTGCTTAACTAGTTTGTTTTGATGTGCTATACTTTTACATAGTTATCACTCACTGCACTCATTACTAGAGTACTAAAATTCTAGGGTTGTTTGATAGAAGATACAAAAACAGCTGATCATTTTCCTCATGTAGTAAGTAAAACCAAAGTTTGAAAGCTAAGACAACAAGAGCATGTGCAGGGCAGTAGTGGCTCATCAGTTAAGGCTCAGAACTAACCAGAAGCGATTACTGCCTGTCTTGATTGTACTGCCGAGCTTCCACTGAGACTGTCCCTTAACCCTTAAATCTGTTCCAGGAAAGGTGTATCATGGCTAACCTCATGTCCTAAAAAGCTGGGATATATGTAAAAAAGATTTTCATTTCTTCTTGAAATAAGTTACTGTAACTCAGAAATTTTAGCAGGTACTCAACACAATAAAAATTCCAATAAATATAAAAGTTTTATAACTTAATTGACAAGAGGAAGCAAATTTGAGTTGGAAAATGTTGAACATGGACATATACACACACACTGTATATACACACACATACAGTATATATAAAACTAATAGGTTTATAAACCAAAATATGGTGAAAAAATTCATTTAAAGGATAACAGGACAATATCATTGCTTTTAGTTCACTAATAATAAAAATTGGATTATATTGGAACAAGACTAAGTCTGGGTCTCCATGATCTACTTCTGCCTGTTTAAACAGATGGCAATTCTATTCTCAAATATACTTTTTTTTCTGCTTTTTTCCCTATTGACTGACTAATCCCATAAAATTAGTTTTAAGTTAAAGTTGCCAAAATACAAAATTTGCTTCTGGGCAAACAGTAAGTAAATGTTTTATTGCAATGCTTAACTAGTCTTGATGTTTTCTACTTTTACATAGTTGTCACTCATTGGTCTAGCGTGCTAAAGCTGAATCAATGTAAAAAATTTCAACCTTTATTTTCTTTCTTTTTTTGCCATTGGCTGCCCTCGTTAAACCCGAACCCTTCCAGGCTTGTTTTATGGAAGATACCAAAACAGTTGCACATTTTCCTCATGTTGTTTGTTAAACCTAAGTTGGATAGTGAAAGCTAAGCAACAAGCACATGGGCAGGGCAGTAGTGGATCAGCGGTTAAGGCTCTGCATTACTAACCAGGAAGGTTGGGATTTCAAGTCCTGATACTGCCGAGCTTCCACTGAGGCTGTCCTTTAACTCTTAAATCTGTTCCAGGAAAGCTACAGTATATTATGACTCTACATCCTAAAGAGCTGGGATATGTGTAAAACCAAAAAAAAAAAAAGATTTTAATTTAGCTAAAATAAATTACTGTACCTCAGAAATTTTGGCATGTACACAAGCAATAAAAATTACAGTAAATATAAAATGGCTAGAGGAAGCAGATTTACATAAATGCTTTTGAGTTGGAAAGGGTTGAATGGGGATATATATATATATATATATATATATATATATATATATATATAACTAATAGGTTGATCAACCAAAATGGTATGCACAACATAATGTGAAAGCAATGTTTTAGTTATAAGGGATAACAGGACAATATCATTGCTTTTACTTCATAAATAATGAGAGATTGAATTATACTGGAACAAGGCTAAGAGGCAAATCTATTCTCAAATACACCTTTTTCTGCTTTTTTTCCTGTTACCTGATCAACATTAAAATCCCATAAAATTGGTTTTAAGTTAATAATTTCCAAAATACATAAAATCGTAAACGTAACATTAAAAATATTTTTATAGATATGCATTGCTTAACCTGTCTTAGTGTGTTATACTTTTACATAGTTATCACCCATTGCAATAGTGTGTTGAAGTTGACTCAATTTACAATTTCACTCTTTTTTTTTGGCCGACCTCCTGATTCTTATTCTCATTGATTAACTCAAAAAATGCAAGTTTAGGCTTGTTTGATTTATGATACCAAAACAGTGGATCATTTTCCTCATGTAGTGAGTAAAACCTAAGTTGGCTAGTGAAAGCTAAAACAACATGTGCATGGACAGGGCAGTGCTGGCTCAATGGTTAAAGCTCAGTAATAACCAGAAGGGTATGGATTTCAATTCCTGATACGGCCGAGCTTCCATTGAAGCTGTCCCTTAACCCCGTCTGTTTCAGGAAAGCTGAATTGTGGCTAAACCTATGTTCTAAAAAGCTGAGATATGTGCAAATAGAAATTCAGTTTTGTGATTACAGTAACTCAGAAATTCATGCATGTACTCAACACAATAAAAATGTAAACCTAAAAAAAAAAAACAGTAAACCTAAAAGTTTCAAAACTTAATTGATTTAGAGGAAGCAAATTTCATTAAATGCTTTTGATTAAAGCGTACTTGTCAGGGTTTACAATGTGTGTTTGCATGTTACCTGGTATTTGTCAAACACCTCAGAGCACAGAGATCACTCATATAGCTTTTATACTACAAAAAATTTAAACCAGAAAAATGTTTTAATTTTGGACAATATATAGATTTTTTTTTATTTATTCTGCTTTCGATAAAACTACACGTACATTTTATGTCAAAGTTACATAAAACACAGTACATTTTTGTTGGTTTAATTTTTTTGTTGTTTTATCATCTTTTCTTTATTTTAATTTTATTACTAATATGGTTGTTACATTCTTTTACATTAAGTGTCCTATACTCAATATAAAACGATATCACTAGTATTTTTATGGTGCAGAAGTTTAAAGTTTGACTGATGTGTATTTTCTTTCATTTGCAAACACCTTTTACTTTACTGAAGTTATATTCTTTTGCACTTATGATGAGCAGAATTTAAAAAGTATGCATGAATGCATTAAGTGGCACTGAATGGAAAGAAGAAGAAGAAAAAAAATCAGCCTTAAGTAATTCTATTCAACCAGAAAATCTGTCCAGAATAAGAGGCTTGCAGGGTGTGTGACCCCCAAAGTGGTGTATCCGAAAGCAGCTGCCTGGAATTATGATCTACAGCTCGCAAACTATTAAACTGAAAAGGTGCAAATGTAGGTCTATACATCTGCAACACAAAAGGGAGTTTTTCTCTTCATTAATCAGTAGGGAAAGTGCAGTAGACACTGGCAGGCTTTTAAGACTGTACACATATAAGAGAATTATACTAATTAAGTCAATGAAAGTATAAGACTAAATAAATCTCAGGGCAATCAAATGCAGTAGTTACAATTTCCACTAAATTCACCCAAAAATATATAAAAAGCTTATAAAAAACTTTGTAGAGACCAAACTGAACAATTTCGTTAGTACTGTGATAGAGAACAAAACTGATACATTGTTACTAATACTAAACAAAAAAAAAGATAGGAAATAAAAATGTCCCTGTTTTAAAGAAGAAAAGCAAAACCTGGTTGAAGGGATCACTAGCAATGGCATGTTTACTTCCCTGGTGAAATTACATTACATTGTCTGGGTCTAATTGCAAACAGGACTGTCTGGAGCTAAAATTCATTAGCGTATAATTGTAAGGACCGGCTTCTTCATCAACAGGGTTGATGATTAACGAAGATGGAGATGGCTGTAAAGGGGTTGGAGACCAACGCCTGCTTTTGCTTCTTGTTTGTCCCCTGATGAGAAGCTTGTTCAGGACAGATGTGTCTCCATGGAAGTGGCACCTCAAGAGTGTCTCCTCAACCAGCGACAAATCCCCCCCCCCTTCCCCCAATCTGTGCTTCAACCTGATCCCTCGCCCATTCAACCCCCGCCCCCCCGCCCTTCCCCTCTTCCCTTTCAGGTTGGAACAGGCTGCCTCAGCTTCCCTGTGTGTCCTCGATGTTCCTGTGAAACACCACACTCTGGCACGGTGCCCGGACTGTGTGTTCCCCCCGCCCCCCCCCCCTCCTCGTACTAACTTTTATCCGACCATAAAACACGGTCCAAGTAGAGAAGCCATCAGAAATGGTTGTTAAGCTCTAAGTGAGCTGACAGCTATTTGAGATGTTTTTTTCCCCCTTCTTCTTCTTGTTCTTTTTCCTCTAAAAGGCGGCAAAGTGGGGACGATCTATTTGTGAGGTTCGTCTGACACTCATTTGAGGAGTGGAAAAACACTGATTGAACAAAAATATTTTTTAAAAATGCCCATTTTTTGGGGACTGCCCAAGGCGTACACAAGGGAGTGGGACTATACAGTAAATAAATAAAAAATAAAATCATCATCTAGAGCTGGTAATAGCTTTATCGCAGATGGTAAAATGAACAGTTTTAGTGACACAATTTGGTGAAAATTATACAGTCATGTCTATGGTACCCTTATTTAAACATCAATACTTTAATTTTACAGTACCTATTACTCAGTCACAGGGTGTCTCCCTGTTGCACAGGATCACAGCAACCATGCTCATGCTGCAAATCCAGGATTTTTTTAAATGGTTAATAAAAAAATTGGTTCCATTGGCTACTAAACAAGTACATGTCATTTTGAAGAAAGTGTTAAAAATTATGAATGGCTATTTTTTTTTTCTGCCACCACCACCAACAACAACGGATTATATTTGGAAATTACATGGGAAAAAAATTAAAAACCTGATCAATATTTCATATATTGTTAAAATATTTAACAATGTATTTCAAATGGAAAAAAAAAAAAATGAAAACAAAACAGATCCACAGATGAGAGTGGGTTCAAAGTCGAGGCAAAAATAAGAGGCCCTGCGACGATAATCCGAACCAGAGAGCCCTGATATGCATCGATTTTCGACGTCCTCGACCTACCTCGGTGCAGTGGGAGGCAGTGTCAGGTGTCATCGGCCGTCTAGACGCTGTGACGGCGGAGTGTCGTCATGGCAACGGCGGACCGTTATCAGCAGAGTGTGGCAGTCAAGGACCGGGAGGAGTTTTTTCCCCTGACTTTTTGAAGCCAAATTCATAAAAAGCGTCAGGACAACGGATGTGTCGTCGAAGTGGAGAAGGACGGACTGCTGTCCGGTGACGGTTAAGTCGTGAAGCGTAGTCTGTTTAACAAATGGTCCTAGACTTGCAAATCTCTATACAGTAGCTACTTAGAGAAATACTTACGATGTTTAACAAAGACAGGAGACTTTTTGGCAGAGCTGACACATGATCCTGAAGCTTACCTTGGATGATATAACCTACCTTAGTTTTTTGCTTCTAATCTTCCTTGGTCCAAACCTGGCTTAAGAACTACAAAACCAGAAGTCCGTCATTAAATCATGTCCTCTTCCTCCCCACGCTGGCTGCCATGATCACTTGTAGACAAGAGAAAACACCTGGCCTCAACGAAACAAAAAAAAAAAAAAGGAGGAGGAGGAGGAGGAAGTCTACAGTTTAAGGATTTCCATTCGTTTAGTCAGACAGATTTCCCCGGCTATAAACAAGTCGTTTAAACTACAGGACAGAAAGTTCTACTTTTTTAATTAGCACAAGAGGTCAGACTGATTTCACTTACCACATTTACAACACTCGGTCATGAGTACTAAGAATAAACATGGATAAAAGTGTCATTTTTATGATGTGAGTGCAAAAAAAAAAAAAAAACTTTATTAAATAACAAAGCAAATTCGCAATCCATTATAGTCATTATCATGAGCCGCCTGTAATGCTGGTACATTTGGCAAACTGTTTTGTTATACTCGCTGTCACCAAAGACAATTATACCTGTTTAATTATGCGCTTTTAGGCATGAGAAGTTAATTATGGTAAATCTTGTCTTTGTTAAAAATAACAAAGTCATATCAGGCACTTCAGGTTTACGGCTTTGATGTTCGATGTGTTAGATTCACTGTATTTGAAATGTTAACTGCTTTGTTTGTTCTCATTCATCATAAAACAACGAGAGCATATACCTGAATATTAATGAGCTGCAGAGATGAATGGTTTAAAAAGATAAACAAACGTTTATCCACTCAAGAAAGAAATACTCTCCCTTTAAACTATCTCTACAGTACCAATCTAAAGTTTGGACGCAAGTTTGGATTTATTTTCTACATTTTCAAACTCCAATACTGGATGTTTTTAAAACTATGAAATAACACATATGGCATTAGATAATCAAGTAACAAGATAATCAAAGTAATTAAATAATCAAGAAACGTACCTCTGCTGCAAAGGAGGTGTTCATTTAGCCTCAGGCAGCATCAATTAACAGTATATACAAAACATTTATAAAACTGTAAAGTGGGCGTGTCTGTACATTGAAGATATTTCCGGAAAAATTATTTGTGGGGACAAGATGACGAGCTGAGTAATAGAATACATCACAATGGTTTTTGGAATGTTTGTCTGACTGCTTTTTTGTGTACGCATCACATAAAAATCACAGGTGTATTTGGCCGATCTTGTGGTAACATATAGGCTTTGTTTCATCGCAATCGACCCACGGGATATGAAGATATGCTTATTTGAAATTTAAATGGAAAACGCCCTTATATCATAAAAAAATCGACTGTGAACTTCAACAGATGGCGCTGTAAATTTTTAAATACGTGCTTACAAAACAAAACAATTTGAATGCAATTGAAATGTACATAATAAACGCAATCTTTCACCTTCATTCCGCGCACTTGGAAAAGTGTAAAAATTGTAGTTCATTCCAAAATTTTAACAGATGGCACTGTACATTTTTTTAAAACGCACTTCTGAATGTGCAATTTAATTCCACACACAGTCACATATAATACACACACAGTCCTATGCAAAAGTTTAGGCACCCCTTGATAAATAACAGATTTAGACACAGTCGCTCTTAGAAATGGAAAAAATATTTTCAGCAAGCATTGGTGCATAGTTACTTCTTATACCATAAATTGAACAAAAATAAAAAATAAAAACATCATTATGGCACTGTGCAAAAGTTTGGGCACCCCAAGAGTTCAAGAGTCTCGGATTCTTTTTACAAGCTTTCAGACCTTAATCAGTTTGTTAGATCTGATGCATTGCAACAGCTGTCATTAATAAATGCCAATTTCAAAGCTTTAGAATTTCTTTGACACTTCAAACCTTGTGAACACATTTGCGGACACTCAACAACCATGGGTTCCTTTAAGCAGCTGTCTAAGACTCTGAAAATGAAAGTTATTGATGCCCACAATGCAGGAGTAGGCTACAAGAAGATAGCAAAGCGTTGTCAGCTTACAGTTTCCACAGTGAGAAATGTAATTAAGAGATGGCAGTTCAAGGGTACTTTGGAGGTCAAGATGTGATCTGGAAGTCCAAGAAAACTCATGGAGAGAACCGCGCGTATGCTGGTCAGAAAGACAAATCAAAACGCATTTGACAGCAAAAAACCTGCAGGAAGATTTAGCAGACTCAGGAGTTGTGGTGCACCTTTCCACAAGACCTTCATGGAAGAGTCAGCAGAAGAAAACCTTACCTGCGTCCTCATCATAAAATCCAACATCAGAAGTATGCAACAGAACATCTACAGGAGCCTGATGCGTTTCCATCTGATGAAGTTAAAATAGAATCTGGCCACAATCAGCAAAGGCATGTTTGGAGAAAAAAAAAAAAAAGGAGCAGCATTTCATGAAAAGAACACCTTGCCAACTATTAAGCATGGTGCTGGATCGATCATGCTTTGGGGTTGTGTTAGAGCCAGTGGCACAGGAAACATTGCACGGTTGGAGGGAAGAATGGATTCCACTAAATACCAGCAAATTCTGAAAGCAAACATCACACCATCTGTAAAAAAAAAAAGCTGAAGCTGAAAATAGGATGGCTGCTACAACAGGACAATGACCCTAAACGTACCTCGAAATCCATTATGGAAAACCTCAGGAGACGCAAGCTGAAGGTTTTGGAACGACCATCACAGTCCCCTGATTTAAACATCAGTGAAAATTTGTAGATAAATCTTAAAAAAGCTGTACATGAAAGATGACCAAAGAATATTACAGAACTAGAAGTCTTTTGTAAGGAAAAATGGGAGAAAATGGGGGTGCCCAAACTTTTGCACAGTGCCACAATAATGTTTAAATTTTTTTCTTTGTTCAAGTTATGACATAAAAAGTAACTATGCACCAATGTTTGCTGAAAATATTGTGCATTTTTTCCATTTCCAAGAGAGACTGTGTTAACATGTTTTCAATAAAAAAAATCACCAAAATCTGTTATTTATCAAGCTTTTGCATAAATAATATATATATATATATATATATATATATATATATATATATATATACACACACACACACACACACACATTTTGTATGTCCAAAATATGCAATAATCTCTTTTGAACAGTTGATATTCAGATGTATCTTCATAATGTCTAGAAATGTATAAAATAAATCCAAACTTGTGGCCAAATAGAGTATACAGTATGTGTGTATACACACCTATTTTTTCCTTCTCGTAGTCTTAATGTGAATTTCAACTTTGCTACAGTTATTCCTATAGCACAGGTTATTCATATTCGTTATGTTATTCATTGCGCTGCTTAATCAGCATTTATGGTACCTTGACTGTCTACCTGTCTGTTGTGTCAGTCAGTTGATCTGTTAATGTTTGACAACGTGACTATATGACAATGTAAAGCCTCCTCCTGCCTCGAACACAAAGTGAGAAAAAAAAAATCTATGTTAAATCTGGACTATTTTGAAATATTATTGCTTTTTTGTTAATCTAGTTCACATTAGTTTTTAGCGAGCTCACAGTTTCCTTCACCCCTCTGACTTAATAAGGTGCTAACGTCACTAATGTTAGAAAATGGACGACACGGCATCCAGGTACCAGAAATGTAGAGACTAGAGTAGGGTTTTTTTCTCATTGAAATGCATGATGGATTCTTCGGTTCTCTGAATGGTGGCTGATGTTAAAAAAAAAAGTTCCATACTGTTTTTCATTGTGTTATATACGCTTAATGATAAGTAATAACATTTCAAACATGCTTCATGATTCATGAATGAAGTTCGGCTTCAATTCATGTTTTTTTTTTTTTTTCTTCCATTTTATTTCTTTTTAGCATTTTTGTTTTCTGGTCTACATTACCCTGATCCCTGACCACATAATTCATACTTTATCCACTCCCCCACACCCCCCCACACCCCTACATCCATATCGAAAATATCTAAGAAGACAATTATTGTTGAGTGTATGAGGCATTTAGCATTTGGGAGTCTCCTGTGTCTTCTGACATCATTTTGAAGAAGTTTACCCTTTTGCGGTTTCTCACTACTATTACAAGGTTTTATTTGGTAAATTACACCTGAAAAGGGAACCGGTTTTTATAGGTACCATAACATCATGATTTTTGCAACAGATTATCACCAATCCATCATCGTACCATAAGATTGTGTCTCACCATGGTAGGCTGAAGTGACCTCTAGTGATATGCAGCTTGCCAGCATAGGCTAAACAATTTCTTAATGGTTTGGGCAGCTGTAATGGTGTTGTGTGATGGTATGACAGATAAAGACTTCATATAAACTTTCATATTGTTTCATAAATTTTTGCACTGTAGAACTATTCATACTTAATCATCTTTATTGTTGGCCTTACTTTACCAAATCGTATGATTTTTTACGTAGCTTTATGTAGCAAATCATGATTTTGGACAAGATTATTAACAAAATTCATAAAAATAGGAAACTGATTCCACTTCTTTTTTCTTTTGAAAGTCCATGAAATCACATGGAACGTAATTAGGAAGACGCAAATGGCTGAGGTATAAAAGGAATAAACTTAAATTTACCTTTATGGCATTTGTCAGAAGTGCAGAACACTCCTGACATGCTCTGTACATGTTAAATATGTACAGTATATGTACAATACTCTTTGAGCTTGTAAAAAGTTTACATGAGTGGTTCATAGTGATTTCACAGTTCATAGTGATTTCGCAGTTCATAGTGATTTTTTTTTGTGAGGGTTTAATGACTATGTCTGATTTCCAGTTATATTAAAACTGTTACCAGCGCTTTCCGTTCAAGGCTACTAGTCATTGCTGTGCAGGTGTGAACGTGTTACATCTGTTCATTTGTTCATCATTACTGGTGACGAGGCACGGATTCATCACTACAAGTCTGAGAGTAAATGGCAAAGTATGGAACGGAAACATCCTCAATCGCCGACTGAGAGAAAATAAATATGTCGACCATCGGCTGGAAAATTCATCACACTTAACAGTTTTCTGGGGTTCTCAAGGACCAGAAGTATTGGAACATCATCAGGAAAAAGGTTCAACAATCAACAGTGCTCGTTACAGGGAGACGCTTATTGAAGAGCTGAAGCCCAAACTTCTTAAACAAAGAGGACCAAGGACATTGTGATCTAGCGTGACCATGCACGTCTGCACACTTCTGCGAACACTTAGTTTTGAGGTGTTAAAGCGTCCTCTCTATAGTCCTGATCTCGCTCCATCAAACTTACCCTGTTTGGTCCCCTGAAAGCATGATGAAGAAGTGAAGACAGTGGTGTATTCATGGCTCGCAGACAGACAAAGTGTACTGAAAAGCATGGAGTTTATGTCGGGAAATTATATATTTGTCTTTTCCAAAATAATTTTTAACGGACAGTGGTGAGTGACTCACCATTTAAATGTGTGTCATTTTAATTGCAAAACGTGAAATTATTGTTTTTTTTTTTTATTAAAAGAAGAAAAAAACATTAGCACCTTAAAACCCATATGTTATGAAATGAACAGATTTTTTTAAACAGTGTTTCCTCAGTTAGAGAGCTACAGTAAATCTGTCAATATGGCGCTAGCATCATTTCAAACTAAATAATTCAGTTTTTTTTTTTCAATCAGACACACGGATAAACCACAATAAAAAAACAATGAAAAAACCTTTTTACCTCAGCTCATGCACTTTTATCCCTTTACGTTTGTTTTAATGATGTAAAATCTGGTTATTTCTCTGCCTTTTCTCCTCCGGTTGCAGCGAGAACAAACGCCGTTATTTTCCTCTCAGGAATTGCCGTTAATTTTTTTATTTAAAAAGAAGAAGAAGAAAAAATTATCCCGCCACAAATCTACCAGCCAATCACCGCAGCCATCCTCTCTCACCTGATTACGGCTGTGTCCAAAACCGCGCCTTGTACACTAAATACCGCACGAATACACACTCTGTAGTTCATACTCTTCCACAAAGTAGTGAGAATTGTTATTTGGGATACAGCGCAACCACGCGACTAATTTACCTCAGAATCGCTTTATTTCAAATGACTTCCTTTGTTATAAACCGAGTATGTTTATTTAAAAAAAAAAACATGATTATTTAATATTCAACACCAAAATAATGTAAAAAAAATTTAAAAGAAAGGCTTTGAGTCTGTTAAATCATAGTGCAGCTATAATTTTGGTTCAAATATTTAGTTTTAATAGATTGAAAGCACAGTTAGCAGAAATGGCTAATTTCCTGTTCTGTAAATAAACTCTTTAAGCTACTTTTTCTGACTACCTTTGACACACACACACACACATACATACATACATACATACATACATACATACATACATACATACATACATATATTCACAAAAGTAAATACACCCCTCACATTTCAGGCAACCACTTTATTATATGTTCTAAAGGGACAACACTAAAGGAATAAAAGTTGGATATATTTTAGAGACGTCAATGTGCAGCTTGTACAGCAGTGCAGATTTACTGTCCTCTAACAATAACTCAACATGCAGGCTTTATTGCCGAAATAACTGGCAACAAAAAACGAGTACACCCTAAGTGAACATGTCAAAACTGTTGTTAATCTAGCACGGCCTTAATCCTCCTGGGCCTGGACTTCACCAGAGCTGCACATGTTGTTGCTGGGATCCTCTTCCATTCCCCATAATGACATCACGGAGATGCTGGATGTCAGACACACGGCGGCGCTTCGCCACCTTCCGGTTGAGGACGTCCCACAGGTGCTCAATAGGGTTCAGGTCTGGAGATGTCCTCGGCCAATGACAAACACATGAACATGATGAATAGGACATGTGACTCTGCACGGTTAAAGATGTACAGCTGTTATCACTTAGGGTGTACTTACTTTTGTTGCCAGCTATTTTGACGATAATGGCTGCATGTTGAGTTATATTCAGATAGGACAGTAAATCTCTACTGCTATACAAGCTGCACATTGACTCCTCTAAAATATATCCAAGTCTCATTTCTATTTCTATAGTATTGTGCTTTGGGAAGATATATTAAAACGTTTATTAAAACTTTTTTGGCTAACTCTATAGATATATATTTTCTTCTTGTTTCTTCTTGTTCTACTTCTGCACAATGCCGCAGGAGAGTCAAAACCAAAATGCCGCATCCAGTTAAAAAAAAAAATTGAAGTGCACTTCACTTTCTTCGTGACAACACGCTAGCCCATTTAGCTCACGAAACGGTGAAATTTGCTGGCGACTTGGGCTAGTGGCAGGCATTGGAAGACAACAAGGTAATTACCAAGGTGGAACTTTTCCTGAAAAAAGGCTTCTTTAAAGACGCTCTGCACCAGCTCATCCATCATTTGGAGAAGTGTGTCGCCTTAGGTAGAAGAGATGTACAAGACTAAGGACTAAGCTCATGACCAATGTTCGTTTTCATTACAATGATTACAATCATTACATAATTTTTTCTTAGCAATAATAATCATTTTATCACCGCCCCTTGGAAAACCCACAATGGTCCCTGAAGTAACTTGGAACTGACAAAAGTAATAGTAAATAAACAAAAAATTTAAATTAACTAATGAAAATCAGGCAAAGAAAATCATTACTTTGAATTATGGTTTAACAAAAGGATTTCAAAAACTAATAAAACTGGCCTGGACAAAAATGTACCCTTACCAAAAAAGTACCCTTAACTTTAAATATTTTTTTGCACAAACTTTTGCGGCAATCACTGCAATTAATCAATTTCTGTAACTCTCAATCAGACTTCTGCACCTGTCGACAAGTATTTCGGCCCACTCCTCGTGAGTAAACTGCTCCAGCTGCCCCAGGTTTTGAAGGGTGCCTTCTCCAGACTGCATGTCTCAACTCTTTCCACAGATGTTCAGTAGGATTTAGATCAGGGCGTATGAAATCATTTTGATTAGAGATTCCAGCTTAACTGTTCACATGGATGCTGATCTGATAAGATCTGAGTTTACAAGGAGTGCTGAATTAAAACGTAATTCCCGTATGGAGCATCAAACCTGCCGGAAATAAAACAGAAGAAGAATGTGACACCTCTTAGTGCCGCATCCTGTGCATTCCCAGAAAATCACCTAAAATTACCCCAATGTGGGGCAAACCTGTGCAGAAAGACAATATTTATTCCAAAAAAGGAGAAGCGAGCAGATCAAGTGTTTAAATGGCTAATACACAGCCTGGCCAAAAAAAAAAAAAAAAAACCCTGTTTCAGAAGGGATCAAACAACTCATGCTGAAAATGACTGGAATTATGTTAAGAACCCTTCAACACATTATTAAAAACCTGGAAGGATAGTGCTGAACTGTCAGCTTCATGGATGAAATGTGGTTGGAAAAGAAAAGAAAAAAATCATTGTGATCATTCAATGATTCATGACGTTGCATTGTAAGAAATGGATAGTGGAAATCACAGCCATGTTTAATAGTGAAAGTAAGAACGTTTCCATACACAGAGAAAACCACTTGTTTGTGAGACTCATCGGGGGGAAAAAATGTTTCAGCTTGTTAGGGAGCATAAAGGAGCGATGAAAAAAGGTCATGTGAGCATAAAGGAGCGATGAAAAAAGGTCATGTGACTTGAGTCCAGACTGACCCTATTCCAGAGCGATGGGCGTGTCAGGATAAGAAGGGAATCGCAGGAAGCAATGCACCCGCTGTCCACTGTTATCTGCGGTGGCTTCAGTTGCTTAGTTACTCAGCAAAGTTATGTGGCAATAAAATTAAGTGAGCCGACGACCTGAATGTACTGAATAACCAGGTTATCACATCTATGGAGTTTCTCTTATCCAAATTTGTACAAGAAAATATTTCTGAAAGATTTACTGTACATCACCCATGTTATCTAAAATTTTCATTCTCAAGTTTTTTCACAATCCATTTGTCCAGATACTAACAGTATGTTCTGATTGAGGTGGTGGTATGATGCATTTTTATTATTGGGATAATATCGTAACTATTAGTGGAATATTAGCGTCCATATAAATGCAGGTAGTGACAGTGCAACATGCACAAGATGAGCATTCTCACCATTTATTGTCTCAGATTATCTGTAAGAAAAGTTGTTTCCTGCTATCACTTACATTGCAGAGGCTTTAAAACAATCGTTCCTTCACCAGCATGTGTGTGGAAGTTACTGTGACGCAAAGTGTAGCTTGTTGGAATATGAAGAAACTGGAAAGCAGGTGGCTTTCCCTTTTCACACGTCATTCCCATTCAGCGAGCGTGTCTAGCTAATTCTTATCTTTTATCCAGACATTACAAAAACAGGCCTCACAACCTATACACACGACATTTTTTTTTAATGCCAATGGTTCTCTCACAGCTTATATTTGTGCTCATTAAAAGCTAGATCGAGTCACTTTTATCATTTTGTTCTGATTTACTTGTCAGGCTGTTTCCCCTGCTTACATCATCATCACGCCTTTCTGTCGCCTCACCGTGAAGTAACATTTCGGAAAGGTGAAACGTGACGAGTTGCTTCAAAGAGATTTTATTTCTAGACTCCGGTATACGTGTTATCATGTTAACCTTGACTTTACCAGTTACGGACAGCACAAATATCTGTTGCCACCTCACATCGTCACGGGTTTGATCCTGACCTCGAGTTACCATCCATGTGGAGATTCTAAAGCTCTACACGTAGGTCTCTCTGCGTTCCTCCCAGCTTTACAAAATAATAAATGAAAAGATTTGTACATAGTTGTGAATGTGTGTGCTTGTCTTCCCCACTTGACGGGCAACATTCACAGGAAACACTTCATTGATTGATGAAGTGCTTAGTGAAAATGAGTGAACAAACCAAAACGTGCACCGGATTGAATCGAATCTAGTTCTAAACCCAACTATAACGACGTCTTTTAGTCTGCATTGTAATTTCTTGGAAGGATATTCGCTAGCAGTTGTAAATATAATATTATCATGGTCAGCATAGTGTTTAGTATCAAAGCATGACTGTGTCACATCCCATGAGGCCCAAATGCTGTGTGGCAGGAAACATGGCCCCTTCTTTCCCTGCAGGAAATGTTTTCAGGAATGCACGAACGCAGCACCTATTCCTGCTGGCTGTAGAGCAAAGCAGCACGTAGCGAACGTCTGGATGGAGAGTACGGCTGTGAAAGCTTATCTGAGCGCAGAACCGAAGCTCTTATAAACAGCCTAATGGATTGCAAAACACAAACATCGTGTTCATGCGAGGAACCGTTCCCACCCAATCCTCTCTTGTAAAGAAATGTGTCACACTTTCATTTGTCAAGCCAACGTAATTCAAAATAACAAGCTTTAATTGAGCAAAACAGGTATCTGGCTTAAAAGCGCCATAAATAAAACTTTATTCTCTCAATTTATTAACAAGCCGCGGGGCGTGTCCGCGGCCGCCAAGCAAAGCGCTTAAAACTTTTGAGAGTTGCAGTCCTCAGGTCGGAGACCTATACACACATCTCTATACATTGCGAGCCATCTCTGACTCTCCTGGTCTTTACGTTCAGTCCCGTCCTTTAAGAAATAAAAAACAAACAAACAAAATAACATAGCGATAATGCTGTAATAAAGGGGTGGCTGAGCAGCAGGTCTTTCCTTTTTACTCCAAAAAGGGTCGACTCGTTGAAATAAAAGTGATCGTTGGAGAAAAAAAAAAAAACAACAAAAAAAACAAACAGCAAATAAAAACAACTTTAAAATAACTGAATACATTTTTTTTTGACCTCGCTTGATAAAGCCAGAGCAGCATGCTGCAAATTCTAAGCTGTAAAGTTTGTAATCCCAATTTGTTAACGCTCATTTTCCTTCTCCTCTGTGCATTTGTTTATAGCTTAAAAAAAATGAGCCAAATATTCCAAATGCTAGTGATAATGATACGGATAAAGAAGATGATGATGATGATAAAAAAAATTAAATTAAATAAAAAAAAAAAAAAAAAGTGAACTAAAGAGAACTAACAGCCGAAGCAGCCCTGCTTTGGAGGAAGGCTTTGGGGAGGAAGAGGAGAAGGAGGAGGAGGAGGTGGGGGTTTATAAGAGGAGAAGTCCGTGAAGAAGCTCATCTGCCGTCGGCGGGCGTCCGGCTGAGCGTCAGGGAGGCCATGGCGCGGCCGAAGCGCTCGCACAGCTCCAGGGTGGAGTACGGCGGGAGCTTGGGCGGCTCCGAGAAGCTCCTGATCTCTGTAGAGCAGTCGAGCAACTTGGGAAGGAAATCGGTCAGCTTCTCCTGAAGATTGGCTGCGGACACAGGACGGGAATGTGTTTAGACTCGGAGCGACAAATAAACAACAGATAAGTGGTGCGGACTTTTTCGCCGCGATCCCTGATGCAAACACTTTGAGAGACTTGAAACAATAAACTGCTGATCTGATATGATCTGATGGCGAAACAAAGTAATAAACTATAAAACTGGCAAATAAAACCTGGATGATAATTTACACGCACGGCAGGATGCTGATTGGATTGTACAGCAGCTCTAGACAACTACATTACTAATTAATTAGCAGCCTCACGTTAGCCTTTAAGGACTGAAGAGTGCGTGTGTGTGTGTGTGTGTGCGCGCGCACGTGAGTGAGTCTGCTTTAAAATCTTCTTTTAAAGTCATAGCCGGATGTTTTTTCTTTTTTGCGGTAAAACTAGGGACTGGATTTAAATCAAATCTGCAGTATATATTGTTCATGCATCTCAATTTTCAACTTCACAGCTAAATGATTTCCCTCGAACATCGACTCTGCTTCGTGCTGCTTGTAAAAACAGGCGTAATGGATTTCCATTAGAGCTGTCAGAACAAATTTCACTGTTTGCATAATAATAGAATCTTTTTAAAAAGAAAAATATTAACGCATGTTTAATATCTCAAGCACTGCTTTATGTCACCGAACGCGCGTCCTAAAATTTGCATTATGTAGGAATGTTTCACACGAAAACAAACAAAATAACGATGTTACATACATATACACTGTATAATATATCTAATTAAGGAAGCGTTTTTGCTTATTTGAATTTCACTCTTCATATTTCAAGTCAGTCGTCCGCGGTCAAAAAACATTATTCCCGTCGTTATTAAATGAAAATGCTGCAGATTCTCAGACGACTTCGCATTAATTCGGTTCCGTCATACTATCCTACAACTTCAAGTTCAGTGCACAAGTTGAGGATTTAATCTTTTTTTCCTCTCATCGCAAATTTGAGCTTTTTAGCTATTATTCTGTTCGGACAAAAAAAGAAGTAGGACAAAATGATGTCCATGAGCTTAAATATTTTTTTTTTTTAAGTTTCATGTACATGACGTATTATGCAATCAGAAATTTGAAACATTATAAGGCACAGAGCGTGACTTAAGGATTTTCGAACAGCTAAAAGTGTTAGAAAGACTTTCAATATGATTTTACATGATAAATATTATTGGTTTCATCAAATCGTATTAGAGTCCGAGCCTAGTAGGAGCTAATTAAAGGTTGAAAGGTTTTCGTGTTATTTTTGTTAAATGTTAGATATCAGCTCCTCTTTTCTACGTGCAAGTCATTTCCACCAGCCCTTACGCTCCATCTCCTGTCCCAGATATGAGCACCAGCGGTTCCTCATGTCCTCCACGGCCACCATGTCCTTCTCCTCCATCTCGTCGAGGAGCAGCAGAGGGATGCACGGCACCACCAGCTCGTTCATGATGCTCAGACCGTTGCTCACGTCCGGTTCCTCCCCGCTCTCGAACATGGCCGCCGCGTGCTCGTTCAGCTTCTGCGGAAACCATACGTACATGTACACATTATATACAAAGCTATTGGCTTTTGCGCGTCTCTCTCTGAAGTATTTCTCATCCGGAACATTTTTTCATTTTATTTTTTGACGTAATTGACGCAAGAGGCTGATGACGTGTCTTCCGATGCACTTTCGAGAGGGAGAGCGAGAGCGAGGGAGAGAGAGTCCTGCGGCACAGGCAACCCTGTTGACCTTGCAGGCCTCTACAAGTCAACTGCGGAATTAGCGAATAGGCGTGTGTCGCATTAAAGGGAAAAGAAAAAAGGAAAAAAAAAAAACTGCACAGTACATTAGCTATGTCAATGTTAGCAGTATTTCCAATTAAAGCAGAGCAGCGGGGGGAAATAGCCAGGGCTTGAGCGTGAGCCAGAGCACCGCACGGCTCCAAAATGGTGGAGGTGAAACGAGGACAACGGCACGGTAATGTGTTTACACTCGCAGCAGCGTCTGCTTCCTAGTCGCAGCCCCGATGATTACATTAGAGCACAATAGCCGTTTAGGGTTACTGGGTGCACGCGCACACACACACACACACACACACACACACACACACACACACACACACACAGGTCCCAAAGTTCTTGGAAGGAGCACACTAAGAGAAAGCCACCCTCGCACACACAAACAGAGAACGTGGCTGAGGATTATCCGATAAAGCTAAGAAAAAAACAAAAAACAAAACACAAAACCCCCTGCTCGCTTTCAGGTGTCACACGCGAGCAAAATGATCACGACTCATGAGATCGCTTCAGATACGCGGCACTTTCAAACACAAAAGCGCTACGGCCGTTCGAGTGAAACGCTCTTAATGAGCATGGAGAGGGAGAGACGGGGAAGGCCGGAGGGATCGTCTACGGTTCTGACGTGCGGGTCGGTCCGAATGATGAGAAAAACACAAACTGAAACGGCAGGTCATGTGATGTGATGTGATGTGTTTCGGGCCATTCCTCTTGAGCCTTTGTGGCTCAGAAAGCAAAACGTCATGCATTTTAAATTCGGTTGTTCATTTGAAGTGTTCCCTTTTTCTCTCCCATCAGAGAAATAATTTAAAAAAAAGTAAAAAAAAAAAAAAAAGAAGAAGAAGAAGAAAAAAATCCTTGACCTTTTAACAATCTTTTCGAGCACATCTCAAATTCCAGCCAGGTTGCATTACACTCTGAGTTTTGTATTAAAACCAGTTGCATCATCCTTCAATTATTTGGGGTAATATAAACTAGGGCAGTGGGTGTTTTAGGTCTGTAAGCGTGTGTGTGTGTGTGTGTGTGTGTGTTGGTACTGATTAATGGAGATGGCAGGATTTCAACGTCGTCTTTGCACCAATAAAACCGGATGATTAATGGATTCATAAATTCCAGAATTCTTTATAATGGTGACACAGTAAAGTCTAAACAGTTCTTTAAACACGCTCCAAGTTTCGCAAAAAAAAAAAAAAATAAAATAATGAACTTGAACATCACTTACACTCCTTTGTTAAAGCGTCAAAGTACTCCGTACGGCGCTTTAATATCTTATTTAATGACTCTGTATCCTACGATGAGTGTGTGCTTGTTATAGATTCATCTCTTAATCATTTTTATGTATTTCTGATATTAAACTTTACTCCAGACAGCTGGACACACACACACACACACACACACACACACACACGTATGTATATATATGGGAGGAGTGACCCCAAGGGCAAATGCACACTCATGCACATTTACACACACACACACACACACACACTCACCAGCAGACACTCCCTGCGAAAATGTCCTATGAGCTCCTCGTCATGGCCTCGGTACGGCCCTTTGGACAGCAGCTCTTTGTTGTACTGATACGCGTACACCAGGTACATCAGCGACTCCACGTAACTGGAAATAGGAAGAAAAGAAGAGCAGAGCGCCGCTGTGATCAGCGCTTACACGGGAAAAAACACCCTGAGGACAACGTCCGGAATGAGCGTGATGTGCCGGAGTAATTATTATTATTATTATTATTATTATTATTAAACCGGTTCTGATTCTCCGCGACTCGTCAGTGCGACTGTCTACGAATAAACCGTAATTAAATGCACTAATTAAAAGATTTGCATTTCTCGCAAGGATTCAATCCTGCCTTCGATAAGGGAGGCGCACAAATGGATAGCAAATGGTAACGCTGCCCCCTGGTGGACATATATATATATATATATATATATATATATATATATATATATAAAAAAAAACCTTTCTTTTCAGGGAAGGTCACAGTTTTCTCAGGTGTGTTTTTACCTTTTCTTCTGAAACAGCTCGAGGCCGATCATTAGGAAGATTGTGGTCTCGCGGAAATTCCTGTAGTCCTGATGCCATATCTGTTCAGACAAAAAACAGTCAGAAACCATGTACAACAGAAGTTAAAGGAAAGGAATACGTCTCTTATCGATGGAAATCAGGCGCTATATATTCGTTTAATATCCGTTTAATAGTTTTTGAACGTGACCGAATAATAGAAAAATCGGAAACACTATGAAGGGGAAGCTGCTGACCTCGTACTCCTCCATGTTGACTTCGTCTGGCTTGATGAGCTCCAGCTTGGCTCGCGCCACCTTCATGATGCTCTTGCATCTAAGAGAGTAAGCATACCGCCGTTAGAGCTGCAGTGCGAGAGGTAGTGGTGAGGGGGGTCTTGGTTGGTGACTCATGAGCTAATCTGAGAAACGAGACGGCGAGCCGTGTCCTCGCCGAGGCCTCGTTCCTGAGGCTATGAATCATTCTTTATTACTGCGAGCAAAAATAAATATAGAAAAAATTCCGCACAGCTCCGGAGGCTGCGTGTTTGGGCCGCGCTTGCGTAAAATCTAATTACGCTCCTCAAAATAGAGGAGGAGGAAATCAATTCGTTTATAAATACGGCTCCCGTGGCACACTTGGCATGGTACAAGACCACGTGGGGGGCAGAAAGGGAGCGGGTATTCGGGAACAGGAGCGGCACGGCCGTATTTTTTGCGTTTTGAGCAGATAAAAAAAGACGGGATCGGAATTTTCTGACGTGTTCCACGGTGCAGTGTTTCATCGAGTGCTTGAGAAGAAAAATAGAGTTACAGTGCCGGTCTATCGTATGAATGAAATAACTTCACACAGGATTAATAACTGTATGTGAAATAATACACACTGCTTTTATTCATCTTATATCTTGCTGAAATTATTCATTATTTAAAGCATTAAACAATAAAGACACAGAAGAAATGACCAAAGACAAATACAAATCTTTTTTTTTTTTTTGCTCTGACATACTGGAAAAAAAACGATGCCGTATGAAGTAAGCGCTGCGTTTTACCTCTCGTCGAAGCCGAGGTTCCTGTCGGCGAACTGCATGAGCAGGGTTCTCTCCAGGATCTTCTTAGGCGCCTGGTTCTGGATGAAGTAAACGATGATGTGCTGCAGCCGATGGTCATTCTGAGGCGCCGTGTCTTCCTGCGCTAACCGCACCAAACGAGTGTACTCGACTTTAAGCGCCTGGTGGACGTACAGGAAAAAGAAGAAGAAGAAGAAAAAAAAAACGGAAATTAACTGCATGGGAAGGATAAAATACGGTCAGGGGAAAAAAAAAAAAAAAAACGTTAACAACTATCTGGTTAGATATGTGTGAGGGCGTGCCCTCATACAATGATCGACACTGGCGTTTCCTTGGCAACATAAAGATACGTGCTTTAATCTGCTCGCATTTGACGATCTACTTCGACAATCTGAGGCTGATTTTCTGTAAGAGCTTGTTAACAAAACCCCACAAAGTTATATGCTGGTGTACACATCGCCCGATTGATGTCTCGTCAATTGAGGAGAGACGGGTATTCGAAAAAAAGAAAGAAGGAGAGAAAAAAAAAAAAAAGGAGCGTGAATGCATATCAGTCATTAGACATCTTTCTTGACAGACTGAAAAACAGATGGCGGCTCTCGCTGGGACTCGAAGACGATCCAGATCACAGCAGCGAGAGTTGCGAGAGGAGTTATGAGAGTTGTGAGAGTTTGACCGCCGCCGATGATTTATCTGTCAACCGCTATTCCGGCACAGGCACCGTCACAGCCCGCTGGAACAGACGATTAGTGTCTTAAGAGCTGTCAGTCATCTGACTCGCAGTCAAGGTGGCACTGCCAATCAACAAAACACGTCAAGGAGGGACAGATGTAGCGGAATCGAAAGAGGAGTTAAAGAGGGTGAAGATGCAGGCAGCCAAAAGGCAATTAAAACCAGGGCTTTAAGACAAAATGTCAAAAAACAAACCAAATGGAACAATTTTTTTTTGTAAACGCGAATGCACTGACGGTATACGACTGCCAACAAGCTTGACTTAGGAAGATTTCAGCAAAACAACAGCAAAAACTAAAAAGCTTGTTTTTGTTTATGCAACCAAGCAACAGATTCACAGATTAACTAGATATACAGCTCCAGGGAGTGATTATTGGGGTCTAAGCGCAAGTTCTTTCAGGGGGCGGGGCTGGAGAACCCAGAGGAAACCCACATGGACACACGGCGAAGATATCAACCATTCATGTCAATTCATTTCAATTCAACTTGTTTAAACTTTTTTTTTTTTTACAATGGACATCCAGCTCACAAATCAGCTTTACAGAAATAACAAGTCTGGATACCAATTAAAAAACTCCCCGAGATGACGAAACCTTTAGATGAACAAAACTCAAACCGATCCTCATTTGGGTGATGACGGATAACACGACCATAAACGAACCCAGGTCTATAATGGTGAGGTCCGAAGTCTAACTGTACGACAGGAAAGGTGTTTTAGGTTGACATAAATTCCACTTTCCTGAGATCGCCAACTTGTTCACTCGTTTTGGTACAAAAGTGTTCGTGGCAGTTTCGCACTTTAAACTGTTCGAGCGATGATGCTCTCATAAGCCGTCACAGTGAAACTGCTTGGATCAACGGAATCTTCGTCGTTCTGTCTTGGCTTCCATCCAAGTACTGTATGTGGTAGACTTGAGACTATTGGGACTATTTGCCATGGCTAACAAACCCGTGTGTTTATTTATGGTCCTGGCATGATTTCTGCAGCATTCCTGTCCTGCTTAATGAGGAAAAACTAGCTTCAGCTGACTGGTAACCAGCTTCTGGTGATTTTTCTGCTACAACTGAATGTCAAGAGTTAAGTATACAAAATGTATTCTTCTTCTTATTATTATTATTAAGATGTTCAACAGATGTTGGTGGCATGAAACAGATTAGCTTATAAGCAAATGAAGATCGTTTTGCATCTTGCCGAGTCGCTGCTGTCAGACAAATCGCACCTTCTAGTGTTGTGTATCGGAGGTATTTTCATGTCACTATGACTCACAGTTCGGCCTGTGTTTATCCTTCTATGGTGAAGAAACACAAGAAGGAAACGAAAATCCCTACAAAATAAACAGTGTTCTTCCGTCGTATTACTGGACCCCTAAATAAATAATAAGACTGCAGCATCAAGTGCTTGGACCCCTAATTACATCATCAAACTTTTATTGCAAAATCCCAAATTCAGTCTTGGGGCCGTGTCTGCTAGAGCAGAATAACACCAAACCAAGTCGTGAGGAGGATCCGGACCCCTCTGTCGTCTCGTCAGTACTCATTTTTGTCCATACTTTGTGTGCATGAATGAATTCACTCCTCTGTTTTCGTTAAAAGTTCACAACACAATGAACACACACACACACACAGGGTTAGCACAGCCGCCAGGGCTGCGGTCTTACATGCAAAAGAAGTACCTTGAAGAAGGCTGCTTCAGGACCAGACTTGTCATACATGTTCCTGGCTTTGCCAATGGCCATTATAATACCCTGCATGTTTGGAGTCATCATTGTCTGCCCAAGGAAGGAAACCACGTTAATATGGTATGGACCTGTAATCGAGCCTTGGTATTTCACACGCGGTTGCGAGATGCTGATCACGCTAGTCAGGTGCAGACATACACACCAAAGCAAACATGCGGCAATGAGAGTGTGAAAAACTGTCATGCAGAAAACCTAATGAACAAACAAGTTCGGTGTGTTATCTGCTCGAACATGTGCTGTCTAGAAGTTTCTACAAGTCTGAGAACTTAATAAATGTGGCAGGCGAGATCTACAAAAACCTTCATCTCTATAAGATGCCCATCTCAATCATTACTCAACTCAAGGAACTATGCAGTGATTAGAGATTATTAGGAAAAATGCAATACAGGTAGTCCCCGACTTACAAACAATCGAGTTACGAATTTCCGCAGATACGGACGGACCGCGGTTGTCCTTCCAGATCAAGATACCAATACGTAGCACGATGATAGAAAATGTCTGTCCTGTAAATCTGTCACGATGGTGAATTATCCCAATTGCGTAAAGTCCTCAACTAGTCAGTGCTCACAGTACAATACAGTGGAAATCAGCTCTGAAGCAAAATATCTCGTCCAGGATTCTCCTCAGGATTTAAAGGCGCAGAGACAACACTGTTACATTTGTGACAGATTAATTTCCTTAGGTGTGATTACAGTTTTTGGCCATGTGATGGCAGTGTTGGGAGAGGGGACAGAGATTTAGTCAAGTGTATTGGTATGCTTTACATTGGATATTTACGTCAAATGCGCACGAGACTCGCTTTGCCGAACTTAAGAACAAATCCGACTTATGAACATGCTCTCAGAACAGAACTCGGGGACTACCTGTATATTATACCAAGATTTTTTTTCACATTTAGAAATTATTTTGCATTTGAGGTGGTAAAATGGTGCTGTTCCTTTATAACCCTGCGGGTGGCATGCTCTGAACTATTCACACATCGGCAGGCAGCACAGTGTCCTCTAGGGTACGAGCGAATGATTTATGAAGTTTGCTCAGAATTGTAATGAAATCTAAAAAAAAGAAAAATTATATCGCGATACAAATCGAATCGGCACCTTGGTATCACGATAATATCGTATCGTCTGGTCCCTGGTGATTCCTGTCCCTATCCATTATAGGAAAATAATTAACAAAGAGTGATGAAGTTATTAAGTGAAGAGACAGGGCGAAGGCCAATGTCCTCCACCCTTACACCTTCCAGTGATAACAAACGTTACTGCTTTACCTCTGGCTGTGTTTTTAAGACATGTAAACTCATGTCAGGTCCAAACCACATGTCCGTTTACGGGCTGAATGCAGAAACCCCGTCAGAGGAACTGAGCATGTGTCTGCTATTTTAGCGCACCAACAAGCACAAGTGCTCAGGAAATGCAAACAGGCTGTTAATGGTGCGTCTAGAAAACCCCACGTCACAATCGCACGCAGGCTGCAGCAGGAACGGCCGCTACCTCGTCGTCGTACCCCCCCTCTCGTGACTGAATGACGAAGGTTCCTACGTGAGGGATGGCCACCTCCACCACCCGATGGGGAGCGCCTGCGGTGGAGGTGGAGGCGGAGCCATCCTGAGCGGGGTCAGGGGCAGGGGCAGGGGGAGGGGTCTGGGAAGGGGATGCATGGGTCTCAGTCTGCGGGTCATGGAGGTGTGGGACAGAACAGAGACAGAAACAAACAGTGAAAATAATGAGGAATTAATATATACATCCACACTATAGTGCCAAAAGTATTGGCTCACCTGCCTTTACATGCATATGAACTTGAATAACATCCAATTCGTACTCCATAGGGTTTAATATGATGTTGGCCCGGCCCCTTTACAGCTCTAGTTGCTTCAACTCTTCTGAGAAGGCTTTCCACAAGGTTTAGGAGTGTGATTATGGGAATTTTTTATCATTCCTTCAGAAGCGCATTCGTGAGGTCAGACACTGATGCTGGACGAGAAGTCCTGACTCGCAGTCTTTGCTCGAATTCATCACAAAACTGGACCTTGCTTTGTGCACTGGTGCGCAGTCATGTTGGAACTGGTGTGGGGTTGTTATTCAGTCATTGGGCTCGGCCCCTTTACTTCCAGTGAAAGGAAGTCTTAATGCTTCAGGATCCAGAGACGTTGTGGACAGTTTCATGCTCCCAACTTTGTGGGAACGGTTTGTGGACGACTCCTTCCTGTTGACTCCAACATGACTGCGCACCAGTGCCCAAAGCAACGTCCATTAAGACCTTCTCTTATTTATATGATAATATTCTGTCATATCTGAGCCAGTCAGCTAATTAGATCCCTTAGTTAGCTAGCTGGTTTCGGTAAAGTGTGTTGTTAATTTATGTTGTGTTGTTAATTTTTTTTGTTGCATGTATGTAGCACCTTGGTCCTGGAGGAACGTTGTTTCGTTTCACTGTGTACTAACTGTATATGGTTGAAATGACAATAAAAGCCTACTTGACTTGACTTGACTTGACATGGATGAGTGAGTTCGGTGTGGAAGAGCTTGTTAGAGTCGTGACCACAATAAAACACAGATAAAACACCTTTGTGATGAATTAGTGCTGAGACTGTGAGCCGCGCCTTCTCGTCCAACATCGGTGTCATACATATATATGTATGTATGTATATAATATATATATATATATATATATATATATATATATACATAGCCAATTGATACTATATAGCTGTACGAGGGGGCGGATATATATATATTATATATATATATTAGTATATACTCAACATATACAATATATATATATATATATATATATATAATCCATTAGGATCAAGGATCATGATGTTCACACGTAAAGATTAACACAAGCAGGAAGAAGAATATAACTAGAGTAAAAGAATTGTTCTTTCCAGATTTAACAACCAAACACAAATAAAGACCAATAACTGGCAAACATCATCCGTGATTACAAATCCAGCTCTGAAAGTAAGACACACTTCTTCTACTCCCCAAGGACCAGCTGAAAGACTCGATATTCTGAAGAGACACGTGTTCAGCGGTACAGTATGACTCATAATGAAGGATGAAAATAAAAATCCAAGACGGTTTACAACTTGAGCATTGTGATTCGTTTTTTTTTGTTTTTTTGTATGAACTACTGAAGGGTTTGCTCCTTGAGCTCATGTCACAGGTGAGCGTCAAGTACAGTTTGTGTTATTTAATAAATAAAAAAAACGTGGCTTCAGTTTGAAGCACAGAAAAAAAAAAAAAAAAAGAAGTGAATGCTTTGAGTATTTGGTGAGAACCGCAGTGAAAAGTTTTTCTCAGAGCAGACGTGATAATCACGGCACAAGGCCTTCAAAACAAACAGTAGTGGAAATAAAAAGCAGATTAGTTAATGCTGGAAAGAATCGTGTGATCTAAATAAATATGATCTGGTACCTTCAGTAGTATGTGCCTTTAAAACCTTTACACTCATCCGAGCTTAAACTAATCTAACAGCGTCTCCCAGAACGCCCTCTGAGTTCATTAGGAAAAAAGAGAGAAAAAGAGCTAAACGCCCCCAGAGGAACTGACCCAGACACCACTCGTCTGGCTTCTCAGCGTGCATATGTGTGTGTGTGTGTGTGTGTGTGTGTGTGTATGTGTGTTTCGTTTCTTACAGCGTAAAGCACAGCCTCGGGATTCTTCTCATCCTGTTCAGCTGCGGCTTTGTTGATGGCTCTCTCCGTGTCCTCCTGCAGGTGTTTGGAGTCGTCAGTGGGCGACGGCTGCTCCATGTAGTCCAGGTCCTGCTGGCAAGCTGAGAGTCCACACACACACACACACACACACACACACACACACACACACACATATATACACCGTCAGAGCGAGTCAGCAACTCATTAGGACCACTCCAACTCTCTCAGCCATATGTGAAGAGTCTCTGGAGGGGTTTCCGTCCACCTGTTTTTACACCGCTATTGAAATGCATTACATTTTGAATTGCATGACTAAAAAAAAAAAAAGGAAAAGGAAAAGGAAAAAAAATAATCCTGAAAAACTAGCACACCACATTTTTCACTCTTAGTTCATTACAATTCTTGTGTAAAACACAATCAAACAGTTTTATTGCACCTGGCATGTTTTATTTCTGTGTTTATGTGTATGACGTGTCTGGTATAAAGTCTGACCGGTGCTCTCTGCAGGGCTCGTCTCGGTGCTCATGGGACGGGGAGAAGCTGCGGCGGCGGCTGCAGCGGCGGCCGCTGCCAGGGCTAGCTTCTCCTGCTGGGCTTTCCTAGCCTGCATGGCGTCCCATTCCTCCAGCTCACGCTCGAACTGCTGGTTGTCCTCCTTCACGTACTCCTTCAGGTCCGGAGGCAGCTTATCTAGGCCGCTCAGCACCTGGCCGGTCTCCTTATCAAACTCCTCTGAGAGAGAGAGAGAGAGAGAGAGAGAGAGAGAGACACACACACAGAGGCTTTTGTTTACACACTCAGCCAATGTTGATATCTTACGGCACCTGCTTTCCAGACGTACAAGAACAAAACCTTAACATTCTCGAGGATACGGAGTGTTACTGTAATCTCAGAAAACACCATTGTTGCTTCCGAGTGGCGCAGTGGTAAAGCGCTCGCCCTACCATCCGGAGATCGCGAGTTAGAGTCTCAGAGGGGAGGGGTGAGAGGTACTTAGTGCTCCCACATTAATCACGGCTCTCCAGCCAATCGGGGGCATCTGTGAGCTCACGCGAGGCAGCGATGTTTTACCTCCTCAAACGGCTGAAAACTCAAATTAAACAGTGTGTGCGCGGGTTGAGCGGCTGCAACTTTCCAGAGTAATTAGCGCTCGCAATGTTTTGAGACTGGTGCAAGTGTGTGTAATGATGAGCGGGGAATCGAGACTAAATCGCTCACAGGATTTTGGGAAAAAAGCAGATCGGCGGCTTTAATAAACATCCAGGATTTACGATAACATGACGCCATAAAAAGGCGCTTCTGTTGCGCCACTCGGAAAGTTCTGCGCAAAAGAAAAGATTATTTTCCACACAAAAGAATCGCGATTCATAATTTTTTTATACTTTATTTCTCTTGATTAAAGGATTAATAAATATTTATAATTTATAGTAAATAACAGAACGAGTTTTGTATCCATTATTCAAAACTGATCTGTTTAGCTTTTCACTGGAGTCGCCCAGCATGTTAGTGAACACTATCTCAGCAAAATATCAGCGAGAGTTTGTTTGTGTGTGTGTGTGTGTGTGTGTGTGTGTGTGTGTGTGCGCGCGCATCTTCACAGAAGCACAGATATTTATAGAGCGGGACAGACACTCATAAGCTACGCAACTTCAAAGCCGCAGCACAAAATAAAGCATGTTAACCGGATCGACACGCTGTGAGCACGAACATGAAGCGCAAAATGAACAAGAAGGTTGCGATAAAAAAAAACTCCTCATTTTGAGGGAAAAAAACAAGGATCTTTAGATCATCATTAGAAGTGGTGCACGCTTCTATGTAATTACCCTGGACCAGGAAGGGCTTCTTGTCGTTGATGTACATGAGGCAGTACGCGCTGGCATTGCGGTAGCCGCCGAACGAGTCTCTAACCAGCTCCTCCCACGACGACTTGGTCACCGAGATGTCGTTGTATTTCATCCAGCAGCGGTGCTGCGGGTCGTAGATGTACGCCCAGTAGTGGCCCGCGTTGGCCTGGCCCTCGTGCACCAGGACCGCGTGCAGCCGGTACGGCACCTGAAAGATCGGGACCGGGTTGAGTGACTGAACAGTGCTTGTGGAAGGGCACGTTTTGCTTTTTTTTTCTTTTCTTTTTTTTTTTTTTTATTTCTGTCATTTACTATATAAGAATTACAGGTAGTTCCCGACTTCGAGTTACGAATTTCCGCAGGTATGAACAAACTGCAGTTCAATCACAGAAGTAGCTCACATTTATTGTACAAAAAATATATATACACGGCAGTGCACCAGATACCAATATTTACAATCATACACAATATTTTCAGCGTGTAACGGAATGTATAAAATATCTAAAGTCCGGTATGATGTATGTGTGAGTCGGCCTTGCCGGAAACCGTCCAGGAGCATGATGATAGAAAATGTCTGTCCTGTAAAGCTGTCCCGATGGTGAATAATCCCAATTTTGGAAAGTCCTCAACTAGTCAGACTTCACAGTCCAATACAGTGGAAAACAGCTCTGAGACAAAATGTCTCGTCCGAGATTCTCCTCGCGGTTTACAGGTGCAGAGACAACACGCTTACATTTCTTTAAGATTCATTTTCTTAGTTTTATGATTAGATTATGGTTTTTGGCCACATGATGGCAGTGTGGGGAAAGGGGGACAGAGATTTAGTCAAGTGGATCAGTATGCTTTACATTGCATTTTCGTGTCAAAGGCGTACAAGACTCACTTTGTCAGACTTGGGAACAAATCTGATTACGAACATGCTCTCAGAAAGGAACTCGGTCCTAAGTCGGGGACGACCTGTTATGGGAAAATTATCAACTAGAACGGACACTGGAGACTCCTTGCGAACTCTGCACCATACAGGTTGTTACTATAGAAATAATGCTTCGAATTTATATTAAATTATTAAATCATCTTACACAGGGGAGAAAAAAAAAATCTGACCTGCATCATGGTCTTGTCTGAGTACATGAGCTCGATGGTTCTGTGGATCCTGGATATACTCCCCTGAAGATCTGACATGACAAGCACATGGTAAGCGTGTGAAAACGTACATGAAAGCGTGTGTGTGTGTGCTGTTTGTCATTACTGTACCCCTGGTGTCGTTCTCCACCTCGCTCCTCCAGCGGTGCAGGCAGCCCTCGAGCACGTGCAGCTCCTCCTCTGTGATGTGGCGTGGTGCGGGGTGCATGGGCAGGTCAGGGGGCACACGGGACTGGGTGAAGGGCTTGTGGATGGGCACACGCTGCTGCTGCTGAGGCGGCTGCTGCTGCTGCTGCTGAGGCTGCTGCTGAGTCTGCTGAGGTTGAGGAGAAGCCCCAGGGCCGTCTGGAGGAGCTGAAGGGCCCTGCTCTGACACGCTGCAGAGATTTACAGTGTATTATGGATTCCAATCCACACACCATTATATTGACTAAAAGTGTGCAGTAAACACACTGTGGGACAAACAACCACAACGATGTCTCCATTAATAGAAGAGGACGACAAATTAGATCGAGTGATGGAGACGGAACGAATCAGATGACTGCAAACAGATGTATCGACCAGGCTCGTGGCTCACCTCGGTGCAGGAGGCACCAGTGATGTTGTGCCACCGGGGGGCGCTGATGTGTCAAAGTCCTCGATGGGTGAAGTGCAAACGGGCTTGCTGGAGGCGAACTCCATGGCGTATTGTAGAACATCCGTGAGAGGGAACCTCTTAGGACCGGAGCCGTAACTGAGATACCTGAAACACACAGAGAGAGAGAGAGAGAGAGAGAGAGAGAGAGAATGTTCTGGTTAATACTGAGAGCGAGACAGTGAGAGAGACAGACATGCGGATAGAGTGAAAGAACAAATACACACTGATCACTTTTATAATAATAATGGTAATAATAATAATCATTATTAATGTAGAGTGGCCTCCATAATTATTGGCACCCCTGGTTAAGATGTGTTCTTAAGCTTCCAATAATTTAATTTTTTATTGCAGAAGCAGAACCTCACACTGGAAATCTGAAAAATCCAACCTTTAACTCAAGTGAAGTAAAAAAAAAAAAAAAATACATGACTATATATATAAATAAATCACCTTTTCCACAATTATTGGCACCCCTAATATAGAAAAATCGTCTGTTCCACAATTATTGGCACCCTTAATATATAAAAATCACCTTTTCCACAATTACTGGCACTCCTTACATATAAAAAACACCTTTTCCACAATTATTGGCACCCCTACCAATTCCTATTACACAAATGTAATGTAAGCATTTATTTTTTACATTTTTACTGTAGTTTTTAAATTTGGTCAGAGTATCTAGAAACCCGTTGTTGCGTTGTGGTTCTATATTGTTTAATAAATAAATAAATTATTATTAGAAGCCTAAGAATGCATCTTAACCATGGGTGCCATTAATTGTGGAGGGCAGTATATGTATATGCCTTTTTTTTTTTATTTTTATGTTCACAAGTGTCACTTTATCTTTGACTTTAACTAAATGTCTGTACTCTTTTATGTTACATATATTTATTTTAGGGCTGAAAAGATTCCTCGAGTAACTCTAATAATTCGATTACAAAAAATGATGGAGGCAAAATCTTCCACCTCGAAGCTTCGTTTAATTAATTAAAAAGCTTGCGTTATGTTTTTGCGCAATTATTTGTTGACGGCACGCTTTTGACACAGCGCGCTTCCGGATGCAAGCTGCCAGTAAACACCAACGAAGAAGAATCGCTTACGTCACCCACAAAGCGGAAGGAGACGCAAACAGTTAGCGGTGTATTGATTTGATGGCGCGTTCTGTTGCGGGCTGCAAAATGGAAGGGAGCGATAAAGTTATCAGCGAGACCAAGAGAAGAAGAAAGCAGCAAGAGAGAAACGACAGAAATTGTCAGTAAAGGCTTATGTTATGCCTGAGATGAAACTTTTAGTTCAGAAAGTTTAGTTGCACAACTTAGTGTTTTTGTATAATTTTTTTTTTTAATGTGTCCCTTAGTTTTTTTTATCCTTAAAGTCATTTGAAATACCTTTTTTTTTTTTTTTTGCGGTATCGCAAGGTTTCACCTTAAAAACATGTTTAAACATGTTTCATTTTTTGGCGGATCTTGCAGAGAATTTTGCGGTACGTCGGCGGAACACCGCATCTCACTGTGAGTCAAACCGCATAGGTGAGATAGGGGTATAAGCTACTCCTTGTATTGTAAATAATGACAATGTTTGTTTTTGATAAAATGCTTTATGCATTTAAAAAATAAAAGTTTATTTTTCTAAAAAGAAAAATCAATTAATCTTTGTTCCTCTCATATATTTTACATTGCTGTAATTAAGCAAAAGTACATTTATCCGATTACTCGATTAATCGATAAATCTTTTGGTAGAATTCTCGATGGCTAAAATATTCAATAGCTACAGCCCTAATTTATTTATTATTATTATTTCTATACTATTCTGCTTTTTTTTTACTCCTGTTTTCTTTCAACTTATTTCTAAGCTTTTGCAATAATGTAAATATATGTCATGCCAATAAAGTACCTGTGAACGAGAGAGAGAGAGAGACATGAGACATGTGGACAGAGTGAAAAAGAGGGAGAGAGAGAGATGTGGACAGAGTGAAAGAGAGAAAGTGAGAGAAAGATAGATGTGACAGTCAAAGTGAGAATCAGAAAGTGAAAAAATGAGATGTGAATGAGAAGTGAAAGAGGGCAGATGGACGGAAAGGGAGAGAAAAAGACAGAGCAGAGTGAGGTAAAAAGGAGTAAAAAAGAGAGATGGAGGAAAAGTGAGTCACATAGACAAAAAGATGAAGTGAAAAAGGAGATATACAGAGAGAGAGAGAGAGAGAGAGAGAGAGAGAGAGAGAGACAAAAAAGGGTTACAAAAACATTATTACAAAAACAAAATGCACAGATAGAGTCAGACGGTGTGAAAGACAGACAGAAAGCAAGACAGATATAGAAAGCGAGAGAGAGCTAAGGTCATCCAAATTTCAGGCTCTATAAATATAAGCTAAGCAAACGCTGCTGTTGTGAGGTCGCCACAGCGACAGCTCGTCTCCGCTCAGACATTCACCACACACTCCTGCACATATTGCTTTACAAATATTTACAAATGTAACAGCTTTTAATTACGCTACTGAAGACACGAGACGCCTCCGTGCTGAATTAACACTCGCGGAGGACGAGGCTTGCTCCGACACCGTGTGTGTCGTGTTAATGTCCTCGACGTTTTTATCCTCACCTCTCGAGTCTCTGCTGGAGGACGGTCAGGTGCTCCTTCAGCCTTCTGATCTCCTCCCGCTTGATCCGTGTGATCTCTCGATTCCTGTCCATGTACCTGAGCAGACGAGTGATTTCCCAGTCAGACCGATTTCAGTATCCGTGCCGTTCTAATGCCTGCAGCGTGTGAGAGACGGGGGACAAGGATGTCACTCACCTGTCCATGTAGAGCGTCGGGGGGAACTCAAGCTTGTTGTGGATCTTCTCGGGTCGGCCCAAAGCCTGATTAAACTCGAACCGCGACAGCTCGAAGGTCAGAACAGGGGGAAGTTCAGTAAACCAGTGCTGAAGGGAAAAGGAAAAACGAATCAGCCTTTTTTTTTCTTCTTTTTTTACAGTGAGAACTTAATCACATGCTTAAACTGCAGTCAGACTTTTGACAAAATGGCTTCAGAACAAAAAACAAAGACCAAATCCGGACAAATCCACACTCACCTCCTGTCCAGACTTGGCACAGTTTTCAGCCGAATGCAGAGACTCGATCTCGCCTTCCACCATAGCGGCCTCCAAACACTCGTGTAGGTCCTTAAAGCCGTTAACCTGTAGCGGGTATTGTCCGAACATCTCCGTGTTCTCAAACTTCTTCCCTGATGGAAAAACAACATGTACAGATCTTAAAGACACCACATACCTTGACTGTCTCTTATTACGAGCGCGAGTCAGAAATGGCGCTTACTATGGAATTTATTTTAATACATTTTAATACAAGTCAAATGCATCATTTTTCGACACTCTTCAATACACATTGTTCGTCTGTCATCAAGCTTTCGTATTCAATCATTAAAAAAATGTTTCTTGCTTAGCTGCAAGCAACGAATGCGGTCTTCAGTTCTTCATCAGAAGTGAATCTTTGTACGTTCGTAAGTTCGATTCGTTCATAAGTCTGACAAAGCGAGTCTTATATGGCTTTGACACGAATATACAGTGTAAAACATACCGATCCACTTTCCCCTTTTCCCCACACTGCCATCATGTGGCCAAACCGTAACGGCACCTAAAAAGTACTCAATCTCACAGTTCTCTGTGCCATTTTGTTTTCACCAGCTGTTTTCCACTGTATTGGACTGTGAACTGTTGAGGATTTTCCAAAATTAGGATCATTCACCATCAGGACAGCTTTATATGACAGACATTTTCTATCATGTTCCCGGACTGATTCATTGAAACCGGTGAGGCCGACTCACTGAACTACTTCTGCGATTGAAACCAAAGTAGAATTGCGGTCCGTACGTATCTGTGGAAAATTGTAAAATCAATGTTTGTAAGTCGGGGACTAGCCGTACAATGAGTGACACCTGAGTCTCCCATAGATCCTGTTATCCGATTTTCCTGACATCGAATCTCTCATGGACTCTCAGATCATATTTCTCTAACACTAAGTCACGTCTAATACTCTTGTACACCCACGTATTATATTTCCCCTAATATAAAAAAAACTCCCAGGATGTTTTCAGAATTTTCCCTCGTTTCTGTTCTGGCTGAGCAGATGCCTTTACTACGATCTTGATTTTAACCCGTTCTTCAGGCCTGAGGAACATCCGTCTGAAACTCAGTCCCACATCATGGATCAAGGGTGAACACCCAAAAGACAAAAGGTTCTCCACTGACCGCAACTTCCCTATCCATAACCGCTTACCTTCGAGGACACCTACAGCCAGAAAGCGACCATAAAACAGCTCCACCATTGGGTTCTTTGGCTTCTCACCCTCCCTGTGAGGAGAAAATAAAATAAAAATTAAAAAAAGAGAGAGAGAGAGAACTATAGTGAGGGAATCAGTTGTACTTGGGTAAGTGTAACCCCGCCGTCCCGTGGGTCAGGTTTGGTGCTCATTCAATGGAACTAATGGAAGTCATGTAGGTAAACGCAGCTCATTCATCATCGTAGCACTCTGCTAATGGCTAGCATACATAATGGCCAAAAGGTCATAGGTCATTTTGATTGATGAGGGTGCGCAAGGAATGTTGGCCATTCGTCATTTAAAAAAAAAAAAAAAAAGTGAAGGTGCTGGAGCGGGTGTGTGCTGAAGCTTACCTGTCTTCCTCTGCTTTCATCTGGAACGCGTCCTCTAGCCAGTCGAGCAGTTTGTGAGTGAACTCACTTACATCCTGCTGTAAACCACACACACACACACGATCACTTTCACAAAGTCATAAAAGAGCCGCAGGGGATTTTTACGCACCGGTCACGCAAAACACCAGCAGTGGAGTTGCACCGATCGATACCCGTTCATCACCGCTAATCACGTGTGTGTTAATACACGCGTTAACTCACGAGAGTCAGACATGATACAACGTTGAAGACACCACAGAGTATCGCTGAACAGCGGAGGCAAACCTGCTGCGACTCGCTGGACTTAAAGGCGTCCTTGAGGATCTCCACGGCCTTGGACGGGTCGACGTATTTCCTCCTGGAACCCACCATCAAGGAGAAGAGGTTCCTCAGCTCCTGCATGAAGGGCAGGTTCCTGTGCTCCTGAACACACACATAAAGGAGAAAAAAATTTTAAATTTCAGAATCAAGAATGTCCCGATACGATACTGTCACGATACCCGAGAGCCGATTCGATTTGCATTGCAATTCTGTATGCGTCGTGATTTTAGAATAGTCGATATCAGATTTTTTTTTTTTTTTTTTCAATTTGGTTACAATTCAAAACAAACTAATAACAATCTGCTCCTACTACAGGAGGCGATGTGCAGTTTGGGGTGCACCATCTGCAGGATTATAGAGGGAGGACATCATTTTACCACTTCAAATGCAAAAATACACTACCGCTCAAAAATGTGTGATCACTTTCTAACTCCATAATCGTTCCTGATGTTTTATATTTTTTATAAGATTTCATTTTGCGAAATCCATTTTCGTGTAGGAAATAATGTAAATGCCGATAATCTGTTCCAGCCACCTAAAGATATTACCAGTATTACCCGTTTCCAACACTATAATCACATTTGTGCATATATATCCAATCTAAACATTTAGAAAAAGACATGTAAATTAAATAAAATGTGGAATAAACAGACATTAAACCTCACTTAACCTAATTTATGATTCTCCTTGGCACCGGCCGCTTTAAAAAAACAAACTGAAAGTCCGGTCCGGCTCGGTTCGTTCGCTCGGATGCTGAGGTTAAATTTCAGTTCTTAAGGTGGAAATTCTTAAGGCCGAGGTACCACTGTAAGAGTAAAATAAATTTTAAACACAAATCAAATTTCAATCACAATTACACTGGAGTCAGTGTGGTGATCTGTAAATCGCCATCTTTAGAATCGCACCATGTATCTGGATCTCTTATGATGAATTGTAACTTTAAACTTCGATGCAATACAGCATTGTGGGGGGATTTATATATCACACTATATATATAATTTACTATTTTAACATAGCAACGAAACACAACAACAAAAATTAATAATAAAAGGTTCCTGAAGTTTTTGTAGACTCAGAAATTGTCGAGCTGCACCAGAGTTTCTGCATTCAGGCACTAATTTGCTTTCCACTTATTTGTTTCACATAAATAAGAGACACTGCTTTTATATTCACTTTTAAGTCAAAGCGGAGCTTCTGTACTTGACTAATGGTGGAAAAGGAAAAAAATATATATACACACATGGACAAAATTGTTGGTACCCTTCGGTCAATGAAAGAAAAACTCACAATGGTCACATAAATAACTTTAATCTGACAAAAGTAATAATTAAAAAAAATTCTATGAATGTTAACTAATGAAAGTCAGACATTGCTTTTCAACCATGCTTCAACAGAATTATCTAAAAAAAATAAACTCATGGAACAGGCCTGGACAAAAATGATGGTACCCCTAGAAAATACTGAAAATAATGTGACCAAAGGGACATGTTAATTCAAGGTGTGTCCACTAATTAGCATCACAGGTGTCTACAATCTTGTAATCAGTCAGTGGGCCTATATATAGGGCTCCAGGTCGTCACTGTTGTTTGGTGACATGGTATGTACCACACTCAACATGGACCAGAGGAAGCGAAGGAAAGAGTTGTCTCAGGAGATTTGAAAGAAAATTATAGACAAGCATGTTAAAGGTAAAGGCTATAAGACCATTTCCAAGCAGCTAGATGTTCCTGTGACTACAGTTGCACATATTATTCAGAAATGTAAGATCCATGGGACTGTAGCCAACCTCCCTGGACGTGGACGCACGAGGAAAATTCATGACAAATCAAAGAGACGGATAATCCCAATGGTATCAAAAGAGCCCAGAAAGACTTCTAAAGAGATCCAACTTCATGCTCAAGGAACATCAGTGTCAGATCGCACCATCCGTCATTGTTTCAGCCAAAGTGGACTACATGGGAGACGACCAAGGAGGACACCATTGTTAAAAACAAATCAGAAAAAAGCCAGACTGGAATATGCCAAACTACATGTTGACAAGCCACAAAGCTTCTGGGAGAATGTCCTATGGACAGATGAGACAAAAATGGAACTTTTTGCCAAGGCACATCAGCTCTATGTTCACAGACGGAAAAATGAAGCATATGAAGAAAAGAACACTGTCCCTACTGTGAAACATGGAGGAGGCTCTGTTATGTTCTGGGGCTGCTTTGCTGCATCTGGCACAGGGTGTCTTGAATCTGTGCAGGGTACAATGAAATCTCAAGACTATCAAGGGATTCTAGAGAGAAATGTGCTGGCCAGTGTCAGAAAGCTGGGTCTCAGTCGCAGGTCATGGGTCTTGCAACAGGACAATGACCCAAAACACAGCTAAAAACACCCAAGAATGGCTAAGAGGAAAACATTGGACTATTCTAAAGTGGCCTTCTATGAGCCCTGACCTCAATCCTATTGAGCATCTTTGGAAGGAGCTGAAACATGCTGTCTGGAAAAGGCACCCTTCAAACCGGAAACAACTGGAGCAGCTTGCTCATGAGGAGTGGGCCAAAATACCTGCAGAGAGGTGCAGAAGTCTCATTGACAGTTACAGGAATCGTTTGATTGCAGTGATTGCCTCAAAAGGTTGTGCAACAAACTATTTAAGTTAGGGGTACCGTCATTTTTGTCCAGGCCTGTTCCGTGAGTTCATTTTTTTTTTATAATTGTGTTGAAGCATGGTTGAAAAGCAATGTCTGACTTTCATTGGTTAACATTCATAGAATTCATTGACCGAAGGGTACCAACAATTTTGTCCACGTGTGTATATATAATAATAATAATAATAATAATACAACGCAAATATAGAAATGTGTGTAGAATTATGAATATCAAACATGACCCATGAGCGTTTTTTAATTTAAACTTAAAGAAATATTAGCACGATGTTTTTCTGACAGCTTGGGAAGATGTTGAGATTTATGCTTTTCAATTATATTTGTTTTTTATTTTTTCCTGGGAGATAATTATATTTTAATACTATTCATTAAGCAACACAGTTCATCTTAATCTCTCGTGTCCTGACATGCCAGGAGCACGGCTGAATAAAGTCCAAACATTTACTCTGCCGCTCTGAGACAAAGTTGGATAATTATTCCTCACTCGGAATGTTTGGACTTTTTGTCATAATCAAAAATCTCTAGTAACAGTAATTAAATATGCTCTGAATGCTGAGTGATATCCATCATGCCAAGAGATTACATCTTAATCCCATCCTGCACTTTTCCACCATCCTTCAGAAGCAAGCGAGAAATCGAGTGCAGGACTGAATCCTACGAGGCTCGGCGGTCCGGAGGCCCTAGAAGCCGCTTAACGCAGATTAGACGTAGTGTTAAAGCTTAAACATTTCTTTCTTCAGTTCACTCCTCCTGCATGGTGGCTAACGGGGGGCACTGGACTGAAACCGGGGAACTGCAGGACTTCACCAAAGGTCACTGGGATGAAATGTAATCTGGTGTGTGTGTGTGTGTGTGGAAATAATACAGGTCAGGTTGCTGTGCGAGTCTGTGCGCTAGAGTAGAGTAGTGGATGATCTACCTTCTGGTTTCGGGGTAAATCCTGCACCCGGGTAGGAGGAGAGTAGTTCAACACCAGTCTCTGGAACTCCAGAAGGTTAAACAAGGACTGGAAAAAAACAACAACAAACAAACAAAACGCAAATATGTCAGGGTTCGTGAAAATAGCAAGTTTTTATTTTTATTTTTTTTCCAGAAAGCATCAAATGTGAAGAATTTTTATACAACAGATTTGGCGTACATGAAAGTCCGGGTTTCATTAGTCTGTGCACATTTTTTAGGGATGCAATGGATCACGAAACTTATGGTTCTGATCATATCACCGTTTTCCACGTCAAATAAACAAATAAATAAATAAAATATGACATTTCACAACATGTAAAACTTTTTTTTTTAAATCCTCAAAAGCAAGGAACGTTTGGGCATCTATATCTGTAGAAATTAGAAATTCAGTTCGGTCTGCGTTTGCACATGGACTTCAGTCACAGGCGTGTCGTTTACGTCATCATCAACCATCACGTCATACCGTGTCACAGGCGCCCCACGCCGCACGTAAAAGCAGGCGAAGTTGACTACGGCAAAAACGGCTACGACATCCCGAGCTCATAATGTAGTTACTCTGAAATACCGAATCAGACTGCGACCCGTCTACAGCGGCGGTACACGTGACAGGAAGAAACAAATGGCTAGGCTGCTGAAACAAACATCGGAGAAGCAGCGAGCTGACCACACACTCCGTTTTCAGGTAACAGTGGCACACAGGAGTCGGGATCTGCACGTGGGCAAACCTCTAGTCTCTAATAAAAATTTTTTTTTTTAATGATTCAAATAAGACCTTATAATAGAATATTTAATACGTAATTGTAAAAGTGCAAAGTGAGGCATGATAATATTGATTTTAGTCATTTTTTTTGTTGCTATTTTTACACACTATTGCTGAATAGTGTGTAAATCAGAACCTTCGTCCCTTGACATAGTGAATAGAATGATTTAAAAAATGTAATTAGATAAAAAAAAATAGGCAATATTTTGTGAACACAGTATGTGTGCATATACACTAGCGCTCAAAAGTTTGGGATCACTTTCTAACACCATGGTCATCCTGATTTTTATTTCTTTCTACACAGTAAAACAGTACTGAAGACGTTTATCTAAAATACACAATAATCTCCTTTGATTTCAGTTGATATTGAGATGCATCTGCTACTTCTGCTCTGTAAAGCTTCTGTTAATTAATTGTTTGTTAATTGCTGATTTCTGAGGCTGGTGACTCTAAATGAACTTGAGGTCTAAATTACGTTTCGGTCTTGTTTTCCTGTGAAGGTCTTCGTGAGAGACAGATTCATCATGGAGCTTGATGGGTTTTGCAAACGCACTCGACACAATACTGGTCTTGCAAGAACTGTCCCATAAAGGCTGACCTCCATGTCTTAAAATAACAACTGACTGTTGTTGTTGTTGTTGTTACATAATTACCCAATTCATAGTTTTGAAATCTTCAGTATTGTTGTGGAATGTAAAAAAATAAATCACGAAACAAAAACAAGGAAATTTGCAAGCGACCCCAAACTTTTGAGCGGTAGTCTATATATAAAATTGGGCTCTGAGCCCTTGAGTCCGGTGTGATTTTCAGCACTACAGGATGAGAATTTGTCGGCTTGACCTGGCAACCCAGTCCTGCACTAAGCATGTGGGAGAGAGTTTGAGTCCCCAGATATAATTTCAATAGTCATATTGCCAAGCCCTACTTGACAGAAAGCAGTACAAAACAAAACATAAACAAATGAAAAACTAAAACCATTTAAATAATTATAGCAAAAGTCATGGCACCCTGGGAAAGGAGAAAGCACTTGTGTGGGTGGTTATTTATTTATTTTTTATCGACTCATCGTCTGAATCCCCCCGGAAGAATTTAGCAGAGAGACAGACTCCTAAAAGTTGTGCAAAAAAAAAAAAAGTATTAGCGCTATGGAAGGGTGGCACTCGGGGCGGCAGGCATATCAATCACGGCGACAGCAGCCAATCACTGGCGGTGGTCCACGTGTGTGTAATGTTGTGTGAGCAGCAGGTTGAGAAGACGCAGTCAGCTGGCCTCACATGTCTCAGAGGAAGAATGTGATACCCTTCGCCCTCTCTGGTTTTTTGGCTGTGGTCTGTCGGAGGGAGAAACTGGTCATGACTAAATTAGGATTTTTTTTTTATCTTTGTTTTTATATTTATCTTTGTAATATTATTATTATAATGTATGAAAAGAAAAGATTTTTAGTTAAATTTTTTATCATTATCCATGTTTTATCCATGAAAGATGTGGCGTGCTGTAATTTAGAGGTAGTTTTTCGATGTTTATTTGATATTTAATTACATTTTCACACATCCCAAGTGTTTACGTCTGCACGACAGCGTGTTAGTGGTGCTATACATTAGCTGACTGCTCAGGTGAACTGATTAAAGCGTGTTTTGTTTTGAACTCTTGTGCAAGCCTTACTCCTGGCTGCATTATTAATGTACAAGCCTCTCCACAGCTCAGAATGTCAACAGCACTCCCTGTAGCCCTCCGAATGATTCGGCTTTGGCCTCTTCGGGAGTCCGGTTACACACGGCGGGGAAAACAGCATGTGACCGTGTATCCGGTGACCCAAACACACATCACTCCACATCACGGCTCATGTTTTACTGTCGGCCAGCGGAGATCAACATACAGCGCAGCGCCGGGAGCGGAGATTTATCTGGCACGATCGGGGAAAATTAACGTTCCTATTCCCTTTGAGAGAGAGAGAGAGAGACGCATTTGATAGCTGTTTACTACGTGAAATGGGTTTATAGTGATACAGAGAGCTTTATAAACAAGGAGGGTAATTTTACACATAATGATATCTTGGTATGCCATCTCGAACAGATTTTTATTTATAGAAACTAATTGTGTAATATCCCATATTTAGTAACCGCTGAAGCAACTGTATACTCTAGAGCACAGGGTCATCAGAAGAGCAACTCCGTTTTGACCAAAATTGGGGATTTAACAAGCTGCAGTTTTGATCTTATCAACAAAAGAAAAAAAGAGAGAGATACTGTATATATCTGATAAAACAGGAACTAAATTGTTCTGCAAACTGTTTAATTTAATTAAACCACACTCTAGCGTCACAAATTTCTTTTAACGTTAATTATTAATGGTAACCAGACGCACATTAAAGTGCTATTTAAACTATTTTAGAGCCACATTCTTAACAAATTAATGATCAATATTAGTAATATTAACCACTGCCTGAACTGCAAATGAACCCTTTTGTGGTGGACAAGTTAACATACGTAAGCTACAAAGAAATGTTACGCAAAACAAACATTGCATTGGTGACTGGGACAAATTTGCGATAAAAATTGTTTTTTTTTTTTAAACTCACAACCTTCTGGACAAGGATGAGGACGGATGAGGACTTCTAACTGTCCTGTTTGCAAGCCTCGAGCATTTTCGCGACTCGATGTCGGACTGATTGAATCAGAGAGCCGTGCTGAACAGCGAGACCTGGGCACAACGGAGCTCACCTGGATGACGGCGCTGAACCAGCAGGTGTTGCCCACGTTCTTCAGGCCCACGGGGCAGTTACCCTGCCGCTTCCTGTCGTGAGGGTTGGGCGAGTCGCTCCACACCTCGGTGTGGGTGCGCTTCAGGCTGGCTTTGTTCTCAGCTATACTCGCCTCCAACACCCTGAGAAGGAAAACACCACGCTAGAATAATAAGAAACACAATAAAGAGGAGAGTCTGAGGTTTTTCACGAGGTGTGTGTGCTGTAGAACACCTGCTGATCGCCTGCTCCTCGTCCGTGATGCCGGTCTCTCTGAAGGCCCGGTTCGACTCCTCCAGGCTGAGCGCGATGGCTCTCTGCAGGTCATCTTTATCGTCTCCGGTCAGATCGATCACATCTGGAGCGCCGCCCAAATATTGTGTTATATTGTTAATTCACCCTGAAAGTCTCAAAATGAAGTCAAGGAAACAGACTACGCTAAACTACACGCCAAACTTTAACTTTTTTAGTATTATAGTTTAATAAACACATCATGTACAGGAGTCAGGATTGTGGAAAACAAAGTGACATTTCAGCACAACCTGGGCAATATGATGTGATGATATTATATCAATATCAATCAATATTATATGATTTTAATCCAGTGAGTGACTTCACAGTCACAGTTTAAACAGTAATGATTAAACTTTGCTTCTACCTGAAAAATCACACATTTTAGAGTCTGAAGCCTCTCCGTCCATCGCACGCTTGTGTATACGCGGTAGTTTTTTGGGGTTTTTTTAATCAGTCATTGACCAATGCTGTTTTTCAGGCCCATTTCTGTGCTGCTTAAGTTTTAAGGGTTAAAAAAAAAAAAAAAAAAAAAAGCACTGGGTATAATTATCAGGGCCGGCTCTTACACGCCGAGAGCTTAAATTCATGAGTCATGTTTAAGGGAGGCGACACTGTTAAATACTTTTCAGTCAACAAACGCAGCATAAAAAGTTAACCGTTTGTCATCAGAACCGAGTCCGACATGAACTGATGAATGAAATGAGCAACAGAAATGTATTTATTTATTTATAAAGACTTCAGTGCACCTTTAAACCAGTAGCAGGTGTATATACGTACTCGTATCAGCCTGGCTGCCCACACTGATGTATCTGTCGTTGCCGACCTGTGTGGTTTGGTAGTAGGTGGCTTCATCCTGTTGAGGGACTTTGGCATTCTTCTCTGTAAGAAAGGCTACTGCCTCGGCAAGGTCACCGCTGCTGACCTGGAAACATAACGCGGTCGTGAACTATTCGTGTGGTAACGGGTTACGTTAAATCCTGTCGGATGTTATTGTGGCTGAAGTCATGGAACATCCACAAAGGAAAATTTAAAAATTTGGGAACTAACTTGTTACAAAACATTAAATGTAACTTTAAGCTAATGTTCATTTTCTTTAACTTGTCCTTAACAGTTGGACATGTTAGCAATCAAGTTCAGTGTTTTTCTCTATTTAACTTACATTTAAACAGTTTGTGTGACACAATCACATCAAATCAAATGAATTAAATTAATCTTACACAAATTAACAGAAATACAGTTTAAACTGAAAAAAAAAAAAACAATTTGAAAAGCCTGTCGATGCAGTAAACACAGCTTTTATTGTCCTCATCCAAAAACAACGCAAAGGAAACGAAACTGTCCGATATTGAGCCCCGCCAGAACTGCAAGCTACCAAGAAATATTACGCAAAACAAATATTACCAGTTAAAAGCTCTTTAATCAGTTAAAAATAATTGATTAAATTGTTAATTGTTAACATCCTTACCATATTGTTTTATAATGAACTAAACTGCATCATTGGCTAACAGCTAAGGTATAAGTGGAACAAAACACTTCATCATGCAACTTTTGCTTGGTTAAGTAAGCATGCTTAGAAAAGCTTAGAATTTCCTTCGGGATGAATAAAGTCTATCTATTTTATCTATCCATCCGTCTGTCCATCCATCCATCCATATAATTTTCCTAAAACGATGTAGCGCTAAGAGAGCATCTCTACCTGTAGGGCCTGCTGTAAGAGCTGAACATCTGTAGTTCCAGTAACTTCCCTCAGCTGATTCAGTAACGTCTGTTGGTGCTGTGGAAAAACACACAAATCAATACTTTTATTAATATTCAGGAAAGTCACTTGTGAGAAGGATGCCTGCGCAGGAAGCGTGATTGTGCTACAAGTGAAATCTGAATCAGCGTAAAAAGTTGATCGTCTCTGCATGCAGCACTGCATGCATCCTTTCTGGAGACATTACAGCCCGCACATCACAACCCAACTATAAATCACAGCTATAATAACGTATATAACCCTAAATATATAACAAAGCTAGCTATTAACATGTTTAAAGTTGCTGTCAGTCATTTTGGCTAAACCATAAAAAAATGTTTTTTTTTTTATTCACCCACCAGTGACCCCACGTTTAAACTCTGACACATGCCTTCCATAAGGCCCAAAGAAGGAGCTGTGTGAAGCGATGAGCAATTAGAAATGACGAGCCAAAACCACATCTGTGTCTTGACGGCTATGTGACTCTGATGTAACTCGAAACGGGTCCGGAGATTTCTCACAGATCATGCGCTTGGGCTATCAAATCATGTTTCCCGAAAAAAAAAAGCAATAAATAATGCAGACACCGTTTCATCCTCATAAAGATTTGAATAAAAATTTGAGAAACCATCGAGGATTAAAGGGGAAAAAGGAAAAAAAAAAAAAAGACTCCTTCTAACACCAGTTTAAATTCAAAACTGAGTCACAGGTCGCTTCTCAAATCAGCTGTTTTTGGGTCTAATTTTAATTAAATGTCGTAGGATGACGAGGGAAGAAACTGTCTGGCAAGTGTCAGGGGAAATTTTGACCATGGCTCACACTCATATGCGTAGTTTATGTTCATCTGAAGGACTAAGTAACATCTATCTATCAATCTATCTATCTATCAATCTATCTATCAATCTATCTATCAATCTATCTATCGAACTCCAGACTTTGACTTGTAAAAACAAAATATTTCGAAATAGAATAAAATATTTAGGGGGTAAAATTTATCCCATTTCATAATGTAAATGCTCTGCTTTCATTCCACCACATTTCAAATTAGATCCATGAATCCAAGAAACCTCGTTAGCTGTGCTTTGCTAACATCATCTGATAATGATGACTGAATACAGACCGAATTCAGCTGGATTGAGAACTTTCATTCTTCGACTCGGTCTCAGTTGCATCTGGTGTACAGGATGCAGGGGTTGTATAGACAGGTAGTAAAGGGGGGGGGGGTGGTTGGGGGTTGTTTCGTTTCATTTGGCTGTTTACTTTTCTTGTCAGTTCTGACGTTTCTTGACTGACTAACGTTAGCAAACTTAGGCTAGCTCACAGAAACTATCATTTAAAATGAAAAAGAATTTGAAAATCCTGTTGGAGATTGCATAGAAAACCCAAACACTGATCAAATATTAATATCCTTAATATTCTTAGCAACCAATCCAACCCTCTGCAAGCCAACAAACTGCTTTAAACGTTCACCTCTTTCTGTTCTCTCACACACACACACACACACACACACACACTCTCTCTCACATGATTGACCCGTGTGTACAATACGGATCGATTTCTGAAAAACACCGAACTCTCAGCACTGCTGTTTTAACTCGTTTAACACTTTCCACTTGCATGGCACGACTCACCGACTTTCCCCAACACAGAGAACATGATTTCACAACTGTTATTTGATGAGCAGCGGCAATGCCAAAAAAAAAAAGAGGAGACCTCAAATGACACAAAATGCAATAACAAAGCATGTGTTTTAAAGTTTTAAAGAGACATCATGGCAGGACTTCAGGCTGGTGCGCATGTAATGGGTAGTTTTCAATTAAAGTTACTTGTAAAGTTTATGTTTATGAGCATTAACGGAAGGAGTCAGTGATTCTCGTCCACTATACTTTTTGTGAAAAATTGCAACTATCTCCTGACGTAGATCTTCTGGTAGCCGTCTGTTCACTTATTCACATTTTTTACACCCGCGGTGCACATTCACACACTACAGGCAATTTGGTAATGCTAATTAAACCGAATCTGCATGACTTTTGACTGTGGGAGAAAACCGGAGAACCAGGAGGAAACCCATCAAGCATGAGGAAAACATGGAAACTCCACACACACACAGACCCTGAGGTGTGAATCAAACCATCGATGCTGGATGTGTGAGGACACAGTACTAACCACTAAACCACTGTGCCGCCGATATTATTTATATTTCGGGAAAAATCTCACGTTCCTTCTGACGGATGTGGAGGCGGGGCTTCTGAAGAAAAGGGTGGTGTATTAGTGTATTAGTTCGGCTGTTGACTTGGTATTGCTTCTGTATCGCTCCTTCAATACTTTTGGGATTTAGGTGATACGCTGCGTAACGTACGTGATAAAACTGAAACGTCAGGACGGAAACGAGCAACAAAATATAATACACAGGACGGAATTTCTTGCGTGTCCATTTTTTTTTTTACCAAAACCACACAGATGATCATGTCACTTTTGCGCTATGATAATTGTCAAAAGACGAGATATTTAAGGGAAGCTAGCATCTTCTGTGCAACAAGCCACGCCCATTTCACAAAAGGGGCGGCACCTAACCCATTTACTGTGCCTTTAATTGTGATTGAACGAGACTGTTTTTAATGTGTGTATACTATAGCACAGCAACACACTCAGACACCACTATATTAAACACTGACATGCACGTGCATCAGTGGCAAGGGTGTAATAAAGGCGTTATAAACACATTATACGTGTAGTTGCTGATCGACATATGATCACCATGGTCCAATACTAAAACGCCAGTTAAAGCGATAACGTTATGCTAAACGACGCGTTACGCGGCTAGCAACTCGTTTCTAGGCGTGTCACGCGCAGTATGTCAACATTAGCCTCTTTAGCTAGCTCACTGGCTGACATTTCACAACGGCGTCAACGCGACGCAATTCCAATCGCAAAAGAAAAATCACCAGCAAACAAACTAACTAACGCTAAGGTGGAGATTTTGAGACACGCTAGCTGGTTGATTAGCTGATTGCTAATGCTAAAGCTAATGCTAACTTTTCCCCCAGAACTGGCGCATAGCAGAAAACGGTCAGCGCACGAGCGCGTTTACCTTCTGGGAGTGCTGCTGGAGGACGTTCTGCTCCACGGTCATGGCCGCAACAAGAAATTCACTCAGGAGTTTTAAAAATATCTATATATAAATAAACGCGTGTAAGATAAACTGCTGGGTAGTTAAAACGTCCCCCCGCTTAGCAGCGCAGCAGCGGGCGCCATGGGAAGCACAGCCATGGGATAGTGTTGTGTATGTTTTTTTTTCCCTATCCGCATTCGAGATGTCCCGCCTCCGTTTAATCGGTTTGGCTGACAACGTGAGTTTCTCCAAACGAACCAATGGGAGCTTAGATCAGCCAACAGGGATGACCAATCACAGCGCAGGATGTCAGATTTGTAGGAATACGAGTGGGGAAAACAGAAAGACAAGAAGAAGAACAAGAGCCTTGGAGGATACTGGAGTTTGTTAGTTTGGTCTGTATATAGTTTCGCGTTATAACGCTATACTCAGCAGTCATGAGCAGGCTGATGATTAAAGATGATCAAGATGATGATGAAGTGTGATTAATGAAACCAAACGCTTTGTTTTTATTTCGACGAAAATAAAGAGGAACTGAAACTGAAACTCTGGAGGTTTATTAAAGGATAGGTCTTTATTTATTTATTTTAAGAAAAAAAAGGAAGAAATGAAACTCCAGCTGCTAAAGATTACTCATGGCCCTGCCCTTCCTGTCTGACAAGCCTGACCAAATAAACTGTAATAAACTCAGATTAAAGGTATTATCTTTACTCAACACGACACAAACACAAAATTTAATTGAGAACAACAACAAACAAAAAAGAAAATTGATAATAACTGAGAAAGAATTTAAGAATAAAGAAATTGGCATAGCTAATATTTGTTATTAATAAATGTAGACAGAGAAATGAGCAGAAGTATTTAGATAAGCTAAACTGGTGAGCGTTGTCATGGTTACAGACATGATAGACTACATTTTGGAAAGTTTGCAAAGTTCATCCATCTATACTGCTTTTCCTGTGTACAAGGTTTGGGGGGAGGGGGGGGGGGTGGTTGGGTTCTAAAGCCTATCCCAGGAGACTCTGGGCGCAAGGCGGGTTACATCCTGGACAGGGTGCAGATTCATCACAAGGCACACACACACACACACACACACACACACACATACACTACGGCAAATTGGGAACACTAATTAGCCTAAACCGCATGTCATTGGACTGTGGGAGAAAACTGGAGTACCCTGAGGAAACCCACCGAGCACATGAACATGCAATCTCTACGAACACAGACCTGAGGCAGGAATAACCATGCATAGAACCATAAACGGATAAATAGTATGACAAGTTGTACTTTAGTAAATACAAATTATTAAGTTTGGCAAGTAAGAGCCCAAGGCTATGTTCACACTGCAGGCAAAAATTGGCCCAAATCAAGGTTCCCTTTGTTTCATAACATCGTGAACAGCACAAATCACAATCTGATCTTTTTGATTCTGATTACGATATACGTGCATGTTCCTGAATCAGGTATAACTCAGATTTGTTGAATCTTTTCATCAATCAGAACAGTCGAATGATAATTGAAGAGAGAAGATTAGGATCGTGAAGGATTTCTGTGGCAGGATAGTGAGAAAACAAATAATGTATTTGGGAATCACCTTATGATATTATCACGATATCTAGGTGTCGATTTTAGAACTATTTTAGTTACAAGTCTAAACAGACTTAGCAAATAGTTAGTTTTACATTTCATTAAAACAAGGATGTGAAAAAACAAGGCGGCACAGTTTGCACTGTCGCCTTGCACCTCCAGGGTCCAGGTTCGATTTTGCATGTTCTGTTCGTATTTGGTGGGTTTCTTCCAGGTACTCTGGCTTCCTCCTATAGTGCAAAGACATGTTAGGTTAGGCTAATTGGCGTTCCCAAATTGCCCCAGTGTGTGTGTATGTCTGTGCCCTGTGATGGATTGGCACCCTGTCCAGGGATAGGCTCCAGGCTCCCCGTGACCCTGAATACAGGATTAAGCGGTATAGATGATGAGTGTGTGTGTGTGTGTGTGTGTGTGCCCTGCGATGGATTGGCACTCACTCCAGGGTGTACCCTGACTTGTGCCCTAATCTCCTATCTCCTAGGATAGCCTCCATGCCCCCCGAGACCCTGTATACAGGATACCATGATGTAGAAGATGAGTGAGTGAGTGAGTGAGTGAGTGAGTGAGTGAGTGAGAGTCAGATATACAAGAGGATGACTGAAATCATAGGATGAACAGTGTTACAGCAAGAAAAAAATAAAAATAGTTTTGGGTTTGTAAATTAGATATTTATTTATTTATATATATTATATATATTAATTTATTATTTATACACTTTTATCTGTAAAACTGTAGCTTTATACTCTTCATGATGTGCTGCTGAGAAATGAAGAAACTGATTATGAAACAGTTCCCAGTGATAATATTAGTGTTGCATCATCACACCACTACATCACTGATTACTTTCCTATAAGAGCACACCTCCCGAGTATTTTATTCCTTACTCATTTCTTAGCACCGAACTTGTTTTTGTAGGTGTAAATCTGTACACTTTTTCAAATTTATTACATTTTTTGTACGAGTGTGAGCTGTGTCTTTAAGCCGACAGAATATGACGTGAACACAATTTTCTGAAAAGCGCTCTGGAGATGGAGTGGGCTGCGGTGCGGAGAGGCAAGCCGCCTCCACGAGGTTGTGCTGTGACCTATTGAGTAGGCTGAGGGCCCTTTCCTGCATGCTGCGCGAAAACCCAAGCGAGAGCTAGAATATATAGTGAGCACATAACTGTCTAATAAACTGTGTTGCATTGTGTGTGTGTGCGTGTGTGTGTGTGTGTGTGTGTGTGTGTGTGTGTGTGTGTGTGTGTGCGCGCTATATCCTGTTTTGCCACTTAAATACATACATCCTAATTACGCCCAAACCACATGAGTGAATTCTTTTTCTACAACAACACACACACGCACACACACAGACACACACACACACACACACACACACACACACACACACACACACACACACACACACACACATCTAGTACACTGCTGTAGTGTTTCTCTGTTCCTCGGAGCACCATGGCAACGTGCGATTCCTTTCTGAGTCTTTATTTGCAGGCGTAACTCAATAATTAATAATTAATAATCTTTTTAAAATATTTTTTCTCCTCAGTGTTGTCAGATCTCCCAACACTGGTGTGTAAATCATTGAAAAGCTACTTCAGTAACTCTGACAAATAGTATACATGTATATATGACATAAACTCTATAGACAATGGGCGTCAACCTGGGACTTGAATGTGATGAACTTTCAGGTGAATGAGGACGTAAAAAGCAATTGACGTTTACAGAAGACTTCAAGCGCAGTACAGTACGGTGATGAGACTCTTTGTCGCAGTAAAACATTTAAACCGTGCAAACGTTTTAAAGAACGCCGTACGAATGCCGATTCTGAAGTGCGTTAGTGTATCAGGGGATTGTATAGAGAAATAAAGGGAGTTTATATTCTCATGACTGTGTTCTGTTATCAAAAGTCCCGGTTTGACTTGAACAGCCTTTGTATTTTATATGATTTTTTTTTTATTTTATCATGTCATGTCAAAGATCACATGATATGTAATTAATGTGAGAATACGTAACGAAACTCTCAGGGCTGTGGTGTGAAGCAGTGAGTGAATGAAACTGTTATGACCTGAAATTTCATTCTTTTTCCATAACATCACACCCTGAAGTGTTTTATTCCCCTTATACCACAGAAGTAAAAAATCGAATTAACTTCCGCTCCCAGAAAACCTCACCATATCCGCAATCACACACATTCCAAATAAGTTTATTCGGAGACGCTATACATTGTTACAATACAGACAAAAATATGGTATCGGTGCTAAAAAAGTGTCTCCCAAAGGTGAAAAAGTGAATTGTCACATAGGATCATGTAACACCAATTTTCATCATACTTGATGAAATAAATTTTTATCAGATTAAAAAAAAAAAAAAAAAAACACACACACAATTTGCCGAATACAATTTTATGCCCTTTTATGTAGTGTCTGTAACTTTACAAATTCAAATCTTTCAACGATCTTAACAGTCATTCAAATGACATTTTAATTTCACATGAAACGACATAAACCTGAAAAAGAAGTATCATTCTGAAATGCAAACTTGTTATGATTTTGCAACATGAACTCGAGAGAGAGAGAGAGAGACAGTAATGCTGAACAATAAAGATTTCTTGGCACATATTAAATCATTTCTCCAAAACAGCTAAAGTTTGCAACTAAAAATTTTTCGGGAAGCAAGATCGGACACTTCCATGTTGCATAAACTTCGGAAATAGCTTCTTTGGCTAGACACATTTTCTGTATTATATAACATAAGAGAAATAAAATAAAATCAGCACCAATACTGTGTTTTGTGTGATAGTAATGCTAACTTGTACATTTTATAACATGCACATCAATAATGCACTTTTAGCCCAGAATTCTTTTTTGTTGGTTTAATTAGTTTGTTTGAATTGCCTGCAATGAGAAAAAAATTCCAGCAGAGGACACTGTTGCACCATCATTGCTCAGCCTAAACAGTTGCATAACTCTGCTCCATGTGAGCCACCATATAGGGGAAACGTAAGCGTGCACTGTGTCTACATAAGGTCCTGTCCTTCAAGACAACGCAGAAGCTCTCATTTATTCACTGACCTGATTCTCTCTCGTGTCTGAAGCATAAAGACGCTCAGTATTTCTATTTAAAGGTGCGCATCAGAGGATTCGTTGTTTCCTACGTTTGCTCCATCCCTGCTGTACGACTGCTTCAAATAAATAAATAAATAAATAACAACAAGGTCACCTTTGAGCTCGGATAATCTCACTGTTCGGTGAATGTTTACTTTTGATTACAGCATGACACTGACTGAGCAGCGTCTCTATGTGGCCTTGTTCATGACTTGTTTTGAAGGCCATACATTTTTATTATTATTATTATTATTATTATTATTATAACACCAAGCAAAAAAAAAAAAAAAAATGTGGAAGGTTTACGAAAGAAAATCGTCATTACAATAAAAGTCACCTAGACTTTGTCCTTCATCATGAAATCAAGATTAGATGAGTACACAGGCTTACGTATGTCCTTCTCAACTCTAGGGGGGGATAATATATATATTTTTTAAAACTTATATAGCCTGTATTTGCATACTGGAAGCTGATTGGTTCTTCCATACTATGACATCATAACACATACCAGCCAGACGTTCAGTGTATTGATTAAAAAAAAAAAAACACGCACATAATTATTACCATTACTAAATTGATGAAAACATTCAAAACCATGAATAGGTCATAACTACTGACTGTTGGTATGCACAAAGTATTGGCACCCCTCTGATACTCAGAAATTCATGTCAGATTGTTGAGGATACTTGGGTACTGCATATGTAAAATTAGATTAGTGATCATTGAATTTGATCAGTGTGACTTATGTGTGCATCCTGGATGGGTGTAAGACAAAGGTAGAATTCTTACTAGTACTCAGAATTCATCATTTAATTCACCAAATCAACCAAACCTGTCATAGTTTTTCAGCCATAATAAGAAGAAGAAAATACCTCACTAATATTGTATGGCATAATAATATCACAAACATACATTAATGGCGGTAAATAATATTTCACCTTATAGAACATTATATACCTTTCTTTGCCTCCGGCTACACTTAATTAGCTATCACCTAAGTATATGTATAGCTACCAATAGCTAGCCGCCAAGTCGCATTTAACCAGGAATAGACCATCCTGATTGGCTCATCCCGTTTTGCTATTCATCTCTTCATCCAATTAAATGTGTTTAAGCAAACCAATATGCATTGGTTCATTTTGAGAGATCTCTAAACATATTAATCTTACATCATAATACATTTTGCAGATCAGAACAGAAGTCTGTAATTAATGTTTAAAGTTTATTAGTATTTTATATTAAGCTGTACACAATGTCAGTGGCTCCAAAAAGTTAATTTAGCGAAGGTTCCATTCACGTCCTGGATTGCCCTTGTTGATCTTCACACACTCATGTATCTGCGTCGGAGGAAAAGAAAGCACATTTGTATAACACAGAGATTATAGAAACTCTAAAAAATAAAAAAAAATAGAGAGAGATGCGATCCTCATATAAGGACTGTTAGGTATAATTCTTTTGCCAAACTTTCATTTGAATCCACTGATGAGACCCATAACAAAGTCAGAGAGGCCAGATTAAGATGGTTTGGAGGGATGACGAGGGATAATGAGTAGGAGAAGGTTAGAGATGGAACTGTCAGGCAGAAGGAGAAGAGGAAGGCCCAAGAGGAGGTTTATGGATGTGGTGAGGGAGGACACGCAGGAGGTTGGAGTGACAAAGGAAGATATGGTAGACAGAGTGAGATGGAGACAAATGGTCCGCCGTGGCGACCCCTATCAGGAGCAGCCGAAAGACGAAAGAAGACGCTGATCGAGCTCATAGTGATCAGGTGCGAATAAAGAGAAGCAATGAGGAGAAAATGCAATGGTCACGACTGTAGAGGATAAGAACCGGAAGGCTGTGAGTTTCAATCCCAGGGTTGCCAGAACTCCACCCGTGTTTGGGACACGATCTTCAGTTTGTAAAATAAGAGTATTGTAAAATCTGAAGCAAAAAAACAAACAAACCTGTATCTGTATTATGTAATGCCTATTTTTTCTGTTCTTTTCCCATTCTAATCGTAGACCCAACACCCTGTGCAACACGAATTCCCAAATTATTACCTTTCCTTTGAGTTTTTTTTTTTTTTTTTTTTTTACATGGAAGCTTTTTTGAGAAATAATAATAAAAAAAAAAAAGAAATTCTCATATAAATTCTTACTTACAGAAAACCAAAAACCGGATTCTATTTCAAAAAACCAAAAATCTTTCTTACCAGAGGAATGAATTTAATAGCTTTTTTCATCTCAGAGGAAACAGCTGACATCCTCTATGATCAATAAATCACAGAAGATCTAATTCATGCATCGAACAGACGTGTCTATTATAATCGAATAACCTCGTTCATTTATTTAGTGAACGGTTTGACTATGCGGGGAGAGACTCCCGCTAACTAGACTGTGAGTGCAGAATACGTAAATGAGATGGATTTTGGGATAGAGGACGCGCTTGTTTATTTATTTATCTTTCGTATCCCGCAGGATAAACCAGTTCGCCTCCTGCATGCGGGTTTTTCTTACCGAGATGACCCGGGCATGTCAATGACCGAAGTCAGTGTCTTTGGTAAAACGAGCCGGCGCTGTCAAAACAACTGAATCATTGCAGCCATTTCGCAGCAAAGAGACAAAAGTGTCCACCTGAAAAGTATCCGAGGCTCTAAACTACCCCGAGCGAGTCACCCCATAATGCCTCCTCCGGTCGTCATGGCATCTATCTTAACTGCTCTGCGAAGGTTAGGTAAGGGTCACTCTGATGTATTGGATCGTGTGGAGAGTTTCTTACCTTTGGGAAAAGAAATGAATCTTCGAGAGCACACAGCGCAAATGTGCTCGCTTTGCCCTCGCCGTGACCTTTCCGCAGACCTCTAATCTCGATCAGGTCTCTCCGCGAGATTGGTCGACGCTGAGCCGCCCTTTCCCCAGGTTCGCACGGTTTGGGGGGATGTTTGCTCTGGAAGTGCACGACCTACGAAGTCGGCTCAGGGTGGTGGTGGTGCAGAGGAAGGACGCGTTCGCAAAGTACAAAAGATCACAGTCAAAGATACGTTGCTACAGCCGGTGACTGAAACGTTAGGGGTTTATATTATGCGTATTGTTTTTTCGCTGCAGAAAGATAACGGCCTCTGAGTGACACCTTTCCAAGGTGTTTGTGCTGCGACCTTATGCGTAGGATGAAGGTCGCATTATGTGCTTTAGAGAGAGAGAGAGAGAGAGCGAGAGAGGTGGGGGAGGCAGACAGAGAGACAGGAAAAGAGACAGAATAGTAGACAGACAGATGTAGAGCGAGCGAGAGAGAGAGAGAGAGAGAGAGAGAGAGAGAGAGTGATTAAGAGGAGGAGCGGGAGAAGTCAGGGGAAGAGAGAGGATCAGAAAGGGACAGAGAGACAGACAGAGCGAGAAAGAGGGAGGGAGATAAAGAGACAGGGACAGACAGCAAAACAAATATAGACATATAGAGAGAGAAAGTGATGTAGAGGGAGAAGGAGAAGGTTATGAGCGAGACAGAGAGAGAGAGAGAGAGAGAAGAGGGAAGAAGAAAAGAAAAAAAAGACAGAAAGCTTAAAAGGACAGATTTAAAAAAAAAAAGGAAGAGAAAGAGAGAAAGAAGACAGATGTAGAGCAAGAGAAGCCAGGGAGGGAGAGAGCGAGGGAGAGAAACAGAAAGAGACAGAGTCGGAGAAAGAGAAAGGTGAGAGATAGGGAGGGATAGAGAGAGAGAGAGAGAGAGAGAGAACAAAAGGAAAAGGAAAACTAACCAATGAAAGAGAGAAATGGGGAGATGGATACAGAGACGTCAAGATAAAAAAAAAAAAAACTTTCCAGTTGTTAGTTAACTTTTAAAATGTAACTGTTATTCCAAAGCAGAAATTTAAAATTAACTGAAAACTGAGTTGTGGGTGTGGTCTCACAGAAAATTCTACCGCAAGCGTTCTTTTGCTTAAAGAAAGCTTCTATGTAGCACGACCATGAGAGGAAGGTCAGCGGTTCGAGCCCCACATTGCCGCTGTTGGGCCCTTGATCATGGCCCTTAACCCCGTCTGCTCCAGGGGCGCCGTATAATGACTGGCTGACCCTGCACTCTGACCCCAGCCTCCTAACAAAGCCGGGGTATGTGTGAAGAACAAAGAATTTCACCATGCAGTAACGTACATGTGCTGAATAAAGGCTCAACATAAAAACTGAGTGTGCCTTTAGAAATGTGTTATTTAATCTATATACACAAAAGAAACCTTTTGTCTGTACGTTGGTCAGAACTTTGGCTGAAATGGTATAAGTGAATTTTAAGTGAGTCGTTTTAAGACAAAACTTCATCTTTAGCCGATCAACTTTTTATTTGCCTTTGATCTATTTCTACAAACCCTTTAACCATCAACAACGGACACTTACTTAGACTAGTTAGAAAATGAAGAACTCCTGACCATGAACCCTCGAGGAGCCCCAACACCAACAGTTATTGAACTCTACTCTTATTGAGACTACTGCTGTCATGTTGATGGTGGATGTCAGAGTAAAGCCTGGGGGAAATATGGGGCATTCAGCTGTAGAGCAACTGGAGAGACAAAGGTCATGACGGCTGAGGTTCAGGAGCCCTTGAAGAAGGGAAGTGCTGGAATGTCAGTGAGAGAGAGCGGGAAATAATAATCATAATAATAGAAACGTGGATGTGCTTTGAAATACAAAAAAAACAACATGAAATCCATTTTCACTTCTCTACTTAAAGTCACATTTCTTGGATGTGTTGTTGTTTTTGTTGTTGAGTCTTCTTATGCTTCGGTTTGTTTTTGGCTCTAAGTGTGTAATTCCTGACGCTTGCTCGTGACAGCCATCACGCCGAACTGGCCATAAAATGCAATTACACACCTTGCTGTGAATGTTTTCTGAAACAGCAGCTGGGTATTGGGATGAGGAAAAGTTAAACATTGAACTGGCTAAAACACACACACACACACACACACACACACACACACACACACGCTAACATTTAAACACACTCTGAGTGCCCCGGAGTTTTCACTCTTCAGTAGCTTTAACTTGAGCTCAGAGTAAGTAAAGCTCTGTTGTCCGTCCAAAGCCGCTCCAGATTTCAAAGAGACAGAAGGACAAACAGCCGATTGTGGGATCTTAGACGCTGACCCCCGGCTCCAGACTCGCGGCCCTGACTCGCTCTTCTCTGTTTTTCAGCCAAAGGAAATAAGAGGTTACTTGAAGTTCATGCATGATAAGAATCTGAGGATGGAGAAGTTCACGACGAGGGGAGAAAAAAAGGAAGGGTTATTTAAAGATGAAGGAAAGGGAACTTGTTTAGAAAAGGGGGAAGTCAGGGCCTGGGGAGCAAATCTGAAAGGACAGGCAAAGTCATGAAAAGTGCATGGTAATATAATAAAACACGACTAATGTGAATTAGGACCACCATAAAAAAAAATATTCCGACTTCTGAATTCTGAGATGTCTTGGAAAAAGTCAAAGAATTCTTAGAAAAAACGTAGACTTCTAAGTTTAAAATCAAGATTCTGAGTTTAAAAGTCAGAATTCTGAAGGAAAAAGTCAAAATTTTGAGTTTTAAAACAAATTCCTATGTTTAAAAGTCAGAATTCTGAGAAAAAAGTAATAATTTTGAGTTTTAAAACAAATTCCTATGTTTAAAAGTCAGAATTCTGAGGGAAAAAGTCATACTTTTGAGTTTTAAAACAAATTCCTATGTTTAAAAGTTAGAATTCTGAGAAAAAAGAAATAATTTTGAGTTTTAAAACAAATTCCTATGTTTAAAAGTCAGAATTCTGAGAAAAAAGTAATAATTTTGAGTTTTAAAACAAATTCCTATGTTTAAAAGTCAGAATTCTGAGGAAAAAAGTCAAAATTGTGAGTTTTAAAACAAATTCCTGAGTTTAAAAGTCAGAATTCTGAGAAAAAAGTCATAATTTTGAGTTTTAAAACAAATTCCTATGTTTAAAAGTCAGAATTCTGAGGGGAAAAGTCAAAATTTTGAGTTTTAAAACAAATTCCTATGTTTAAAAGTCAGAATTCTGAGGAAAAAAGTCAAAATTGTGAGTTTTAAAACAAATTCCTGAGTTTAAAAGTCAGAATTCTGAGAAAAAAGTCATAATTTTGAGTTTTAAAACAAATTCCTATGTTTAAAAGTCAGAATTCTGAGGGGAAAAGTCAAAATTTTGAGTTTTAAAACAAATTCCTATGTTTAAAAGTCAGAATTCTGAGGAAAAAAGTCAAAATTGTGAGTTTTAAAACAAATTCCTGAGTTTAAAAGTCAGAATTCTGAGAAAAAAGTCATAATTTTGAGTTTTAAAACAAATTCCTATGTTTAAAAGTCAGAATTCTGAGGGGAAAAGTCAAAATTTTGAGTTTTAAAACAAATTCCTATGTTTAAAAGTCAGAATTCTGAGGAAAAAAGTCAAAATTGTGAGTTTTAAAACAAATTCCTGAGTTTAAAAGTCAGAATTCTGAGAAAAAAGTCATAATTTTGAGTTTTAAAACAAATTCCTATGTTTAAAAGTCAGAATTCTGAGGGGAAAAGTCAAAATTTTGAGTTTTAAAACAAATTCCTATGTTTAAAAGTCAGAATTCTGAGGAAAAAAGTCATAATTTTGAGTTTTAAAACAAATTCCTATGTTTAAAAGTCAGAATTCTGAGGGGAAAAGTAAAAATTTTGAGTTTTAAAACAAATTCCTGAGTTTAAAAGTCAGAATTCTGAGGGAAAAAGTCAAAATTTTGAGTTTTAAAACAAATTCCTGAGTTTAAAAGTCAGAATTCTGAGAAAAAAAAGTCATAATTTTGAGTTTTAAAACAAATTCCTGAGTTTAAAAGTCAGAATTCTGAGAAAAAAGTAATAATTTTGAGTTTTAAAACAAATTCCTGAGTTTAAAAGTCAGAATTCTGATAAAAGCATACTTTTGAGATTATAGACAAAATTCATGAGTTTAAAGTCAGGATTCTGTGAAACAAAAGTCTGAATTTTCTGAGTTCAGATTTTAAATTCTGGGGTAAGTAACAACTCGATTTTGTTGTTGTTGTTGTTGTTGTTGTTGTTGTTATGGTGGACCTAACCCTCTTCTGTATTTTTTCCATGTGGGATTTTTAAAATGAAAAATTTTAGGACAAGATTTAGAAAAGTGCATGTCCTCTTTTTGCATATGATAATTTCATGTGAAGTAAAAACAAAAACTTTTGAACCAATTTAATATAGGAATTTTGTTCAAAGAAGTAAACACACCAGGGCGTGCTGTTATCAGGAAATGTTGTTCTTTTGGAAAGCTTTAAGATTACTCGTTTCATCACACCTGATCATCAATGATTATTTCCGGAAACGGCAGAACGTCGGGTGTTTCTGTTAACTCCTTAACTTCACGCGTTTGTTTGATCGACAGAACAAGCACATGGCAGGCCAATTAAAATCTGTTACTCATTAACAAAATCACTGGATTTCACACACACACACACACACACACACACACACACACACACACACGCACATACACACACCAGATTATTGTTCCTTTTGAACTACAAATTGCATGTCAACAGTTTCCCCAGAAAGGCTTCATGCCATCTGTTTTCTGCAAGTCTTTCAGTTCTCCAGAAGCCATGAAAGTAAACGTGATCATTTGCACCAATTATGAACCTGTGTGTTTTGTCTGCCTGTATTTTACACAAAGCACTCCCACACACACACACACACACACACACATTTCCTGTGCAAGTCAATATTGGATTATTTATGTTTTAAGGACGTGCACATGTATTTTTTAAGACAGTTCATCATACAAGACATCATACTCAAATCTTACAAATCATAAACTGCAGACGAATTAAGACTTGAGGTTAAGGCTCCATGCTCGTGCTCAATATCTCTCAGATTCACATCTCAGGCTCGTTAAAAACCCCTAGCTGTGTATCTGCGCCGGATTCTTGCTTGCTTGATGATTGCTCCGCATAAAGATTTGTGTAAAACGAGCGGCTGTAATTTAAAGTAATCTGAAGACGTGAGCTCGACGTCGTTACAGACACGCTCGTGCAGCTCAAGGACACCGAGTTCGTTTTACATAATTAAAGAAGGAACTAAAAAAAAGTTTAAACTTTCACTGACTTCCATATCAAAACAGATTTCTCTAAAAATGAAATAAATATCTTTAAAGGATTCGCCTTTTAAAATCCCCCCCCCCCCCCTTTTTTTTTTGTCAGGTCAAGAGATCGAGTCGTGCGGTGTGAGCGGGAGTCAGATGATGATTTCCCTCGGCGTGCAGCGTTCGAGTTTCTCTACACGCTGACACACCCAGATGGTGCTGCCTGTAACGCTTTACGGAGTGATGCAGCTCAGCTCTGCACAATTACATTCCCGCTGCTGTGCGTCGTGCGAATTGTGTGGTGCTGCACTCGAGATGTTTAAACAAAGAAGTTCTGTCATGCAGTTTTTGATTTAAGATGTTTATGTGCGTGTGTGTGCGCACCATCACGATCCTGATGTGCTGCTATAGGAAAATAACGAATAACATGATAAGTGTGCTGAAGCGGGGTTACTCTTTTAAATCTTCAAATGTTTAATTCCCTTTGTACGTCAATGATTTCATAATAATTTCACACATTTTAATCTATTTTTAGTTACATTTCGTAAGGTATAATGTCTGTGAAACACAGTCCTCGTTAGCATGAACGTTAGAACTGTCGTAAAGCCTCTTCCTTATAGTTAATTTGACCAAACGACAGCATGTCATGTTACTAATAAACTGTTAAATTTCGAATAAAAAAACTGCAAATTATCTATACTGTCGATGTAGATAGATTTTTGGCCATTGCGATTTTTGATTTGATTCGATCCATTATTTCAGGCAGCTACATTTCTTACAGGTTTTGAAGTACGAAAACCAGCTTAAAGTATCTAATAAACACTGAAATGATGTGTAACTTGTGTTGCTGGTTGTTTAAATGTCGTGTTTTATGTCATAATGATTTCTTATGCTTACCTGCCAATCTGATCCACTCCAGTCCTGCAGGTGGCGGTATTGCATTAATGGCTCACAAACTAGATAAGATTATAAGCAATACTATCGCGAAGCGCGGGTATTTACAGATAATGATAAAAGTTTTGTATTTCCTGCAAAAAAGATGTTTAAGAAATATGCAAATTTTAGAGCAAATTTTTAGTTTACGTTCCTAAGTTTATTTAAATCATTTGTAAAACATGAATTGATTCTGAATCAAAAACTGACCATTTAATTCAACTAATCAAACCAACCTATGAAGGACCGATTAAATCGCACAGCTCTGCTACGGACAATTACAGACAAGTCCCGACACTGGAGACTCATTCCACGGAAAACTGAACCATAACAACAATTGTTAAGCTGGTACGTTAGAAACGATTCAATATTAGGGCTTAAATAAATAATGTATCAATATTTGACCAATCAGAATCAAGATACTACAGCCCTCTGTATATCATTATTGTCGTATTTATGAATGTGTAAAGAAAAAAAATATATATATACAAGTTTGTGATCTTGTGCATTTCAATATTTATTCATATCAGTGCAAATAAACACCAGAAAGTAATAATAATAATAATAATAAAAAGTAAAACATCATGGGTGTCACAAGGTGTATCATAAATGAAACGGATTTTTTTTTTTTTGTCGTGGTTGTTGCTACAGATGCATTTCATGACGTCAATTCAACTTAGAGAAACGTTATAAAGAGTAACAGAACAGGAATCCACACGAAGAAAAAGTAAAAATACAAACCGATAACGTTATTAATTTCACCTCGTCAAATTCGAGGCTTTAGCTCGCCATCTATTAGTGATTAGGAAAAGGAAAAAATATATATAATAATGAATTTTTTAAGACTTGACATTTCCCATTCCAGGTAGTGATACGCAAGTGCTTCCCATGCATGTGCATGCAACAGGCAGCAGTGTAGAGATCAGACGTGACACGACGACTTGCAGGACAAAGCTCCAAAGATTATCGTTAGCTCACAACATAGAGACATGCAAAAAAAATAAAATTAAAACAAGAAAAGAAAAAAAAAAACAAGAAAAAAAATTCTCATTTATCGGTAATTGTATGTACATTATTAGACAGATATTATATTTACAATCCAGGACGATAAAAACTAGGGCTTTTTCAACAATACAAAATAGTAATATTTCATCATGAAAGAACTATTTACACAAATTTATCAAATCTGAATGTATCTACACATAGAGCAAGGAATAAAATAGTTTGTATTTAGTTTTTTTTTCTTTTTTTTTGTTGTCGTCGCTGATCATATTTAATTAGGCAATGGATTTTCTTTTTCACAGTAGACTCTCAAGCTTTATGTGCGGTCCTTCTTGAGTCGAACAATAACAGGAATCTCGCAGTTCATAAACATATACTCACATCTTTGGGGGCAAAATTTATATACTTGACACTGCTACATGTTGGTGTATATAAAGTACAAAACAAGGAACGATACAAAACTGTAAAAAGGTTGTTTTTTTTCTTGAAGAAAATTATTTAGAGTTTTATTTATTCATGCCAAACACCAACAACATCTATGATGTAAATATTAAATGAATTCAGTATGTGTAATGATATCACTGTCATTCCTACTGGAATGGAGTTTGTGGCACAATCTTTCAGGTAGGATAACGAGACGTACCTGATCGTTTGATTATTTCTGTTATCCTTTAATGTAAAAATTTGACGCTCTTATGGCACGCGTGCGCTTTAATATAACGGTTGTGCTTTTGAAAAAATATGCGGGGAAACAAAAAAAAAATATAAAATCAGATGTAGCTTTTTCCCCCCGCCCCCGAGTATCTTGGAACTAGGATGATTATTTTATAAAAGAAAGACCTCGACGAACTTCGGAAAAAACGATGTACGGGCTGGAAAGGAACGTGACACATCGAATTGCGTAAACGTAACACACTCAGTCTGTGAAGCGTAATGTCACAGTTGTTACAGAAACAAATGAAAAAAAAAAAAAGTAGTCTGGTTTACATAGTTTGCTCTTTTTTTTTAAAACAAAAATCAAAACTTGCATTCATTCAAGATGTGATTTGAAATGTTTCAGTCTCGTTCTTTGGCAGTTCGGATCTAAGGTTTTTCTAACAGTCCGTTAAGACGTTCGCGTCCGTTGCCTTGCCTCTGTATCTGAACCGGAGAAATCATAGTCAGTCTGGCGTCGCGGTACCGATCTTCGTCACACGGCTCTACCTTCACCCTGACCCCGCAATGCGTCCTCTGCGCATGATCTTCCACCTCTTTTCTTAGCTCACTGTTCCTTTTCTGGAGCATATAGTACAATATAGGATTAGACCTCATGAGAGGTGGCGAATCAGCGCTTGAGTCACATTTGTCCTCCCCAGCAAGCGTCCACCTTGGTGAGCTTTCTGATTCTTTTTTCACAGATTTGGGACTAGGTCTTGGCGAGGAGCCCTTATCCCTAGAGGAAGCCTGGATATTGTTCCCTTGTGAGGGGGAGACTGGGTTAAAACGACCAGGCCCTGAGTTAAGAGTCTGGGGGAACCATGGAAAGTTCACAAGTTCGTGATTGTAACCAGATTGACTGAAGTTCCCATTGGCTTTGCCATTTGCCTGAGGGAGTAAAGGACTAGGGATCCCCTGGGGCTGAGATATCTCCTTCAGACAGTTGTCTGACAAAAGGAGCTGCTTCAAAACATTGAAGCTTTGACTGTCTCTCGAGGGAGTTTTCCTCGCAGGACTCTTGCCGAACAAATCATCTTCTTTCGGGCTTGACAGCCTTCTGCTCTTGTGGGCCTCAGGTGTTCCAGACACTCTGCGCTCACTCACAGTATCCACCGGTCTCTGGCAAAGTTCTTTACTGAGGTGTTCAGCTAACTCCAAGCAAAGTTTTCTCTTTTTAGGAAGAGGCACCTGATAATCATGTTGCTCCTCTTTCACTGTGCTCACGATCTGCTCTGTGCGTGGACTCGAATGATAGGTAGTTGTTTTCTGTTTCAAGAGCTGGCTGAGAAGTCCGTATTTCGTTTCGTCTTTAACGTTGCCGTGTGCTTCAATGACAGGGCTGTGACTTTCACGCCCCATTCTCCAGTGGCGCCCAGTATCGTCAGAGCTATCTGAAAGAAGACTCTCATCTCTTGGCTCCGATTTGACCACGACGTTCAGTGAGGGCCCGTTTGAGCTGTCAGATAGAAGATAAGTCCCTGGAGGCTTTTCATGGACTCCCATAGCCACCTCTGTGCTTCTCCTCCCTATGGATTTCTCTTTGTGAGAAGCAGTGCCAAGTAGCAGCTGCAGTACAGTCCGTCTCTCCAGGAGGTTTTCAATTTGTGTCGGTGCCGGAGGTGAGTGCTCGCGTCCAGAAAAGGGTGAGAAAGAAGCAGGGGTTGGTTCAAATAAAGGGGTTTGGTTTCTTTTTATTGGAGCAGCAACTCTGTCCAGGAGAGTCTGAGATCTGTCTAGCTCAGGCTCCAGGATTTGCTCTTTGCTCAGTGGCCTACAGGCTTGCAGAGGGGGTGAGGGGGAAACATCCTGCATACCACACTGAGCCAGATTTTGTAATAGCTTACTGGCTGTGAATGCAGGTTCCATTATCTTTTCACTAATGTGCTGTTTAGACTTACACAGATCCAGAGGATTGGACTGAACAAGGGGTGAGGAATAACAGTAAGGAGAAGGAGTGTTGCTTGCATCTCCGCTGAAAGAGGATACGGACAGTCCTCTATCCATCAGCTGGTCATAATGGTTCGGTGTTCTGCTCTCCTCTAGCCGTTTCAGTGGGCTTCCGCTCATACTCTGAAGAGTGACATCATCCTGTAAATCATTATGAGGCGCAATTTTGTTTACCATCTCATTATTTCTGCGATCTAACAGCAATTGCATGAGGGTAACCCTATGATGATGGGATGTCATGTCTGGGCTCATTTCTAACTCCTTGGCTTCAGGGACCTTTGCCCCTAGGGTCTCCGACTTCCACTTGCTTATGAGCGTCTCTGTGAGTTTGTCTAAAGACGAAGCTGTAGATGGGGGCTCTGACTTTTGGCTGAAAACTCTGCTCCTCATGGAGAGGTCAATAGGAGAGCAGCTGGAGTAGCAGCTCTCTGCGTCACTACTGTCTTTGGTCAAGCTGTTTTCCGGGTTGGAGTACTCGCTGTCGGACTGATGAGAGGAAGCTTGGCTAGCAGGCGCAGTGAAGTCATCTTCCAGGTGGCCGTTCTTTGTAAGATGCTTTTGAGAGTTGTGGTTATTGAGAAGGAGCAGAAGCAAGCTGCTGCAGTTCTGTGGGGGCCGGCTGCTCTGTCTGTCAAACGGACGCTTTTCTTTAGGGATGTTAGGAGAGGGTCGAGGGGAGCTGGTCGGTGCGCTTTGGCCTAGACTCAAAGAGGGGCTGGAATTTAATGTCGGTGAGGGGAGTGTTCCGTTTAGGGTATTAAAAGGGCTTAACATGTCTGGAGCAAACACAGACTCTCCCATGCTGGGTGGTCTGCTGTCTATAGTTCGCTGTGTAGCCATGGCTGCCAGTCTTTCGCTGGCTGATCGGCCACACAGTTGTGCTTTTAAGGCCTGTTCTTGGGAGTATTGCTGTAGATGGGCTTCACTGGAGAGCAGCAATGCTAACTGACTGCAGGCCACGCTAGGTTTAGGAGAAGGAGCAGGACTGGACCTGCTTTTCACTAGACTGGCTACAGCCTTCAATCTCTCCGCACAGGATACCCTGTCAGGCACTGAGCTCTGTGACGAATGAGGAGACTCCGAGCATCGGTCTTGGCCGCTGCGCCGACTGTAAGGCACAGTGTTGTGGCTCTGCTGCTTGTTTTTCCTCATCAGGCCTTTGAGGCGGCTTGAAGCTGTACAGTAGCCCTGTAAGGTGTCCTTGTCAGTAGGTGATGCGTCACCGCTCTCTCCATCTAGCCGTTTTTGGCTCTGAGTGATAGTCTGTGACATGGCCACTGTCTGCAGGCGTGAGCTGAAGGACTGGAGCAGAGAGGCCAGCAGTGTGCTCTCTCCCTGTGCAGAACTGTCCAGATTTATTTTATGGTGCTCTCTGCCCTGTCCGTTCACCTGCAGAGGAGCAAGGTCTTTTTTCTTGTTGTCTATCTCACTCCAGGTTCCCGAACGCAACAATCTGGCCTTTTTAAGATGCTGGGAGGCCGCTCCTGGAGGGCTTCCTTTTTCTGGCGGGCTAGAGCCGTGATTAGGTAGCTGAATGCCCCTGGTCCCTTGGTTTCCTGCCACGCCATTGTTGCTGCCAGCCTCCAGTCTCCTTGTTGCCGTGGCACCAGGCCCAGATGCAACAGGATGCATTAGTAAACCTTCCAGATACGTTAAAACAGCAGAATCCTGGTGTGTCTCAGGGCCAGGTTCCTCCCCATGAGTCATGTTCAATAGTAGGCAGCCCTTGTGTGGTAGTTGACGACTACTGAAAATGTCTTATCAATTGTTGTGCCATAGATGAAAAGGTCTAATTACTAAAAATGGAGCCAACGCTTCTTTTTTTCTTTTTTTTTTAAGTTTTACAAACCGAAGCGCTGGATGTTACAATTTCCATCACACAGAGATCCAGATGGAATTCCTTTCCGTTTTTCTGAGACAAGCCGACGTTTTGAGCACAGACACACAACCGGGAGGAGTCAGCAAATCCTCTTCGCTACCCCGGTGAAATGTTCCATGCCAGTGAATACTTTGAATGTCTGTCACAAGGTCCCGGGGGCTCTGTGTCGTCGTCGTCGTTCTGCTCTCATGCTCTCAGACTGGGCCGCACAAGAACCTGCAGCAGAGGGAGCAAACAGAGCAGAGTGTGAAAGGAAGTTCTATATGACAGCACATGACTGAGAGTCTGTTACATATTGTAGCATGTATTCAGGCCAAGCTCAAACAGCGTCCTAACGAGGTTTATTTCTGGAAGTGAAAAAAAAAACTACACTATTTAATAAATTCTATTTCATACATGTACATGTTTAGTGTTGTTAAGAATTTGTCAGAAAAAGAAAAAAAAAGGAGCAAAACAGACTATTCCCTACAGGCAGGAGACAGAAAATCAACTCCAGAAAAACAGCAGGGAGCTATAGATTATATGAATTATGTCAGTAATTCCAAGCAAAGCCCGCTGTATGCGTCGTCACGTCCTGCTATGACACTTCCAGTAAACCTCTCGAGAAATGTGTCTCTGCTTGCTCTCATGCGTGAAGGGCTTTTCGAGCGCCGCGCCGCTCATCAGTTGGAGAATTTCGGCGGATTATCCCCGCGCACGCACTCGAGGCACGGCTCGCACGATTCTCTCCTGCATGGTGATGGAGGCGGGCAATAGGCAAAGAGCTGCCCTTACCACAGGAGCGGTGCGAGCAGGGTGGATCTAGACCAGTGCAAAAAGGGTCACACTGACCTGTAGCTATTTAAATGCTTGAAAAGGTTTCTCCGGGAAGGAGCTAAAAACCTCACCGGGACCACGATGGTCACGGAATATGCTGAGTGTTAAAGACTAAACTTTCACTGCTGTTCTGAGATTCAGCATGACAGTGTGTGGAAGTGATACAGCTCCACGGGGTGTGTTAACTGCTCTTGGCTTGGAATGAGTCCCAGCAGTGTGTAACACGATCTCACCTGCAACTATCTTCCTATCTAGGCCTGTGGCTGTATCTTAGTCCCTGAGTGTCCAGGAGATTCACAGGGGTCATTCCCCTCTGCCGTACTTCCCTTTTTACAGTCGCTTCTCTCTAAAGCCGGTATCACACCAAATCGGTGCACACATCACATACACGACCTAGTAAATGCCATGAGGTTCCCCCCTCACACACAATTTGTCAACTCAATTGGGTAAAAGCGTCTTGACTTCATCCTTCGAACAAGCAGCAGGTGAAATTTAACAAAAAAAAAAATTTAAAAGAGAAAGAACGATGCATCCTATTTCTGACACGTACCGAATGCTAATGTGTTCAAGCGCGCCATTTCCGGACTCTGTAGGTGTGAAAGCTTATTCAGATCGAAGCTGCCCGTCATCACTCGCTAACACTTGGCGAAAGCTGGCAGGTGTAAAAGAGCAGGAGTGGGAGGAGATATAGAGAGAGAGAGAGACAGAGGGAGAGAGAGAGAGAGAGAGACCTGGTGCACCTGTCAGGATGTGGCTCCGCAAAGCTACAGCATCAGACCTCACGCTCTGTCAAATAGCATGACACTGCCGGTGAGCCGCGTGCTCGGAGACCCTGGACGTGAACCCTGTCAGCTCCGGTTCCACAAACAGCCCTCGCTTCCCTACTGTCAGAGCCACAGCCACAAAGGTTAATTAATACAGAACACTCCACCTTTCCCTGCGAGCCATTCAGTTGTCTTATCCTTCAAATCTTCCTGCCTGTGGCACTCGTGAGAAAGATGTAACCCGTGGTGAAAATAAAAGCTGGACAAGAAGAGGAGAGAAGAAAAGAAAACGCCAGCGCACTTATTTCCCTTTTCTTTGCAAAACTGGGTTTAGCCTGGTCAGTCACGGCTAACCTTGGCAGACTCGTGTTATAGGACCACACATTTAAATCTCATGCAAATTACATTGAATTTGAAAGGTTAGTCAACAAGTTCAAGGCTGAAAAACAACAAGCACGGCAGAGAGGAAACCTGGTTAATGAATTATTTCAGACGAGGCTGAACCAGACTCGGTTGCGGTGCTATCCTAAGACAGGTGACCCGGATTTGACAGCAACAAAAGACACCGGACCATCTGACATCTCGGACTAATCTTAATGGCCAGGATTAACTCTATTTCCTTGCCACTGGTTTATCTCTGTTATAAAAAACAAAAACAAAAAACACAGTAACAATGAAGGCCAATAAACAAGCTTTATTTATTTATTTATTTATTTTTAATGCAGGTTAGCTGGGTATTTATATAAAAAAAATAATTGGAAGGAAAAAAAATTGGACTTGAACCAAGTGGAGCAAAACATTCAGAAAAGCGAAATAGATCAAAGAAGGAAAATAAATGAAGTTAAGCCCTTTCCAGAGCAGGATTAAAACCAGATTAAATCGCAGCTGACATATGTTTTACCAGAAAGGATGAGGGAGTGTTTTAGAAAATGCTGTGTGAAGACTAAATTTGTGTCATGTACTGTACTGTACTGTACGCCAGCATATGGATATTCCTGCATGCCTCAATGAGACAAAGCCTCATTATTAAAAGTATGAAACTCGACAGGATCTGGTGTGTGGCTATGGGTAGGGTAATGGATGTAATACCTGAAATACATACTAACTAACCTCGACCTCTCGCACAGTGCCGCGGCTTTCCACGCCCCGCAATTCTGGACACAAAAACCAGCAACAGTGTCTCTTTCTCTCTCTGACTCGTCTCGCCTTGTCTGTCTCTGTCTCTTTACCAGCCTCCAAGTAATTATCCTTTATCTCTGACAATGTCAACCAATAACACCCAACAGCATTTTAAGTGATTTCAACTCGCCGGTGGCAAGAGGGAAGCAGAGGCAGGCGTGAACGCTTTATCGTCGCGGGGTGCCTTTCCTCACTTTTCTGAGACACCGAGAACAGGAAGGTCACAACATTATCAGTGGCAAAGAGGCAATTTCCAGCTCGGGAGTTGGGGAGAAAATGGTCTACGCTGCCAAAGCTGGACCTGATGCAAATGTCAGAGGTTGGCTATCTAAAAGCCGAGCTCCATCGCTCAACGTACGGGGTACAAGATTAATCATGACGTTCTCTCTCTCTCTCTCCCTTTCCTTCTCCGTCCAAAAACCAAAAATCAATAGTTTTCAAAAACTTTTATGTATATTTACCTTATTTAAAATACAACCTTAATATAAAAATAAAGAGGAAAACGAAAAGGAAGGGAGAAAATAAAAAGGCACATGATTTGTGGTGGAAGTCAAGGTCATTTCGAGACACTCGCGTTGATGCAACAGCTGGTGCCCATGCAAAGCGCTCAGTGTTAATAAAAAGTGACAACGCGGCCCTGGCTGTGTATATCACTAATATCGGACATGGGGCTGGCAGACGAGTGTGCTGCATTAAACGGTAAGTCAAGGTTAAAGGAATCTAAAGGAGGCACCCGAGGATAAACACTTTTTCGATGATGTTATCTGAGGCCGGGTGTTGCGCCAGAAACTCGCCAGGCCTCCTTCGCTTAGGCGTTTGTAAATTTAATAACGATTCGCCGAGATTAGATCAAACAACAGACTCCCGAGCTGACCGCACATATTTGCCGGAGTTTAATACGACGCCCGAAATCAGCTGCTTGATAAACTCACTTTTTTTCTTTTAATAAGGCTTTGCATTAAATTTTAGCGATAAAAGAATTTCAGGGACTATCGAATCGATCAAAAATCCAATCAAAGCAAGATGACACAATGATGGTGACGATGTGCCAATATGGAAGGTTGAGGATTTTCTTTTGTGCTTGTGATCTGCTTTGATTAACAGAACACAGACGAAGACGCTCCTTGACACTGCCCGAACAAAAAAGTCTGTTTATAGGGCGGAGTCAAACCTGTAGCGGCGCCTCCTCCTTGGATGGAGTGGAACAATAAGTGCAACCTTGGGTATCTCAAGCTTTGTCTTTAATGTGTTGTTTTATGTCGAGTTTGCTTTTTTTTTCATTTCAGAATGAAGACGTCACAAATAAAAATCAATCACAAGGTCACTTGTCCATCTTGTAAATCTTACTTTGGACAAGAAAAAACAAAAAGTCACCACTTGTGTCCAACATTCTGCAGAACTGGAAACGAAAGCTAATTTGGTTACTACAATCCATGATCTGTGCGCAAGGGTGCTTGTAAAAGGTTCTTCAATCTTGACCTGTTTCCAAGCAGGCTAACTCGCCCATACACACAAAAACGCACACTATTACCCTTTTACTCTATCATTTTAGAACCCATTTTGCTCATCATTCTCCTCATCATAAATGTCAAAACACAGCAATCTAAGCAGAAAAAAAAACAGCAAATGTGAATCTCTGGAAGTTTTAAAATAGCCATTTCATTGAAAAGAAAAAAAAAAAACCTGCATTGCAAGTTCTTACTCAAGATATCGAACAGTTCTCAAACTGGATGAATTCTGTCCGAAAAGGCCATCGTCGCAGTGCAATAAATCTCTGTCCATCTCGATTAAATATTCATTCCACGAGGTGCTCTTAAGGGACGGATACGTACGAGATGATGAATCGCCTACAATTTTATCCGGAAAGTCTGAGAAAAGTCAAAGCCGATCGCCGGAGCCGCGTACGCCTGTCTGCGCTACTCCGCGACATAAAATGAATGTTGCTGATACGACTCGATCTTAGATTTACGGTATAATGGATGAGCTGCAGATGAGCCCAGGACGTTTCTGGAATACGGTGAGGTGGTTCGGGTGACGTAACGGGGGAGGACTGTTCCTTGGTTAGATGTATACGAGCGTGAGTACGTCTCTAATACAGTTAAGTGCACTTAACCTATGAAACACACACACACACACACACACAAAAAAAAAAAAACAGTTGTGTGAGACCTCCTCGAGCCAGCTGGCAAGCGTGAGCAAGCGTGAAAGGCAGCCAATGAAATGCCAGACCACCGGAATGTGATTAGCCGCTACTCCCACACGCCTCTTCAGCTCTAATCACTGGAGTTTAGACTCATCCAGACTTCATTTCAAATTGCTCTATGTCTCTCTCTCTCTTTGTCTCACACACACACACACACACACACACGCTCCTAGTCTAATCACTGAAGCTCTGACTCCTGCAGACTCCATTACTTTATCTAAGACTGATCACACAAACTCTCACTCTCACACATGCACACCTATTCCTCAAATTCTGCACAAGTGCCAAATCCGCATCCATCCATCCATCCATCCATCACCTTTGTCCCTATAACACCTCAGTTATCCAAACTGATCCTCAACCTGGGCACACTCCCAAAAAAAAAATAAAAAATGCATGCCTAGACTCGCCAACATGGCACGCGGCGCCGCTTTCCTGTGTACCACCTGACCTCAGAGACCGCATTTAGTACGACAAGATCGACGGAATGCCAAAACTAACATTTTTTTTTAAAAAGGACAGGTTTTCCTCACACATTTTAAATATCCGCACCTGCGGTTCATTTAGACTCTCCAGATCCAATATATCCTGCTTTGACAAGTGGGAGGAAACCGAAGAACCTGGAGGAAACCTGTACGGGCAAAGAGTAATCCGAGCACAGGATCTGACTTTTATTTACTGATAATATTTACAATGGTGAGCGCACAATCATGCGATGACGTAGTTCTCATGGGTTTAAACTCGAAAAACTCATATTTAAACACTTTTGCCTACGCCGGAATTTTGCAAGACTTGCATTATCCGACTAAAAGTACTACCTCATCTATATCTTGGATTTTTTTTTTTTTTTGCCTTTTGATTTTTTGTCCCCAACAATTCCAACAAATAAAATTCACTCTGACAGCGCTCATATCTTGTGATCTAATTGAACAAGAAGTAGCAGCGCTGCCTTTCCCCGAGCTGTGAATGCAGATACAGGTAAAGTGTGCTGATCAATTTTCCCTACTGACAAGAACGCTTTGGCTGAATGCTAATGATTTCCCTCTCTCTCTCTCTCTCTCTCTCTCTCTGGCATCCTCATATCTCCGTTCGTCCTCTCTCTTTTCCTCTCTGACATATTTATACGTTTCGACCAGTGCCGGTACTAAAGCAGGGTTCTGTACGCTGTGCTTTTTGTGCTGCTGCTGTTAATCAAGGCCAGGGTACAGGATTAGTGGTCTCGCAAAGCTACACCCTGTTACACCACATGGCTATGGTTAAATCTACGCTGACCCTCACCGTGTTCTTATTCCTCCTCCTTTTTCCTTTTCTCTGCGTCTCAGGTGTGATAGATATTACCAGACAAACTTTGACTCTGTGAGTGTCTCGCAGCTGCACGGAGCCGTCTTCGCTGCTGTGAGACATTAAAATGACGTTCATTAGGCATGCAGCACACACACACACCTCGGGCGAGAAATTGGAGAGGCGAGCTGGAGCCTGACAGTAACGTCTGTCACACGCAGTACAACTGAACATCTGTGATTCTTACTTCTTCCCACCCACTAGCTAGTTCTTCTCTAGTGTCCTAAGACAGATATATATATCTACAGTATATATATATTCCAGTATGGTTAGAGAACCGCTAACATGTGGCTCATTGTTTTCAAGGCACTGTCGAGACCACATTGTGCTTTTTATCCGTTTATCGTTGCAGATTATCTGGCTATAGAAACCTCACAGCTGCCACACCCGCACCCTTGTCTCGTTTTATTCCGCTTTTTAAGACTTGTCAGACAGCACCGAGCTTGAAGTGTGAAAGAAACACTTTACCTCTGACACTGGAGACTCCTTCCAAGACAAAATGTGGAAAAAAGATAAATCATCACCAGTTGTGTACCATGCACATTTAACACTGTAATCCACCAAAGTCGGAGATGATTTGCAACACCTTCTGACCGATCAGAATAAGATCCACAAATTCGAAACGCTCGTATCGATAACGCTGAGAAAGCTAGAGTATTATCGGCTGGCTCAGCGATACGGGAGGTGGAACGGGCTGCGTTTGCATCAGCAGGAATATTTCATTATGTACATAACGAGTGCCATTAATCGCTCCTAACAAGAGGACGCAACCTCACCTTGGCAGTCTCGCAGAGGTACGGCTGAGGGGAGGAGTTACCGGAGGGAGAAGTTTTAAAGCGAGAGCGAGAGAGTGAGTGTGTGAGAGAGAGAGAGAGAGAGAGAGAGAGAGAGAGACGGCAGCAGGAACTCCACATCACCACGCTCAGGAAACTGCCTTCTTGGTGCTGATATGTGAAGACAGCCAGCGGCAGTGAGGGCAGAACAAACGAAAGACTACAGGACGGTGAGGCTGACAGAAAATGAGGTGAGAGGAAGGAGAGCGAGAGAGAGACTGCAATGACAGAAGCGCCCTTGACACACTGACATCATGTGACACTGTCATCTGCCACCTGGCAAAGAACCTCCACCTTCTCACGACCTCATCCTCTGGTGAATCCCTTCCACTTCGCCCTAGAGCCCTCCCCCCCCCCCTTACTCCTCTAGAGCTGGCGGTGAAGGTCGTGCAGGTCTCTGTGCCCTCATCTGTAATCCTCCTCTATTCGTCAGTGGCCGTGCTGCGAGGAGAGAATGCCCAATTAGGCAGCTGTCACACAAACCGACGGCTGCACAAAACCATCCCTCTGTCAGGCGCCTGCGCAGCTGCTGTGCCAATTACGGCCACGGCTCTCCTCATACTACCCCAGGAGCTGGCCTGCCTGCTTCTCTTCGCCTTACCGCCAGGCCAAATAGAGAAGAAGAACATGGTGTTTGCTTTGGCACGAGACCAATACGGAGGATTTCTTCCCAAGGATGGGGAGATATTTATGCCGTGTAGCATATCTGCCTCTCTGATGTGATGAATAATTTAGGAAACACTTCTTTTCTGAAACATTAAAGGAAGAACAAGTCTGACCTGAACACTCTGTAAGTCCTAAGTATAATCGATTTATCCTAGTCAGAGTTGCGGTGGAGGTCGGGAACTTCAAGGTACTTCAAGGTAAGTTTGGTGTGATTTAGAAAGCGTCCAGAAACCATGCACGCCCACCACGAGCGAGCGAGCGCCCGAATAAAAAACAAACAAAAACTTGTTGGTAAAGTTGGTCGGAACAGTGCGTGCCTGGGAAATCTTAAGAAGAAACACTACCTCACCGGTGCATCCAAGGATGCGGCGTATATCAATTGCTGACAAATTTGTTGCGACCGGACAATCCATCATCTCCAAACACATCTGTTTTGAGTAATGGGAAAGCTAATCTATAAAAATGAAAGGGAACGAGTTGGAGGGCAGCCTGAGGGAGATTTACGGTCCGGCGGATCGGGACTGGTAGCGGCATTTATCGATCTTTAAACGTCCGCTTCTCCGTTTAATCAAGCGGCTGGGAGGAGGACGAGAAAAAAAGAAAAAAATGAAAGAAGAAGAAGCCAAGGTTTGGACACCGAAATGATTCACAGCACTGCTGATGATGCTGGTCAAGCACGTGGTCTCGAGTCGAGCGCAGAAGAAGTTCTAGAGTTTGTACGGACCGTTAGGATCTCGGAACGGATGCTCTGTCAGATCAGAGGACGTTCTGTTACTCGCGCCTCGGAGATGATGCATGTTCTCACCAAACAGTTCAATCTAAATCGTTTTATTCCCAGCTGGGTTGAGCACACGTCTTCACAGGGTGACGGTGTTGCTGCTGCTTTCTGACAGGCTGATTTAGGCTTTTTTGTCTGCAAACTTCTGTCATAATCAGAGCGATGCCTTAAAAAAAAAACAGCATTACGCCGTCACCATAGGTGCTGACGACGACCTTGATGAAAATCTCTGCCGAGTTGTGAGAAGCTGTGTGAAGGATCAACGTGAGGAGGATTTAAGGAGACTGGGGGGGGGGGTAGGCTGCTCGGTCGTGTGTGTGTGTGTGTGTGTGTGTTTGTGTGTGTGTGTGTTTGTGTGTGTGTGTGTGTGAATATACCGTGGTGAGCAAATATGAATGGTTGTCTCTTTAAATAACTTTAAGACCTCTTCTTGTGCTCATGTCTATTTCATCCAAGTTAACACCCACCCACCCACACACACACACACGCACACATGCACACACATGCACACACACGCACTCTGGCACTTCAAAGCCACCTTGGCTTCTTTCAGATTTGCCAGACAGAGAGTGGGAGGCAGACTTTTATCACAGAAACAAAGGTTACCGTGCCGCACAAAACAGCAGATCTGGACCTGGAGCCCAGCGCCACCGAGGGGGTTAAATCCCCTTTTTCCTTCTGCGCAGGGGGGAAAAGAGTGTGTGTGAGGGGGATGATGGATTTTACAGTGCCCCTCTTATCCTCCCCTCCCCCCCATTTCCTGTTGTTCCTGAATGTCACGGGCAACTGAGTGTGCGAGTGTGTGTGTTTGTGTCTGTGTGTGTGTGACCTTGAGCGGCATCGCTGGCACGACACGGGCTGCCTTGCCTGCAGGCGTCCTTGAACTGGATCTGCAAGACAAAAACCTTTCACGCCGTCTGATAGACATCTCGAATCTCCTTCGGCGTCTCGCTCTTCTGAATCTGCTCGCACCCACCCCCTGCTCCCCCCCACTCCCCCATCACCACCCCCCAGCCGACTCCGGTGGGAACGCTGTTATCGGAAACGCGGGATCTCTTTAACCTTACGGAGATACTGGCGGAATTTCAAACGGCTTGGACTGGTCTATTTTTAACCTCCTGCGCGAATTCCCGCTAATTCAGTGTGGGTGGATGGATGGATGGACGGATAGATGCTGAGGGTGAATGGGGAGTGTGATTCGGGATGGCGCCGAATCACCACCGAGGGTTCTGATTTTGTCTCGAGACTGATTGTAAAACAGATTCAACAGTATTCCATTCTCTACAGAATGAAAAGCGCCATGAAGCAGAAACTCTCTTGCTCCGAGTGGAACCGCTTGTCTTATCTCAGAATAATAATAATAATAATAATAATAATAATAAGCGAGCTGTCGGGGGGCGTGATGCAAGCTTGGAATACGGTAGGCCTGGAAATGAGCTTTAACACGATTTGCTGAACAAGCTACTGGAGGAGACGAACAGTAGAACAGAGCTGTTTTGTGATGTACCAAGCTTTAGATCGGTGGTGGGATGCCTCACGCTTCCAAGGAACTGATAATTTGTCCCAAAAAAAACAAAACAAATCAAAACAAAAAAAAAACCCTTTACTGCGGGAAGTGGGTTCTGCAGAAGAGGGATGAGAATGTTATCACTATGCAAATACAGTGCCCTTGGAAGCACCAGCACGCTGAGCCAAGGTTCAGAGTATTAAACAAATATTTGGACTGCCCTCCATGTCTCTGCTGCTGAAGCATGAAAGGAGAAACGAGGCGTCTCATCATAAGCCCGGGTAGGATGCTCATTCTTTGCGGGAGACCTCACCGGGTCGGGGTCCGTTCTGGCCGGCTACGTCGATGCGACTTTATCCAACTGTAAAGCTGTCGCCTGGGTTCTGTGGTCCTGCTGGAAACCATCTGCTCCACTCTCGTTCCCGTCGACGGATTCCGAGACGGCGGGTTCTCCGAGACTTAGCTAATGGGAAAAGTGATCTTTGCTCTCGCGTGTAAGAACAGATCTCTTTATTTTTTTTTCACCATGGAAGCAAACAAGATGCTAATCCTTAGCACATAGCCCTACGTGTGTCATGTGTGATGTGTCATTTGGATCGAGGGCCTTGCGCACCTGTGTAAATATAGCGCGCTTTCAAATCGAGCGACTCAAGGTTCCATTAGCCGAAGTGCTCGTGGGCGCTCCTGCACTGCATGTCACACTTCAGTGTAATAACTCAAGCACTAAAACACACACACATGATGGGTCAAAGTCCTTTGGACTTATGCTACACTGCTCGGTCAATGTGGCGAAATGAGAAGAGCCCAGCGTCAATAAGAGTCACGGTGCCACGGATAAGGCTCTGAAAATTTCAAAGTCCATTTGGAAGTCTCGGTCCTTTGTATATTTTGGAAAGCCTCAGTCCGGTCGTGTTAATAGGATTGCGTGTTCATAGGCTACGACCTGAAATAAAGCCTGCATGAATGGACCATCAGGTATTCTGTAGAAGTATTTAACTTGGACTTCCATCAAAACGTCCATCATCATGATACAAACCTGCATATAACCTCGGAAGTTAGTATTTCTGGTCTGGTTTTCTTTTTTTTCCCTTTTCATTTAAAAATGCACTATGATTGGAATGAAAGCAAGCTAAGGGAAGCACTATATCTTATTTTTTCAATGAGCATTTCTGCAGGGCTTTGGTGCGCTAGTGTATAATGGACTCGAGAGAGAGAAAAAAAAGCAAAGAAAAAAAAAAAGACCTCCATGCACAACTCGGGGCGTATAATCTACGGTTCATTTGCAGCTTCCTCCACGATACGACAAGTCGTTTACAAGATGTAGCCTTTGCCGCTGACCCACTTCCATGTAGCAGCGTCTGGAGACGAGGCCCTGCTCCCCGTCTGACTGACGACAGCTCTGCCAACCTCTGCCTTCGTGAACTGTGAGAAAAATAGGTCGCCATGACCCACTTTTCCCTTTGTGTGTGTGTGTATGTGTGCAAGTGTGTGTCTTTTTCTATGACAGCATGTGAGGAGAGCTGCAGAGTCTCGATCAGGCACCTCGAGGAGAGCTGGAGAGAGGGGGAAGAAAAACAGAGCGAGAGAGCGAGAAAGAGAGAGAGGGGAACATGGGAGGAAAAAAAATTGGAGAGACAGGAAGACACAAAAGTCTACCTTCATTAACCCCGTTGCGGCGAGAACAAGCTCACTGAAATACGAAGCTCTTATCGGGCTTCGTAATTAATTAAACGGGATTCGGGCAGCGCAATCACTTCATCCCTTTCTCTGTATCCGTATCCTGTTCGTTTCCTCTGGCTTGCGGGCAGCAAGAGTGAGGAACGCATCAGCGCCTGATCCTGGGCGTATACAGAAATGCCCGTCCTAACGGACTGACAGGTTTACTCATTAACTTCCAGTGTACACAAACACAGCTTTCCGGATCCCTGGAGCTTTACAGAGGATCGACGGCTTGTCTCTCAGTCTGCTGAGAGAGAGAGAGAGAGAGAGAGAGAGAGCGCGAGAGAGAGAGAGATATGTTCGCCGATAATGCCGGCGCGAGTGTTCTCGCCCCCTGCGATGATCCTCTGTGTGATCCCCGTAATGTGAGAACATGTTTCCAGGCAACACAAACTGACAAATGGTCAGATATCGATCCTGGTCGCGGCATCGGCACGGCGACGACCCGTGTTCCTTCTTCCTCATCCGTGAATAATGCATAACCCGCGTGCATACGAAACGCCTCAGCGTAAACAAACATCACGTGTATGAGAAGTATTTAAAAGAGCATTAACCTTCCTGACTGTTTTTAATCCGAGGACAAATACTCTGTAGGACCAAAAGTTTGTAGATGCCTTATGGCATTTTAGCCATTTTTTTTAAATAAACATATAGGGCTCACATATAGGGCTAGGTCTTTTTTTCCAGCACAAAATATAATGGCAATATGATAAACAGAATTTTAGTTCATTTTGACCAACTATACAAACATGATTGAGCAAAAAAAAAAGGTCATAAAGGTAAAGAAATTGCACAGATGCGCACAAGCAGGTGTTTTTATTACTATTTTCGGTTTCTACGACCAACAACATGCTCATTTTGAGAGTTTGCCATTTTCGCGACATCATTCCTGTATTCCGGTCATGGTAAAATATACAAGTTACAAAATTAATAACTTGCATCTGAAAACCTAAATACACAGTTTGATGTCTGAAGCCTCCCCCTGTTAACGCACACCTGCACACAGGCTTCCATATAAGCACATTTATATATATATATATATATATATATATATATATATATATATATATATATTATTTATTTATTTTTTATCATCATTGACCTATGCTGTGTTGTTTTAAGTTTTAAGTTCAAAAACATTCCAGGTTTAGTCTGTGTATGCTGTTATAATATGCTTTGGTCTTTCAGGAAGGCTTAGATTAGATTCAGCAGGCTCATCATCGACTCACCTACAAGAGCATTAGTGATATTAGGCGCTGATAAACTGATGAATGGAAGGCAAAAAGAAACATTCCTACACAATTGAAGTTTGAGAAGGGAATCCCACATGAGTGTGATAGTTAGGTGTTTGTATACTTTTGACCCCACATGGTCCACGCCTTAGTATAAACTTCCTCTGCGCGTCTTATCTCGGGTCGCTCTGTTATCAAACGTGGTTCCGGTCTCTGACATCTATCGCTCATCTCAAAGGGCATAAGCCGGTGAATCATTGCTCGTTGACCTTATGAAACCCGTTTAAATGTATTTAGGTCGCCGTCAGCATGAAGGTCAGCCCTGAATGGAAGGGCAGGTGGCTTAAAGGGAGGATCGGGCTAAATCCGAGTCGTCCGCCCTTGCTAAATCAGACGCGTAAAAACACGGGCCTGTCTCTGAGTCACGTCTCCAATGGCTCTCGTCTTTACTTTCATGAATACGCCCAATATTTCAAGTGGCAAGGAATCACCTCAGTCGGGTACCCGGACATCCAAAATGTTTTCTGTTATGGTTGCCATGGGAAACAAGTGCTTGCTAACGAGGAAATTGTATTACAAAATGTGCCTCTAGTCTAGTTACATCTGCCGCGATTAATTAATTGATTCTGTTTATGTTTGAGGAAAAAAACAAACAAAGAAAAACCTCTGGAAAGAGTCCATGAGAGTAATATTCTCCTAGAATTAAACAACACCTGGTAATAACAACAGTATAACAAACTCCAGAGCTCGTAACCTCATGACCGGGCTGATAACGAGAGCGCCTTATCGCTAGACAACAAATCTTCCAACAAGCGCATTACACAAAGTCCAGCACGGCCTCTTTGTGAGGAGGAAGGTCACATGATTGAACCTTGTTTTGGATTGTTATTTAAAAGCCTCTTCGGTCAAGGTCAGGTTAGCCCTTAATGCCTGCTCTCTACCCACGGCTTAGCCTTGAGAAGCATGGAGTGGCTCGCTCGGACGAGAAGGGGCGCATTTATCTTCCCACGGCGCCCAAGGACGTCGCTGTAGTAGGAGCTCTAACAAATTCCGCTAATTGGGATGCAAGGAAAGTAGTCGCGGGGCAAGGATGAGCACTACACTGTGCGGAGCGCTGAGCCAAGAATCACGGCTGGCTCAAACGGCTCGGGAGAAAAGCCAAGCAGCGCAGTGTGATGTGATGCGGTGCGGTGTGCTGCGCTTGCGCAGTCGTAAACTGACAGAACGCGCAACATGTCCCAGTGTGAGTAAATTTCTCTTCGGCATGCACAAAGAAGGACTGTGTGGCTGAGGACGGAGACTTCATCAGCGCCGCGCGGCTGAAAGCGACCTGGGGAAAGATATCCACTCTCCGCCATCTATCGGCGCCGGAGAGGTGTCCCTTGTTGCCCGGCAACAGCACAGTTCACTTTAACCCCTGAGCAGAGGCTTTTGTGCTCTGACAGCAGGAGCTTGGTGTCAGTCAGCTTTAGGAAGTGAGACAACTTCATCCCTCGCAGCTTTTTTCATGTGGCTGGAAAGGCTTAGGTTTTCAAGAACGCCAAGTTTCTGAGCTGTGCAGGGAAAAAAAAAAAAAACGTGACAAGACTAGCAAGTTAAACTGGGACGCTGACAAAACCAGAGACCCGACTGTGAAATGAGCGAGTGACCGGTTCAAATAGGAGAGGACGAGTCAGGGCGACTTGCTAATCTAATCTTTTGGGGGGTTTTATATTGCAATTTGCATGTCCTCTAATACCCCCAATGTGGAAACAGAGGGTCTGTAAACACCTGATATCCATCCTTCTGGAGAGCAAACACCCTCTGATAATTACTTTTTAACACGCTGAGGTCAGTTCGTTTAAGGACCTAGCTTTTAATTGCACTTCTACTGGCTGCTTTTCCTTGGATGTCTTAATGAAAGAAATAAACTTCAGCAACGAAACTTCTACCTCATGACTGGCACCTGCAGCTTCTGGCCTGTCTCGCGCTTTTTATTTTTTTTTCTTTATTCATAAATCCTCGAAATCCCTCCTTCAAGTTAATTGCAATTTGAAAGCAAAGCTTTCAGAAACGGATCTTTCGTCATGTCCCAGTAGGCCCGGGCATGTACATGCGCACACACACAATGTATAAGTCGGGTCGTTACGTAAATCTCTTCCCGCCACAGCTTACTGCACCAGACGCTGTGTCCTTGCATCGGCTTTGAAGGTTCCCAAAAGGACGGCCGTGCTAAGAAGTTATGAAGGACAGAGCCGGTAATAGGCTGGCTCTGAGACGGCCTTGGACTTTGAATTCTCCGGCAGACAGGTTCATGCATCAATCCTTCAGCTTTACACAGACAAGGCACTCACCTTCGAGACTCGACTCAACAGGAATGAGTGGCATTTCACTTAGCCGGACCTCTCTCTCTCCCACCACCACACCAGACCCCCACCCCAACCTCTCTCTCTCTCTCTCTCTAACTTGATGTCTTGTTTAAAAAATATTGAACCTGGCACAGTGACCCCTATTTTTTTTTTACAAGCCTATATAAGGAAGTTGTAGATCTACTCTGGAAGTAATTGTCTTATATTAAACCATAAACTACAGAAGTAACCAAGGTTTATCTTTCCCACAATCAGCATCTTTCCATATCTTAAATCCCCTTAAAATTTTACACGAGTGACCTTTTTACGCATTAAGGATTTTACCCCATAGGTAAAAAAAATGGGTGTGGCTCGGTACAAGTTGAAGCTATACCTCGATTTCAAACCCAGGATTTTAAGCAAGCTGTTTGGGTCCCTTTGGGAACGCTTGGTGGATGCCGCTGCCTGGCACAGATATTTCACAGCTGCCGTTTTTAAATGGGTGATGACGGCATGGGTGGCGTGCTTAATTTATCTGACCTGCATCTTTGTCTGGGACTGGAGCACAAATTCAGCGAGCTGTAAATTATTACCAGTAAAGAGATGGCGCACATATCAATTCAGAAGCTCGCCGAATTTCCTTAATTCTGAAGGAAGTTTTTTTTCTTTCTTTTTCTTTCCAACCCTGGGCTGTACTGATTATCGGGTATATGACATTATCGGAGTTAGTTTTGACTTCGAGTATGGGGACAATTTGTATTTATGCACGGTTTCGTCTTCCTGTGTGGAAAGGAGCCACGACACAAGTGGAGATTTTTGAGGTGAGAATTGCCCGGGCATTGTTTTCCTCTTTCACGTCTCTCGCTCTTTTGCTCTGGCACTATTCCCAAGCATGAAAAAACAAGAGATGATGGGGTCATTTACATTTTCCGAGCGACCATCAACACCACGGGTGAGTCATTCTCACACTCCGCCAGACTCGACAGCGTTGCTCGCACTCCACGCGATCGAGCTGAGACCGGCTAAAACCTATTAAGTGTCACATTTCCGTACAAGTCTGTTAAAGAAAGAAAGAAAGGGAAAAAAAAGATGAAGAAGCTACTTGGAGGTCGTATTATAAACTCGTATGTTTGCCTTCGAAAACAATTACTCAAAATTAGCATATAGATTTGCATTGTTTTGTTGTAAACATGATGGATCGAGGGGTGTGTACGCAAATACGTGCTGACTTCAGGACAGAAAAGAGAAGCTCTTTTTTTTTTCTTTTTCAGGGACGAATGTGAGAAGTGGGGAGATTGCTCACAGAATACACATTCAGCTCCGGCTCTGACTCTGATTCATCCCTGAAAGGTCAAAAAAAAAAAAAAAGCACAAACAGTCTCGCGTTAGCAATTCCTTCAACTTTTTAGGAGCAACATTCATGCATTAAACATGTTTTGGAATACAGAAAACAGAATGAGGTCACAATCATCAAATTCTGGGATGGCTGAGACACCAAATCCGACGGATCGCCGTGATTTACGATCTGAGGCTCAATATAACCCATGATTCATGCTACGCTCAAGACAAACACCTATCGAACCCGAATTCCATTTTAGGACAAAACCCCTCTCCTCTGTTGCTTTTCTTCGCTTTCCTTCACCTGAACTAACAGCAGCAGCACTAAACACCCAGCGCCCAGCAGTAACCTTTTGACTCTGACCTTTACAGCCTCTTCTTATTGACCGAAGCTGCAGGAAACCTCATGACAACAATAAACGCGGTCCAAAATCCATAGACAATCTTCACCAGACATGACGATTTAAGAAAGGAAACACAATAGCACTCGTGCTCGACTCTCACTTTGTTTTTAACCAATCGCTCCATTCATATTTTACTGTTTCGACTTAAATCAACATAGAATACTTGCTTTTTTCTTCTTATAAATAATCAAGCTGATATGGAAAAAAATAGTCGACTTTTGTTTTGTCGTCCAATTAGGTCCTGGAAAACATTATGGAATATAATTTCACTCTAATTAATAAATCCTTCAGTATTCTGACCTTAACGAAATGTTTGTTTTTCACAATCCTTCTCCTTGGTCATTTCAAGATTTCTTTTAGATTTCATTCAGTTAATCTTTTCAGAAACTCAGATTTTTTTTTTCATCATCGCGTTTCACACGCTTACTACACTTACTACTTTCCTTTACCTGAAAGGGGTTTTCCAAAACTTTCAGTTGTAACACTCTGTAGAAATACTTTAATTGCTTTGTGCTTTACTTTTGCAAAATAATGACCTTGAAGCGGTTTTCAATTTAATTCCTGGTACGATTAAAATAACAAAATATCTCTGATTAATCCTAACTTGCGAATAAACTTCTGCTTTGGTTCAATGTAGACACTGATTTTTACATATACATATATATATATATATATATATATATATACACACACACACACACACACACATATTTACAGTATATATAAAGAAAACACAACCAGACACTTGAAAGACAATTAGCAAGCAGGAAAGTCATTTCTATGAGCTGTTACATTAAGAAAAACAGAAATTAATTAAGATCTGTCATTTTTAGATCTCAAACAGTAAAGTGATTTCGACATTTGATAAAACATGAAGCTCCGCCTCCAGAATCTTACTCGATTCATATCTTGTTTCTTTTTCTTATATCAAACAGACAAGGAATTATATTTGATAAGGAAAAGGTGATGACAAACTTTTTTTTCCCCCAATTAGTTTCTGGAAAACATGATCAAATATCGCTTCACTCTAACAAATAAATGCTCCAGTCTATTGAAATGTTTGTTTTTAGCAATGCATCTCCTTTGTCATGTCAAAATTGCTTTTATTCTTGGCTTATAACGAGTGTCCAAAATAAATAAATAAATAACGACATGCAAAATACGTAACCATACATAAACACGTGTACAAACGCATTACCTCACGCAACTCACAAACACGTTTTTACATAACTATCTGGTTATCTGTAACTTTACAAGTGAAACAAAACAAACAATATCCAGAATGTTCCACATTTAATAAGAAACGAATGCGATAATTATGAATAAACTCCGCGCTGAAATAGAAAAGCAAGATTATGAAAACGACAAAATGTCGTTGAAAAAAAAAAAACATTTAAAACAATTTGTTCCGACCTGACGTCACCAACGTTAGCCTGAAAGCTAACCATCCCAGAATGAAGCTTTCTCGGTTGCCATGGCAATCGACCACTGCCTGTGGCTCCGTCCCAATCCGCGCACTTCAACTCAAAAAATAGTGCGTCTCACATTAAATGTATTTAACGCTGTATGATTTATTCGAAGACGGTGTACACACAGTAAATCACACGGCCATACCGAGTCTCGACTGTTTCAACGAAGAAGGTGGGGGAAAAAACGCCCAAATTCACTTGGCACAATAATAACAACACCTGGCACCATCTCTCACGCCAGCTGCTCAGTTCGGCTCGGTTCGGGTTACCTGCGTGTGGAATCCGCGCTTCGAGCCTCAGCGTCAGGTGTGAAAGCCGTCTGCTCCGGCGGTGTGTCAGTCCATAAGCAGTCCTTACTCTGTGTAAGTCAGCGCTGAAGTGCTCCTGCTCGGAATCCCCGCCTGCCTCCCTCTCTCTCTCTGTCTCTCTGTGTGTATGTGAGTGTCTGTTCAACTCCGCAATGTGCCCTCTAGTGATGAGGGATTCACAAAGGAGTCGATTCTTTTGTTATTTGAGCGACTCGTGTGATTCGAATGCTCTGTGACGTCAGCGCCTTACTTCTATTTACCAAGTTACACACGATCAAGGAGGGGGGGCGGGGGATCCTATATTCAATCTATTAACCGGTATATTAATTAAGACTTTAATTAAGATTTCCAACAAAATTAAAGAAGTATGTTATGTGGCTTAGTGGTCAGCACTGTCGCCTTGCACCTCCTCTGTGTGCATGGATTCTGTATGTTCTCCCACAGTTCAAACACATGCTGATTAGGCTAATTGTTAGCGTTCCCAAATTTTTCTCTTTAGATTCTGAATGAATGTCTGAGAGTATGTGTGTGTGTTTGTGTGTGTGCCCTGCAATGGATTGGCACACAGTCCAGGGCGTATCCCATCATGCCCTATGTCTCCTGAGATAAGCTACAGGCCTGTGCACCATGTGAACTCTTTTATCTCAATATTTGGAGATAGATAATAAATGCTCCCTCTGTGATACACTAGATGAAACTTTGATGCATGTGTTCTTTGAGTGTGAGAAGACAAAATGATTCTTTCTTTTCTGAGATTCCATCTCTTTGACCACATTGATGCATCTCACTCCTTTTAGTATTGAATACATAATTTTTAATTATGAATATTCTGAAAATAAACCTCTCGAACAGGTATTTAGTTATATTTTGTCTTGAATGCACAATTCTTCATTCATGTACTAAACAAAGATTCCAAAAGGCAAATCTGTCTTTCCACCTATTTATAACAGAAATTAACTCACTTCATAAATGTCTTAAACTAATAGATTTAATAAAAATAAAAATGACTCTATTGCTTTTAATTGAAGAAAATGTGTCTCATGGTAATATCTTTCCCACTGTCTATATTTTATAATAATAGTGTCTTTTTCCTTTATTTTGTACTCTCACATTATTATTACTTTATTGCTCTTTGTTTTTACTTTACTGTAATAAATGTGTATTGTATTCTATTTTGTATTGTTTCAAATTATTGCAATTTAAAAAATATGAACAAAAGAATAAATCGTGTAATGATTAGGTGGTGTAATATGATTATTATTCTGTAGGAACACACCCCGGAGTGTTTTTTTTTTCTATTACAACACAGCATACTCTTTAGATTAAGTAAAAAATTATTTATAAATACATTACCAACATCTTGTGCATCTAGAAATTAAATAACAAATAAATCCCCCAGTCTTCTGATCATAAAGAAATGTTTGTTTTTTGTAATACATCTCCTTTGCCATTTCAAGATACCTTTCATTCTAATAAAAGTTCATTCTAATTAGTCATTTTAATAATCTTTTCAGATATTCAGACTTCCTTTTATTTGTTATCACAGAACATGTTTTGTTAACAATAGATTTATGGACACATCACTAACATCTCTCTTAAAGTTAAAAAGTAAAAAAAAAAAAAAGACAATAAACAAAACCCCGAAGAAATAAAAACCTTAGCTTGTCATGTTAACAATAAACTGGCCCATGATGAAGACTTCCTATTAAAACATGTTATTATGAAGTAATATGATAGGAAATTAATGAACAATAAGGTGGTGTGACATGATTATTGCTTAGTATGAGGAAGTATGAGTAGTATTAGAAGTGTTTTATTTTCCTCACACCGCAGCATATCTTTTAAAACCGATTTATACATCCATCTATACATACATGGATTTAACCCTATGGAAGATCTGCAATACAATTTCCTGCTATTTCATCACCACCCACTTGTGCTTTCTCTCTCTTAAAGTAAATAAAACACACACACACACACACACACACACACACACACACACACACACAAAAGAAAAAAACACTTGAAAGAAGAAAGCCTCAGTCTGTCCTGTTACCAAGAAACTGAATCATGCTATAGACTTTTATGTAGTCAAAAATAATATATATATATAAAAAAACTGTTACTACTAAAAGACACAGGTAGGAAAATAATCAACGCTTAGATGGTGTGATATGATTATCTTTCTGTATGAGATTATTAGAATTATAAATGCTTTCTTTGCTAGGAATCCAAATCTATTATCTTTGTTAAGTGTTAAGTGTTAAGGTAGATGTGAGATCCTGGGATGTAAATGGGATTTTAGGCATGCCACTCTGCGCGGTGAATCAAACGATTCAAACTGCTCGTAGTTCAAAGGAATCGATTCAGAAGAGGCATGGCAAAAATGTTTCGTCTTCAGGCTCCGCCCACTTCTGGCGCGCCCACACAGCTGCCTTAAAGGTGCAGGCGCGAGCTGCAGTGACTCGGGCTGGGCCACACCACTGATCCCCTGTATAATAATAATAATAATAATAATAATAATAATAATAAAATCTTGCTGTGAATCCAAAAAGTGATTTTTTAAATGTCTATATTGAGAATTTCCAAGCAAAAATCATAAGAATTATAGATTAGATTAATAATTCTAATTGTTCTTGTGGTTTTGTCTTGTTTATTTACAGTAATAATCTTTCTCTCTCTCTCTCTCTCTCTCTCTCTCTGATTGTTTAGTGTGTGTGCGTGCATGTGTGTGTTGGGGAGGGGGTGGTGGTGGCATGTTTTTCCAGTTTTCTCCCTCTGTCATTCAGGTAAGCAGATTGGCTATGTGAATGTGCCCCTAGGGTGTGAATGACTGTGTAAATATGTGTGTGAATGTGTGTGTGAATGGTTCCCTGAGATGCACTGGTCCGATTACTGAAAGCAAATAAATCTCAATGGGGCCAAAATGTCCTTACAAGGATCAAAGTACTTAAAAAGTTTGTGTGTGTGTGTGTACATATGTTAAAATATACTCTCTCTCTCTCTCTCTCTCTCTCTCTCTCTCTCTCTATGTCCTTTTCCCAATATGTATATTTGGCCAAACCTGTTCATTGTTGAATGCAGGTGTTTCGATCACGTCAATCTTAATGCTTCAGCATACCAAGATATCTAGGACACTGCTATGATTTTTCGCCTTAAGAATGACAATCTTGCATGAGATTTGCATCGCCATATAAAGCATTTTTGGCATATAATCGAAGTAAACCTAACACCGGCTAAGTTGTGCATATGCAGAGAAGCCATTCAAAACTTGTTTGCAACAGTGGAAAGCCAAGCAATGCAAGTTTATAGACTTTATAATTTTTTTTCAGTCATAGAAAGCTGTTTAGAAAGAGTCAACCAACGCTACCAATGTTGTCTTCGGCATGTGTTCAAAAGCTATGTCATTTTTTCGTACAATTGTTTTCTGTACTAAAAATCTGCATCAACATTATTTTTTAAGGAAAAATATGTAGTGCAATGGGACATTTTGTTGCCTTAGAAACATTCCTAATTAATCTCATGTATCACTGTTAACTAATCCATGTCAAATTATTTGCTAGCATGCTAGCAGTGAGCTATGCGCTAGCTTTAATTTGCCACATATCAACATTATGTAACAGTAGGGTAGCATGCTACGATAAAACAAAACAAAAAAAAATTCTCAGCAGCAGATTCTGTGGCTGAAGTTCTCAGGAGTCACGTCTTCCTCGACACAAACCGAATGAATTGTGACACGACTAACCGAGCGTAAATGTGGACAAAAATCAATAAGAACTTTTCTATTTTCCGTTTTGCTCGTTTCCTGTCCTGGACTCTTGGACTTTTCTTTTAAACTTCAGTGTATTAAAAAAAAAATGCATGCATGTTTCTTGCTGAGCAAAGCAATTTGCGACGGTACATAACTGATGATCACATGATCATAACAGGGTCATGAGGAGGCTCCGATGCAGCAATCTCGCCAAGTTGACTCTGGAACCTCAGCGACCTTTCAGCTTTAAACTTTGACCTCGGACGCCACGTGAATGGAGATACAATATCCTCCCTTTCGTTCCTCCTCCCCCGCAACCCCAACCCTGTCGACCTCTGCCCCCGAAGATTTTCACCAAAACGTGGTTCATGGAACTTCAAACTTTGACCCCTGAACAGAAGAGTGTGTGTGCTTTCTTTTGGTCTCGGCCAGTTCACGTACGTTGAACACAGCAGCTCAACGTTTTTTCTCCTTTTTTTCCCCCCCTAAGAACTATAACGAGGCAATTCTGCATTTAAACAAATGTCGTCTCGTGCTGTTTAAGCTGGGGGTCAGAGTTTCCACTCCATTTAAACCTCTTTACAAGTTTTAGTCATTATACCAGCCTTAACACACTCGTCCTTCTGACACAAGCCAAAGCTTCTTTTATGCTTTTTAATTGAAGTGCTTAGAGATTATATCATGCAAACTTCATGCAAACGCCTTTTCAACTGATGCTTTTTTGTGTCAAGGTCTCTAAGATTTGAGATAAGTTCATGAGTCATTTGAATGTAAATAGGAGCACTGGTGTAAAGTGGGGGAATTTGATTTGGGGATTTGATTTGTTTTAAAAAAAAAAATGCTGGCTAGCACAGTCAATGTAATCATTTGGGGGATTGTGTATGAGGATTTCTGTTCCCTGCATTGGCATGTACTGTAAATATCAGCAAATTAACTCCACTTTGAGCTCATAGACACAATTTAATTAAACAGCAAAATAGCAAAGCAATCACCAGGGACCAAGAGATACAATATTATCACGATACCCAGGTGCCGATCCGATCTGTGTTATTACTTCACGATTCTGTTATTATCACGTTTTTATAAATATCCTGCTTCTGTATTATTATTATTATTATTATTATTATTATTATTATTATTATTATTTTTTTTTTTTTTTAGATTATGTTACAATTCTAAACAAACAGCAAATCAACATGTGAATAGTTTAGAGCACGTCGGAATATAGAGGAACCATAATGTTTGATAACCTCAAATATAAACACATATAAATATAAAATAATATAAATAAAATAATAATTAAATAAAATGAACTAGATTTTGGAGTCAGTGTGGTGGTACATGAATTAAGCGATTTTTCTTCCTCCATCTTTAATATCTCTATTTACGTACTCTATGTATGTATGTATGTATGTATGTATGTATGTATGTATGTATGTATGTATGTATGTATGGATATGAGTGTATAAGTGTCCATATTTCATGGATGTTCCAAAACTAAAACGTATGACTTTAACAATAAATTTAAAAAAATGAAGAAATATGATAGCAAATTGCTGCAATATGAAAGAAATCAAATACGTATTCTACCTATAGAATGTTGTTATAAGGAAACAAGATCTGTCTGTAACAGTTCTTTATTTATAGCTGATCATTTTCTTAAAGAAAATCCTAGTGGTCTGCATAGTAAAAGAGCATTATTCTGCAAATTTCAGTATAGCATCATGTATATGTATATGTATATTATATAGTTATTATAATGTAATACTAATTTAATGTAAGTGTTTCTCATTATTTATTTGATCAATAATTAAATGTAATTATGTCAATTTTATATACAGATATATATATATATATATATATATATATATATATATATATATATATATGAAGAAATGAACCTTCCTTATAAAGCAAGGTTAATTTCCTAATGTTTAATTATATCTCAAATAAAAAAAAAACACACAAAAAAAACATTTACATTACTAAATAAATACCTATATAATACATAACATATACATGGATCTATATCGAAACGTTTAGGATATTGCTCCTGTCCTGTGCAGACTATTAGGATTTTCTTTAAGAACGATTATAAAAGACACAAAGACTGAAATGCTGTGTGCTAAACCCATGCTGGGAAAAGCAATAGGTTGGAATTCCATCACATCGTTTCATGACCACACCCCTGCATACTGAGTACAAGATAAGCGTAAGATTTTCCCCTTTACAGTGTACCTGACTCGATAGCTGTCTTTATTTTTGGGTTATGTCATTTCGAAATATCAGCTCATGCTGAAAACCGAGCCGTGTAAATATGAGTAAATTAGAGATAGAGTGTGTAATTAAATCAGCACACAGGCTCGTGTTTGACTTCGACACAGGAGTTCACACAGAGGTTAGTAAGGTAGATTAAGATCTGACGGATTCGCTTTATACACGAAACCACGAGTTGATCCATGCGCTGATGCAGACAGAGCGGACCTTTATGCGGTTTTATTCGTCCTTTAACCCATTGTGTCAGACTGCCCGGTCCGAGAGGACACGCGGGGGCGGCGGGTCTGGATTCCGACGCCTCGCTGTCTCGGGGCCCCGGGGCCAGGAGGCGTTAACCTTTGACCTTTTAACCTCTCTGTGATATAAGCCACTACCATGTTGCTGGTGGTCATAGGAGAGAAAAGAAACTGCAGACAGGTGCAAACAAGCACATTACACGCACACACACACACACACACAAACATGTTGCGTACACAATTTCAGCCTTGTGAACTTGGCTCCAGGACCCTCACAGCATTGAGTTACACATTAACTTCCCATCCTAAATAAATTATTTCTGGACCACTAATGATAAGTGTCTCCAGCAAAGGAACGACCGGTCTGGAGGAATTCAGCACTGAGAACCAGGTCATCACTCAACCGCGGGACTTTGACCGTAAACTTTATGTGGTGAGGTCCAGAGATTAAAACGTGGTGTGTGTGGAAGAGGGTAAAGTGCAGTCCAGTGGTGTGAAGGGGAAGGGAAAAAAAAAAAATCAACCTTTGGCTTAGTAACACAATTTGTACACAAACAGTGGCGCGATGAGCAGCACTAATAGGCAAGAAACTCAGGAACTGGGCGTGGTGTCTGAGAGTCTGAACGAGTGACTAGGGTAGAAGTTACTGATGGGGTTTCGTTCTAGAAAAATAATCAACAGAACATATGATATGATGATATTAAGCCTGGAGTACCTGCTACCTGAGTACTAATGCTGATTCATTTTGATTAAAGTCTTATAATTTGCTAAGGATTACAATTTAACGTCCTGGAACGCTCCTGGAATAAATTAGGTCCATGGCGTACAGTACGTCATAGCAGCGATAAATAATCATTTCCAACATCGGCACCTTTTGACCAATCAGATTTCTCTTTTGTTTTTTTAAAATGAGTCTGTTTATGTTTGAATGGTATAGATTCGCACTTTTAACAGCTATGGCCATTGTAGGACCCGGGGCGTGTTTCGGCCTACTCAAATCCAGAGGACTGCAAACACAAAGCTGAACGTTAGTGTCACTCGTACGAGGTGAGCGTCGATACTTTGTGACACGAGCCTTCCTCGAGTGGCTGTTCCGCACAAAGCGAATCCAAACACTTCAGTTTAAGCGGCACGGCATCAACGCCAGCGGCGTGTGCTGCCAAATACAACATGACCTAAATAAAATCCCTGACGGATGATCAGATTTACCCGATGCCAGCTCATGTAAAATTCCACTTCGGCGAGAGACCCAGAAACGTCTCGGTGAAAGAATGTGACATCTAGAAACCAAATCTCCCAAGCAGGCAGGTATGAACGTTACACCCTCCATCTCGCTGATGTGTCTCGTCACGAACCCCGGTGTCCGGTTTCACCTGCATGTACAGTATGTTGTTTCACGTGGTGTATTTACGTTTCTTATATGCGCACGTACCGGCATGGAGAAAGAAATCAGGAGCTTGACTGTGCAGATATATGACACTGGAGCATTTTTATAGAAGCTGGCATCGTGACTGAAGGAACACAATCTCTCTGCCTCTCTCTCTCTCTCTTTCTCTCTCTCTTATGCGTAAGCAAGGCTTCTGACACGGCGTTCCCTGCGTTAATCAAAAGTGACGAGAATGTCGTCTCTTGAATAAATTAAACAAGTTTAAAACCTCCCTGGTGAACGATGGCGCAGGGAATACGCTTCCTCGTGTCTTCAGGATCCTCAGACACTTCGGCATCTGCGCTCAGACAGGGAACGCACTGCGAGCTGCAGTTGATCCTTCTGTCTTTTTCTTTTTTATACTTGAAAGAGTTTAACGGCATACAATGACGTCTAATCAAATTCGACTTTAACTTTATTAATCGCATACATTACATGCAATCATATGCGATTTACATACCTGATTATGCCTGATCATGCATCTTTATCCTCTTTATACAGAATGTATAATAAAATTCAAATTTGGGCGGCACATTGCCGTAGTGGTTAGGCTCCAGGGTCGAGGGTGTGTGTACAGTTTGCATGCTCACCCTGTCCCAGGTGGGTTTCCTCCCACAGTCCAAAGAATGCTAATTATGCTAATTGGCGTTCCCAAATGGCCCGTAGTCTGTGAATGAGCGTGTGAGTGCGTGTACCTGCGTGGCACCCCTCCAAATCTCCTAGGATAGGCTGCACAGGATAGAGTAGAATAGACGATGAGTGAGTGAGTGAGTGAACTAAAATTTGATATGATCGTGCTGATCAGTTCCTGCACATCTACTCGTTTTTGACTTCAAATCAAGCAGCACTTGGCGGAGAAACACACTCCATCTATGGCGCGGCTTCGGGTCAAGAGGAGAACGAGGATTCAGTTAGCGGCTAAATTTCATCCTGAGCCGAGTTAATCTAGATAAACCTACGAAGAATTTGCAAAGCTTCAGGTTCGTAAGCAGAAAGTAGACCAAAAAAAGAGAGAGAGAGAGAGATAGAGCCCGGTCTCGTTTATTAAAGAAAAACAATCTCTTTAACATTTCTAAACCATTCCTGGGATAAATCAGCGATCTCTGAATTTACACAAAGGTCACTCGCTCTTGGCCAAACACCATCGAGGCGTTATAATCTCGCGCCCACACGTTGTGGCTGTTCCCGGGTCATCCGGTGCGTTTTGCCACTGTGCCTCGTTGACCTACTTCATGTGCTCGAACTAATCCCCGCGAGTTCAGCGAGTGGTCGGAGAGGAAGCCGCGCTCTCGCTCCCTCCTTCATTTGAATATCAGCTAGCAAGGGCAGAGCCACTTGAAAAAACACCTCTCCACCCTGCTGAGGGATTTGAATGTCCAGTCACAACATTCTATGCTCCTGTTTTTCTTTCTCCTTCGGACGTTGCTCACAAACACATGACTCACAAACACATGGAAAAAAAAAAAGAAATGCTAAAATGGAACAAGTGCTAAAAACCTGAATCGGCCATCTCCTGTACCAAGCTCACTCGTCAGAGCAACTTCACGCATCCATCATACTTTTTCTTTTTTTCGTTTCTTTTTAATTCTTTTAAATCTAAATCTAAATCTTTTTAAGTCAGCTTTTTGGACAAGCATTTTGTCAACCCTCAGATCACAGTCTAGATAAACCGGCTATGAAATATACAGGCTCGGCTTACAAGAACAATAGGGTTTTCTAATTGACACAGTCGAGAAAGTGTCTTGGGTGAGATTTTATTACCGACGTCGAAGCGATCCCATTACTCTCTCTCTCTCTCTCTCTCTCTCTCTGTCTCTCGCTTTCGTTCACGCGTACTCTCCTGCTGTGTGTTTTACAGCTTTTGAACCTAGTCATCCTTGTCAAATTGCTACTGTTATGGCCAACACATAAGTCATTCATCTATAATACAGAGTGCATTACACAACTCTACAGCAGGGAGCTCGGGAAATGAAAATATGCACGATGCACGGAGGAGTGCGGCGAACCGGTGTGCAAATAAGGCAAATTAAAGCGATGGGAGACGGAGGCGGCGCTCGATTCCACGCGGTCTGATCGAGGCCTGTTCTTGTCACAGACGTCCCCCTTTCTCGCCGATTAGAGGACGAAGAGACAGTTTCGCAAGGTTACTCACTCTCCTCTGTCACTCTTGCAGGGGCTGCTATGTGTATATTTGTGTGTATATGTGGGTGTATAAGGGCGGTGGGGGTTTAGACGGCGTCCCTGTCCCTGTCCCTGAGGCACGCTCTGCCAGTTCCCACGGGGCCATTGACATTCAATCACCCCTGTTTACTCATTATCAGATCAGCGTGAGGCATTTTAACAGACTGTCCGCTGATAACCGACGACATCAACATTCCCCCAACACCGTACCCCCCCCCCCACCTCCCCACACACACCCACCCCGTTCGAAGAAGGAAAGAAATCAGCAGCGAATGAAACATCAGAACAGTTTAATACAGATTCTCCAGGAGATTTTGAGGTCGATCCATAAAGCCCTAAAGATGATCCATAATCCTGGTGGATATTATACCGTGACAGGGGTGACATTAGACCATAATATCCCCCCCCCACCCACACACATGTACATCCAATTCTGTCGCACACACAAGAAGGCCAAGGTAGTGTGTATGTGTGTGTGTGTATACCATAAATACCGCTGATCGATAAGTGCTGACTGGAGAGAGTAAGAAATTCCCATGGTGTTCTGCGTTTGGGGACGTGTGCCTAAAACGTACACGGTTGACACACGCCGGTTGTAAAATTAACAAAGCCGTCAGATAACACGCGGAGCCTGGCGGAGTGACATTACAGATACAAACAGAGTTTAAATTGGAGACATCGGCCTTGCGCGGCAGTCGATAGCAGTCCTGACCTGCATTACGCCCGACAGAGATGCCCTTGGATCTCTGGTGTGCTGCATTCTTATCGCCATCCTGAAGGCAGATTTAGCATATTTAGCCCTAACACCGGTTCCAGCGTTTAATATGTTTAATGTGCGGCGGCGTTGAATACAACGGCTTCGAAATCTCATCCTCACACGCGGCCCAAGGACAATACTTTCAGCTGTGAATTGCATTATTCGTGATGCCGCCGGTCTTTCTTAGGCCATCCTGGATATCTAAACATCCCTCTAACTGGCCTGTAGTTCCTGACAGAAAACACATTATGGAAGGCAGAGAGGTAAAATAAGTGCCCTGACCTTGGGATGGAGCTGAAATACAATCCTCCGTTACCGCTGCGGGTCGGTAACTTTGTCCTTCATGCAATTAAAGTCTATCTCCTCTAACCACCCACCCGTGCTCTGACATTTTCATTTGCACGCACATAACCAGACACATTTTTTTCCAACAAGCTTCCCCTGCCCGCTCTTATTCAGCAAAGCCAGGCGGAATCCGGATATCTCGCGCTTTTTTTCCGCGGCGAAAGACAATCACGCTTGTTCCGCGCCTCGAGGTAGAAATCTTTAGGGTGGCCTTTCTGCTCTTCCCAGCGGTTTGTTCCAGTCGTGGAGAGAAAGAGAGCGGGAGACAGCGACCTCTCCTCTGTGAAGCTGCAAAACATTTTATGCAAAACAACATACAGTGTCGTGTCAGATGAGCCAAAACGTTGACGTACGGGACGCCTCAAGACTTGCTGCCTTGGCTGGAAAATAGTAGAGCGTCAGCAACTCGGAGGATGTCAGTTACGTGATGGCTAATTATGCGATCCATCTAAAAAAAAAAAAAGAGGAAGAGAGAGAGAGAGAGAGAGAGAGAGAGAGAGATCAGTGTTTGTGAGGAACAGAAAGCTTATCTTGTCCAGTGGATGCTTGGGGTAAGATGAGCGAGTTGCTCGGGAAGATCATGTACGAGAAAACTCTCGAGTTTAACAAATGCTTGTCTTTGTAAAAATCATGAATGTGTAAACAGTAGGGGATGGGAATCGCCAAGAAGCATCCGATACGATATTATCACGATACCAAGGTGCCGATTCAATCTGAGTCGCAATTTTATAAATATACTGATTCGATGTAATGAAAAAAAAAAAGATTTTGTTACAATTCTAAACAGATTTATCAAATTTATCAAATAATTCGCTCAAACCACTATAGAATTATAGAGGAACAGCAGCATAGTACCAAGTCAAATGCGCTCACATAGTCATCATCGTCTGTACCGCTTTATCCTGTATACACGGTCACGGCAGGCCTTGAGCTTAGCCCAGGAGACTTAGGGTACAAGGTGGGGGGTACACCTGGATCGGGCACACACACACATACACATATTCCCACGCTCATTCATACACTACAAGCAATTTGGGAAGACCAATCAGTTTAATCTGCATGTTTTTGGACTACACGGAGGAAACCCACCAAGTACGGGGAGAACATGCAAACTCCATGCACACAGACCCTGAAGCGGGAATCGAACCCGGAACCTGGAGGTGCAAGGCGACAATGCTACCCACTAAGCCACCGTCACTGAATTGATTTCTGGAATCACCCCTTTTTCTTATAAACAATACGTCTAGGGTTAGGGTTAGTATTAGCATAACATAGAAGTCAATTAAAGAACTCAGTTGACTAAAGTCAATTATCCCGACCTGCAGCTTATCTTTGGTTTAGGCAATCCCATGATTCTGTCCACCAGACCCGAGGTCCATGAAACGTTTAACAAACATGTTCCTGTAGCTCCACCACATGCTCTTCTACTCACATCTGCTTCTTCTTGTTCTTGTACAGTATATTAGCCGCATTTAGCCGCGTACGCCTGTATATATTTACAAAAGTATTTAATCGCTATCGTCCTAGCTTTCTACATTACGTTTAGCTTGGAAAGTGTATTATTCATCCACTGCTGAAAAAAGTCACACCTTATGCCAGTGCTGAGACATGATCCACTGGTGGTTTTTGATGCTTTTTTCCCCCCCCTTTTTGTTATTAAACACCGCTGCAGCTAGTAGAGCTGGTTCTCCGAGAATAATTATACAACTAGTTTATCTCCTTTGAGCTCAAGGCCAGGTTCACCTGCTGTGGGTCAGCCAGTGACATTATTGTATGCGCGTATGTGTGTGTATGCGTTTCACAGAAGTTGTGAACAAAAGTGCCATTGAGTCGTTTTGGGGATTATCAAGGTTATATACATAAATCAATAGTTACAGAATGACAGAATGGCTCCACTCCTCACCCATGACAGAAAAGACTGCGAAGTGAAACGGTCTTTAATCGCTCGCCAAGAATAACACGCATTACGGAGATAAACAGTCCGTAGTCACGCCCTTGAATGTAGATTTCTCCGAATACGAATACTTCTACCAGGAACCATTAAGCACACAGACACAACTATGCCTTACTCATGCACTTCTTTTGTCTTTCCCCCCCTCCGAACTTACTTCCACTTACACAACAGTGCTTTCAAGAACAACTCGAAAAAATATTGACTTGCTTTCGCTCTCCTGTCGGTGTTGATGTTCCTTCGCATAAACATGACCTTTCAGCGCAGTCTGATGAGCCTACCTCATGCGGGCAGGATTAGCGCGCGGCCTGAAAATTGTGCCTGCTTAGGTATGTATGCGCGTCATTAATATTCAAATTTATTCCGGAGTGGCAGATTTTTCATTACGGCCCACACATATAGTCGGTGTCATTGAGTAATTGTCATGCGCTTCAGTAATTATAAGCTTAGCGGGTTTTGGAGGGCTATATGGAGTAGATACGGTGCACGGACAGATCCACAGCGAGGTTTTGCCTTATCTATACTCGCTGATAAGGCTCGCGTCTAGAGTCAACAAGAACGGAGGTTAGATAATTCGATAACAAATCGAATACAATGCGGTGGTGTTATTTGCCAACAATGAATTATTTATCCATTGTAGAATTGCACGTTTTTTCTTTATTGCAGTTGCACTTAAGATTGTCCGCCAAACAGGTTAGCTCGTGTCATGACTTGCGTTAGAGTTGTAAATTCTTGTGCGTCCAAAACCTACTGAAACTGGAGACTCATTTCATAACTGTTAAATATGAGTACCGAAAACATTACTACCCTGCCCGGCTATTTACAAAAAAGTACCATTTCATAAAGGTCAACTTATTGGCTTGCATCAACTACAGAGATTTGAAATGATTAGAGCTGTCCGACACATTATAACACCTGTAAGGAAAGTGCTGAGCCATCAACTTCGCTAAAAAAATGTGCTCAGGAAAATAAATCGTGAACTGAGATCACTTAAGTGGCATTGTAAAATATCTTCGGTAGAAATCGAAAGAGTTTAAGGTCACGTGACCTGATGAGTCCAGACTGACCTTATTCCAGAGTGATGGGCGTGTCAGGGTGAGAAGGGAAGCGCGTGAAGCGATTCTCCCATCATGCATAGTGTCCACTGTACAAGCATCTGGAGGCAGTGTTATGATCTGGGGTGGCTTCAGTCGCTCAGGTCGAGACTCAGCAACGTTATGAGGCAATAAACTGAAGTCAGCTGACGACCTGAATGTACTGAATGAGCAGGTTATCACATCTATGGAGTTCCAGCACTCACGTAGTAAAAAAAGTAGTTCTGAGAGAGTGAGGAATCATTTTCACACACAATCTGGCCGACACATAATCAAAGCTAATGTCGATCACCCACTCGTCATCTATACCGCTTTATCCTGTATTCAGGGTCAGGGGGTGTCTGGAGCCTATCCCAGGAGACTTAGGGTACGAGGTACACCCTGGACAGGGTGCCAAAAGGTACACACACACACACACACACACACACACACACACACACACACACACACACACACACACACTAAGGGCAATTTGGGGACTCCAATTAGCCTAATCTGCATGTCTTTGGACTGTTGGAGGAAACCCCACCAAGCACGGAGAGAACATGCAAACTCCATGCACACAGGAACGGCAATCAAACCTGGCCAGGAATCGGACCCAGACCCTGGAGGTGCAAGGCGACAGTGCTAACCACTACACCACCACGCCACCTAAAGTCGATCAAATGAATATTAATTAAATTACAGAAAATGTTATTTATATAGCTCTTTTAACAAAGGTCATAGGTCGAAAAACAGTCATTTCCCAAAAATAGGGAAATGAGTTTGTGAGAAAATGTGTATGAATCAAAATGATCAGACTGTCCCCTGATGATCGAGCCGATGGCGATGGGGCAGAGGGAAAAACTCCCTGAGACAGCGATAGGAAGAAACCTTGAGAGGAACCGGACTCAACAGGGAACCCATCCTCATACAGCGTGTTAGGAGGCTGGAAGTACTTAATTTTAGAGTTTGGCCAGGTCATGTATATCAAAGATAATGACACATAGAAAGAAATTATAATAAAACAACCAGTCTGCTTGAAGAAGTCTCTTTTTATTACTAGCAAACTAGCTAACATAATGAGATGAAACATGAGAGACCATCATCACCAGGCCTTTGTGTCACCACATCTTACATACTTATTTTACTTAGACATACTGTATAACCTCATGTTTGGCAACTTCCTGGATTGAACTTGGCTACTCATTTGAATGACGTATCTCAACATTTAGCCTAATCTTATCATCCTGATCTAATAAAAACCTACGCAGTCTGGTTACTGTTTCAGTATAAAGATCAAAATACCTCATCTAACTTGAGTCCTGTTATGATTTACCTGCTAGATCTTAGGTTACGGTATGATCTTGGCCATTCATTAAACCTAACGCATTCTCTGTAGTTTAAGCAAACACGCTAGCTGTAGCTTATCCGCTGCTATTAGCCCAGTGCTGTGTTTAGAAACGGGAAAGATCAGCTAGTTTTAAAGAAGAAGCGAATCCCAGCGTAGTGACGATCTCAAGTTCGCAGAGTCGTCTGCTTAGGAGTGAAAGATTTGCCCTGTGTTTATTTATGTGTATCTCATGTCTCCTGCTTTTTTTTTTTTTCTTTTAGCAGATTTCAGCACAAACCGGATGACCTTTGTGAATTATTTAGTTTATTGACCTCTGCAGGGATTTAATATGAAGGTCGTTTCCTGCTGGCGGAGCGTGTGCCAGCGGGTCCTCAGGTGACATGGGCAAGGTCGCACGTCTCGCTGCGGTTAATAATATATTTGTCAGCCGCTGTGTATTAGCGTGGCGCGCACCTCTCTCTTCCACTTGATTAGCAGCGACCAATAAGCGCTGCCAAAGATGATAAAGTAGACACTGGCTTAAAGAGATGTGTCAAATGTCCCTTGCTATCTCTCCCCCCACCCCCCACCCCCCCTCTCTCTGTCTCTCACACACACACATACACACATTCTTCTTGTTTTATTGTTCCGAGATGAAGGTTAAAGCGTCCGCTAAACAAACAGATCGGCGCAGGCCAGGATCGGGCATCAGCCTGGGCACGGCTTGGTGCGGAGGTGTCAGAGAGGTGGCACGGGCCGCTTGGCGTGTCACAGCGGGGTTAAATCCTGACCAAGCTGTCACAGATAATCACCGAGCTTTATTAAAACTGCTGTTTTAGCACAAAAAAAAAAAAGAAAAGAAAAGAAAAAAAAAAACCCTGGATAAGTGCTGGAGGTAAAGAACAAACAAAACAAAACGAAACAAAAAAAGGCTTGGCAAACTGGGTGGTGTAATTAGGTTGGTGGCAACGAGAGGGGATATGAGTTGGCGTAAATCTTTAAGCTCATTCGGGAGCAAAGTGCTACATTATTGATTCCATTTTATTAAACACATCGATGATGGAAAATCCATGCAGGGCGTGCTGAGAGGCTCTCTGGCAGCAGGTGACTTTCAGTTCATTTTCAGACGCTTTGCATGCCGAGGTCACGGCAAAATGATATTTAACAGCCCATGAGACACCGAGGCACAGTGTCTCTCTCTCTCTCTCTCTCTCTCTCTCTCTCTCTCTCACACACACATACACTTTATATGACAACGTCACACTGGAGATTTCCCCAGGCAAACTTAAGCACGAAAATCAATCCGGACTAAATTTTACACCGTCTCCTTTCTTTGCCTCGACGAGGAAGAGAAAGAAGAAGAAGAAGAAAAAAAAAACACGATGTAAAAGATGTAGCGTCTGGAGTTCATTTTCACGGTCAACATGTCGGATAAACATCTGATAAATCGGGCCATTGTTCGACAACAAACGAGATCAAACGCTTTTAAAAATAGATTCTCGCTCCAAAATATTTGGGATATAAAGAGCACCGACGTCACGCTTGGCCTTGTAGACAGGGTGCAGCTGGAGAGAAGATGGCTTCCAGGGTCAAGGCTTGTTTTGTCTTTTACAAGACGCGAGGCTTTGATACACACACACACACACACACACACACACACACACACACACAAACACACACACACACACACACATTGGCACTGCTGAATCTTTTGACAGACCTCACAGCTCGGCAGTGTGTAAGGACCTCTGTGGAGGTGATTGATCCGGTCTCAGGGAAGCCTGAATGGAAAAGGTCACGAGCCCCATGTGCGTGTGTGTGCATGTATGTGTGTGTGAGTGTGTGTGAGACTAGTGTGGAGTGCAGGACCATTTTCCTGCTATGTTCCAGTCTGCCGACTATAAGCTGATGGACAAGCAAACACGCTGTTCATTGTTAATTTTTGTTAAGATTGAAGAATTATTACTTTATTGAACCAGAAACTATTTTATATTAGAATAAAAAATTTATATCTATCTATCTTATCTATTTACTATACTTATGTATTATTATATTATTATTATTATATGTAATATAATATATAATTCCGTCTCAGTTGTTAATGCACTGTAATTATTTCTTTCAGTTATAATCTTATACACACACACACACACACACACTGTTTTTGTGCTTAAAAATTACTGACTTACTGGTTTCCTCCCACAGTCCAAAGACATGTAGATTCAACTAGTTGCCATTCCGAAATTGCCCGTAGCGTGTGTGTGTGTGTGTGTGTGTGTGTGTGTGTGCCCTGCGATGGACCGGCGCCCCGTCTCGTGCCATAAACCTCCTTTGACAGGCTCCCTGTATACAGGATAAAGAGGCACAGACGATGAGTGAAACAAGAAAATAAGCTCACCTCCGGGTAAAAACTACAGATCTGGCAACCTTTGGCACCTAAAAACCTGCTTGTGTAGTAATTTACATAAGTGTAGGAAAGAACAAGATCTTACAAGACACATTTGACCAGATCGTTTAAAAACGAAACGATTAGCTAAATTACGTTAAAAAAAAAAATAAATGAAAAAATATGTTTTTAATTACAATGTAATTTTTTAGCATTAGCATAGAATTTTCTATAGCAATACATTAGTACTTTAGTATTCTGATCAGTGTAATATCATAAATCTGTGGTGTAATTTACTGTAAGGCTAAAACAAAAAGGTTTTACGTTTTAGTAATATAGGAGTTATATATTATAATTATATATTATTATATATAATATACGGTGACTCAAAAGAAGATACAAATATAAAAACAATCGACACTTAGAACCACATTTAAGGTGGAATTTGTGTGGAAAATTACGCCTTTTTTGTAGGATCGAGATTTTAAAGTATGAATCGGAATTCTTCTCATAAAACCTTGACAGAAACCTTGAGCCCTGCTTTGCAGTTAAATGGATGTAATTATCTGTAATTATAGTGGTTATGAACATAATTCTATGGTCGTAATTATCTCTTCGATTTCATGAAATCATTTTTCTATACACTGTACATCGACATCTTTTTTTTTTTCTTTTCTTTTTTCTTTTTGCAAGAACATAAGGATAAAAATATTTTTAAAGCTTTTCCGTGACACAAGACTTTGTCTAGCTACAATAGCGGCAGCGCAAGTCTAAAGACGCGAACACCAAAGCATGTCTTTACCCCGAGAAGAAGTCAGGTGTGCATTTGCTTTGTTTTTTTTTTTGTTTTTTTTAAACAAAGGAAAAAAAAAAAAAAAAAAACCTGGGCGTGTTTGTAAGCCGCGTTTACTGTCCAACTCCGCGCGTCCTCTTGCCCTGGAGGCATCCAAAGCAGGCAGCAAAATCACACCAGATAAACAAAGGTGCAAGGAGCTTTAATCTCCTTGAGGTGTAGGCGTAGTCAAAGCATGGCAAACATATGCATATAGGCAAAGTGCACAAACAAGGTCAAAAAACAAGGAGACGCTACGGACAGTAATGAGGTAAACACAGGTTTCGGGGGGGGGTGGGGGGGGGGGATGTTGCAGCGTTAAAAAACTGAAAATAAATAAAAATCTGGCGTTCCTGAAAGATGAGGGTGCGCACAGGTTGGCAGGCGCGGACCCCGTGATTAAATCTGACTCCAGGCGATCCGCAGAGGTACGACTTCCAAAAGGAACTCGGCTGCCGGACTCATTTGCAACGAAACACCCCTGTTCGTATTAGCAAATAAAACAATATTGATTTTGCCACTAACAGTTTCGCCAGTAACACCATCGATCACGCTCGGGCATCGATCACTTCCAAAGCTTCGGCTGCTAGGTCTTACTTATTGGAGACACTTTTATGGTGCTCGTGCCCCGATAACGCCCTCCCGGACGGAGGAGGGAGGTGAGAGAACAACAACGCCCAGGCTGCCAGCGCTTCATAAAAAAAACAACAACAAAAAAAAACAGCATGGAAATGAAGTGGCCTCGACGCATTGTTGTTCGTAAGGAGCGTAACGAGAGCTGCAGGTTTGCCAAAGGTGACAGTCTGGATCTGCTTTGTGGCAACAAAGGAAAAAGATAAAGATGTGATCTTTTTACCCAGTGTTTCCGAAATGCACCAAGCATTTTTTATTTTTATTTTTTTTATGTTAATGCATGAGTGATATGACCAGAGAATGAACCCAGAAACGGTGTAGCACACCATCACAGACTGAGAGTGTTAAAACAGAGCGCTTATTTTAATCAAAGTTGAGTTTGCACTGCATTCGTATGTTTTTCTGAATTTTAGAAAAATCGTCACTTCCACGCTAAATTGTTTCTTTTAAAAAATTTTCTAGATTAGAGATGGGAAAAAAGTGATCGTATCAGCCACGGATCTGTCCCATAACGATCTAAGCCTCCCCATTTTTAGTTCTGGTGCTTTTCTCATTCGTTTCACACTTTGAGACTCGCCTCCATCGCCTCCATCGCCGTCCCTTCATGTTTCCTTGTCTGTTTCTCAGATCTCAAACTTGCGTGTAGTGTTTCCTGGTTCAGACTACGCTTGAATGATTTTTATATTTGCTTGTGACATTCTCTTCTCGTGTTCTGCTTCGCCGTGAGCGATGGATCATGACGTTGTGTTTTAGAAGCGGGTAAATAAAAAGACTTCCTATTTACATGCAGCTGCTTATGCTGCCTCGCGCCGGCCGGCTCGTACCGGAGCAAAGCGGAACGTGGCGTCGGATTTGGTCCGAGTTTTTTGTGAGCTGTGAGCCACTGAGCTCCTGAGCAGCAGGTCAATCAACTGATCCTCCACCCGTGCACACGTGTGTGTGTGTGTGTGTGAGAGAGAGAGAGAGAGAGAGAGAGAGAGAGAGAGAGGGGAGAGAAGTGAAGAGAGGAATGAAATCGATGTGGTAAAGTAATCACTGGATGGAAGACGTAGGAGAGCCTCAGGCCAGCGCTTTTACCTGAGTTCTATTTCATGCATCAGCAGACGCAACACAAACAACGCGTGCCTACACACACACACACACACACACACACACATATGCAAACACATACTGACGAGCCCAGGAATCGTGTGTGCATCTAGACGACTCTTGCAATGTTTGCTGCTCCCGTGACCTACGCGTTCCCCCTGAGGAATCTCCCACTACATTCCATTCTGCAGCAGTATGAAGCTACACTGATCTGCTGTAACCTGCCACACACACACACACACACACACACACACACACACACACACACACACACACACACACACACACACACCCACACAAGTCCCTCAATCTGAATGACCAGACATGCCCTCACTTCAGCACACCCCTCCCCTGACATATGCTGCAACAAGACAGCAACCGTCTCTATGTTGATGATGAGGATGATGATGACATCATGGACAATCCATACATCACATTTACTGTGTCTGGCGCAGACGGACGAGACAGGAATTGAAGGAGACGACTGCGATGAACCCGACGAAATAATAAGAGCTCGAATCAAGACCAGCGTGCTGAGATTATCCCCTGATACGCACCCCGACTTCCTCCCCACGGACACACTGTACAAAACGCATCGGTTTTCTTGTTACGCGTCCAGGAATAACGGTGTCGAGAGGCATTTACGTAGCTCGATTAGATAAACACGACTCAACACGGCAACAAATAAAAGATTCCGGATAACCATGAACTCACAAAACAAGTTAGAATTTGTTTATCCTGATAACAATTCATGTACACATTGAGTTTTGCAAACGTGTTGAAAAATCACAAATTATCCTTGACCGCTGGACATATGAAATGTTCTAATAAAAGATACGTCGGCACGGTGGCTTAGTGGTTACCACTGTCGTCTCGCACCTCAAGGGTGGGGGTTCGATTTCCGCCTCGGGTTCTGTGTGCATGGAGTTCGCATGTTCTACCCGTACTTGGTGGGTTTCCTCCAGATATTCCGGTTTCCTCTCACAGTCCAAAGACATTAAAATTCGATTAATTGGCTTTACCAAATTGCCTGTAGTGTATGTGTGTGTGTGTGTGTGGGCCCTGCGATGGATTGGCACCCTGTCCAGCGGTTGTACCCCGCATCATGCCCTAAGTCTCCTGGGATAGGCTCCAGGCTTTCCACGACCTTGCACAGGATAAGCGCTATAGAAAAAAGATTGATCTTTTTTTTTTTTTTGCTTTCACATTCCCACATTGAGCTTGACTTCAGAAAAAAAGCTAAGCCTCTCAAATAATTTTTTAACCCATAAACCTACTGTAGCTTCGCTTATGAACATGAAGCATCTGAGAGTTTTCTGCCGATAAAAAAAAAGGAGACAAAAATAAAATGAGAAAGCTCAAGCGGCACATGGAAACTCAAAGTCATGCGAATCCGAGTTCAGAATCTTCCGTCGTTCGTCTTTAAATCAGATAAGGGCGGCACTGATTATGATAATTGGTAGATTTTCCTTGTCATAGATCGCTCTTACGCGACACTGAGTGCCCTTCCAGTAGATTTGTACTGACGCCAGCTCCGAGCTTTGCCTACTATTTTCATTCAACCATGCAGTGCATGTCGATGGTCGACTTTACATAAACAGCTCATTATTCAAATCATCTGATTCTCCATGTACGAGTGACCCTGGCTGACAGTAGCTAGAGTGAGTCTCCAGCATATGAGAGTTAATCCCCCTCGGTGAGCCTCACGGGACGTGAAGGAGGAGCACCCCGGTGGGTGGGGATGGTTCTCTGTGGGTGGCTATTTGTTAAACAATTGTAAAATGCAAATGCGTCCGGCGCTGTTCTAACAAAAGTCCACAGAGGTCAAGTGTCCTCACGGAAGCTAGTGGAGGCTGCTCAGATATTGGAGGAAAAAAAAAAAAAGAAGGCAGAAATAATATTTTTTGCTCTGTATCTTCATCTGACAAGATCGCTGAGAGTTTTACGTCCCTGTACAAGCACTGAGTACAGGGACTGTGGTTTGCGACCTTGTTAACAATGCATACCGGACGAGTGTTTGGAAACGCTTCGAAATGGCCAAACTAGATGACTCTCACCGAGGTCTTGCTTTGCTTCCATTCTCTGAGTCTCCATTAGACTGGCCTTGGATATCAGTGGTTTAGGACTGGCGGCGCTCGACAAGCAGCAAAAGTGCTACAGCGAGTGTGTGGTGAATCAATCACGTCAATGATACAGACCAGGATTTAAAGGAAAAGGAAAAAAAAGAGAGAAAACAGTGTGTTTTGAAAGCACGGAATGTTCTCCAAAAGCCATTAGAGACTCTCTTACAGCCATTTCGGAGGAAGTGCATGTTTGTGGGTTGTAAAAAAACATCACGATTTGATTAAAATCCCTCCCGTTCAATCTTTCTTCCATTAGAGGTCTGAGGGCCCATCGTAACGTTTATGTTGGACGAGAAGGCCTGGCACCTGTTCCAGTCTCTGTTCCGGTTCATCATAAAGGTGCTCGATGGGGTTGAGGTTAGGGACAGAGAAACCTGTCTAATTTGTAAACTATAAATAATGTATTAGAACAAGTCAGATTTGAGCTAGAAATGGTAACATACAATTAATCACCTTCTGACCAATCAGAATGAAGGATTCGATACCACTGTGATATATACACTTTATGGACAAAAGTATTTGGCCAAACCTGCAATGATGTTATATGCAAACACATACACAGTACAGACCAAAAGTTTGGACACACCTTCTCATTCAAAGAGGTTGAATTTGTATTACGGCAAGAAAAAAGGAGCTAAGTGAAGAAAAAAATGAGCGGCCATCATTACTTTAAGAAATGAAGGTCGGTCAGTTCGAAAAATTGGGAAAACTTTGAAAGTGTCCCCGAGTGCAGTCACAAAAACCATCAAGCGCTACAAAGAAACTGGCTGACATGCGGACCGCCCCAGGAAAGGAAGACCGAGAGTCGCCTCTGCTGCGGAGGAGAAGTTCATCCCAGTCACCAGCCTCAGAAATCGCAGGTTAACAGCAGCTCAGATCAGAGAGCAGGTCAATGCCACACAGAGTTCTAGCAGCAGACACGTCTCTAGAACAACTGTTAAGAGGAGACTGTGTGAATCAGGCCTTTATGCTAGAATATCTGCTAGGAAACCACTGCTAAGGACAGGCAACAAGCAGAAGAGACGCGTTTGGGCTGAAGAACACAATAAAGAACACAAGAAAGAAAACTCTTTGAATGAGAAGGTGTGTCCAAACTTTTGGACTGCACTGTACTTCAATATGGAGTCATTCCCCTTTTTGCAGCTATAACATTCTTCTTGGAAGGCTGTTTACAAGATTTTGGAGTGTCTCTGTGGGAATTCGTGCCAGTTCATTCTGTAGAGCGTTGATGAGATCAGGCACTGATGTTGGACGAGAAGGCCTGGCGCGCAATCTCCGTTCCAGTTCATCCCAAAGGTGCTCGATGGGGTTGAGGTCAGGGCTCTGTGTTAGGGCCGGTCAAGTTTTTCCATACTAAACCATGTCTTTATAATCTTTGCTTTGTTCACTGGGGCTCAGTCATGCTGGAAAAGAAAAAGGCCTTCCCCAAACTGTTGCCACAAAACATAGAACTGTCCAAGATGTCTTGGTATCCTGCAGCATTAAGATTGCTCTTCACTGGGGATAAGGGGCCTGATTGATTGAAACACTTGAATTCAATAATTAACAGGTTCGACCAAATGTCCAACCGTTTCCATAAAGCGTATATCCATGCATTGTCCTAAACACCCAGCCTCAGTGATGTGAGCTCAACCTATGAACACAGACCTCACCAAGCTTCTTTAAAGATTAGATAGATCAGTGAGCTGTAGTTAATGCTTCCTGTTAACCTTAGCAGGTGTTCTTAGCTCTAGCACAGGGTCACCCCGACCTGTAGCAACTCGCTCTTCATCCTCCTGTTCCTCTTGTCGCTTCCTCTCCGAATGTTTATATTGTATTATCTTATCTCATCTCCCCGCCGCTCCCTGAAGCGCTGCCTGACTGAACACTGCCATTGTTTTCTTCTCGCAACAGCACCAGAAAAGAGAAGAGAAGAAGCGGATCGCAAAAAAAAAGGTAGCGGAAAGCAGGACGGCGGTAAACTCAGCTTAATAATGCTGCTAATAATTTTTCCAATCATGCACCTTATTATTATTATTATTATTACTATTATTATTACTATTATTTTCATTTCGTTATGAGAGCGATGGTGAAATGATCCAATCTGTGTAAAATTGTCCTTATTCTTACTTACTATTGAGGGAAACTTCAAAGCACCTTTGTAGGTCTCTCTGGATAACAGCGTCTGCCAAATGCCTAAATGTAAAAATGTATCAATCATAGTGTAAAGATTAAAGAAAAGTTTCTGGTGTACGGTGGCAAGGGCAAAGGGTTGTCAGGTGTTTATAAAAGCCGAGCCCACGGACTTTGTTTTCCTGCAGAGTTCACACGGACACACAAATCAACGTTCTGAGAAACAACAAAAGTCAGCGCTCGACAGGAGGCAAGGTGATCGGGGCGTGGGGACTCTAGGGGAGGGGGAGGGGGGGCGGTAGGGGGGAGGGGGGCGTGGCAGTCCTCGGGAGAGCTCCAAAAATTGATGCGCCCTTTTGGCTTTGCTGCCGATGACCTTCAGACACCGAAAGAGAGAAAGATAGAAAGAGGGAGAGATACAGACAGAGAGAGAGAGAGAGAGAGAGAGAGAGAGAGAGAGAGAGCACTCCATGCCTCTCAGCTCATCAGAGTCAGGCCTTGACCTCACTAAAAAACTAAAAAACACAGAGTTTAAACAGCTATTAACTATTCCGCAGAGGACAGCGCAAGTTGGCTGTTTACCAGGAACCCATGCCAGAACGTTCAATCTAAGAGATGCCTTATGATTTTTCAGGCCGCGCAGGTAGGCGCGCAGCAGAGCAAAGCGCAATTAGCACATAGAACAGAACAAACAAAGAGGTATTTGGGGAAATCTAATCCTTTTTCCAGTGTTCCTCTCCGGATGTTGGCAATGAGTCCCTTTATCTAATACATGGCCTGGAATAATTAGTTCTAACTCCCCACAACACAACCCCCTCCCCCCATCCCCCACTTCACCCTCCCCTCGACCGTGGCGTAGCTAGACGATAATTACCGCGGTCCTGGGTGAATTCTCATTAGGGTACTTTGACCTTGAAGAAGAGCACGCACCATTGACATCTTAACTAAAGAGCGGAACCGGCACTGCCATCCTGCCGACCGCCCTCAGCCTGCTCGAGTGGAAAAGTTGGGGAAACTTCAGGAAGTGGTTTTGTGTGTGTGTGTGTGTGTTTGTATTTGTGTGTGTGTGTGGGGAAGAGGGCGGGGGTTGGGGGGGTATGGGGGGTTCTCTTTGACCCCGTTTTGTCCTTCTAACATCCCTCCTTTCCTCCATTTTTCCCGTCTTTTCCATACCTGCTCAAATCCAACACGCATTAAAGAGGACAACCTTTTGTTTTTTTTTTCGCTTTAGGGAAAAATTCAACCAAATCTCATGCAGAATCCAGGACGAGTCGCAGTGGATTTAATGGACATTACGTTGTAAGAAAGGCGACCTACGAGCGCTAATCCTGCCCCTGATCCTGAAACTTTTAAAACCAATTTGTTTGGCAAAGTATTTACAAATTTACACTCCTCCAGTTCCAGCTGTTTAGCATTACACCTGGGTTGCCAGATCTGCACCAAAAATCGAGCACAGAAACAAACCTAGTCACAGTATTGTCCAGTATTTTGTACAATACATTTTTAACTGTTACACTGTTTTATTTCATTTATTTATTTATTTTTAAAGTGGACCAAAACACTTAAATTTATTCACAAACCAATCAATGATCAAAATAAAATTTGGACAAATTTGGAATTTATACCACACACCCGGCCCAGTCGATACATTTACTGTTTAAAAAAAGGTTTAATCATACTGTTAAAGTTTATAATTTTAGCTTTAAAATTAGTTGAAATGTTAATTGAAAGGAAAACATTTTTCGTACGGCTCTAAGTGGAAGTTTGGAAGGTTTCACAAGAGAAACAAGAGACGACCAAAGTACCTTGAAGCGTCCGGCTGTGCCGTGCAACCTGCAAAGTTCAGAGTAATGATTATATTTTTGATGATAATTTCTACTAAGTTTTTTTTTTTCTTTTTTTAAATAAAATAATTCATTCTCTAGCACAATGCATTGTCAATATGTGTGCTCAATTACAGCAAAAAAAATGCTTGCACATTTGCTTTAACGATTGCTATGCATTATGTAAAAAGAGAACGATTTAGATTTAGAAGTGTATTTTTCACCGTAATTATGATTATATGTCGAAGCGACACCACTTAGATTAATTATTTAATCCCTTTTATTATTATTTTTTTAACCTACAGCTTTTAAAAGCTGATGTTCCAGCGTGTGTGTGTGTGTGTGTGTGTGTGTGTGTGTGTTGTGTGTAAGTGTGTTCTTCTTTTTCTTCTTTATCCTTTCCACATCGCATATGTTTTTGGGACTGAAAGCGAAAAAAAGACTATCGCTCTATACACTCTAAACACTCTGGTGGATTTGGGGTTCAGTTTACATGAATCTCTACTTGTTAATCCACTGGTTTCATTTATTTTTTATTTTTTCATTTCCTGACTCCTTGGTGAATTTTCCCCCCCTTAATTGTATCCATCGAGCATCATAACGATGACTCATTTCCCCCTAACCTAGCTAACAGAGCTGTTATTGAGACTGCGAGGCAGTCACGAGGCACGGCCGCTAGAGCATGCTGATCATGGGGTCATTTTAGTAGAAGATTTGATTATACGTAAATCATGTCTATTAATCTAATGCATGCAAAGCGGCAAACTCCTAACCTGCAATCAAAAAAGGAGGAGGAGGTCAAAAGTAGTCGCAGATTCCTGTGTGTTTGCAGTGGGCTTTTTTTTTTTCTTTTTTTTTTTGCAAACATGCAGAAGTGCTACTTGTATAGGTCAAAGGTCGATGCTCTGCGCTGCCTCGTCCTTTAAGTAATGAACTGAAATGACAGCGTGGACAAACAGAGGCTCTTGTTATTCTACTACGCCTTTACAGAACACACACACACACACACCAAATCTCATTCTCACATGCAGCAGGTTTTGTGAGAAAAAAAAAAAAAAACTGTGTGTATATGTGTGTGTGTGTGTGTGTGTGTGTGTGTGTGTGTGTGTGTGTGTGTGTGTGTGTGTGAACTTGGCTTCTCTTGTCTGTGAGTCATACACATCTGCGAACAAGCTTCGCGTACGTTAGGGGATTCGTCAGCTACAGAGCCAAGGCCACGAGCGTCAGAGGATTAAGAACGAGCATAACTCTTCATTTGCCTGTTTTTTTTTTCTTTTTTCCCTCCGTCTGCAGAAGAATGCCGTAATAACCGACCAGAAAACAGGTTTACAGCGCTATCCTGTTAGCGTACACACGGTGACAATTTAGACAACGCAGTCAGGGGACGGCCCGTCGAGGAATAACAAGGAGCGGCGTTACATCGTGTGCAAACAGGCCAGGGTGGGAATTAGAGTGGAAGATCGCACTTGGGGAAAAAACAAATGCAGCTTAGTTTTGCTGAGGAATCGAATGTCCTATTGAATAGTCCCACCGGTAACCGGTGCTTAGAGGTGAATGGAGCTTTAAAGATATTTACCTCCCCGGGGAAATTTCCTCTCTGTTTTTTAACGTTTCTGCACAATGGAACTCCTGCTGAGCCTGAACTAGGTCGTGAAAGGATTTTCCTTACAAGAATACCTTCTCGATTTCAGCTATTTTAAGCTCTTACTCTACAGCGATGGTGAAAATGGAAATGATACGATATACGTGAATATAGATTAGGAATGACTTCGAAACGCTTTAGAAGGAAACTCATCAGTGTGTTTTTCCGCAGTATAAAACATGATGATGCATCAATGACCTTTGTCATTCATTAAGATAGCCGTCTTGGATGATGACCTTTTCACATTAACACAACATCATATCATCATCATATAGTATCGTATCTTATATCATATCATATCATATCATTTAAACTTCTAGTGTTAAAGAAGGACTTTTAGGGAATGGTCTAGGTCAGGGGTGCTCCACTCTGTTCCTGGAAAACCACCTTTAAGTATTTAGCACAGACACACACTTCAATTAAGGAAAGGCCTGATTAGTTAAATCAAGTGTGCCGGGAACTGAGAAAATACTGAAATGTGCAGGGCAGGTGGTCGTCCTGGACCGGATTTCAGATGGTCGATTAACATTAAAATGCGATTCACGAACCTGATCAGTTTGACGCAATCCGGCTTTATTAAAAAACGCGATGCAGTACAGCTGTGAAACCACAAACCAGATGTTTTATTTTGCAGAATAACAAAACACACAGTTCTGCGAGTAAAAACTCACTTTATTTCTCTATATAATTTCCTGCTACACTAATGCACTTATCGCAGTGTTTCACCAGTGCTCGGGTGCCATCAAGGCAGAAAGATTTCTCAGTCCACTGGAGCCATGATCGGCCTGCCCGCTTCACGTCTGAAACGCCGGCCTACCAGGAACTCCTTTAACCTTTGGCCCAAACATGTGGAAACGGCTCGGAGCGAGGTCAGGACCGTACAGGGATTTCCAGCCGAGTTCCTGTAACGTGAAGGATTACTCGAACGGTTCCCACAGACAAGTTATTGTCTCTTCTGACAGGTTATCCGTCAAATTTCAATGATCAGGCGTTCCTGTCGCTGAATGTTCATGGGCCACCTCGGCTTGGGATCGTACGGCCTGCACCGTTCAAATGTTTCAAGAGTTGCATCACCGTACCGTACTTAAATGTCAATCGGTTTTACAACTTCATTCACCGGAAATCTCATCACAAGTCCCGGTTCGGCTTGAACGCCCCTCATGTATAAAACATTGCTGTTTTTAGCAAGCCTGCTTAACCTTGTTAGCTATATTAGTTTTGTAACTCCGGTTCTTGTGAACAGTATTTACCCAGGGGTGTTTACAGAAGTGTTAAATCAGCACGTTCGGTACACTCCACTAAACTCTGCTCAGAAACCAAGACTCGACTCGGAGCGGCGAGAAGCCGATTGCAGCAGGAGCCCGGAGGCAGTCGCGCCGCTGCCGTCTTGTAAAAAGAGCAGGAACACGCAAAAGCCGGCCCAATTAAAAGGTAACAAGCACCACAAGTGCTTTGTCATCATTAAGCATGAACGGTTTTACAGCGCCTGCTCACGCCTGGTGTGTAATTATGCCCGCTGTCTCCCGCCTACTGGCAATGAAAGGCCGGCTCGTGATGTAAGGTCATCAGGGGTCAGAGATCACGGAGGGGGCAGTGGGAAAAAGCTGGTGGGTGTACGTGTGTGCATGCATGATCGCCAACACACACACACACACACACACACACACACACACACACACACACACACACACACACACACACACACACACACGAATAAACCTGAGCAAACAAACCAGCACTTAGGGTTAAACAAGCAGCAAATATGCACTTTAGACAAGACTTCACATTTACATTTTCGTGTTAACTTCTTGTTAAAGTTGCAATAAAATTACGAATAAAAATCTGTGTAACAATTTAGTAAATCTTTATCTCTGGTCCACAAATGCTGAGCAAACCTACTCCCCGATAGAATTCCAACTAGCAATTGTTATCATTTCATCACAAATCGACTCATTCATCTGGATTTCGCAATCTCATAGACAGTCTACTGTATATCTGCTTATCAACGCAGACGCTCAACCAGCCAATCGCCCGTCAGCCGAACAAACCATAAAGAACGGTGGGGAGGGGGAAAAGTTCTTGATCTCAGTGACTTTGACCATGGCATGATTGTTGATGCTGGTTCAATCTAATGGGATTTTCACACACCGAAAACAGGAGTGTGAGCTCACAGTGGGCGGCGGAAGAGAGGACAAATGAAAACGAAGACCAGAGCGTCTTTAAATGTTCATCCAGGTTAAGTACAAACCCCACCTGCGACGATACATACAGGACAGTACTGTACATAACTGAAGGTTACACAGCTGAAGGTGGCACCTCACACCGCCCTGTTAGACCACATTGTCATTCCACGAACGTACGAAACACAACAAGGGCATAAAACAAATAGCAAAAAACCTTGAAAAAGGCATAAATGAAATGGAGCATACAAGATACAGGTGACCATCTAAAACCTGGCCTCTGCTTTATGTCCACTCCGTGCTCGTGCGGTATCATGTGACGTACCTGTAGGGCTCGTTTGGCCTGGAGGTGGTCAGGTGTGTCTGATGTGTGAATGGCTCGACATGCTACACAAATCACACAACAACATGCTACACTGACGAGCTACAGCACGCTTTAAACATCTGCACACACACAAAAAAAAAGTAAATAAATGTGTATATATATATATATATATATATATATATATACAGTACAGTCTAAAAGTTTGGACACGCCTTCTCATTCAAAGAGTTTTCTTTCTTGTGTTCTTTCTTGTGTTCTTTAGCCCAAACGCGTCTCTTCTGCTTGTTGTCTGTCCTTAGCAGTGGTTTCCTAGCAGATATTCTAGCATGAAGGCCTGATTCACACAGTCTCCTCTTAACAGTTGTTCTAGAGACGTGTCTGCTGCTAGAACTCTGTGTGGCATTGACCTGCTCTCTGATCTGAGCTGCTGTTAACCTGCGATTTCTGAGGCTGGTGACTCGGATGAACTTCTCCTCCGCAGCAGAGGCGACTCTCGGTCTTCCTTTCCTGGGGCGGTCCGCATGTCAGCCAGTTTCTTTGTAGCGCTTGATGGTTTTTGTGACTGCACTTGGGGACACTTTTTTTTTTTTTTGGATTTTTCCCAGATTTTCTCCCCTAATTTAGTCGTGTCCAATTCCTCCCCGTCACTAGGGGGCTCCCACATTAAGGCTACTCCTACCACTCAGCCGGGAGGGCCGAAGACTGTTTCCTCCGAACCACGTGACGCCAGCCGACTGCATTTTTTTCGAACTGCTCGCTCGCGCACCGTTGGGGGCGGCGTAACACACTCGGAGGACAGCGCTATCCGCTCCCTCCGCTGCGCGAGCTCACAGACGCCCCTGACTGGCTGTAGAGCCGTGATTAATGTCGGAGCACTAAGTACCTCTCATCCCTCCCCTCTGAGAGAGCTCGGCCAATCAGCTCTCTCTAGACCTCCGGCTGCGAGAGGTTACAGCACCACCCGGGATTCGAACTAGCGATCTCCGGATGATAGGGCGAGCGCTTTAACCACTGCGCCACTCGGAGGCCCAGGGGACACTTTCAAAGTTTTCCCAATTTGTCGGACTGACTGACCTTCATTTCTTAAAGTAATGATGGCCGCTCGTTTTTCTTTACTTAACTGCTTTTTTCTTGCCATAATACAAATTCAACCTCTTTGAATGAGAAGGTGTGTCCAAACTTACCTGTAATAAAATATTTGCTTTCATTGTATGCAATGATTGGGGTGGCACGGTGGCGTAGTGATTAGCACTGTGGCCTTGCACACGTCCAGGGTCGAGCGTTCGATTCCTGACTTGGGGTCTGTGTGTGTGGAGTTTGCATGTTCTCCCTTTCCTTGGTGGGTTTCCTCCGGGACCTTCGGTCTCCTCCGACAGTCCAAAGACATGCAAATTAGACTAATGTGTGTGTGTGTGTGTGTGTGTGTGTGTGTGTGTGGGCCTGCGATGGATTGGCACCTCATCCAGGGTGTACCTTTGCCTCGTGCCTTAGAGACATATGTATCCAGGAGAAAGTGGTATAGACGATGAGTGAATGTTAATGATCAATAATTATTGCTTCTTTTAAATACAAATGCTTTAAAATGACATGTTTAAAGTTTAAACATCAAATGTTTAGAAATAGGCTTAATAGTCTTATACACTATACAACCGTGTAACATTATCACAACCACAAGGTGGTTTAGATCTCATCGGGCACCGATGGCTCACCCATGCATCTGGAAACCAAAGACCGGCCTGTCGGATCCGATCCCACAGAAACAGACGTGTATTGGGTTCAAGGTTGTTGTTCCAGCCGCCAAATCCCAGTCGGACCGAGCGTCCATAGAACGTCCTGGACAAACGAGTCTGATCCATGGAGGCCCTCTTTTTCAACTTACAGTACAGCACCCAAAGGACGCACTAAACCACAGCACACCTCCAGAGGTCTTGTGGAGTCCGCCGTCTGTGACATAATGGTTTAATGTTCTGGGTTTTAATGTTCTAACTGATCAGTGTGTTTGTTTTATAAAAAACGAATAATTGGAAATATTCCATGCAATAACTGAAATTCAAGAACAAAAAATAAACAAGCAAACAAACAAACAAACAAAATAAAACAGGCAATTATACAGTAGGTAAACTTCAACAAATGTAGCATCCGCTAAATAAATGAAAATAAATCTTACGCTCGTAGTTACCGACGATTTTCAAAAAAAGTTTACACTTGTTCTTGAATATTAGAATTTTCGAACGTGTTTTGCAAAACCACAGAGTTTCCGGTGTCATAAACACCGAGGATAAGCGACGAAACCACAAAAGTCTGAAGTATAGCAGGAGTGTGCTTGCTCAAAGCCACATCTCTCCCTCTCTCCCTCTCTCTTCCTGTCTGCGATGTGCTGACGAGGCAGCTGGGTGCAGGAGGCACGGCGATAAAAGGAAGAGCTAATGAAAGGTCGCGTGGGGTCAGCGCGCTCGCATACCTTTGCTGGAGCGGGCCAACGAGAGGTCGCCCGAACTGTTTCACTTTTTGACTGAAGGGCATCAGGGGTTCAGGGGGTCGCCTCGGAAGTCACCGGGTCACGACCCTCCAGGTTCAGATTCCGAGCACACCCAGGGGTCAGAGGTCAACCCCGGCATGTGAGCTGCCTGGGGTGGAGGGGTAGGAGGGAGAAAAATATCACTCAATCCTTTTTCTGTTGCTGGCCTGCCTTGAGGTTATCAGGTTCCTGGCCTTCTTCACACTCCTGTGAAAGAAACGGCACTTCCCAATCGCTCCGAGTTATGATATATGATGCTGTTTCTCCGAGATATCGGTGATGGATTGATGCTTTCGCTTCGTCCCCGGGAGCCCGGCACATAAACGACGGCTCAAATCATGTCCGCCTGTGCGTCTCTTCGTGACACGGGGGCAGATCAAAAGCCGGCCGCTGTCCGTGTGTGAAACCTGAACTTGCTTAGTCATAACCCGCGTAAACATGAAACAGATCAGAAGCTCCGACGCCGACGCCGGGGTTCGATCGGAACTGTTAACCCTTAATGTTTGTTGTTTAATGTTTGTATTACCAGCAGTTCTTTTTTTTTCCCGGAAGATTTGCCAGCATTTCGTTTCCAATCACATGTGCAATATACGTATTTTCACTGCTGGTTGGGATACGTGATAAAAATGCGCTAGTAGGTCAGTCTGCCTTTCAGCGTTTGGATTTTAGGCAAACGGGATGCAACAGCACCACCGAATGACGAAACAGAAAAAAGAGCATGGAGCTGATTTTGTTTTAGCCCAGACTGGAGACTCTGACAGAAAGCAGAGAGACTATCAGTGAGACTCGTCTCGGGCGATCCCACAACCTGATGCGTGTCTGCGGTTTGATCCCTAGCATCGGCAGCGATTGAGAAAGCTCATGTGAAATAATATGAATGTGAACGAGGTACTGCACAACGTTCACTTTTATTCTGATAAATACTGTATCAGACATAGTTACAAGTTTGGGGTTATTTTTTTTATATATATATATATTTTTTAAGGAAATACGCAATGCTGTATTGCATTTCTTAACCATTATACTTTTAAAGTAATTACAATTGGTATATATATTGGTTATAGAAGGTTAAAGCCAAAATTAATCTGCTGATCTTTAATGTAATCAGTGATATTATTATTATTATTATTATTATTATTTGAGGTTGAAGTCCACGTACATGTCTGTGTGTCTCTCTGTACAGCAGAACTCTCTGTCTAACTGATTAATACACAGAAATCACATTCTGTAAGGTCGAGTGTCTGACGCCTTGTTTACACCAAGTTGTGCTTCTTTCGTGGTCACACAAATACAAATACACTCCCTGTTGAGAGAGAATCACAGACGAGAAATGGAAAAAGTAGATCGGATAAAGATTTAAAAATTTTTTTTTTAAAAACTTAAAATTCACTTAAACCACTTCAGCGCTGTTATTTCAGCCAAAGTGAAAAGATGAACTAATCCCAGTAAAAAATATTCACTTTATCTTTTCTAATTAATATCCATTGCTGCAGGTGTGTGTTTACATTGAGACAGTAGCGCAGATGATTAAATCCGGCACATAACTGTTCTCAAATTCTGTCCAGCGGTCGATTTAAGACGCGCCCACGGTTGGACGCTGTGATTTACCAGCGATTTGTGATCTGGTACAAAACTGCTCATGACTTTACTTCTACTTGACATTTCGAGCCGATTTATGGCGCAGGTTTAACTTCAGACAAAAACCTGAGGAAGGATTGAAAGAAAAGTTTTGTTAAACGTAAAGAGATCAGTGGCCGAGTGAGTTCTGACCAATGTACAGGTAAAACCTTTGCTTTTCTTTATATACTGTAGACCTTACTCTATGCACATGGTTAAATTATAACTATTTTTTTGTCAAATGGAAATCGAATCCAAGATTAATCAAATAATGAGCCTATTCATTTAATCCATATTATCTATGATCGTGTCTGTGTAATCTATCCATTTACGACATGGCGTTATTTGTTAATACATCCAGTATGGCCATGTGAAAAAAACAACAAAACAAAAAAAACCGATATAGCGATATATCACTGACGATCCCTAAATGCCGTCACTTTTGGGCCACATCACTTTACCCGGCTGTGTTCCAACTCAAGGCTGTGCTCTGATGTGAAAAGCGAAGGCCGGCAGCTCCCAACAATTTACGAATAACTGAACAAGGGCACGGAAAAATCAATGACGCCCAGCCCATCCACATCACCGGTGGATTTGGAGCTTTATTGCAGCTCACATAGATCATCCTCAGGGTCTTTCTTCTTCTTCTTCTTCTACTACTTCTTCTACTTTCTTCTCTTCCCCTTCTCTTCCCCCTCGCCGCTCTCTTCGACCTCTCCGGACACTTTGCACCTGTGGTCGTTTTTTCTCCTCCTCCTCGCACCGTCTTTAACTGTGTTAGAAATCAGCAGGAAGTCTACTTTAAATCTCACTCCATGCAAATATCCCACGATTTGCATTTGAAAAGGGGCGAAGATGAGAAACAAACGCGTTTATGAATAGAAAATGACTGAATGAGGGAGAGCATGTGATCTAGATCATCATCATCATCATCATCATCATCATCATCAGGACTTGGTGGCTACCTTTATTCTGAGTATGGTATTATTTTAAGCCACATGGGCACTGGGAGACCTGGGCAGTGACAGCAGCGCCATCATGTGGAGAAGAAAAAAAAAATAGATCCGGTAGCATGGATGAAAAAGTCATTATGGCTACTTGATGTGATTAGAAAGTGTCCATTAGTGAGAGACCACCGTAGACAGTCTAATCAAATAAGAGAGAAGGAGTGGAGACATTTCCAGAAGAAGTGATCATGACTTCAAAGAGGGAGGAATTTGATTTAAAATGATCAATTAAATTCTGCATTATATTTAAAGAGGACGCTCAGGCTGAGAGAGGAGAAAGGTTTTGTATTTATTTTTTACATTTTTTTTATAAAGGTTTCCTTAAGAACAACTGAAAGTACTGACCTCCATGGAAGGATAACAAAAAGTAAAACCTAAACTAATGTTCCGCATATGTACAGTAGGTTTCGGTTCTGTATCAACTACGTTTCCGTAGACGTTTTATTTCAGCTTTATGGAAGGAGTCTCCAGTGTTAGTGTTGGATAACAGTAAGCGACAAAGCTTTCATTAATGTTGTCCGATCTTCAGGAGTATCTTCAGGATGGACGAGGTGACACCGATGTGTCTCAGTAACTCGCGGTTCTGTCTTACCGTTTCATGAGAAGCAGGGGAAGATCATTTATAGCTGCTATAACATCGGCCAAAAGAGGAAATAACACCTTGGGTGGACGTCAAAGTTACTTTAAAAAATATGACATGTTGTTCTGTAACTAATATAAGCGCTGGAGTAGCTTTATGAGGAGTATACACTCACTGGACACTTTACACCACTAGGTCCACCTTGGACTGCCTTCTTTGCCTTCAGAACGGCTTTGATTCTTCGTGGCATAGATTCTACAAGGGGCTGGAAACTTTCCAAGATGAAAGCATCGGGCAGTTTCTGCAGGTTTGTCGAGTGCAAATCCATCACGCGAGTCTCCCGTCCCACCTTATATCAGCCTGAAACGAGGCCAGATGGATCCATGCATTGCCATCAGACCAGGCAATGTTTTCCCTTCTTTCTGTTGTCCCAGTTTTGGTGAGCCCATGTGAAGTGTACAGGAGCGGCACCTGCTGTGGTCTTCTGCTGCTGTTTCAAGGTTTGACGTGTCATGCTTTTAGAGATGCTCTTCGACACACCTCTGTTACTGATTACTTTCTCTCAGCTCATTCTTCTGGCATCAACAAGACATTTTCACCCAGTGGACTTCCCCTCACGGGATATTTTCTCATTTTTAGACCATTTCCTGTAAATCCTAGACATGATTGTTTGTGAAAATTTCAGTAGTTCAGCAGTTTGAGAAATGCTCAGACCAGCCCATCTGGCACCAACAACCACACCACCATTCTCCCCCATTCTGATGATCGGTTTAAATTTCAGCAGATCGTCTTGACTATGTTGTTGGATTTTTGAGGGAACGCCGTCGTGAACCATCTGATCCGCACAACGGCGTGGCATTAATTTTATCTTGGTTTGGGACCAGCACGGCATCCAGTGTCTGGGGTTTGGGAACCAGCTGGGAATCGAACCCGGGCCTTTTACATGGCTGGCGAGAGACCAAACACTAAATGGGATAGTTACATCTTTTTTCAGTGTTTTAACACTCACCACATCACACTGTGTCATATTCTTTACATCTTACCTCATAATTTAAATATTTATGCACAGACATTTGACAAAGTGACCTAGAAGTGAGAAATCCATCCATCCATCCATGTACCTCTGTAGTCCAACTAGAGACTGTAGTACATGCACACAGAGACAGGACTTGAGCCTGGCCGGGGATCGAACCCGGACCCTGGCGGTGCAAGGCGACAGTGCTAACCACTACACCACCGTGACGCCCCTTCATACACACAGTACCTGCAATTTGGGAACGTCAATTAGCCTAATCTACATGAAAGCCGGCGAACCCGGAGGAAACCCACCAAACTCAGGGAGAACATGCAAGCTTCATGCACACAGACCCGATGAGGGAATCGAACCCGGACCCTGGAGGTGCAAGGAAACAGTGAGTAAGTGCCTCAAACTCGCAACCTTCAGCCTACAAAACTTGTTTTTGGTTTGTTCATGAATTGTGAAGTGCCCTGATTTTCCACAACTCTCTCTCTCTCGCTCTCTCTCTCTCTTTCTCTCTCTCTCTGTGGATTTTTATGTACCGCCACGGGCTGACAATAACGAAATTATTATTCAAATCTACCTCAATAATCCTGACAGACACAGAAAGGGAAAAGCAGAGACAGACAGAGGAAACAATAGAGGGAGATTATTTTCCCCGTCCATCAGGACAGTTGCTAGCTGCTGTTTATTCTCTTTCTGAGTGACAGAGGAGCAGAGCGAGGCTGAAACTGTGCAGAAGCTGATACGCAGATCGATACAGAAACCACGAAGATGCCGAATGAATATACAGCTGTTCTTGTTTCCGTTCTAAAAACAGAACCAGAAAAAAGGAGGCGTCCAAAAACATGAAGAGTCTCACAGCCTGCATACGGCAAACTGAAAACAAAGTCCCGGCCAGACAAAGTCGGCAACTAGAGCCAGACAGTAAAGAGGATCATTTTGGCAGGTCGTTATTTGTCACTTGGTTCTCTTATCACAATCACACACCACACTCTGAATCGCTACGAGAGCACGTCGTTAAGAGCCCTGCTTAACGACGCAGCAATCTATTAATGATTGCAATTTTTATTTATTTATTAATGCAATACCTTTTCTTTTCTTTCTGCGACGTCATCTCTCGTGCTGCGTTCCCAAGGAAGTGTACACTCCCCTGTCCTAAAGTTACAGTGCTTTGCAAAAGTATTCACACCCCTTGAACGTTTCTACTGTACTATTTTGACACGTTGCAACCACAAACGACTCCTTATGGCTTTCTTTCAGCAATGGCTTTCCTCATGCCACTCTTGTATAAAGACCAGATTTGTGAGTGTACGACTAATAGTTGCTGCAGCTCCTCCAGAGTTCCTGTACCATGGGCCTCTTGGGTGCTTCTCTGATTAATGCTCTCCTCGCCCGGACTGTCAGTTTAGGTGGACGGCCATGTCTTGGTAGGCTTGCGGTTGTGCCGTACTCATTCCATTTTCGGATGATGGATTGAACAACGCTCCGTGAGATGTTCTAAGCTTGGGGTATTTATTTATTTATTTATTTATTTTTATAACCTCACCCTGCTTTAAACTTCTCCACAACTTTATCCCTGACCTGTCTGGTGTGTTCCTGGGGCTTCATGATGTTGTTTGTTCACTAATGTTCTCTAACGAACCTCTGAGGGTCCTTCACAGAACAGCTGTATTTATACTGAGATTAAATGCCTCTATTTACTGATTAGGTGACTTCTGAAGGCGATTGCTTCTACTGGATTATAGTTCGGGGGAATCAGACTAAATGGGGTGAATGGAAATGCACTTCGCTTTTCAGATTTTTATTTGTAAAAACATTTATCATTTTCCTTTCGCTTCACCATGATGTGTCACTTTGTGTTGGTCCGTCACATAAAATCCCAATAAAATACATTTACGCAATTACGTCATTGTACAAAACGTGGAAAAGTTGAGTTGGCTTTTTAAAAAACTTTAGAAAACTGTTTCGAATCACTGACAATGTAAGGATAAATGAATACAGGAAACTTTACAATCACGTAAAAACAGATCTCCTGTCAACTCTTTCCATCGAGTCATGAGGTCACCTACTGTATTCACTATATATCCCCCCCCCCCCCCCCAATAACTTTTTTTAGCCTGAGTTTAATCCAGGATGAGCAAATGGTTTTACTGAAGCCATCGGAAATATAGGTCAAGAGGCCTGAGATTAGACTTAAAGCTAAAACAGCCCTAATGTACACACACCGAGCTTGCTGGTTTAGAAATGAACCTGTAGTATTGTAGAATTAGAAGGTGTCCAAACTTTTGACTGGAACTGTGGCTGACATAGTTTGGGCCGTTCTGTAGCTCATTCTCATTGCTGACTCTCTCCATTTTCGGATGATGGATTGAACAGCGCTCCTGAGATGCACTCACTGATTTGAAAGTGTGTGTGTGTGTGTGTGTGTGTGTGTGTGTGTGTGTGTGTGTCTGTGTGTGTGTGTGTGTGTGTCTGTGTGTGTGTGTGTGTGTGTGTGTGCGCCGATGTGAGCGTCTCAGGTCGGGCATTCTATCAGGCTTTTTTTTTGTCACTTTATAACCGAGATGATCACACTGTGTACAGTTAGAGACGAGAGCCCGTGTTTTGTCGTTGCGAGGCCAAGCATATAGTCCAGAGACTCAGCAGACTAAGTTAAGGTTAAGATTCAATTATTTGTTAAGTGTAACTTACAGCATGATTTTTTTTTCTTTTTCGCATAGCTGGGGTCAGATCGCAGGGGAAAGCCAGGATACAGCGCCCTCTGGAGGAGACAGTGTTAAGGGCCTTGCTCGAGGGTTCCACAGCGGCAGCGTGGCAGTGCTGGGGGCTCGAACCCCTGACCTTCTAAGCTAGAATGCAGTTAAAGATGATTGGAAGGTTTAAAGTGTTAATAGTTATTTTTAAAACCACTTTGAATAATCTTGTGTCCAGCCATGAAAGAATCACTAATGGTTAAGGAATAGGAACTCCGCTCTGCCGTGTTTGTCACTCATCCAGTAAACTTAACGTAACCATGTGCCGTTATTGTGACTCTTTCTCCCTTCTGCACAATAGGTTTCTACCTCGTGTATTGGATTATGGAAGGGATTTTCAGCTTCCCGTTAAGCCGCAGCGCCTCGGACAGCCTCTGTCCGAGAGCTCGTGTGTACGCTGCTCCTCTCTCCCAGAAAGAAAAAGAAGGGACGAGCTGCTTCGAAATGAACCTCTTCTGCTTCAGTCTGGTAAGAACATTTAACTTAACTGAAATGGCTCTTCTTATGCAGCAGGAGGGAAATGTCGTGTCTTGTTCTGGTTTGGTCTGCTACAGTAGTGAATGTACTCAGATTCTGCAGGTGGTCAAAATCATTTTATCGTTCTAAAATGATGTAGTGGTTCTATACAGCTAATCTCCACACCACCACGCGTTTAGAACCGAGGACGATGCCACAAAATTTGATAACGTGCATGATAACTTTCTCACCCGCAGACATGTGACACACACACTGCACAGAAGTGTGAAAAACTGAAGAAGAAGAAGAAAGAAAAAAAAAAAAACGGAAACTGGGCGCAGTAAACAGTGCCTGAGAGATGACGGATACTGACAATACTTAGGAGGATTAGGAGGCGGCTGGAGCTTCAGTGCGATCATCGGTCTCTCGAGCCGAGATGCTGATACGGTTCCTGACGCAGTGTGACATGTCGTTATTTAGCAAAAAAGATGAAAAGACGTCACAGGGCACAGAGGAAAGGTGAAAGCTGAGTCACTTTCTTCCTGAGAACAGGGTTTGGCGTCACATCGCGTACACATCAGAGGCAGACGAAAGGGGCGTGCCACTAAAAGTGATTCTGCTATCAAAAGTGATAAAAAAAACAAAACCAAAAAAAAAAAAAAAATCTTTAGACATGTAGTAAAAAAAAAAAAAATGCTAAGAATAGTGAGAGAATATCATTGTAGGCTAGCCTCAAACCTCTTAAGAAACTTAAGCAGCTAAATATCTCATTTATTATCATAGCACAATGTACGAGCTGGATACGGAGAAAAAAAAATATATATATATATAATACTGAAAATGCCTGAGCTGGTTAAGGTAAAAAAAAAAAAAAAATAAAAAAAAACTTACATTAAAGAAAGCAAAAGCTTATATAATTCATCCACACTCATCGTCTATACCGCTTTATCCTGTATACAGCTGATCCCAGGAGACTTAAGGCAAGACGTGGGGGACACCCTGGATGGGGTGCTGATCCATCACGGGGAACTCGCACATACATCTTCATTCACACACCGGCTAGTTTAGCATAATCTGTGTCTTTGGAATGTAGGAGGAACCTGGAGGAAACCTGCAAATCACAGAGAGAACATGCAAACCTCATGCACACAAACCGACCCGAGGCGGGAATCTAACCCACCATGCCGCCATATAGTTTACACAAATGTCTCATATTTATTTAATTTTTTAATCTTAAGCTGTCCATTTTTTTCTTTTTTTTTTTTAAGGAGGGATCTACAGACAGCCTGTACGAGGCTCCGCAGACGAGTCGTGCTCCAGCACTCCACTGCACCGCAAAGTGGAGCGACTCAGAGCCCTGCATCTCTCCGGTGAGCTCTTCCCGTCTTTACAAGAAAAACAACCCCAAAAAAAAAAAAAAACACGAACACAAAATAGATTAATCATCTCGGTCAACATGTACATTCCTGAGCATGGTTTCGTGCGTGACTGAGTCACGTTCGAGCGCCCCTTGTTCGGATGAGAGGACATTAATCGGAATAAGTGTCCACCATCTGGACAAGGCATCATTAATCTGTCACACATTCATCAGGAAAATGAATGTCACCAAATCCTGGAATTATTCGCTCTGTGTATCACCCCAACCGTGTGTGAATTAGGAATGAAATGTAAAATGGTGCATCCTGTGTCCTGTCAGAACGTGCTACCTACACTTAAAACATGCTACTTAAAACATTTGACCTTCGAAATCGCACTTCATCACTGAGGACTGACTTCCAAACTCATGAATATTTGCATGCGCACGCTCGCTTTTCGACTTTTACGTGCCACACTTTTGGTTGTCACTACGGTAGCATATACCGACGAGGCAGCACAACTCGTCTGCATAATTAAACAGCCCTTCACGGGATATCATGCATGCATCATTATATACAATACATTTTACAATTTATATATTTACAAGTAAGTTATCGACAATTTACTTAATTTAATCATTTAATAATGAATCAGTTTAAATCGGAATCTTTAGAAAATACATGAAAATGTTCATAAAATCAAATTGAGTACACAATTAACCCAAAAATCCTGCTTTTCAATGTTCAAAGAATTTTGTCAACATTAAATAATTTCCTGAAAATATACATAAGCATGAACAAAGTACTTCTTGACTTTTGATGACTTCTCCAGACTCGCGCCACACAGCGAAAGATGGATTTGAAGAAAGCAAAGAGAAAGTAAGTGATTGCGCCTTTTCCTGTGACAGGGAGCGAGACCAATTTAAACTAATTGTTTAAATAGAGGCTTTCAACCTGTGTGTGTTTAGGTGTGTAAACCTAAGATTACCGTACATCATTATTTCCCAGGCCGCCCCAAAACACCTTCCTGGGGCCATAATAGAGCCAGATTTTTATTTTTATTTTTTCACATTCATTATTTTGGAAAGGAGAGAATGAAAGCACTGGATTAACGGTCGAGATTAAATCTCGTAATCTGCCAGAACAAGGTCAAAGCCAACTGTTTGAGACACTGACAGAACAGAACAGCGATATTCTGGGGCTTTTTCAGCACAAGCGGCCTTGCCAGGAGAATCACTTTGAACATTCTCTCTCTCTCTCTCTCTCTCCCTGCATTACCATACAGTTTACACCAGTACCTCGTTATGAATCTATATTTATGATTTATATTTTGAAACGTGCGACTGTATTATGAAAGTATAGCACATTCTAAGTTACCTTAGAAACTGCTGTGCAATGGAGGTCAATAGCGTTTTCCTTTCCAGCTGCTCACCTCAACATCTTTTTCTGAAAAAGCAATCAATACAGTACTTGATGCTCTGATGAAATTGACCAAGCTCCGCCCACAAGCTAGCTCTTTTTAATCACACGACAAAGGGTCATTGCTATCTGCATGATCTCTTTTCTCTATATCTCTATCTCGCGATTTCCCTCCGCATGCATGAGGTCAAAGATGCCCGTGATTGCCTCCGAGTGGCGCAGTGGTTAAGGCGCTCGCCCTATCATCCGGAGATCGCGAGTTCGAATCCCGGGTGGTGCTGTAACCTCTCGCAGCCGGAGGTCTAGAGAGAGCTGATTGGCCGAGCTCTCTCAGAGGGGAGGGATGAGAGGTACTTAGTGCTCCGACATTAATCACGGCTCTACAGCCAGTCAGGGGCGTCTGTGAGCTCGCGCAGCGGAGGGAGCGGATAGCGCTGTCCTCCGAGTGTGTTACGCCGTCCCCAACGGTGCGCGAGCGAGCAGTGCGAAAAGATGCGGTCGGTTGGCGTCACGTGGTTCGGAGGAAACACGTGATAGTCTTCGGCCCTCCTGGCTGAGTGGTAGTAGTAGCCTTAATGTGGGAGCGCCCCCTAGTGACGGGGAGGAATTGGACACGACTAAATTAGGGAGAAAATCGGGGAAAAATCCAAAAAAAAAAAAAAAGATGCCCGTGATTGGCTAGAGTCGCTGTGATTGACACGGGAGCACGCCCCTCCCACCCAGGAAGCACAGCCGATTTTGCTCTCTCGGACTCCCAGGATTTAAACTTCTCAGGAATAAGAATAGTGCTTTCCTGCTGCGTCATTTTAAAAAAAAAAACATTTTTTTATCCCATTCCACTTGGCTGCTTGTAATGATAATATAATTAACTTTCTTGTGCTCTTTTGTCATTTCAAATAAGCTGTAACAATAGGCCGTTATTGTGTCTAACACATCTTTTGTGTTTTATATGACAGATCGCGCACATCAGAGTTAACACGCATGACTGGTATGTCAGATTCGCCTTTTAATCACTCTGCACGCTGCCATTTTTAATTAAAAGTTGAAAGCGCATTCTCTGAGGCCTTGACTTTAGTTACACGAGTTTCCCCCCCCCCCCTGATCCATCGGTCCTTTATCACTCTAATTTTGGCCTTCCAAATTAAGCCCACTTCTCCCAAATGGCACAAATGGCTGTCCTCCCCGTACCCCACTTGGCTGCCTCAGTTCCTGGCGCTTGATTTATTTCACACATTATGGCTTTTACCAACATAATGACTATTTTGGTCTCCGTTCTTATTTACAGACAGAGCCGCATCCGGTAATGTCTACTGTCCATGCCCTGGGAAGAGAGATGATCTAATTCACCACCAAGCCCAGTGTAAGTGATACGGCAGGATGTTTGTGGGTACGGGTATAAGCCGTGAACCTTAACTTCTCATTATGATAACGCGAAACTAATGACACTAATGCCGTGCCGTTCAAATGAAAGATGACAAAATGGATCCAAGAGTCCACCTGACGACCATAATGTTCGCACATTTATTTTGCACGCATGGTAGCTTGTGATCTCTCTCCAAGCGATTACGTATAATCTCTTTACTCCGAGCAGATACAAGTGAAGATCCGTACATGATGAACCCCTTGGCTCGAGAAGAAAGAACGGAGAGAACTGACAGGGATTACGATGTTCAGGTATATCTGCAAATCCCGGTGTCGGCTGAATCATCTCTGAATCTTTGTCTGGCCGATTGATGTTTAAAAAAAAAAAAGGTTTTAAACAGAAATGAAACTCTGTTTTCAGAGACACACCGACGTTCATGAGAAAACCACGAGCCCACCCCCTCCCGCACACGGCCTGCGTCAGCCTTAAAAAGACCTCCATGCAAATCACTGCATCGAATTGTGGACACTCTTTATGAGTCGTGTTAGCAATAGCACTCTGTCAAAGATGAGACAAATGAGAGGGTTGATTAGCAGACGTGTCATACAGTGGTGATTAAAATCTTAAAGTGCTTAATGTCTCTGATTGTCTGGAGTGGGGTTCCTCTGTCCAGGTGATTCTTCAGTGTCAGACAAGTCTCGTCTGCTTAGCAGAGCCATAAAGCAAAACCATTCCACAAAAACGAAATCCATTCACTAGATGGTTCATAGAGATGAATTTAAAAGAAATTTAAATACATGTATTCATTTCTCAGAATTACAAATGGACATTTTTTTTTCTCTCACTAATTCTACATATGGGATGGAATTGGAATTGTTTCATTGACCTTTGCACAATTACTGTAGACAAATCCTGTGTGTCCTATCCTGATCATCCATTAATAAGCATTTGGAAAAATATTTTAAGGAGGTTCAAACCTGAAATCCCTGCCTAGCTATGTCTCCGGTGTGCCCTGATGCAGTACAATCTCTTAGCACAACTGATTATTATTAGTAATGCAGAACAGATTGCCGCGAATGGCCTGTTTAATCTTTCCGACACGTGCCAGGCATGGTCATGAAGCCAGGAGCTGGAAGGCAGCCCACTACCCACTCTAACATGCCCAATGAAGTCCATTACAAATAGGTTTTTATGTGGCACAAGGGGCCAATCAGTTCGCATTTGCATTTGCAGATTACCGCAAATGGGCAGGGATTTGGGTGCCAAGATTTTTTTTTACTGCTTCTTTAAAATCAGAAACAAATACAAAGCATCCAAACTGGCTAGCCGTGTCTAGAGTTATTAAGCCAGTAGCTATAAACTCACAATCGCAAAACTATTTACATATTTCCTGTCCGTTTATTTATTTTTTGCCATTAATGATGACAGTATCTGAGGACTTTTTGATGAGTAACTTCGAGCCATTCGAGCTTAAGCATAAATATGAACCAATTCATCTCATAAGTTCTACTTTAAACAAGCGCTGAAAATCAAAATCAGAAGCCTCAAACCACACGTTAACCAGTGATTTCAAAATCGTTATTGACGTTTTGTTTCATCTTCCTCTGATTAGGAAACAGCGAAACACTGCAACACCAAAACTTTAAGTTTCAAGCAAAATACGTAATTCATAAAGTTACCAGTGAAGACTAATTTGAACATTTGATGGAAACAATGGTAATCAGCGTTTAGTTGTGGGGGCAGTGGTGATGAGTGATCATTTGTGGGGTCCACTGGTGACCGGTCATTGGTTGTAGCTAGCACAAGGGTGATTCGTGATTGGTTTTTGGGAACAATGGTGATTAGTGATTTTTGGAAGAGAAAATGGTGTTCAGTAATTGGTGGTGGAGAACAATGGTGATTAGTGATTGTTTGTGGGGACCAATCGTTATCAGTGCTTGTTAGTGGGGAACAATGGTGACTAGTGATTGGTTGTGGGGAACCCCACCTATCAGCGATCGATTGTCAGGAACACTCGTGATCACTGATTGATAGCGGGGAAGAATGTTGATCAGTCATCACTAGTGGTCCTTGGGAACATTAGCCCATGCAAGAACAACTCAGTTATACTTTACACACTGATGGTGAGTAAACTGGACCTGCTAGCTCAACCTGTATAAGCCAGAAATCAATAAATTGACAGCATTGCTACAATATCTTCAATACATCCCTGATGCCTCAATTAAAGGGAAAAAAAAAATTATGCTTTGTCGAACAATCCTTAATCTAACACTATCTTAATTTGATGGACTACAAAGCACATTCTACTCTTCTTAAACACCAGCTTTCCTTAAAATTTTCATTCATTTCAATTTTCATTCATTTAGTTTATGCACAGCTGATTATCAAGTAATGAGATTCCTGGATGTCATTAATCTGTTAAAGAGGCAACCAAGAATTAAATGTTAGATGTTCTGGAGATACAATCAGAGAGGACAGACTGAGGTGGTTTGGACATGTTCAGAGGAGAGATTGTGAGCATATTGGTAGAAGAATGCTGAGGTTGGAACTGCCAGGCAGGAGGTCTAGAGGAAGACAAAAGAGGAGTTTTTATGGATGCGGTGAGACAGGACATGAAGTTAGTTGGGGTGATGGAAGAGGATGCAGATGATCCGCTGTGGTGACCCCGGAAAGGATATAGGCGAAAGACAAGGAAGACATGAGCATGTCTACAGAAACTAATAAAAATTAGTCTGAGTGAACTGAGTTAAATATTTACTGATACCTAAATACTACTGCAGTACTGACCTTCCCTCTGGCCTGCAGGATAGAGAGGACAAGGCACATGGAACTCTTCAGAAGCTCCACCAGCTAGTGACGAGCAGTGTCGAGGAGAGCAGAAATCATCCAGACATCAGTGGTAAGGCGTATTATTATGCCAAGTGCCAAAACATAGTATATGGCATGAAATCAGACCTTATGTTGATGAAAATCTGGTGTAAACAGTTCCATACTGTATGTCTCTGTGTAAAGATGTCACAGTCATAACCTGCATAGGACTCTCTAAAAAGTCTGAGAAGAAGCTCAAGAAAGCGTCTAACCAGCAGTCTGAACCAGGTAATGAGAAGGATATAACAGAAGTGGAAAGACTGTGGAGCCCTGGACATTTGCACCACCACTGGGGCTCCATGGAAACCTGTTCAGTCTGGGAATCCTCCTATCACACCTGCCACAGACCCACAGCCGATCCAAGGCTATACAGCGTTCACTTCACTCTGCCCCGAGGAAGCGATCGGCACTGCTACGAGGAATTGTTCCATGATTTGGACTGCCCCACGATGGAGTACCCACCCCTGAGGGTCATCCGATCATTCACTGACCTGGACATGACCAACACCATAGTGAGTCATCTAGCCATGCTAACATGACTAATTCTAAAAATTCATGACCATGACCACATGAAACGGTTCTCAATTAGTTCCCAAAATTTTTAAATAAATAAATAAACAGATAAATAAACGCCGAACAGTTTGTGCATTTTCATTATGCTAGTCAGACCTGACCAGTTGTATTTTAATCGTGCCCTCTGTGCAAAAACACGAGAGATATTAAGATATGAACCAGGTTGTAAAACAGCATCAAAACAGTGATGCTCCAGTAGATAAGGTCGCTAGTGCAGTGAATGTGTTTAGATTAAATGCAGGCTAAAGGCAGACTTCGATGCTATCGGGTAGAAGGATGCAACAAAACAGATGTACTTTTAGTCAACCTTTTTCCTGTGCATGACCTGTGTGAAAAAAAATGGTTCCTGAAACACACTTGCAGTAACCATCACATTTACATAGCGATCATCTCTTGCATGCCTCTTACTCTCTATACCGCGGCTTTTCTCCTGAAGCTCAGCTCTATGACCAGATGTAAGTGCCACACAACAACACATCCTGTGTACAGACGAGGAAGTGCGCGCTCGGCCCCGTATGCGCGCGCGTGTGTGTGTGTGTGTGTGTGTGTGTGTATGTTTGTGTGTGTGCGTGTGTGTGTACAGAGAGTGCTAGAGAAGTGTGAGTGTGTGTGGTGTGGTGTGTGTTTGGTCATGCATAGGAAATTTTGCTTCTAAAGACAAATAACACATCTTTGAAAGTCATGCTTCAGAGGAGACCTTCAAATGCCTCAGAGAAACCAAGGAGTAAGCCAAAGGTAAAAATGAAGATTCATTTTTATAAATAATAGCGTGTCAGGGATAATAAGATGCAAACATTAAGCAAATGTTGTAAGATCGTTGCGAATGGAATTGTGCAAAAGTTCTGTTGCAATATTGTTCCAAATGTGAGATGGATGGTTAATGATTACAGGCGACCTGTTTTTAAGCTACAACATGAATTGCAAATAATGAAAACTGTAAAACTAAGTACTAAGGATTGTAGAGAAAAATGTCATTTATTTTTGATTTTTTTTTTCTCAAAAAAGAGAGCAGCTTAGAAAAAAATGTCTAAAAATCTAAAATTATATATCTACTCTCTCTCTCTGTTTTTTAATTTTTTAATTTTTTTTTTATTTTTTGGTCCCGTCCACCAAAATAAACAAACAAACAAACAAACAAACAAACAAATAAATAAATAATCAGGCTTGAAAAAAATAAAGACAGAAAATGTAAACACTGGTCATTTTCATCAGTCATCTTCAGTCATGATCTAATCAAAAATAATGAAAATCTAAATAAAAAAGGGATGTAACACACTTTGTTACCTTCGCTGTTCATGCTTTCTGGATTAGCACAAGAAGAATTACGACACAATTTTATTTCACAAATTCTGCTGCAGTCATGCAATCGTCTTACGTTTCCCTTCTGTGTTTATCAGCGCTCCTACAGCTTTGGCAGGTTCGACACGTCCAAAAACCAGCCCAAGTCGGAGGAACATGAAACCTCTTTGGTAAATACTATACACCATCTCCATTGCTGCTTACAGACATGAAGATGTAAAGAAATAATCATCATCATCATCATCATCATCATACAGTATACATCATAACAATTTGTGCAGGACTGTAGTTACATCTCACATGTCGTCTTTTACTCTTTTTCCCCCCCCCCTTTTTTTTTAATGACAGGGACATCAGGGTGCTGATGGTGAATCAGCAGAAGGAGATCATATCAAAGGGGGGTTAGGGAAGAAGATGAAAGCCATCTCGATGACCATGCGCAAGAAGATGGGGAAGAAATACGCCAGAGTTCTGTCAGAGGAAACGGTGAGCACTGAAGATGAAAGCAAATGGGTGTTTTTTTTTTTTCTTTCCGCAGAGTCTGCTTTTTTGGCACGTTTCGTGTAAACCTATCATTGGAAAGCATCGCAACTTCCTAACCACTGAAGTGAGAAAACATGTGTAAATGTTACCCATTAGGATGTGCATGCTAGACTTTTTATTTTATTAATTAAAAAAAAAAATGTAGAAATAAAAAAAAGTGTGGTTTTTAAATAGACTAAACAATGATGTGCTATAAAACGCAAACCTGAGGCGAAGAATAAAACACTTGGGAGTGTCAGAAGTGTTTTATTCCCATTATACAACAGGATTTAGCTATCAATTGCAGTTTTATTTATTAAAGAATGTGACGCATATGTTTACCTATTTATCGAAGCATGAAGAGTCCTTTTCCGTTCACCATCTCGTCTTTAACCTGAAGGCTTTCTAGTGTATCTCTGACTGTTATCTCCTCACCTTGGAATATGTCACTATAGAAAACAAGTGCAGTATTAGAACAAGTGCATTCATACAAACCTCATACGAACTTTGAATCTTTACTATAGCCATTAGAAAATTAGGCCGACCAATCAGATTTGGGAATGCAACAGCACTGACAACAACATCAGTGTGATTTACACATGGGGAGGCGGCGTCAGTTCCTCAATTCTGACCAAAATTGGACACGTTGGTCTAGAATCGGGGTAAATAGAGTACAGTCAAAAGGGCACCAAAAACAGTTTGTCAGCTTGAAAAGCGTGTGGTGTGTTTCGGACAGGGAGAAGGTGGAGATGGAGAGCAGGAAGCTGCAGAAGCGCCTAATGCCAGTGAAGCTCCAGCTAAAGCCTGCGTAAAGTCCAGCAACAACTCAGTGGAAAGTCTCTTCAGTCTCCACAGCGGCCAAAGCTCCTCCAGCAGTAAGCTTTACATATACACAGATATCCACCTCATTCGTCCTATAATGTGGGCTTTGTTTGCCACATTTATCACACTGCGGTACAGAGCGAAACAGGTGAATGTCACAGAACTAGGCTGTTTTAACATAAAGGCCAATTTTACTTAATAACCTTAAATACAGAACATGAGCGTGCAGAGGCTTAAAAACATACAGTACGGGAGTAGAAGTCCAACTAGTTTTAGACCTTAAAGGCTACTGAGAATCTACAAACTCCTGATATAGAAAGTGCAAAAGTTTATATACCTTTAGGACAAAATCAAATAATGAATAATACTTTCAAAATCGCAAAATAGTTAATAATAGAAATATAGCTAACTAATGACTTAGTGATTGCAAAATAAAAACATAAATGATGGCATTTTCATTTCCGAATATGATATTAATAATCCCTAAAAGTTTGTACTTCCACATTTAGTCTTTAAAACGCCCTCCAGCCTCTTTCATATCCTCTGAACAGCTATTAGATTCTCATAGTCATACTGTCTGATGTTAGATGCACTATCTTGCTTGCTGTAGAATACACCGAAATGTCTGTACCTTTTACTTTTTTTGTACGTAATCTGTAAAAAAAAAAAAAAAAAAAAAAAAAAAAATTTTTTTGCCCATTTAAAACTATACTATGTGATGGGTCAACTTTTGCCCCCAATTATAAATAACAGCTCCTGTAAGGTTACCAAATGGGACTAGTAAGTTCTTTCAAGTCAAAGTTCACCTGATAAGTTCACCTAAAGTCAAAGTCTTTGGGTCTCGATTGCTCAGTCTTAGAACATTATTGTGGAATGTGTGCTGGTTTTTTAGGTGGCATCACCAGTGGCTCTGAGGGCTCGGGTAACAGAGACAGTCTGAGGCTGGAGGTGGAAGTTCATGACAACATCCAGTTCTGTGGCAAAGCGAAAGTTCACACTGATTTTCTCCCAAGCCCGTACGACACGGAGTCTCTAAAACTCAAGGTAAGCATCGCATTAATTTACTCTAATGGCCCTGAAGTGGATTTCCATCTCATTAGAGATCATAACAATATCATTCTAACATTTATTTTAAAATATCATCTACTGGAACGTCATATCCATCCAGGCGAGAACGTGACCCTTAATCACTGACGAAAGTTCAGGATAATGTCACAGTCTTTATAACGTCTACTGTAAATATTTTGTTGTCTCAGGTTGGAGACACGATCGACATCATCAGTAAGCCCCCCATGGGCATATGGACAGGCATGCTGAACGGGAAAGTGGGCAGCTTTAAGTTCATCTACGTTAACGTCCTGGCTGAAGAGCCTGCACCACTGCACAGGACGGGAAACCACAGGAGAAGCAGACGACCTCGACCCAAAACGCTCCAAGAGTTCCTTGAGAGACTGAACCTAGAGGTGCTGCTTTTTTTTTTTTTCATCTGCGTGATACATGCAAATGTTTGAACCAAGGCAACTAGGAGAGCACATCAACACCTTATTGGTTTAGTATAAACCAGGATCAGGAGAGGAACCAGACTCAAATGGGAACCTAAAGGGAACTTCACAGGGACTAGTGATTAGAACTAGGGATTAGAAATGACAACAGTTTCTAATCAGTATACAGATGTAGTAGAGTGAGGACAAACCGTACTGCATTCATTGAAAGTATGTACAGATTATGAATGCCTGGGATTAGCAACATTGAGTACGATTACAGCTGCAGTTCTCATGTGCAGCCAGAGTTCAATGGTGCCATTATTTACCAACACATTGAACCATTCACTGAGACTTTTTGTCCGTGACTTCTATTTGTCTTTTTTTTCTGCCCCTGTTTATGCTCAACACTTCCTCCATCAATGCTGCTCTTCAACTGTTCTGTTCATACCTCAGATTATAAACAACAAGTACGTCTATGCTTAGTTACGGCAAGGCGCTGCCAAATACTAAGCGAAATGTCGCTCAACATCAAACGACAAAACCAAATGTTTTCTTGAGGAATTTACACTTGATTTATTTACATAATTCTTTGGAAAGTTTTGAGTGCTTCTTTTGAATAATCAGCTATTTCTCAGTCTTAAAACTAAAACACCGTTGCGTGCAAAAATGAAAATTTGCGTGCAAAAATGATTTAAAGGACATTTCGCACTGACTCGTTTCATTTCTTCGCTATTAATATTTTAACATAAGCATTTAATATACAGTATGATTTTTGTATTATAATCTGGAAGTCAGAACATACAGTACTACACACCTCATTACTCAAATAAATCGCTCTGTGTACTGTACTTTACATTTAGTTCAAAGGGCAGGCAAACTTTTCCACTTGACTGGTTTTTGGTGATTAAAAAGGTTTCTATGTGAAAAAATAAATAAATGGGTTCGCCTGTGGTTTTAAAACCGACAACCAATAGAAAACATTCTCAGGTTCACCAGTTGATGTCAAATCTTAACCAAAAATGTTTCATTTTTAATAAACATGCCTGAGCTTTCACTCAGTTTGTCAGATATAATCAAGATAAAAGCTACAAAAAGAAAATCATCATAATTAAGAAGGGAAGTTATGCTTCGCTGGGGTTTCACCTTCAGATCGTAAAATGTGATAACGGCTGCCAAAAGACGTAAAACATGTCTGATGGGATGTGACTTAAAACTGTACTTTTCTGTCACTTTTCTGTCCATCTTTTCTGTGCAGGAGTTCATGTCGTCCCTGTTGCTAAACGGTTATCAGACGGTAGAAGATCTGAAGGATTTGAAAGAGCAGCACCTGATCGAGCTGAACGTGTCCGACCCTGAGCACAGACACAAGCTGCTGGCAGCTACTGAGTGGTTACACGACGTGGAGTGTGAGTGTCCCACCCTCACAGTTAGTTTCTTCAGTAACAGTACACACTGAAAGCTTGTGTTTAAAAAAAAAAAAAAAAAATAAATATATATATATATATATATATATATATATATATATATATATATTTTTACACAATAAAATAGTTGTCTTTCAAGTTGTCTAGTACAGTACACAGCTATTCTTGTTATTCTTGTAGCCTACCTCGGGACACAGTAATTACCCCTCAGATAGCCTAGAACACAGTAATTACCCCTTAACCTAAAATACTATACCTACCCCTCATTTAGGCTAAAATGCTATAAGTACCCCTTAGCTAGCCCAAAATATAACAACAACCTCTTAGGTAGCCCAAAATACATTTGGCCTAAAACACTATAGAAAAACACAATGCCTCAGTTAACCTAAAAGACAATAACTAAACCTCATTTAGCCTAAAACACAATAACTACTATACCCATCAATTAGCCTAAAACACAATAATAACCCCGCAGTTAGTCTAAAAGACAACAACTAGCCCTAAATTATCCTAAAGCACAATAATTACCCTTGAGTTAGCCCAAAACACAACAATTACCCCTCAGTTATCCTACAATATAATATCTATCCCTGGTAGCCTCCACCCAATAACTGCCCCTCAGTTAGCCTAAAACACAATTACTACTAGCCTAAAATACTACAACTACAGCTTGGTTAGCCTAAAATACTACAACTACCACTTAGTTAGCCTAAAATACTACAACTACAGCTTGGTTAGCCTAAAATACTACAACTACCGCTTAGTTAGCCTAAAATACTACAACTACAGCTTGGTTAGCCTAAAATACTACAACTACCGCTTAGTTAGCCTAAAATACTACAACTACAGCTTGGTTAGCCTAAAATACTACAACTACCGCTTAGTTAGCCTAAAATACTACAACTACCACTTAGTTAGCCTAAAATACTACAACTACAGCTTGGTTAGCATAAAATACTACAACTACCACTTAGTTAGCCTAAAATACTACAACTACAGCTTGGTTAGCCTAAAATACTACAACTACCACTTAGTTAGCCTAAAATACTACAACTACCACTTAGTTAGCCTAAAATACTACAACTACAGCTTGGTTAGCCTAAAATACTACAACTACCACTTAGTTAGCCTAAAATACTACAACTACAGCTTGGTTAGCCTAAAATACTACAACTACCACTTAGTTAGCCTAAAATACTACAACTACCACTTAGTTAGCCTAAAATACTACAACTACAGCTTGGTTAGCCTAAAATACTACACTACCGCTTAGTTAGCCTAAAATACTACAACTACAGCTTGGTTAGCCTAAAATACTACAACTACCACTTAGTTAGCCTAAAATACTACAACTACCACTTAGTTAGCCTAAAATACTACAACTACCCTTAGTTAGCCTAAAATACTACAGCTTAGTTAGCCTAAAATACTACAACTACAGCTTGGTTAGCCTAAAATACTACAACTACCACTTAGTTAGCCTAAAATACTACAACTACCACTTAGTTAGCCTAAAATACTACAACTACAGCTTGGTTAGCCTAAAATACTACACCTGCCGCTTAGTTAGCCTAAAATACTACAACTACAGCTTGGTTAGCCTAAAATACTACAACTACCACTTAGTTAGCCTAAAATACTACAACTACAGCTTGGTTAGCCTAAAATACTACAACTACCACTTAGTTAGCCTAAAATACTACAACTACAGCTTGGTTAGCCTAAAATACTACAACTACCACTTAGTTAGCCTAAAATACTACAACTACCACTTAGTTAGCCTAAAATACTACAACTACAGCTTGGTTAGCCTAAAATACTACACCTGCCGCTTAGTTAGCCTAAAATACTACAACTACAGCTTGGTTAGCCTAAAATACTACAACTACCACTTAGTTAGCCTAAAATACTACAACTACCACTTAGTTAGCCTAAAATACTACAACTACAGCTTGGTTAGCCTAAAATACTACACCTGCCGCTTAGTTAGCCTAAAATACTACAACTACAGCTTGGTTAGCCTAAAATACTACAACTACCACTTAGTTAGCCTAAAATACTACAACTACCACTTAGTTAGCCTAAAATACTACAATTACCACTTAGTTAGCCTAAAATACTACACCTGCCGCTTAGTTAACCTAAAATACTACAACTACAGCTTGGTTAGCCTAAAATACTACAACTACCACTTAGTTAGCCTAAAATACTACAACTACCACTTAGTTAGCCTAAAATACTACAACTACAGCTTGGTTAGCCTAAAATACTACACCTGCCGCTTAGTTAACCTAAAATACTACAACTACAGCTTGGTTAGCCTAAGCTACTAATACAATAGCTACTCCCCAGTTAGCCTAAAATACAATAACTAACACTAATTTAGCCCAAAACACAATATTTATCCCTCAGTTAACACAAACACAACAGTATCTCTGCTAGCTTAAAAATAACTATACTTCATTTCATGTAAAAAAAATAAATAAAATAAAATAATAATTAAAAATAAATAAATAAAAAACCCTCAGTTAGCACAAACCACTGTACCTATACCTCGGTTAGCTTTAGCAGCCTATGCTAGAATTACTACACAACAAAGTAGCTAATCCTGATACAATATATGACAAGTTTAGTGTACATCCTGTACACATTAATATTTCATTTTAAAATGAAGAAATTTTTCAAAGAGTGATAAGTCCGTGCTCAGATTTAATTCCTACTCATGTGTAAATCATCTTGGAAATGATTAAATAAGGAACATGAATTCACAGGATTCTTGCTAAAGGACATTTTCTGAAGGACACAAGCAGACATAAACCCATGTGGGTCAGGAAGCTAATTCAGCACAATAATTTAAACTGATGAAATGTAGCTTTTATGGGCTTCAGTGGTTAGCATGCTAACCAGAAATCCCCCTTTTTAAAACTATTTTACACTTGGGTTCTAGAGAAGCAAACAAAAATGGTGAGGAGTTAATAAGAAACAGCAAGCCGTGAAGCAAGAGCTCAGCTACTGACAGGAAATGAGTGTGAGTCTTCTGTGGTTTAGCGTTTGAACAAGCCCAACCCTAGACACGTTGCAAAACTAGCTTTTCTTTCCAAAACATGTGTGCGGACAAAAAAAAGTCTGTCGTCTTCTGAAAACTTTTCAGAACAAAAGGGTCCTAAACTGTTCCTTTTCTCTTTTGTACCTTTAACATGTCATGTCACCTTGGTATAAGTTACCTTAAAGGGCTGCTTGTGCAAAACTGATTTTGTAGTCATTTTCGGATATTTCAGATGGGTCCTACTTTTTGTACCTTTATTTTCTTAATTTTTTTTAAAACATGCCATTTAAATATTCCACCTGTTGTGACCTCATAGAAGAACAGCCAAAGCCAAAGCACCCCTATCCACCCCCCCTCCCTCCCTATCCCCCGCACCCTTCAGCTTGTTGTTCAGCTGTGCTGATCTCTGTGGAGGCATGGCCGAGCATACATAGACACTGAAATGGCACATAAAGAGAGTTTGTAATATGAAATTAAATGCATTATTTGAGATGCATTTCAGCTAAAGCATTAACACACACTTTGGACTTTTGGAGGGTTCTGAGACCCGTGTTAACATGTTATGGAAATACCCATATGGGATCGTTAATAAATGTACCTACACTATATGGGCCTCTCTTGAAAAAAAAAAAAAAAAAAAAAATCATATTATATGAAAATGTTTAAAAGGTGTCTTTTGATTGCTATCACCTGAGGTAGCTTTTTTTTTTTAATACCCAAGGTGAAATCCTGTCCTGTTGTTTTTCTGTTTTAGCCAACAATCAGAAAGAAGGTGAAGGTGAAGGTGAAGAGGCGCCCAAATCTCCGAGTGCGACGGAGAAACCTGAGCCCAACCATTGCCCCAGAGACTCAGGCTGCTACATCACCTCGGACTGCTCCGACAACAGCAAAGAGGACACAGAGAGTCACCTTCCTGCACCTCAGTCCCCATCACCCGCCGAGGTTTAACCACAGTGTTTTGTTGCACCTAGAGAATCTGACCTACATCTCATAAACAACATGGCCCTGGTGCCAGCTGGGGCAGTGAGCAGTCTGTTTTTAGTGCTTCATTTCTTTTTGATCTGTCAGGCAAATGTGGCACGATACATAGGAATCAAATTAATCATATTTAACCACAATATGTGTGAAATCATTCATATAGATCACTGTTTCAAACTTTTAGCTATGATTGTAAATCAGAAAGAAGAAAAAAAGCACTGTAAATACTGTGTAAATAATATATATATAAAAAAAAATACTATGCATTCAACCGAAGAATAAAAACTTACCAAACAAACCAGGTGTATTTTCCGCACTGGAAGCTCACATGCTCTTTTCAATCATGCAGCTAATTTCATTTCCAACAAATTACACACAGTAGCTTTCAATCTCATTTACTCTAATCCATAGTAAATAGTGTTTGTATTGAAGGTGTGTGTGTGTGTTTGTGTGTGTGTACTGTATGTGGGCTTGTGGCAAGATTACATTTATAAAGTGAGCACACGCCCTTGGATATATTGTGGGTTTAGGATAGAAGAGGCAGTATGTTACGATTTTTTTCTTGTAACAATAGTATAACGTCTTTTATTATGAAACACGAAATTAGCATGCTGATGTAAAAACAAACAAACAAACAAGCATTTTATACCAGCCGAACCTTTCATAACGACTCTGATCAACACATAAGACTAAGATAAATATAGTTGCAAGAAGCGATGAGTGGGCCCAAGCACCCCGCCATCACACCCTGCACCACTTTCTTCGCCAGAAGGACGGTGGGCGCACTGAGCATTTTCGAAAAAGGGGGATTTTATATTTAGACCTAAAAAAAAAAAAAAAGCCCCATATGCTGGAAAAAAAAAAAAGGCATCACACCATGATGTCACTTAATATGATGTAACACAGAAAGTTATTACCCACTACTCAACATAAGTTTAAGGCATCGTCGTCACCGCTGACCCGATTGAGATATCAAAAATCCCTCCACAATTTTGCCTTCTCAACGCATTGAGATCACACAGGCCCGGTTTGGTGGCGATCATATCAGCCCCCCTAGGTGGAGTAGATCAAAATCCATTTTGCAAACGATCCAAAATAACTGACTTCCTGTCGAGTAGAGGCCCTGACATGCAATGCGAAAGTTGTTCAGCTCTAAATGTGTACCGGGCTTCGTGTGCATACGTGCAAGTTTGTATGACTCTTGGGCATCTGAATTGCCATTTTTCATGACTGTTTGAGCATGTCAAGTCCCCCAAAAGCCCCGGATGCGTGGGGGGGAAAAATCCTTAGAAGAGGATCCTCACACACTGTGACGACATACTGTAGGGCTGATGTCATCATGCTTGGGCTCTTGTTTAAATCACATGGTTTATTAGTTCTGATTACTAAATACGTAATCAGAACTATGCTATGGGAATTTTAAACCTAATTGCAAAATTAAAAAATAATTATTTGTTCCTTTCTTATAAATGACGTCTTGCGGCCCACCTGCAATACACACTAGGTGGCACTGCGGTGGAACACTACTCTTCTAGTGATAGTTCACTTAAAATATGCATGATGGATGTTCCCCACAGTACACTTTACATTGACATATTTTGAACACTCAAAACCTTCAGATTAAAGATGTAGCCTGTGATATTCGAATCGAAGAAACTTTATTGTTATTTCTCCTCACATTCTGTCTGGCACCATTTGATAAAAATGAGGATTTGCAGTGATGAGGACAAAGAAGCCTGTTACTCGTGTCCTTAACGATGTTGCCTGTTATTTATTGTGCTAGCTTTAAGACGCGATCCAACTAAGCAATTCTGGAGGAATGGGCCTAGAATACAACCCCTAAATACAAAGAAATGCATGACGTGAGCACGGAATGAGTGTGAATCGTTATCACATCTGAGTTCCAGTGAACCTCCTACGCCTCATTTCATTACGGTTTAATCAGAGCTTTTGATCGGACCTCGACTTCGTCAGGCAAGAGCAGGAAATTGTAGACGCCGCCCCGTTTTAACGTTCTTTATTGTTTCTTCAGTGGCATTTTATTTATTTATTTATTTATTTATTTATTTATTTTTGGAAACTCACTTTCTACAAACGAAATCTGTTCAGGTCTGAACAGTGGCGTTTCATTTCAAAACACTCCTTCAACCACTGCAGCGTTAGATGGCACAAAATACAAGAAATAATTACACACTCACTGTACAAACCTACTTCAAATACAAATAATCATCCAAAGATCACAGATCATGGACTCGACACCAATTTGAAGAAACTGGTGAACACTAATAATAATAATAATAATAATAATAATAATAATGTCACTCGCAGTAATTTGTTCAATAAACGATACACTCCATAAGAAGAAACTATACACACTACTGCTGCAGCAACATTTTATCTTATATACACTTTAATACAGATGATAAGGCATCAGAGTGAAGGTCCTTTATATAAATAAGCAATACTAATCCGAACACACACACACACACGCGCGCACACACGCGCACACACACGCGCACACACACGCGCACACACACACGCACGCACACACGCACGCACACACGCACACACACACGCACGCACACACGCACACACACACACGCACACACACACGCACACACACACACACACACACGCGCACACACACACACGCACACACACACGCACGCACACACGCACGCACACACGCACGCACACGCACGCACACACGCACGCACACACAGAGGTGTGCGATTCAGAGCTCCGCTTGCACGAAGAGGGAAATTCACAGAGTCTCTCCGTCGGCAGTGGCGGAGCGGTCCAGTCCAGGCGTAACGTTTAAGTGACCCGGGGACAGAAGCTTTCCAAGCGAGATCCGGCTCAGCGGGAAATGGTGTCGCGTGTGTATCCTTCATATCCGTGCTCCGTGTAGAGAGGCAGCTCGTCTGTGCTACTGACTCCGTGTCTTATTTCTGAAAGAAAAAACAAACAAACAAATGTAGTATTAGCATGGAAGAAGCCATGGTGTCGTTAGCATCTCACGATCATCATGATCACTCCTAAAATACAGTATGTTACTGGGTTGCAGAATTTATACATTGATCGAAAAAGCAGGAATACTGATTTGCTCTATTACATTATTTCGGCTAAGTCCATCTAAACCTCACACCTGTTTTCTTGTTCTGACTTTTAAACACTAATCTGGCCACCAACCAGGAACTCATTCCCAAATTCACCGCATTCCTCAGCCGTCTGCCGTTCGCGTTCTTCACCTGAGAAGATGAGTTTCTCCTTCATGATGCTGACGTCTCGGCTGGGTCTGCGCACCACGGCGCTGAGCATGATCTGCTCCGGGTTGTAGCTGCGCATCCCGCTCATCCTCCACCTGCAGAACAATACGCAGGTCTCGGTTACGGGTCAGGACGCAATACTGCACGCATATCGACTTCTTTTGTTCCTGTGCTGTCTTTCTTAAACCGAATTAAACTGTCTGGACAGAGAAGAAACGAATTCAACCTTTCTAGCTTTGATTATTGCTTTGATAATCTTAAAACAAACAAACACAAAAATAAATGGTATTATGTCCTGGATTAAGAATATTTATGCATGCATTTATTTTTTTTATGACTGAGGATGATAGTTATTTTATTTATTTATTTAGTTAGTTATTTTAACATGTTACTGTGTGTGTGTGTGTGTTTGTTTTTTTATGTAACGTTTTGTACGTGTTTATTTTATGACTTCATTATTATTAAAAAAAAAAAAAAAAAACATTTCTGATTTTCGAACATTAATATTCCAGGATTTAAAATTTTTTTAAATATCTTCTTCAGGAAAAAAAGAAAGCAGCATTTTATCTAAACAAGCCCTTTTCAGAAAAAACAAACAAAACAAAAACAAAAAACAAAGGTTTTGCTGTGAGAAAGAAGCAAGTGCTAGACTGTGGTTAGTTTTGAAAATGTTCAGTAATTTCCTTTTAAAACTGTACAAACTGTACAATACAGTACAGTACAGTTATTTGCATGTGCCTAAGACTCCGTGCCTCATTATTACACTTGTCTGTGTGTTATGGATGCGTTATTACGTTATTATTATTATTATTACTATTAATAATAATAATAATAATAATAATAACAACAACAACAATAATCAGAATGATTTCTTCACGACCATGCCCGTCTCTTTAACTTTCTAGTACTAAACTTCACTTCCTTTTATCCAACCTGGTTTAGCGTTCTCCCCTGGACAGACTATTAGCACAGACAGATGCTAGCTGATGATAAATGACACAATAAAGTAGTGAAAGCTTGAGTTTAGACAACGTGTTGTACATCAGACCCTGACACAGACATGACATCAGAGTAGAGAAGAAAACCCACAAAGTGAACTTCGGGATGAGAAACAGAAAATAAAGAAGCTACAGGTTGATGCAAAGCATTTCCGGCTGCTGGTTCGATCCCGCTTTACCTGATGAGGTGGCAGCTGAGAGATTTGCAGAAAGCGGCGAGCGAAGAGGCATGCAGCGGAGAGCGCAGGCGAGAATGATAAGAGAGAGGAAACAGGGAGAGAAGGAACGGAAAAAGAAGAGTGGCATCAGTTCATAAGCGCCGAACGTTCAGACAAACGTGTGTGTGTGTGTGTGTGTGTGTGTGTGTGAGAGAGAGAGATTTCAGAAGAATACTCACCTCTGGAATATAAATATTCCCATGATGACTGCTGCGGATATTAGATCAGCCATGATCCATATCAGACAGTATTCGTCTGGACTCTGAAGAGAGGGAAAGAGGTTTTTGTTGTGTTTCTCCACTAGATGGCGACATAACTGTAAAAATCTCACTCACTCATCATCTATACCAGTTTATCCTGTGTACAGGTTCCCAATTTCGGAACGCCAATCAGCCTAATCTGCATGTCTTTGGAGTGTGGGAGGAAACCGGAGTACATGGAGGAAGCCCACAGAGCATGGGGAAAACATGCAAACTCCATGCGCACAAACCCTGAGGATGAGAATCGCTCCCGGACCCTGGTGGTGCAAGGCGACAGTGCTAACCGCTACGCCACTGTGCCGCCAAACTGCATAAATTGCTACACCATCACGGAGACAAATAGAGCACATGGATAAAATATCGCTCTGATTCTATACTATTGTTTGTCTTGCTCGTTATTAACATGTCGCCGTTAACTCCTGAACTTTATTGAACTCCTGTGACACTAATCAGAAGTGCCTGTGATTGGTCGGGATGAACAGCTCGTTTGCATCAGTGATGCCATGATGATGATTTCTAAACCGGTCCATCGCTCACCATTGACCAGATGGGTTGAGGCACGTTACGGAGGACGTGAGGAGCGTCGGACGAGACGGACTGAATGCCGCCGCACCACAGCGCAGAGTAAAGCCACGGCTCGTTCACCGGATACACGTTCACGCTCACGTTGCTGCTCCTGAAGCGTCTGTTAGTACACAAGGGCACCATAAGCGCACACATACACACACACACACACACACACACATACACATACACATACACACACATACACACACACATACACACACACACACACACACACACACACACACACACACACACACGTACAACTCAATCAATCAATTAAAGGTGCATTTTTTGAAAGGTTATAAGATCGGGTGAAGATTTGATGTTTGATTCACTACTGCTGGTGTTCATGAAGCTCCGCCAGAGGATAACATGTACTGTATGAACTCACCAACAGGAGGCGCTATTAAACCAAAAACTAGCAAAACAGACCGTAAGCCAGGTTCCCAAACTGGTTTTGTCCATCACTAAAACTTTCTCTACCACCACCAAGTGTTGTTCTACACATCATCCATGTTGTTGGATCTTTCGGCTGTTCCCTTCCTAACACAACCCTGCCATTTTATCCTGGCTTGGGACCCTGAGTGGGAATCAAACCCAGGACTAACCGCATGGTAGGCGAGAAACCTACCACCGAGTCACCAGTGCTGCCCCGAGCTTGGGGTTTTCATATATATATATATTGTAATTCAAATCACTCAAGTCATGTGACCAGTGTGCCAAAATAATTTTAGAAATCACAGCGGGATCCCCCACACGATGATGAGATTATAATATAGAGTCAGGATTTGTTTGAAAATCAAAACGATGAAACGTAATATTACGGAACGATCGATACGCTGAAATGCAATCTAACGGCCATGTCAAGGTCACGCAAATGTCAACTTATTTGTTATGCATTTGTAATAACAATACTACTGAATTTCAATGGCGCGTCAATGTCAGCGCTATGCCATGCAATGTCGCGTCATACCGATACCAACGCACAAGAATGCAATGATTCGTTACGCCATGATATCGGACCAAGGTTTAGTTCGGCGGAGCGTCTTGAGTCATAACGAGTCTCTGATGGTATTCCACTTGTGCTAGACAGCCTTCATGTCTAACTGCACGATCGGTGTAAACAATGCTATACGATCGATGTGTGCATGCAACCATGTTAGACGTTGCCATGGTAACCGCATCATTTTTACTCAACTGTAAAATGGACGATGATCAAAGAATAACATGGTCAAAAAAACAAAAACAAAAAAAAAAAAAACAAGCAGCTTTACTTCTAATTTTTATTAATTGTTACAATCGAGCCATTTTTTAATGTTCATATGTACACACTGTTTGTCCAGAAAAACACAATAAGCTATTTTTTTTTTACATAATGCAACCACAGATTTTTCTATATGCTCTATGATTTTTTTTTTTACTGCTCTATCAGACCGCTTACAGTCAGAGTAATATTTTGCTATAACTTTCTCATTTTTTTAATAATTATTCTCCAGTCTTGTCTTGTGTTGCACACACAGCAGATTGTGTTTATCTACAGTACTCTTATCTTTTTGCACTGACATACAGATTTCAATCAGTATCTCTTATGTGTGTCTTGTGTGTGTGTGTATACCTGATTTCCACTTCTGTTGCTTGGCTGTAGTGTATGCTCACAGTCTGGATTCCCTTTTCTTCTGCAGAAACTTTCTCCTCTGAATCCTCCTGCTTCCTGAACTCATCAGTCATCCACATCACCTGCACACACACACACACACACACACACACACACACACACAAACATCTGACCACTGAGTCACACTGGTAGACTCCACGGACACACCAACATCCTGCCCATGCCACCAACTCGTTATCTGCGTTCTGAACGTGTGTGTCAGCGTCATATCCGGACTGTGCACCAGCATCATCTCCACATGACGCTGCGCAGCAGGAGCCTGCAGCCAGAAACGGAAACAGACCGCGACTTCACGTCCTACTGGATGAAATCGGCCGGGCGTTTACAGTAAACCTTTCCATCGTGGTGGTACAACAAACAGGGGCGCCAGCAGCATTATTATTATTTCTACACAGTTATGAAAGAATCATGTACGGCGTCACCTCTCAGCCTCTGGCCTCCAGAGCTGCCTGGGAGACGTTGACAGTGACGCATGCTTATGTACTGGATAAGTAATGTAACGTATACTGGATCCATATTGGAGAAAAGAAGAAAAAAAAAAAAGTCAGAATTTGATCCGTATCAGTGAAAATGTGATATCTGGACTACTGTTGTGTTTTTATTTAAATATTTATCACATTTTCACATGAATTTATTACTCATTACCGATATTTTACGATGTTTGTTTCTGGTCTATGATTTCAGTGATAGATTTTGTCCGTCCGATGCAACATGATGACGATATCCAGCGGCGGATTCGAGTTTATTGAGATTCTTTAAGCATCTCAATTTTATACATTTTCCGATTCGAGATTCGACAATTCTGAACAAACTCAGGAAAAAAAAAAAAAAAAAAAATCGCTCCTACTTCACTGCCCATGTGTGAAGAGTTCAGCGAGTCCACCTGTAGGATCATAGAGGAACTGCGACAGTTTACCATCTCGAAACGCATATAAAAAGAATCATGATAGAGAATGGATGTCCACGATGTCTACTGGAAATATTAAAGGATGTAATACTTTAAAAAATAAGCAATAAACATACGTGGTGTTGTTCTTTTAAAATTACTCAGTTATGTTATTAATCACTAAATCAGAACAAAAATGTATATTTAAATATGATCACTGCAGAATGTATGTATGTCCTAAATGGTATGCATTACAAAAAAATACATTAATACACAATTAAGAAATAAAATGTATAATAATAATACAAATTTACACACCAATTGTTTGTCTTTTTCAACAATTTATAATAAATTATAAGACATTTATCACCAGTGAATCAACTGTATATTTTCTGTTATTTTTATTATTACTACTACTATCATTATTATTATTATTTATTCATTTTATTTATTATTATTATTACTACTACTACTATCATTATTATCATTATTATCATCATTATTATTATTATTTTTATTTATTTATTTATATTTATTTATTATTATCATTATTTATTCAATTTATTATTGTTATTATTTATTCATGTTATTTATTATTATTATTATCATCATCATCATCATCATTATTTATTTATTTATTATTTATTATGATTATTATGCGCTCATGTGTGACCTGTTCAGACTGGATGCCTGAGCGCTGCACGGCCTTTCGGACGTCGCTGATCCAGAGCTCGTGTCGTGGGTGCTGAGGTGGAGGTCTGCGCAGGTTGAACATCACCGAGCGGTTCGTCTTCGCCGCCAGACGCAGCAGATCCACCAGACTACACACCGTCTGATTGGCTGCTCGGCCTCGCTCCTTCACCGACATGAACTGGACCGTCCAGTACGGGTCATCCTGAGGGACAAGAGACCATGCTGACTGTGGTTTATAGGCTCTTTTCTACAAGTGTAAGTGTAGCCTGTGTGTGTGTGTGTGTGTGTGTGTGTGTCTGTGTGTGTGTGTGTTGTATACCCTGAGAAACCACAGGCCAGCATTTAAAGAGCGGATCTCAGGCCAGGTGAAGAGCGAGGCATCTTCGTGTTGCCGCAGAGGGAAGACCCGGGCCACGTCTGTGGTGCGGCGCAGCGTGCGGTCACGCATCAGGAACGCCACTCCGTCTGCACTGGAGAGGGAAAACAAAACACACACACGCCTGTTTTAGTGGTAAAACTAAATAACACTTATTCTCACTTCAAGCACTCCATCTGCTGTACCTGTTTGTGTGTGTGAAGTGGTGATGCAATAAAATATAACAAAGTAAACATTCTAAGAAGTGCGTCCTGACGTAACCTTTAAGAAACAAGCAGAACAGTGTGTTTCCACACACAACCTTTTTCAGGAACTCAGGAACCCACAGCGTGCAGATCCAGTTCCTGTTGCGGGTTGAGATTTTTTTCAACAACCAGAACACATTACTGACGTGTCCTAGTATAGACTGTAGACGTTTTTTGTTTGTTTGTTTTGTTTTTCGAGGAATCCTTTGCTCTTGAGGAATTCTGAAACTTTTCGCATTTTCCTGCTGAGTGATTTTTCTCCAGTACTTTTTAAGCACTTCTTCTGAAGCCATGACGTTACCTGTACATGTAGTTCCACCATCCTGTGCAGTGTTGGGTGTAATGCGTTACAAAGTAACGTTAGAGAACTCGGATTACTTTTTTGATGTAACGAGTAATCTAATGCATCAGGTCCGCCATTCAAGTACTCGGTTATTTGGTTATATTTTCAAAAATGTAATCCGTTAGCCAGACACCAGTGATTCCGAGGTAAAGTCATCCCACAAGTCCCCCACCCCAGATAACCCCCACCCCCCCCTTTACTCCTGCTGTTAGTAGTTAACAGATTATGGGCCAACCTTCGCTGAGTGATGACGGTAGAATAATTATAAAGGTCGTGACTAAAACAACATGCATGAGGAAGCACAAAGGAGTTTTCACTTTCTGCAATGGAAAAGTACTCGAACTCTTTACTTTTATCAGAACGTAACACAGTAATGTAACTGATTACTTTTTAATGACAGTAACTTTGTAATGTAATTAGTCACTTGAAGAAGTAACGTCCGCTAACACTGGTCCTAGTCAGTACTGCAAACTACCAGAGCTTACGGAGCGCCAAGCAAAGTGTCTCCGATGCTGCAGTGATTTTTTTGTCACACTACAGGAAACGCCTGCTTCACGGCAGTCCCTCGTCAATCCACAGAGCGATTCAGAGAGCGCGTGATAGTGATTATGATAATCGCGCCTGCTATTCATCAGCCGAGTCGATAACGAGACTCTTGAGAGCGCCATATCGCTCCGGCTCACGTTGCGCGAGTGACGATCAGCGAGCGCGTGGAGACGGCGACCCAAAATGCACATCCTGACCCGCAGTCAAGCTGATCGAGCAAGATCGTTTTTAAAGATGATTCAAGCCATTGTTCTTCTTCTATTTCAGACGTAAATGTCAGGACGATGATGTAAAAGGTACCTGATGGTGACGTCAGCCGAAAAGCCGCTGACTTTTTGCTGGAAGGCTTTGTTGAAGGACATGATGGTGTTTTCTGGAGCGAGCTAAAAAAAAAAAATAAAAAAAAAAAGTCAGAAGACAATTCAGCATCAACATATAGACATATAAAAACTAGTATAGCTGATAATCGATAAAAAAATTCAAATCTAGTTAATCGTGATTAATCACAATTTAAAAAGACTCAGATTTATTTGTATTATAAACGTGCATTTTATAAAACATTAACATTTCATAACTGCATGCACTGGCTGGGTATTATGGGGGGGTGTGGCAACCCAGACGGTGAGGCTCGAACCCAGATCCTCAGATCCAAAATGTAACAACCTAGAGTCTGAGACAACACTCCCACATCTCATGTTTAATGTTTCCTTGTAAAAATAGTTCCCTCAAAGGTAGCTCAGAGATACAACTTAGCTTTTATCTAAACTTCCATCTAGACGCTTTTTATAATGAAACTTGCTATCCCGTAACCAAGTTGCAATTATGGGAAGCCATTAGGGTCAAACTTGGTCAAATGATTAATCTAGACATTTTAACGCATTATTATCATTATTATTATTATTATTATTATTATTATTATTAACTCAAATTAATCACATTAATTTATATCGACAGCTCTAAAAATAACCTAAATCTTTTATGTAAACCAAACGGACATGCATTTTGACGGTCACAGCTTTAACAGAAATCCTCACCATCGGAGCTCCTCGGCGGCCGATGATGGCGGGCCGCGGCTTCAGGTACGAGCGATCCATGATGCAGGGGGAGGAGATGGTGAGGGGAGTCAGGTAGAGAGCCACGAGGACGCACACATACAGCAGGAGTATCAGCACCTGAAATCCTGCACACACACAGATATTAATCAGGTGGATCGGGTGTATGAGTGTATCCAGTGCAGCATGCGTGTAACAGTAGTGTTAATTAGCAATCAGACGCTCACTCCTTCTTTCTCCACGCACGACCTGGCCGGCGACGATCCACCCCAACGCCGTCATGGCAGCCACGGCCCCAATGTGCAGGAACGGTCCTGTTGACTGGGTGCAAACACATGGAACATTGGACGCGAGTCGGCCAGCGGAGAAATGGCAAGTAGAAGATGCAGTACAACTTATAGAGTTATAGATGCCTAGAGCATGATATCTGCAATCTAGTGATGTTTTACTGAGAGGGTGAACGCGTTCTGACCCGCAGCGAGATGAGAATGATTTCCCATTCGTCCCTCCATATGTCGTCGATGGAGACTACGCCCGTGATGGTAGTGAGCAGGACAGCCAGCACCCCGATCTGTACATACAGTATAAAGGAATGAGAAACATCTGCAACGGTTAGATTTTTACAAATTAGTCTTTCAGCTGTTCCAGTTGACGAGCGCAACCATCCCATTTTATCCGCCTGCCATGTGGAAAGTGCCCAAACCCAATCCAGTGCCCAAACCCAATCCAGTGCCCAAACCCAATCCAGTGCCCAAACCCCAGCCAGTGCCCAAACCCTAGCCAGTGCCCAAACCCAATCCAGTGCCCAAACCCCAGTCAGTGCCCAAACCCAATCCAGTACCCAAACCCCAGCCAGCACCCAAACCCAATCCAGTGCCCAAACCCCAGCCAGTGCCCAAACCCCAGCCAGTACCCAAACCCCAGCCAGTGCCCAAAACCAATCCAGTGCCCAAACCCCAGCCAGTGCCCAAACCCCAGCCAGTGCCCAAACCCCAGTCAGTACCTAAACCCAATCCAGTGCCCAAACCCCAGTCAGTGCCCAAACCCCAGTCAGTGCCCAAACCCCAGCCAGTGCCCAAACCCAATCCAGTGCCCAAACCCCAGTCAGTGCCCAAACCCCAGTCAGTGCCCAAACCCCAGTCAGTGCCCAAACCCCAGCCAGTGCCCAAACCCCAGCCAGTGCCCAAACCCAATCCAGTGCCCAAACCCCAGTCAGTACCTAAACCCAATCCAGTGCCCAAACCCAACCCAGTGCCCAAACCCAATCCAGTGCCCAAACCCCAGTCAGTGCCCAAACCCAATCCAGTGCCCAAACCCCAGCCAGTACCCAAACCCCAGTCAGTGCCCAAACCCCAGTCAGTGGGTCCCAAGTCAAGCCCCATGTTCCCACTCCTGGTTAAAACAGAATGGTTGCATCATGAAGGGCAAAAACCAAACCTGCGCCAAGCTTGTGTGTTGATCCGCTGTGGCGACCCCGTGCCGGGAGCAGCCGAAAGACCACCAACAACATTTTTTTTTTTTTTTTTTTTTTTTACAAATGAACAGCGCAACTGCTAGCCTCTCCTTACTGGTTTAACTTCCTTTCAGTCTTAAGTAGGTACTTAGATCTATACAAGTAGAATCTTATTACAGTATCCTTAAAATATCTTGCAATGCGAATGCAAGGTCTCATGTGTTTACCTTGTGAATCCAGTACAGGTTGAGCTGCTGGCCCAGTGCGACATGGCAAAGGCCTAAAATCTGAAAGTGGATCAGACAGAAAAATATATATATATAATAATCAGCACAGGGTAGATGGCATTACAAAAGTATTATATCATTAAAGAAACGTCTACATGAGAACAGTCATAGAAACATGGGATCCAGGTGTCCTTTTTCATGTAATGTCTACACAATGATTTTTTTTTTTTTAACCTGTGATACCTCTTAAAAGTGACAGATGTGAAATGATTTTCATTTAATTTATAATAACATGACATCATCATATTACTCAGCGCTAATCAGTACAGCATGATCCTTATTTAAACTCGAGTTTCAGGATACAAGTGTTTATCATAAACAACAGACAGTGAAACTAGTACACGAGAAAGTGTGTGTGTGTGTTAAATGCTCACCATTAAAAATGCAGTGTAAGAGAATCCCACGAGCGTGGTGGCGAGAATGGGGACGGTGCCATCGCTCCACTCCCCTGATCGGTTATATAACAACCTGTGGCAGAGACGTGACTCAGTGACAGCCTCACAGACACCACGACCCGAGACTAACCGCCAGCACCGCTTATTACACGCCTGGTTCGCTTTCATCGACCTTTACGGACCTCTAGCTTTACAGAGCTTCTCGTATCTGAGCAGTGCGTGTTTTCCTAGGAATGCATGACAGGATCACGGAACCACCGACATTGCTGACGAAATTTTGTCAAAAAAAAAAAAGCATGAAATGGCTACAAAAACGTACCAGTTAAACTCGTTGTAGTCGTTGTGAGCCTCCCACCAAAAGTAACACCAGACTAGGAGGAGGAGAAACGTCGAGCACAGGATGAGGAACCAGGAGCACTCCCACTGGAAGAGAGAAAGAAAGGTCTTTAGGAGTGGTCTTGTGCTAATGACTGGGAGCGCCGTCTGTCTAGCTCGTTTTTCTCTCTCTCGTTATACTGGAACAGACACTTTATATCTGAAACAGTATGACTAAATAAAAACGGATTTTTGTCTCGTTCTCCCCGTACGAGTCTCAAGATTTCCCTCACATGACAACTGTATGGGGTGAACTCTTATGTACCTCGTATGATAAAATTATAATCAAGCCATAAAGCTTGCATAATTAGGGGTGTACATACAATGCGGGCGTCAAACCGCTATCTATCTGCTACGCACCACTTTCACTGACCAGCCAACTCGAATTGCTGTGGTTTGACAAGGAATGCAGGAGTTGAGACGGGACCACGTGTAGGGTACGAATGACGGAGTTCAATCGAACACATTAGCATCTACATCAAATGTTAGCTACCACAGCATTTTAGCGAAGCTAAAGCCAAGCTCGCTAGCATGTGGGAGGTAAGTTGGGGGAAGTGGGCGAGTTCCAACGTACAGCCAGGTTCCGTTCGCTCCACCCATCTGCCCATTTATGGATAAGCCAGGATTTAGGCGGAGTCGGCTCCTGCCAAGATGGTGAGGACCAGCGCGCTCGCGGTTCAGCTTCAAACCTGCTCTTCAGATAGCCTGGGGGTGATGTCACAGAGTCTATGGCACAGCACTGTATATACAGTAGTTTGCGATCAGATATGGTTATAGTCGGGGGGTGTGGCCTGTTACCCTGGTGACCACATTGACAGATCTGTCCAATAAATGGTCCGTTGATTGATTGATTGATTTATTTATTTTTTTACCTTTGATTTTGTCTCTAATGGACAAGAAAAACGCGTTCGTCTTAAACTGTGTGAAATATCAAGGAACCTGTGATAAGAGAGACAACAAAAGATGGAAAGAGACGGGTGGAAAATAATAAGGACGTGTAACCCAGGATCTGAAATCCGGAACCTTTGAAGACGTCCTCAAAGTGGAGAGAAAATAACGAACGGCAGGCCGACGTTTAATTAAATTCCTTCTCCGTGGAAACCACAGCGGCCGGCGAGAGAAAGCAAACGACTTGTGAAATACCGAGCCGCAGGTGGTAACCTTCAAGTGATTGAGGACAGAGTCGCGCTAGATCGCCGTGGGAGACGGATGGGGGCGGGGCTCTGACGGGTCGGCCGACCCGGCCGGGGAAACCGCGGCTACGGATCGGCGGATGGAATATAATCGACACGCGGGAGACGGGAAGCAGCTATGCTTCTCTATGCGCGACACCGTGTCCGGTCACCCGGCTCGCCGTGGAGAAGCTGCAAGGACTGTTAAGACCTAATGACGATGTCCAGAACTACGGAATCTGAAGCAAACACTTAATACATCTTTAATACGGAGTTCAGAGCTCTCTCTCACATGCAGCTTACTCAGAGTCACTACACGGCAGAAAAGCTTGTTGAGGCAGGAACGATGGCTTTTTTTTTTTTGTTCAAAAAAAAAAAAAAAAAAAAAGGTGACAAATATGGTGGAAATTTTAAGACGTCATGGAGCTCAAAACAATCACAGAAAAATTCCAGACTTTTTCAAGGAGTTTTCCATTGGATGGAGGCCTGCTGTGTGAGGTTCATTAAACGCATCGTAAAAAATACGAAACCCGATGTGCATTAGTGAGGCTGTTTTTGTGCCGAGAATAAGGGAATGTTTAAACGATATCATATACAATATGAAATGTGTCTCGGGTCCTCTGTGTAAACATTTACACTGGAAATAAGCGCCTTACTTATTCATCCTCTTTACTTTCCTCTATATGGAAAATACGGTATGTGAAATAGATCAAAACAAATGAAGTCATGAAATCATGCTGGAACGCTTTAATCCGATTTACATGAAAATAGTGATCAATCGATTAAATATTAATCTAGTTAGTCTGCGATGAATCAATAAAAAAAAAAAAATACTCAGATTTACTTGTATTGGAATAAAAAATGCATGAGGAAATGAAATGTTATAATATCTCAAACATTAACATTTAACAAATGTTAAATTAAAATCTCTTGAATGGGACCGGCACCGCGTGCACTGTACTGGCTGGGTAGTATGGGCACGGGCGTGGCAAATCACTGCTGGGCCGCGCTCGAACCCGCATCCTCAGACTCGAAAATCCGCACCCGGAATTTAAATGTAAAATAAAATAGTTCCCCTTGGAGGTAGCTCGAACTTATGACTTCGGTTTCATCCAAACGTCCATCGAGAGGTTTTTTTTTATAATGAAACTGTCCGTTCGGCCAGACATCTGGTGATGTTTCAAATATCGACAGCCCTACTTAAAAAAAAAAAAAAAAAAAGATTAAAAATTAAAGTTGCTTAATCATAATCTTTTGATCTCCATCTAATGATTAGGCACAACTTAGGCAACCATCACTGCTACAACGAGGCCTTATAATCAAGTCTTATAATCTGTCTGTAATTGGAAACATTGGGTTTATATAGTTTTATTAAAAAATGAAAAATAAAAAAAAAGCAAGAGACGCATCACGACACTAAATAATAATCGGTTCTCATATCGACAGGGGATTAATGATAATCCGCTCGGGTATCGAAGCGAGATGAGCCGAATCGTCTCGGACACTCTCCTAATCCACGTCCGGACGAGAGACCCGGGACGAGTTCCAGACGTCTCATAAACCCGAGGATGAATCTCCCAAACCGTAAAAAAAGGCCACGTGGTTTGAGGTTTAAATAAGGTCATCGCCCTGACGACGCGAAACAAACTCGTTCCGGCGGAGGCGCGGCATGACGTTTACATCTCCCTCGCTATTGTGTGGGACGTAACGGGGTGTCGAGACTGAGACGCGTCCCAGACCTCGCCGCCTGAGCTTCCTCGGGCTAATCTGGGAATCCCATCAGCTTCTTTAGAGCCTCGGGTTTAATCGGGACGATAAGCACAACCGGATAAAATCACCCGAGCAGCAGCACGAGTGCATGGGACAACACACTCGAGAGGGTCCAGTGGAGACTCCTTCCAAATAAACAGCCATATCCTTAGAGAATCCTTTCGAAATCTATATTTCCGTCGACATTTCATCCCTGTGCAACTACGGAATCCAAACCTGTTACAGGAAGAAGAATCGCCATCTACAGACCGGCCAGCACTGAGATTTCTGTCCACTGTTGTATAAACACTGATATTTAGACCACAGCTGATAAGGACGAGACCTGAGCGCCGCTATCGCCCTGACACGGAGCAGACGCGGCTGTGTTTCTACACCGTCATCCCCGTGTCACATCTCCGTGTCTGCTCACTTTTTCCCCTGTGATCAGCAGGTTCAGTATGTTGCCCACTGAACACATTCCGTAAACAGTCTCATTTGCATTCGCCTGCGTGAGCTTTTGTGTCGAGACGGCCACCGCAGCGGGGATCGGGGATTTAAAAGACAAAACAACAAACAAACAAACAAAAAAAGAAACAGAACACGAAAGAAAGAAAGGCATACGGTGAAACGTATGAAATCCGGAACCTTTGAAGACGTCCTCAAAGTGGAGAGAAAATAACGAACGGCAGGCCGACGTTTAATTAAATTCCTTCTCCGTGGAAACCACAGCGGCCGGCGAGAGAAAGCAAACGACTTGTGAAATACCGAGCCGCAGGTGGTAACCTTCAAGTGATTGAGGACAGAGTCGCGCTAGATCGCCGTGGGAGACGGATGGGGGCGGGGCTCTGACGGGTCGGCCGACCCGGCCGGGGAAACCGCGGCTACGGATCGGCGGATGGAATATAATCGACACGCGGGAGACGGGAAGCAGCTATGCTTCTCTATGCGCGACACCGTGTCCGGTCACCCGGCTCGCCGTGGAGAAGCTGCAAGGACTGTTAAGACCTAATGACGATGTCCAGAACTACGGAATCTGAAGCAAACACTTAATACATCTTTAATACGGAGTTCAGAGCTCTCTCTCACATGCAGCTTACTCAGAGTCACTACACGGCAGAAAAGCTTGTTGAGGCAGGAACGATGGCTTTTTTTTTTTTGTTCAAAAAAAAAAAAAAAAGGTGACAAATATGGTGGAAATTTTAAGACGTCATGGAGCTCAAAACAATCACAGAAAAATTCCAGACTTTTTCAAGGAGTTTTCCATTGGATGGAGGCCTGCTGTGTGAGGTTCATTAAACGCATCGTAAAAAATACGAAACCCGATGTGCATTAGTGAGGCTGTTTTTGTGCCGAGAATAAGGGAATGTTTAAACGATATCATATACAATATGAAATGTGTCTCGGGTCCTCTGTGTAAACATTTACACTGGAAATAAGCGCCTTACTTATTCATCCTCTTTACTTTCCTCTATATGGAAAATACGGTATGTGAAATAGATCAAAACAAATGAAGTCATGAAATCATGCTGGAACGCTTTAATCCGATTTACATGAAAATAGTGATCAATCGATTAAATATTAATCTAGTTAGTCTGCGATGAATCAATAAAAAAAAAAAAATACTCAGATTTACTTGTATTGGAATAAAAAATGCATGAGGAAATGAAATGTTATAATATCTCAAACATTAACATTTAACAAATGTTAAATTAAAATCTCTTGAATGGGACCGGCACCGCGTGCACTGTACTGGCTGGGTAGTATGGGCACGGGCGTGGCAAATCACTGCTGGGCCGCGCTCGAACCCGCATCCTCAGACTCGAAAATCCGCACCCGGAATTTAAATGTAAAATAAAATAGTTCCCCTTGGAGGTAGCTCGAACTTATGACTTCGGTTTCATCCAAACGTCCATCGAGAGGTTTTTTTTTATAATGAAACTGTCCGTTCGGCCAGACATCTGGTGATGTTTCAAATATCGACAGCCCTACTTAAAAAAAAAAAAAAAAAAAGATTAAAAATTAAAGTTGCTTAATCATAATCTTTTGATCTCCATCTAATGATTAGGCACAACTTAGGCAACCATCACTGCTACAACGAGGCCTTATAATCAAGTCTTATAATCTGTCTGTAATTGGAAACATTGGGTTTATATAGTTTTATTAAAAAATGAAAAATAAAAAAAAAGCAAGAGACGCATCACGACACTAAATAATAATCGGTTCTCATATCGACAGGGGATTAATGATAATCCGCTCGGGTATCGAAGCGAGATGAGCCGAATCGTCTCGGACACTCTCCTAATCCACGTCCGGACGAGAGACCCGGGACGAGTTCCAGACGTCTCATAAACCCGAGGATGAATCTCCCAAACCGTAAAAAAAGGCCACGTGGTTTGAGGTTTAAATAAGGTCATCGCCCTGACGACGCGAAACAAACTCGTTCCGGCGGAGGCGCGGCATGACGTTTACATCTCCCTCGCTATTGTGTGGGACGTAACGGGGTGTCGAGACTGAGACGCGTCCCAGACCTCGCCGCCTGAGCTTCCTCGGGCTAATCTGGGAATCCCATCAGCTTCTTTAGAGCCTCGGGTTTAATCGGGACGATAAGCACAACCGGATAAAATCACCCGAGCAGCAGCACGAGTGCATGGGACAACACACTCGAGAGGGTCCAGTGGAGACTCCTTCCAAATAAACAGCCATATCCTTAGAGAATCCTTTCGAAATCTATATTTCCGTCGACATTTCATCCCTGTGCAACTACGGAATCCAAACCTGTTACAGGAAGAAGAATCGCCATCTACAGACCGGCCAGCACTGAGATTTCTGTCCACTGTTGTATAAACACTGATATTTAGACCACAGCTGATAAGGACGAGACCTGAGCGCCGCTATCGCCCTGACACGGAGCAGACGCGGCTGTGTTTCTACACCGTCATCCCCGTGTCACATCTCCGTGTCTGCTCACTTTTTCCCCTGTGATCAGCAGGTTCAGTATGTTGCCCACTGAACACATTCCGTAAACAGTCTCATTTGCATTCGCCTGCGTGAGCTTTTGTGTCGAGACGGCCACCGCAGCGGGGATCGGGGATTTAAAAGACAAAACAACAAACAAACAAACAAAAAAAGAAACAGAACACGAAAGAAAGAAAGGCATACGGTGAAACGTTCAGTTCACTGCTGCGCTGCTGCTCGGCTCAAAAACACAGTGTCAGTCTTTTCATTTCATTTGCTTTTTAAAAAACAAGCGAGGTTTATGAATGTATATTAAACCCTCAACCAGAAAATGGCTGGAGTTGTGATCAGACCTCATCCACATCCTTACTTACGCTGTAACATCTCTCGTCTGCGCATCGCGCCGGATAATAAAACAAATAAAACGGCATCTCGAGCAGCTTTAGTGGAAGCCGTTTGAGCTCGCCGATCACACGAAGCCTGAGTGATTATGGTGATGAAGCAACCAGATGTCACGAATATTAAAGGCAGCAATTAGCACTGATTCCACATCTGGCGCTGTATCCATGCAACAGAGAGACGGTAAACAGTTGCTTCAGGGTAGGTTGCTCTTTTTTTTCTTCCTTTGAAGATCTTCCTCTTTTTTCTTTTTAAAGATGTTCTTCATGTGGGATTTAGAAAATGCCTGCACCCATGGTGAAGTGGTCAGAAATACAATGAGGAATGAGTAAAACCTTTCCGAGATTGGAGGACACGGAGCCATGACTGGATAACTGATACACTGGTTTAAAACATCCTGCGTTTCGCATTCATTCATTTTCTTTATTTGAAAGTTCGTCCTGATACGTCTCGTCCCTGCGGCACTACAGCTCGGACTGGATTTGGTTCTATTTAGAAGCTCACGTTTACAAAAAAAAAAAAAAAAAAAAAAGGAGAGAACACACCAGGATACCTAATAAATTAATAAACAAACAAACAAACAAACAAACAAACACTCACTCACTCATGGTCTACACTGCTTTATCCTGTATTCAGGGTCATGGTGGGCCTGGAGCCAATCCCAGGAGACTTAGGGCACGAGGCGGGGTACACCCTGTCCATCGCAGGGCATATCTACACTACGCTTAATCTGAATCTTTTTGGACTGTGGGAGGAAACTCGAGAACCAGGAGGAAACCCTCAAAGTATGGGGCGGAAACATGCACACAGACCCGAGGCGGGAATCAAACCCAGAACCCAGAGGTGCAAGGCGACCACTAAGCCATCGTGCCGCTCAAGCAAACACTTTTTATTATATCAATAAGAATGAAAGATTATTACTGCTTCTAGACTGACCCAGTGGAAAAAGTGTAATAGGATGATTTTTATTTTTTTTTGTGTGTGTGTGTGTGTAAACAAATACATGTGACTACATACTCACTAAACATACGATCTCCAAAAACCCCCAAAACCATCTACCTCTGATTGAACATAAGTATTGGCACCTGCCCTCATATTACCAGGCCAGAAGGGAGAGGGTGCAAAATCTAACAGACAGGAACGACCTACAGCGTGTCCTTCGGGAGAACCTGAAACCTTCGGCTTGGGTTTCTTTCCAGCGTCACGCGCAGATGAGAAAGTGCTCGGAACTTGCTTGGTTCAAAAAAAAAAAAAAAAAAAAAGGATTTAAAATCACAGCCTACGATCCAAACACGAATGTATTGGTACTATTATATAATATTTCCCGTGCGATATGTTATCTGTGGTTTATTTGCGGCCTTAAAAAGGTTTTCTATTTTGTTCCATCAAAGCCACTCCAGGTGTGTTCTGTTGTGCGATGCAGATCAGAGGAGCCTGGGTTATTGTCTGGACTTCAGACGAGCCTATCTGCGTGTGATGATAACCGAGAGGATAAAAGCGGTGGAGGCGCTTCGTACCTTGGAGCTGTCATCGTGGGAGCGCTGGTAGCGTTTCCAGCGGCACCCGTAGATCCCGGTCAGGCAGGACAAACACAGCTGTCTCTCGTAGACCTGCAAGGGTTGGTGCTTTACCATGCTCCTTCACACTCGGCCCGCCACCGATATGCTCGCATCCCACTGGGCGTCGGGAAACCTGCGGACAAACGCACAGTCTTACAGCTCGCAGTAGTCTCACAGCTCTCCTGCTCAGCTTTCAATTCTGAATATTAAAGTCAATTAAACACATCGAATGATATCACTAATTAGTTATTTATAAGATGGGACGACATATTGACGATACTTTTTTAAATAACCTTTTTGATTCACACCCTGAACATCACATTTGTTGTATGCATTTGAGAGCAAAAGTGTGTACACCCCAGGAAACAACAAGAAAGACAGCATAAACACATTTAGTAATTCAAGTTAGACGCAGTGTGTCGAGTTATATGTCCGTCCTACATATGGAATATCTTATAGAAGAAAAACAAAATCACAAATAAAAAAATAAATCAATAAACGAACGATAAAACAAAAAGGAAAACAAACAAAAGGACGAAGCAGTGGTGGGACTGGGTTGCTGACCAGATGGTCGGGGTTCGCGCCATCATAAAGTTGGCACTGTTGTTTAATACACCATCAAATGCACTTCTGGTAATCTTATGCTAATCTGCAGTTTGTTGCCGAGTACCTATACTATGCAATCTCCTCCATCATCCATCAGTATAATGACATTCCACCCACCCATCCATCCATCAACTCATCAATCGATCCATCCAACCACATACCCACCACCCACCCTTTCATGTCCCCATCCATCCAAAAATCACCACCAACACAGAAACGACAGAACCTGTAGCCTGATGTGCTCAACTGCATGGAAGGAACCAATAAAAATGAACATCCAAAAGAAATCTGACTGTCAAAGTCCTCAAGTTCTTATCGAAGTCACTGAACACTGTCAGCCCATGAAGTGTGATAAGTCAGCCGTTGGCGCTCTCCAAACATGAGACTTATCGACTGTAGATGACTTAAATTAGATGACATTGATGACAAAGACAGCATGAATGTTTAATGCCGACTGATGGAGGTCAGTTCATCAACGCTGAACGCGCGTTCCTGTGTAGACAGCAGCAGCTCTGATCGCGTCGCTCTGGTGCTGAAGATCGCGAGGTGACGCCTACGAGCGCGAGACCTGGGAGCAGAGAGCGGTGGCTTGTCCGCCCAGTCCGCCAGGTCACGTTCCCCTCGCTGGGTCACTCAAAACCTCGAGCCGTACCGTGGCGAGTTTTTTAAGGAGAAATTTCATATTGTGAAGCGCATTGCCAATGGAAAAGAATGTAAATGCAGATAATCCGTTCCAGCCACCTAAAAATATTACCAATGTTACCAATTCAACACTATAATCATATTTTTGCATATAAAACACTTTGTAAATGCAAAAAAAACAAAAAAAACAACAACTAAAAATATGTAAACTCACTTCGCTTGGCTTTCCACTGACACAAACATGTTTTGAGCGGCTCCCGGACGAAACGCACAACTTAGCATTGTGTAGCTAAAAATGCTTAGTATTGCAAGATTTCTTTTTTTGTTTGCTGACGGAAAGCAAGCCCGTATTATTACATAATAATATTATATTACATGGTAGTTCAAAGGTTAAAAAGTGCCTGATTGTTTTTTTTTTTTTGTACGAAATTCATACACCTGGCAACACTGCTACCTCAAACAACCAATGACGGCAGCGTTCTCACTTCTGTTTACATTCATAAACCATCGACCATACCTGCAATCTCTCCTTCTGTGTAAAGTCCATTCTCGAGGTTGATAACGATAACCTTGAGCGTCCACCGACTCGTCTAGCCGTGTCTCCGTGAGACAATAACAGAGACGGGGAATTCCCTGAGAGGGCAGGGTCGAAACGAAATCGGGGAAGACACCAGCGCTGCTGTTCCAGTGCTGTTTTGATCAGAGCCTCGACTTTTTCGGCCACAATGACTTAGAAACGAGTCAAGTACAGGCTCAAAAAGTTTTTCCTCTCCGAATCCCGCCGGAGCAAGAAGGTCATAAGAGGACACGATGACCTCCGTTTGTGATGTAAGCAGCAGATGTTGCACTCATTTCTGAGGTGGTTCTGGGTAGAAAAGGCTAAATTGCAGTAATTAAGCAGCCACCGTTGGCTACGTCCCTTATTGATGACCTCATCATGCACTGCTGCCTTCTTATGCCGACGGGAGGTCGCAGCAGGCGCTCATTAACATGGTAAATACGCTTTCTCTCTCTCTCTCTCTCTCTCTCACACACACACACACACACACACACACACACACACACACACACACACACACACGCTGCCAGTGTGAAGGTCTCACTTAGTCACTTCCTGTCATTAGGCCAGATTAAAGGGCTGCGAGCTCCAGCGCTGTCACGAGTCTCACAGCGTCCCGGTCAGCAGCGCACTGAGATCGCGGCGCTGTCGTGGGTTCTTCAGTCTTGGTGAACCCTAAAGATCCAAACCCTATATTAAAGTAATAATAAATGTTTCCTGGTGAAAAGTTTCTGATTATTGAGTGCACACACACACACACACACACTCAAACCTTCATTCACACACAACGGGGTAATTTGGGCCCGCCATTTAGAACATGCAAACTCGAGAACATGCACACAGACCCCGAATTGGGACTCGAACCCGGACCCTTGAGGTGCAAGTCGACAGCGCTAACCACCGCCTCATGTCTTAACTCAGAAGGACGTGCGGAGACAGAAGTTGGAACTGTTTGAGAGTTATTAACCTGTGCTTCCTCTGTGATGACCTCTGACCCTTCAGCACATGGTCTCCAGTCAGTAAGAACTCCGGACATGATTAATAATCAATGCGCATTTCCATTTCCCTACACTGAATCTCTGATCCAGTCCCGGTCTGAACAGTTTTTTTTTTTCTTTCCGCGTCAAAATAATAAGCCAGCGCCGACGGCCCGATGAATTAACCGCGGCTTGGCGTCGTCGAATTGGACGATGAATTATTCATCTTGTGACAGCTGAAATCTCCGTCGTCTTGGGAACTTCAAACTGGCTGGAAGAACTTTCTCCGCTGGGCGCTTCGTCTCCCTCGCCGCTTCCCGTCGCTTAAATATGCATTAGCGATGCATTTGATGTCTCTTCACGGGAAACGATTTTTATTAAACGTATTTATTTTAATTCCTTCCTCTATACGTACCCTGTTCCAGCTTATACGAAATCGCTGTACATTTCTTCTTTCAGCCTTTTCTACAGACTGTAATTTCCAGCCTCCGTCTGGACCTTAAGAGATAAACAAACCCATTTTTTTGGGGGGACGTCTCAAACCTTTCACGTACGACCGAAACAAAAACAGGCGCGGGACTCGCTTCCAGCGCGATTCTAACACTCGTTAATAATAGAGTAATGAGTCGGCCCGTGTAGCGGAAGGACGGAAGGAGAATATTAATGAGTCATTAGAGCGCCCGAGGTGCTGAATAGCTCGGGAACGGCTTCGCTTTTTCGGGCCTCTTCAGGTGTGACTCAACTCCCTCCCCCCTGCACGCCACACAATATCCATCCATCACTTCAGAAAATCGTTAATAATGAGGCTTTAGGGAGAACAAAATTAGCCACGCGACCCAAAGGATTATAATGATGTTATGTTATAATATGCCAGAAAATCTGAAATAAGTGCAAGAGGTGTAAGATCCCACGCTGTACGAGTTACAAGAGAATGAAACGCCTGGACGCCCACAAATCTACGCTTAACACGAATCAACAGGATGAAAGCGAACACGAAGGACGTCATCGCGCACCGCAAAAAGTCGGATGAGATAATCGTCGAGGCTTCTACTTTGAGTCAGAGGTGAATAACGGGGAAATTCAGCCACGGATCGAGAATCTGTCGCGTGCCAATTCAGGTTTCGAGCCTGAGAGTAAACGGCAGAGAAAAGGTTCGTCAGCGCTTTCGGTTTCCTGGGATTCCCGGGGGTCAGAAGTATTGGAACATCATCATCAGGAAAAAGGTTCCGACAATCGACAGTGCTCGTTACAGATTATGCTTCAGATTAAACAGAGGACTGCTATCCGAGGGCGTCGTGATCTCACATGTCGATGCACACACACTACACACTTCTGCACACACTGTCGACAATCTGTAATAAAGCCTTAGTGTTAAAGCGTCCTCCCTGTAGTCCTGATCTCCTTACATCAGACTTTCACCTGTCTGGTCCCCTGAACGCAGCCCTACGAGGATGAAGATTTTACCATACTGGATGCTGACATGTGAATCGTTTAGAGCACGCCCCCTTTCGGATTATAGAGGAACAGCAACATTTTATCGCAAAATGTTTCAATGTATTTTCAAAAATTCAATTGGAGTCAATGTGGCAAAACAGGAGAGGCCCGACAAAAGATTCGCGATCTTCTTCTTTCTCCTTCGGCTCTTCCCTTTCACAGTCAACCATCTGCCTCCGTCTAACGCTGTCCTCTGCGTCCTCTCGTTTTATGTCCTCTCTCACTACATCTATAAAATCTCCTCTCTGGTCTTCCTCTAGACCTCCTGCCTGGCTGTTCCAACCTCGGCATCCTTCTACTGATATATTCACCATCTCTCCTCTGAAGACGTCCAAACCACCTCAATCCGTCCTCTCTGGCTTGGATCGTCCCTCTGATGGACTCATTCTTGAGACCGTCCATCCTCGTCGCGCCCAAAGAGAACCCCAACATCTTCATCTCTACAACCTCCAACTTCAACAATATGTACCTGAATCGATTCTTCCCCACATTCATTCAGGGGTTTGTTGACAGTCGTAACCCAAAAAAGGAATAAAAAATAAAAACGGTTAATATTGCCGACTTCCTTCCTCGTTCATTTCTATAATTTCTATCAATTCCGTACTTACTGCACATATCTGCTGCATGGCCTTGGTTTATAATATTTACTACATTGACTTGACCTTTGAAGTCGCACGATGCCAATAATTGCACTTATGTACATACAGTAGTACTTGAAGCTTTATTAGATGCTAAGCTGCATTTCAGTGCTGAGCATCTACTGTGCAAAGACAACAATGTTCCATCCATCCATCCATCCATCTATCTACAGTAAACAATGATTTCATAGCTATAAGACTATAAGATGCTCAAGATTTTTCCCCCCCGAACGTTCCGTCTGCACTTCTCGGAGTGTGTGACGAGCTCAGGACAAACACGGTCCTCTACAAATCACACGCGTGTGATAAGAGAGCTAATGACAAAACGCCTTCGAAGAAAAAGAAAAGATGTGCAAAACAGAGGTTTATCCCATCCCGTCATATGCTAATGCAGCTACGCGTTTCATTTGCATGCACGCGTCCTTAAATCACCTTTTAACCCGGGGACACGCCCAAACTCTACGCCTCGTAAACATTTGCTTCGACTTTCCTAATGATGAGGGCTTCCCTCGGGTTAAACGTGGCTCGCTTATGGTGCGCATCCAGACGGAGCTCTTTAGGCGCTTCGTGCGCCACAATATTGACTTTTTTCATTCAAAAAGTGAGCGATGTTTAGAAAGCACTTCTGTCTCTCACCTCATTATCTCTGCGAGTGAAATGTACACGCTGCTGTGTGTCCGTGTGTCATTATCTTCACGACTGAACAAAAGAAGCCCGGCTTTTGTGCTCCTATCTCTCCAGGACACGGCTTCCAGTCCTGTCCTGTCCTGTCCTGTCCCCCACACCTTGAGAACAAACGGCCCTGTCTGGGTAAGATAACGTGGACCGTCTGCCCCGAACAAACCCGCGGCCTGATTTGTTAGTTAGATGCGAGCGATTTGCATCAGGCGAGAACATTCAGGTGTTGTACCAGGTCGTTAATCCTCATCCTTACGACATTCAGACGGAGACACCGGTGGGGGTTCTGCATGAGGACGAGACTACTACAGGAGGGGGAGGGGCGGAGAGGGTTAGGTGAGGTTACGCGTTTCCTTAACCATCCGCTGACCCCTTGGGAAAACCTTTGAAGGGTAAATGTTTGACTGATTAACCCCCTGCAGAAAACCCCCGCGTGAGAAAGACTTAAAGACGACCAGGAGAAACCACAACAACAACAACAACAACAACAACAACAACAACAAAGCGAGAGACCAGACATGATGATCTCTTGACATCAATTCAACATGACTGCTCAATGATCGACATTTTCTTTTATAGATCATCTTCACGTTATTAGAATTCATAATAAAACTTGGCAATCAGGCAACTTGGCAAACTATTAACATTGTAGAATTCTGAAATTCTCTCTGATTGGTCCAACAGGGATGGAAGGAGTCTCCAGTGTGACCCATTGCCGTGATCACCTTGATGGGGAAACTGTGATCGAAAACTAGCCGTCATTCGGGTAATATTACAAATGGTACTGATGTAATCGCTTAAATATGTATATTTATATGGTTTAGTTATGATGTAAGAATTTCATTAACGAATAAAAAAGGGAAAATCTCAAAACCAGAGCTGGGGAACTTCCCCTCCATAACAGCCCTGGTGTTCTGTGCATGTGTGTGTGTGTGTGTGTGTATGATCAGCAGCTGGGCGCTCTCTCCGCGCTTGTGTACGGTCGGCTGATCCAGCTCGTTTCCATGACGCCGGCCTCTCGGCGAGCTTTCACAAATTCACAAAAGCAGCGGCATTTCAGGCAGCTCTGTTTTCAGGGCCTCTTTATGCGCGAGTTTTCAGACAGGTCAGCTACGCTCCTGTACCGCAAGTCTCTCTCTCGCTCTCTCTCTGTCTCTCTGGGCGGAGTGTATGTTTTGTATAATTACTAATGTAAAACACTATAAAAAAAATGATCAAAGCAAGCATTATAACAGTAGATTTTATGATGTGTGTAACAAGGAGTTCGAAGCATGGCAAACATTTTTATTTATTATTATTTTTTATCCCCCTAAAAACGCAAGAGGAAAATAACGAGGCTAAAATTTGGAGTGATTAGATTTAACTGATTACACATTTAACTGATCAAATTTCGTTGGTCGATTTGATTCATTGAATCAAGTTTTGGATTCACAATCAATGCTCCGAGGTAACGAGCTCGCCCCATCATCCGGAGAGCGCCAGTTCGAATCACCGTTGATGGGAGCCTTCTGCCCGCAGCCGAGGGCCTGGAGAGGGCTGATTGGCCGAGCTCTCTCTGAGGATGGGAGGCACTTTGCATTCTTAAATCAATCACGGCTCTACAGCCAATCACGGGCCTCTGTGAGCTCACGCAAGTGTGGATAGGGTTGTCCCGCGACTGTTCTACGCCGCTCCCAAAGGCGCGTCAGCGAGCAGTTCAAATAGATGCGGTTGGTGGCGTCACGTGGCTTAGAGGAAACGTGTGATAGTCTCCGCCCTCCGTCTCTGACTGACTGGGAGGAGCCTTAATGTGGGAGTGTCCTGATGACCGGTAGGACTTGGATACGACAAAATTAGGGAGAAAATCTGAAACAATGATTTGGTTAAACATACAAACAGAAGGGCAAACTTGCGCTTTATTTTCTATTTTCTCGAGTTTATGGCCAGTTGGTAAAACACCGCCACCTACTGGACTGGAGTGTGAAGCAGAATACTGTGAAAGTACAGTAAGAAGATTATGGGTGTGTATGAGACGTGATACTTTTAGTTACTTTTATACTTCAAAACTTTCAAGAAATAAAGCCACTTGACACAAATCAGGCGGAAAAAAAAAAATCGAATCGATGGGTTGTTTATGATTCACAGCTCGACTTACTAATAAGCAGGTTCCTCACCAGTTTATTTCAAATTCATTGAAATAAAATGAACACAAATGAACAAAATGAACTGATGCTACCAAGAACAAATCATTTACATCCCGTCTACTTTTTCGCTTCGATCAGTCTGCGCGTCCAGCAGGCCAGACTTTTTCCCCGCGCTGGGTCGCTCAAAATCTGAGCATGCAGAAGAGAGTCATTTTTAGCCGTCTCTCGTACTAAACGCTACAAATAAACCGCCAAATATTTCTGCATCCTAAAGAATTTAAATACAAATCTGACTGAAAGTTGGTTAAACTGCTTCATGCTTTGCTTCTTGACCTTGTTGAACCGTTCATGCACAAGATCTGCATGTCTAATTGATGACCTGCTCCAGCAAACAGTCTTATTGTTCGGTCCTGACAGGAAGCGGCGAGCCCCTGGGACAGATCTTGACGATCTGGCTGACGACCGAGAGGCTAGAGAGACTAATCAGGGTTTCTGCAGGACACAACGGAGATCTTCAGGGGTCAAGAGCTATCACGGGGAGGACGACAGACGCAGGACCACCAGCGTCTCCACCAGGAAATAGGATCCACTTGGAAACGGGAGACTGAAACGCGACTCTTGTTGTTCGTCCAGGAAGGGACGCCCATGTCCTTTCCGTTTAAAAGAAGACAGTTTTCTATAGGACTCGCAGCTCAAGAAGAAGAAACGCAGGAACAGTTGCTGATTGCATCCACTGCTTAAAAAAAAAGACCGACTCACAATGGAGGCCTTTTTCTTTTCATGCCTTGGCGATAAATGTTCTCTTGCATGACATGAGCATTACTGCGGACTGGATCTTCAAGTGTGATGTGAATCTACATGATGTTCAACCGGAGTCTACGGATATTCTATCTCCTCACTTTATACTCAAAGAGGAAACCGTATATATACAAACCTTCAGCCAGATGTTTTATAGTGAAAGTAACATTTTTTTGTTAAGTTGCACAGTTTTTCTTTTTGCTTATTTTTTTTGGTGTGGAGGGATCTCACTATTTTGGATCTCTTGAAGGATTCTTGAAGTCAAGAAGGCATTGTTCTGTTTTGTTTTCCACCTTGGTTAGCATTAACATTAGCATACCTTGCTTACCCAGTAGTTTGATAGAAATGGGGGGAAAAAATAAATAAGTTTTTTTTTTTTTAACATTTGTTCATCATAGTGACATTCATTATTTGCATTTTTTCCCAATAAAACTTTCAAAAAGTCATTCATCATCATCATCATCATCATCATCATCATCTATACCGCTTAACCCTGTATTCAGGGTTGCGGGGGGTCTGGAACCTCTTAGGAGACTTAGGGCACGAGGCGGGGTTACACCCTGGACAGGGTGCCAATCCATCGCAGGGCACACACACACACACACACACACACACACACACACACACACACACACACTACGGGCAATTTGGGAACGCCAATTAACCTAACCTACATGTCTTTGGACTGTTGGAGGCAACCGGTGAACAGGGAGAACATGCAAACTCCATGCACACAGAGACGGGAATCGAACCCGGACCGTGGAGGTGCAAGGCGACAGTGCTAACCGCTACACCACCGTGCCGCCACTTTCAAAAACATCACTTCTTATTACAGAGTTTTTGAAACAACAAGACCATTTCATACATTTTATAACTGTACACATCACATAATATTATATCATCATCATTCAATAAATCTCCTCATGTTGAAGAAGCGGTAAACACAAATCATACGTCCCCAGCTATATGGGAAAGATTTTATGCGCCTGAAGGAGGAACGAGTAGAAGATAAGACAAAAGAGAAAAAAAAAAAAAAATCCATCAGCCAAAAAAGATGAGTCTAATGGGGAATTTATTAATATCAGCCTTACAACTTTAAATAATGGATGTACTTTCTATTTCTGTGCTCGTGAACGATTATAGGCAGCCAGAAATAACCCACTTGACTAATAACACCTTATATAACACACACACACACACACACACACACACACACACACACACACACACACACACTCGGCACTATAGAATTCTTGATTCTGATTACTTGGCAGGATCACACCACTTCATCAGCATTGATTAGTTTCCTACACCAACATAACAAGTAAGCAGCCGAGTTATTAGTCTCTTTTCTTTTAGTTTCGAAGTTGAGGAACGAACCGACTCACAGGGAGGAAGTGATCGTGTTACGTTGCTGCGGTTATAAAGGACAAAAGACACATCGACAGAACAAACGGCTCCGTGATGGAGTGCTTAAGAGGCATGAGGAGCTGCAGGGAAGCCGGCCGGATTGGCCGGGGTCGCCGATCGGATTCTTTGTGTTTGAATGCAGGAGGTCGATTTTGACGGACGCAGCTTGATGCGATGTTGCTCAGAGCCAGTTAACCGGGGTGTATCCGATGGCATGCTCGGTGGTGGTCTGTTCCCAAGGCAAATGATGTATCGTAAACACTGGTATACTGTGCACCAAATCCTTTGTTGTGACACTCAGCAAACCCACCTGCTCTGCATGGGAAAGGAATAAAAGACCTCCCACACTGTCGGACGCTGTCAGAGCTCGTAATTAAACTATCTCGGCCCGTTCATCTCCACTAAAGGAAGGGAATAGTCTGGAGAGAATAATGTCGGCTCTAGGATTTCTTACCTGCGGCGATTCATCTTAAGATTGATCCACACCAGTAGTGTTGAGGTGTAAATATGTCAAGGGGTACACACAGTGCATGATTTTCCACTGGTGTCCCTGCTCAAGTTAGTGTAAAACAAGTAAATGCAGTAATAAAATAAAAATTAAATTGTTTGGATTAAATGATGATTTGAACAAAAAAAAAAATCAATTCAGTTACATATTGTTTGGTAATTCATGTATCGACTCCAAAATCATTTTTTATTTTTATTACCATTTTTATTTATTTATTTATATGTTGGCATTTCAGATGGTAAAATGTTGCAGTTCCTCTATAATCCTACAGGGGGTGTGTTCTAACAGGCAACACAGTGTCCTGACTGGTAGTGCAAACTATTTTCTGTTTCCGTTTGTGGAGAATTTTAACACGATCTGAAATAAATAAATATTTTATATTTATAAAATCGCGATACGAATAGAATTGGTACCTGGGTATCGTGGGAATATCGTATCGGCCCGTCCCTGGTGATTCCCACCCCCAATTCTTATGCCAAATTTTGAGCACAATAAATAAATAAATATGGTATAGAAGCCTAGAATATACATCCAGGATCCCGTCTCTTCAAGCATCATGAGCGGTTTTTCTTCGGCCATATTAACTCACTATGCAATTACAATCCTGTGAGCACCTCCGTAGGGTGAGCAGTAGTCATGGGTCATTCATGAACGATTCGGTCTTTTTGAAGAACGAGTCTGAGTCGTTCATTCTTTTGTCACGTGACTCCCATAGACACAACAGATTCAAACGAACGGACGACTCGGACTAGAAGACTCGTGAGAAGAACCGCTCAGTTCTGTACTGCACTGCGTAGCATCTATGAGAGTCACATGACAAAAGAACGAACGATTCGGACAAGAAGATATGAGAGGTGTGCTGATCATAATGCGTCCTTAGCTGCATCGTAATGTAACATTTTATTTTATTTCTGATCAAAAGAACGAAATGAACTAAATGACTAAAAAATTTATTCTTCATTTTGATTAAAACCGATTCAAAGAACCGAGTCACTAAAATGATCCAAACTTCCCATCGCTAGTGAGCAAACCTCCCATGGACTGATTGTTCAAACAGATGTCTGCGTCCTAGCATGGAGACACGGCTGATAAAAGCGTCTCGCATCCTTCCATCTGAAAATCCCGTCTCTTGCACGACACTTCCTGCTCGATGGGAAACTTCCTGTGGCGGCTCCACGGCATTTCCCACAACAACCACCTCGTGTGCGGGTCAGACTTTTTTCCCCCCTTACGAATCCCTGCCGAAAAGCTTTCTAGTGAACAGCAGACACTGCATTAAAAGAATGATTATTTCTCACACATTGATCTTTGTACCGGTTACTGTGATAGAATTAGCAAATTATAACCATTTCAAAGCTTCCATTAAAAAAGAAATAATAAAAAAAATGCAATTAGTCTAAATCAATGTAATAATTTACATAGCGTGCATATCTGGAAGTTGAGTCATGTCAACTGGACTTCTGTATACGTTTAGGTGGGTTTGCTATCGGAATGATTACGGCCCATGTTCACAAAGCTCCGCCCCCTGTTCCTTCCTGCCTTTGTAGTTGGTAATTTGAAAGTTTTAATAACGATCTTTCCATTCTTGGCCTGTTTGACGAAGGTCTCGTACACGACTGTGTGTGTAATTTTTTTTGTGCTGTAGGAGCATGTAAAAAAGTGTTTACAGTTACAGTGTCCATTGGTTTTGTTCTGCTATAATGGACAGCAAGCATTCATGCAACGGCGCAGCAGACGATAACAACAGACGTTGAAGTCGAGCTAGCTGCCCAAGATTAGCGATGATGCTCATGTTCATGATTCCCCCAAAAACAGTGATTATTATGAATTGAGTTCTAAAGATTTAACCAAGAACTTTACATATGAAGTAATCCAAAGTTAATACCGCTAGCATAAAAGATGGATTTTACGCTGTTTACAGTGTGAGCAGTCATGTTGGATTGACATCACCTTATACACGCTGACAAAACCGGTATATGAGAAGTACAAGTTGATTTCTGTGCTTATAACCAGTTTAAGGTAGTTTCAAACTTGGAGTTCACGCACCATTTTCTGTCTGTGGGTTCGTTTGATTATAAAAATTCTAGAATGTGCAAACCACAATCGTAGATGTTCAAACCAAAATGATTCTCAGAATCGGGATGTGAACCGGGTACAAGAACGTGTCAGGATCCGGACATGGCTGAGAACCTAAACTGGAGCAGATAACAGGCCGAAGATTCAGATAAAGAACTGGATCATCCAGACTGGATCCACCCAATGTCATCATTTCATTTTAGGTCTAATGGTGTTTCCACATTACGGACCAGGAATCGTTTCCGAGAACTCTTGACCCTGAAAGAGGCTGGTTCATTTTCACCTGTGAGAACACCACCGTCCTGCAGTCGGACGAGGTGGTATTTTCCTCAGGCACAGTGAATAAGGAAGACAATCATATGTACGCGACATCATCAGTGCGGTATGTCTCCCCCGAAATCTCAAGCTCTGCTCTACACAGCCTTAGGTGATAGAGCAGGAAGGCACACGAAAGCAGCGCTCGTGACATTTTTTCCAAAATATCAATAACATTAGACATGGCGTGAAAGTTCAATCGCTTGTTTTCTTTTCCTCGTTTTTAATGGCGGATAACAAACCAGGTAGGTATTGTGCATACGGGCACCTGCCTTCTGTCGAAGAGTGTAAATACGAAGCATAGCAGAGAACAGGGGGCATAAACAATGTAAACACTGGCCGGCGGGGGTGTGGGAAGGGGGGCGGGGGCGGGGGAGACAATCGTTCCTGGACACGGTACAAATCCATCGTGTTATTATCACATAGTTTTACACCGCAACCGTCCCTTTCTAAGGGCTTTCGAATTGGCACTGAAGATCCCTTGAATCTCTAGTAAACGGGTATTCTACATGAACACAGTTTGGGCATGAGGCAATCTGGCAGTGGCGGCGCTTGAACCCCTGAACCTCTGCTCAGCACCTTGGATCTTTAACCGTATGATCCACCACTTTCCCTTGTTTACCCAAAAACAAGTTTTGACAAGTGTTTACAATACCTTAGCAATCAGTGGTATTCTATATGGGTCACACCATGGCTGTACATCACCTGACCTAACTCCTGACCGAACCATGAATCCCATGAAAAAACCCCAGTGCCAAAGTACTGCCACATCCTAATCTGAGCTGCTGTTCTTAAAGAAACAAATATCTAAATTCCTTTTAGAATTAGAATGTAGTTACAAAACTGATCTGATCAAATAAACCTAAAGTGTTTATACAATAACTGACATGAGGACCATTCGAACAAGGTCGACGAATTTATAAACTATTGCAGATCCTGTCTTTTACATATTAACTAGCGTAAGTAGCCATTGTTGATGGTTAAAGAGTTTGTAGAAATAGTTCAAAGGTTAAAGCTAAAAACTATCTGATGACCTTTAATGTAATCAGTGATATTATTATTATTTCAGGTTGAAGCCCACGTACATGTCCGTCTGTGTCTGTCTGTCTGTCTGTCTGTCTGTCTGTACAGCAGAACTCTCTGTCTAACTTATTAATACACAGAAATCACATTCTGTAAGGTTGAGTATCTTACGCCTTGTTTACACTAAGGAGAGTGAATCACAGATGAGAAACCGGAAAAGGAGTTTAAATGGGATAAAGATGAAGTTTTGTCTTAAAACGACTCAAGCATGTTAAAATTCACTTATACTACTTGAGTGCTGGTATTTCAGCAAAAGTGAAAAAAAAAAATGAACTAATCATCCCAGTAAAAATATTCAGTTTAGCTTTTCTAATCATCTTTATACATTTTCTAATCTATTGGTGCAGGTGTTTGTTTACATTGAGCGAGTAGATTATTAGTAGTTTATTTTAAAGTTGATTATTAAATCTGGCACATAACTGTTCATAAAATCGTTTATACTCAACATTTTGGTTTCACTTATGGTGCAGGTTAAACTTCAGGCAGATATCGAAGTACTGCAAAAGTCTCATTAAATCATGTCCAGCGGTCGATTTAAGACGCGCTCACAGTTAATAGGCTACAAACTGTGCAGTACGCTGTTAAAACTAGTGGCTTATATTCTGGTACATAACTGCTTATATAACTACCCTTCTACTCAACAATTTGATTTTATTTATGGCACAGGCTTAACTTCAGCAGATACCGAAGGACTGAAAAAGTCCTCATTAGATTCTGTCCGGCCAGTTTTGTGTGACGCCGTGACAGAATACGGCTGGACAGACATACAGATATACAGACAGGTCCTCCAATGTATGAAACGTAAAATATATCATTCAAAGAGTGAGTTCTGACCAATGTACAGACAAAACCTTTCTTTTATGCATAGAAGTAACAGTAATAATAATAGTAATAATAATAATAATAATGTTGCATATTAAATATTTTCCAGTTTATATATAAGAAATAACCTTTAAGCGAGAAACAAGCTGATAAAACATCAGATTTGTTGCATGTGGGTAAATGATAAGGATATCATGAATGATAAAGATAAAGAGACTTTATTGTCATTGTAGTGAGACAACAAAATTACTGTGGTGTTGGTGTCTCCCAGAGTGACCAGAGGCAATAAAGAAAATGCAGGAGTCAAAGAAACAAAAAGATAATTGCACTAACAATATCTACAGTACAATGGAATATACTGTATGTGCAGTGGGGCTTTGATCTGGGTGCAAACAGAGCAAATGTAACAAAATGTAATGAAAACAAACAAACAAACGAAAATTCAAAACGCTAAACAGAATAAAAGAAGAAAGGTGGTGTGTGTGTGTGTGTGGTGGGGGGGGGGGGGGGGGATAAAGAGTTAATCCAAGAGTAAACACTCACCTCTACAGCTGGGGTAAATCCTCCTCTCTCTCTCTCTCTCTGAAAGTGAACAGCGCAGGTAAGTTTGCTTTTCCACCACTTCACACTTCTCCTGTAACGGCGCTCATCTTCACCACGAGCTCAGTGTCGCTTCGCTTTGATCTCTGTCCGTCTGATTGATAAAAACGTGCAGAAGAACACTTTGTATCCGCGCGCTCACTCCGGCCGTTTAATCTCTCTCGCGCTCTCTCAGGGCTCGAACGTTCTCTCTGGAAGCACGTAGGCGTGGCCTTCCGGCGGCACGGGCGGTGCGTATACCAAATGTGGGCGTGGTTTATACCACCTGAACGCCAACTAAGGTGGCGGAGTTCGTAACCTTACAGGCGTCTTGTTATTCAGTTCTAGAATTTTCTCCCAGTGATCGGTCCTCCAGTGACGTATTATCACACGCGCAGCAGTCCTTTGTCATTTTCCTACACAACAACTCATTCTGATGATTTAATTAAAGGAGATGATTAACTCTCTAAAACAGCTGCTCAGAAAGTTTGGCTTCATTTATATAATTCTTATATATCTTGTAGTTTGTGTGTGTGTGTGTGTGTGTGTTCGTCCCTAGCATTGCACCAGTAACTTCTGTTAGTCCTCACATTCACATTCTGTGTATACTGTGTCTGTACAGTATGTAAGATATACAAGGTGCAAGCCCATCTACAAACATGTCTGCGTGTTACTGTCTCCAATTCTAAGACATTTTTTTGTTATTTGTCACACACACTAATACAGTATGTTATGAAGTGAAATGCTTATACGACCACCGGTGACCTAAACATTTAAAGTAGGAAAAATGAATTGAATTTTCAATAAGAGTGTAAAGGATGAAGAGATTCACACTGGAATGGATTTTTTCCCCCCCACAAATTAGAAATATAGAAAAACTTTTAGGGGTAAAAATCTGTTTTATTTCCATTATGTGCAAATAATGAAATAAAATAGAATTGATGTGGATCCAGTCATGAACAAGGCAATGTGCGGAATAATGTGCAAAGTCACAGTTCAAAGTTCCTTGATGTGCAAAATGTGCAAATGTGCCATATGTAATGTGTGATGTGCATCGTGATGGCTGTGAGATTGTTTTGTGTGAGATATCGGAGCAGTCCTGACGGCAGCCGACCTGACCGACGCTATCTTGGAAATGTGATTGCTATTCTACTGCTGCTTGAATTTCCTTCAGGATCAATAAAGTATGTATGTATGTATGTATGTATGTATGTATGTATGTATGTATGTATGTATGTATGTATGTATCTATCTATCTATCTATCTATCTATCTATCTATCAATCAATCAATCAATCAATCAATCTACAAGGAAAATCACAGGTCACACATTAATGCGTTCGTTCTAACCTCTTATCGTTCTATACTAACAACTTGTTTGCATTTCATAATTTAAGGCCACTACAAAATGTGTTCAAGTCAAACCAGGATTTGTCATGAAACTTTTGAATGAAGGCATAAAACTCATTGACATTTACAGATTATTTCAAACACAGTACGGTAACGAGACTCTTAGCCGCTGTAAAACAACCGAATGGTGCAAACGTTTTGAAGAAGCCATGAATGACGATCCTGGCCGAGGTGGTTCAGAGCCCACTGCAGTCATGCCTGTGAACAATCAACAGATGGGACTGTACACACAGGCATTTACCAACACCACTTGCACATAACAGGAATTCGGCTGGGATTTATTGCCCCCCGTACGGTCCTGACATCGCCTTTCCACATGTTTGGGCCAGTAAAGGGTTTGAAGCAGGCAGTCCGATCATGGCTCAGCGTACTGTGAAAACCTTCTACCTTCATGGTGTAGTGAAACACTGGGATAAGTGCATTAGTGTAGCGGGGGATTTATATAATTATAATAATGAGTTATTACTTTTGTAACTGCGTTCCATTATTCTGGACAATCAAAAGTCCCGGTTTGACTTGCACGCCCCTTGTGGTAAACCAAAATTTGACATTTCTCTGGGGAGGAGTCTCCAGCATCAATGCATTGTAATAGCACTTTACAATTTGAAGAAAAAAAATATATTCAAGAGAGTGAAAATAGAGTCTGGTGAGGGGACAACTGTTTATAGCTGCTATAACATAAGTGATAACAGGAACATGCTTATCTCACAACGTGATAAAAGTAAATTAATGGGACTGTGTTATAAAAAGTGTATTGTATTAAGCTTAAAACGTAATAATGTACAGTATTAAAACCTCAGAAGGCTGATTTCTTCATCTCGGTTGTGTAATCTGCTCTCGGATAGTGCTAAGAGATTAACCCCTGACCTGGAAGACCATTAGACTTACGTCATTTCGTCCTTCTAATCTCTCACGAAACTAAAAGCGCAGCAACACATGCTGTCCATTTACAGACATGGCAGCAGAGCGGCTGACACGACGTCTGAGCGTAAGTGTGTAGACTGGTTAGCGGCGGGCCATTTGCAAGTAATGGTTGACGTCCTTGACGTGAACGATGGGAGCTGATTCACCTCATTACATTAAGAGTTCAATTAGTCTGCACACTCATGCTAAAGTGGGTAGGTAATGCTTCATACCAAAAATAGAAACTCTTAGGTGTGTGAGTCAAAAAGCAAAATTATGGCACAGAGGTAACTACACTGCTGAAATCTACCACAACTTAGAGAACATTGACAGATGGGAAACCAGCTCTAATAAAAAAAAATTCAAAAAATAAAATGAAGCAAAGCTTGGAATAAATAAACTCGCTATATAGTCATGCTTGTGATGTGTATAAAGTGAGTTCCTGATCGTCCTGTGGTGGTGTAGAGAACCAAATGCAAATACTGACAATATGATGCAGAGAGTTTGAAATTCAATTCTAATTGAATGGAAGAGTCAGGAAATAAAACCTCCTCCTAAAAAAGAGTATAATAGATGTGCCCTATTCCTCTTAAAATACAAAGTGCGCTGTGATTATAAGCTCAGAAGGTGTCAGTAATTCACTATATACTAAAACATTTTTTTTGCGATTTATTATCCTGATCGTACTTATTTTTGAAATCTATTTACATTATAAAATTCATAAAAATTTGAAGAACTTTACTTTAACCACTAAATGCACAAACAAACAGCAGTTTTTGGTCTGTTTTGTGGAAATATTAACTTAAGTTGGTTTATTGTGTAACAGTAATAATGAAAAATTCAACCAGTGTAAAAATAGTTGATCTATTCTAAGGAGAATTGGAAGCTGTTTGCTGTTAACTAGCACCATCTGGTGGCCTGTCCTGGAACAGCAAGTCAACAACTCACAGCATGCTACAGTATAAACTCACAAAACAAGCAGGAATTAGTTTATTCCACTTTCCACAATTGTTTATCGCAATTCGTTTATAGATTACATTTTATATCGCAGAAATTGCCCGCAGTGTGTGAATGTTGACTGGAGATCCTACCACGGTCATAAAATGGGAAGAAATAGAACGGTAATCATCATTGGCCTCCACAGTCCCCAGTTAGAGTACAGAGATTTCTAGATGGATGGATGGAATAAATCATATATTGCGTCCACTAAAGTTCATATACACTGTTATTATATACTATATAAACAGGTAAATGTTTATGATCTGATATAATTCTGTTAATAAGAGCTTTGGGACTGTAGTGTGATATGTGCTGGGGTTATGCAGATTCCTGTCTCATCTGTAAGTGGATTTAAATTTTAAATAATTTGCTAAATGATTAAATGTGAAACAAAATGAACTCTTGAATAGGGTATAATAGGGTATTGAATAAATGCTGCTTAAATAGGGTAAGAACTGGACCAATGCACCAGGGCCTAGGTGTTAGCTCAGTTACCGCAGGGGCTGGAGGGTTCGAATCCCATTGGACATTTTTCCAGAGTAGAATCCTGAAGCCAATATAACACTGTTTTAGTGGAAATCCAGTGCTCACTCACAGCATGACACAGCATATAAAGGAAGACTGTGGTGTGTGGATAGAATATAAGAATGTCTAACCTTATAACCTTGACAGTTAAGTATACAATATACTGTATACATGATCATAACTCGTTGTCACATTATCAGTTTAAGAGCACAAAATGCCCTTAGTTATCACTTACTCACTATCCTTATCCCAGGAGACCTAGGGCACGAGGTCAGGTACACTCTGGACGGGACGTCAGTTCATCGCAGGGCACACCCAGACACTACGGCACTGTGGGAGGAAACCGGAGTACCCCGAGGAAACCCACCAAGCGCCAAGGGGAGAACAGGCTCACTCCATGAACACAAACCCCGAAGTGGGAATTGGAACCCGGAACCTGGAGGTGCAAGACGAAGAAGCTAACCACTAAACCACTTTGCCGCCTAGACGCAGTTATCCTCCAGTGATTTACAAAACATAAAAGGCACACCACAGGCCAAGAAGAAGGAAATCAGACACCTAAAAGTACAGATACATTGTGGCAGAAGGTTAGAAGAAACTGACATGAAGTGATCTGATGGAATGTCACAGAGAATCTGGTCAAATCTGATTATCTGATTATCAAATCACCCATCAAAAACAAGGAATTAAGCAGACTTTAGCAAAAGACATGGTCAAGCCACATGTGAATAATTATGAGATTGAGAGAAGAAAGGTGGAATAAAATGAGCTTGTATATGAATTAGGGAGCTGAATAAATCATATAACAACTAACGAACAGTTAATAAAAAGTAGATCAGACAAAAACGAGGAGGAGCAACACAGTGGTTTTGGGGTATAGACCCCACGTGCTGGAAAAGGGAACTAGCTTTATTTTGCTTTTGGACTTCTTGGGGCATCGACCCGTGACTGCTCTCTAACCAGTTCAGATATTTGGGTTTGCGATTGTAATCTGGTGCAGTTCAATACATTTTTCTTTACTCAACATGTGCCTAGTGATTTTATTTAAAAAATGGTTGGAGTCCTTGAAATTTGCCACGACAATGTGTGTGTGTGTGTGTGTGTGTGTGTGTGTGTGTGGGCGGTGTTGGTGGTGGGGCTGTCCCGCTTTGGAACATAGTGTTTATTGGACCGCCGGATGTCCCTTCATTTAGCATCGACACTGACAAATATTTATCGTCTCGATCCAGTGACATGGATGACACACAGTCATGGAACTTTTATTACTTTATTACACACTCCTATCTTCTTCCCCATTGTCCGTACATTGTCCATCCTCAGTCTTATTTACGGAAATGTAATCCAAGCCTGTGGTTAAAAGGATATAGAGGACATGATGCAATCTCAGCGTCCATTCTTTATCCACAGGCACATTGTTCCCATGCACTGGCTCAGACATGCTGTAAGTGCACCCAGGGACACGTTTGGAAAAGGTACAGATGTTAGCTTTACGTCGATTGCTTTAAAGGCATTTAGCAGAAATGAGTGGAGGAGACATGAACAAAAGAGAAGGGGAATTCAATAGAATTGAACAGACTTGCGAGGGTCTCATGGTTGTTTATGTATGATTATTAAATAACCCTCGTCTATGGATATGCAAATTGGACATTGTCTTGTATTTGTAAAGTATTTTGCTGAATAGTTTAGCTAAGTCAGTTTACTCAGCTAACAATGCACGAAGGTTCAGTGTATAAAAGTTTTCCCATGATACTTCACCTACATTTTCACCTCACACCACTCTGAACAAAACAGCGCTTTGTGAGCGTAATGTGCTGCAGTTTTCACGCGCGATGACACAGATTTGTGCGTGTGTGTGTGTGCGCGTGTGTGCGCGTGTGTGTGTGTGAACACTGACCTTTTGTTGTTAGCAAAATACTTTCATGCTTTTTTTTTTTTCTTCTTATTTCTTATTTGAACTATGAAACCCTCGAGCTCGGACAAACATGCTTGGTGCTGGCTGACCATGTAACAAACGTGGACGTGTGCAGCAGAGAATTGTCTGATGTAATTGTCTGATGTGTGTCAGTAAAAACATGGTTAGATTAGGAAGCTGAGAAGCACATCCCCCCGTGATGGAGGACTGGGGCCGGTCTCGGCCTGCTACAGACGTGGCAGTGTGGAGGGAGGAGGAGGATTCGAATGGGAGGAGATAAAGCCTCCAGCCTGGCACGTAACACACACACACACACACACAGACACACACAGACACACACACATTCCTTTAACTTTGTCATCCGTTAGAACATGTCCAGCAGTCCTCCATCTACAAGCAATCCTTTTTCATGATATATAGGCTAATATTATTATTATTATTATTATTATTATTATTATTATTATTAATACTAATTCTAAAGACAAACCTAATAATAAAACGAGACATGAGCGAAGAACAAAGGCATGCTAGTCTAATCCTGTTAGTCCACAGGCCATTTTTGTGAACTAATGATGACCCATCAATACTTTTATCCATTTATATTTACAGTTAAAATTCTGAAATCACTTATGAGAGGCATTCGAGTCAAACCGGGACTTTTGTTTCTACAGAACACAGTTCTGAGAGACAAAACTCCCTTTATTTCTCCATATAATCTCCTGCTACACTAATGCATTCATCCCAGTATTTCACTAGTGCTTGGACACCATCAAGGTAGAAAGTTTCCTCAGTACGCCAGAGCCACGATCTTCACGTCTGACATGCCGGCTTCCCAGGAACTCCTTTAATGTTTCCTTAAACGTTTGGAAATGGCTTGGAGTGAGGTCAGGACAGTACATGGGTTATGTGGCACCAACTCCCAACCATGTTCCTGCGATGTGCAAGTGGTGTTGGTGAACGATCGCATAGGATCATTACCCATTGACAAATGGGTTTCTTCCACATGTTAGTGACAAGTTATCTGTTGATTTATGAGGATCAGGTGCTGAACGTTCACGGGAACGACTGCAGTGGGCTCTGAGACACCTCAACCGGGATCGGATCGTCATTCGCGGATGTACGGCCTTCTTTAAAATGTTTGCGCCATTCATCATAAGCGTCTCATCACCGTCACATGCTCACATCTTGATCTGATGATCAACTTTTCTTTAAGACATGACCTCTAAGAGTAAGATTCCCCCAGGCAATGCAACAGTCCTGGTCACATCCTCACAGCACTAGGACCCGGAGGAGTGAACTCATTTCCCACAGTAACTGGAGATTAGGGGCGGAGGGGTTCGTGCGTCTGTCCTCCTGCAGAACGCAAATCACAGCTTCTCATTTCAACTCCCCTTTCCAGAAGTTTCCTCGCAGTGCAGAATAAATTCCACCGTGTGAACAGCGACACGTCAGAGGAAGCGGCAGACTCCTGAGAGGTAAGAAAAACTTGATTGATTAACTAAATGATTAAAAAATGATTTAAAAAAAAAATATATATATATATTTGTATCGTATTGTAGGCATCATGCAAGATTGCAGCAGTGCAATAGTTCTTGCTTAAACGGTCTGGAAATAGTTGGAGGGTGGGCTTTGAACATGGAATACATTTCTACATATGAAAGAAGGGACCGTTTGAAAGCTTCAAACAAACCATGAATGTGGGGATGAATGTGGATTAAGAGTTAAAGCTATTGTAAGTTTTGAGTACTTACTTATGCTCACTTGGTCACACCCTGTGCCTGGTCCTGCAGGATTGGATTCGTCTGCTTCACAAACTCACAGAAATACAAGAGAGGTGATCTGAGCTTCAAGGATTCAAGGGGGACCCTCTTGAATCTTTAAATCTCATTTGAGAAGCTTGAAAATGTTTTGCCTTTGCTTTTAAGAATGTTGAGTTCAAGACGTTTTTTTGCATTGTCTTCATTCTTTTCATGTCAATAGCAGTTGGACTTCAAAGTGTGTTTTAACAGAAGATTGAATAAAGTTAGAAGTGGGGTGTGTTCCCGTTATCTCCAAATCTTCAAATCCAGTCTAACTGTCCCGCCACTGGTGCACACTTTATCCTGCATAAAATCATGATCGGTCTTTTTATATCTGTATGTAAATGTCATATCTTGATATGCTGTAGTCATACTATCTCAAATCCCTGCCCTTTAGTTCTTGAACTCCTGTCCTGGTATGTATGGACAAACAGATTCCTAAGCAAAGTCACAGCTATCTAGTTAGCCAAGCTATTATCTCTGGTGTGTGTGAAAAACGGTATGTTAGATTAAAGATAAAGACAATATATTAAGACAATATAAATTGTGGTACATCTGCTCCTGTTTTGTCTGGAGTTATAGGCGCTGACGTGGCAGCAGTGAAAGTATCCTCACTTGCTGTCAGCTCAGGCTCTCTGGATGGAGAGCAGAAAGCCTGTAATTACATGGCTATTGATATTTCAAGTCGAGGTCTGCTCAGCTCAGGCCTTCCTGGTCAACCGTTAAAGCTACAACAACGGTAAAAGGTACCCGAAAGAAAATCAGGATTAGTTTATATCTAAGTTTACAAACCTTCGAGAATTTTCCTCATCTTCTTTAAAATGTTGAAAATGTTTCCCTGATCTTATCACTAATTTTGTCAATTCCCAACTGTTGTTCCCACCTCTCTGTGAAAAACTGCGAAGTAACTGGCAACGTTCGTCCTATTCCATAATTGGTTAGTGCCACTATGATTGATGTAGGATGTGTGTGTGTGCCAGACCCGAGAGAGCACGCGCCATTCTGCTGTCTGCTTCCGATAACGGATGGCTGTAGCATCACTGGAGAATCTAACCTATGAACTCCGGATGATTGGGTGAATCCTTTTTCGTTGCGTTGTTAGGAAGCATGAGGATTCAATACTTTTCTATAAAATAAAACATGAAGCAAATGGTTTTGACAAAGCAAATCAAATGCACCACAAAGTTAACAATGCACATGCATTGGGAACACGCAGAACATCCGTATAAAGATGATTCCAAATCCTTTATTTTAAGTCCTCAACAATCTGAGGCTGATTGGAATGCTAACACTCTCGGTCATGCACTGAAACTCATTTAGGTAATGTTTAACTCGACGAGTTCTTTCACCAAGGACATTCTAGAATTAGTGGTTAAAATACATTTTTAGCAGATTTCACAGTATATCTGAGATTGTGTGATGTGTATTCCTCCAGGGAACCAAAGTCACATTTCAAGAACGATGTGGGTGAAAGTCCTGGTGGGCCTGTGCCTATTGGCCAGCGTCAGAGCGGACAAGAAGCTTAGCAGCCACGCAACCGCCCTGGCAGACAACAGCGCCAACTTGGCCTTTAACCTCTACCACAACATGGCCAAGGATAAAGACATGGAGAATATCCTGATTTCCCCTGTGGTAGTGGCATCTTCTTTGGGCCTGGTGGCTCTTGGAGGAAAAGCCTCCACAGCCTCGCAGGTAAAAACAGTCCTCAGCGCGGATAAAGTAAAAGATGAGAATCTCCACTCCGGACTGGCTGAACTTCTAAATGATGTTAGCGACCCCAAGGTGCGTAATGTCACCTGGAAGATCAAGAACAGGCTCTACGGCCCCAGCTCGGTAAGCTTTTCTGATGATTTTGTGAAGAACAGCAAGAAGCACTACAACTACGAGCATGCCAAGATCAACTTCCGTGACAAGAAAAGCGCCATCAAGGCCATCAACGAATGGGCTTCCAAGTCTACTGATGGCAAGCTGCCGGAGATCACCAAAGATGTCGAGAAGACTGATGGCGCCATGATTATCAATGCAATGTTCTACAAACGTAAGTATTCTTTCACATTCATTGTAACAAAAACAATACAAAAATCTAATTGTTATCTTACACAATCCCAACAGCTCATTGGGATGAAAACTTCCATCACCAGTTGGTAGACAACCGTGGCTTCCTCGTCCATCGGTCATACACAGTGTCGGTTCCCATGATGCACCGCACAGGTAATCATGCCACCCACCAGAATATACCTATTTATATACATACAAAATGGAACAACTCATTTACCTTGTACCTTGTTACCTTAAGGTATCTACCCCTTTTATGACGACACCGCCAACAGCTACTTCGTCCTGGAGATGCCCCTGGCTCATAAGAAATCATCTGTTATCTTCATCATGCCCTACCACGTGGAGTCTTTGGAGAGGCTGGAAAAAATGCTGACCCGGAAACAGCTGGACATCTGGCAGTCTAAACTGGAGCAGAAAGCCGTGGCTGTCTCTTTACCCAAGATCAGCATGGAGGTCAGCCACAATCTGCAGGTAAGAACATGATCAACAGCTTCAACCATTAATACACCTGCTCAAGCAGGGATGGTTTTTTGGCAGCTCTTCTTGGGAGACCCTTGTGGGAGGGGTTTAATCCTAAGAGAAAGGATGCCCCTTCCTGTCTTGAGGGTTCGTTGGTTGGTCAACCATGCTGTCTACATTATATATGTATATTGTATTACAATCTTTTGCAGAAATATCTGGGAGAACTTGGTGTAACCGAGGCGGTGGATAAAACCAAAGCTGATCTATCCAACATCTCAGGAAAGAAAGACCTTTACCTGGCCAACGTCTTTCACGCCTCCACCTTTGAATGGGACACCGCTGGCAACCCCGCGGACACCAGCATCTTCGGCACGGACAAGGTGAAGAACCCCAAACTGTTCTATGCGGACCATCCCTTCATCTTCCTGGTGAAAGACAAGAACACCAACTCCATCCTCTTCATCGGCAGGCTGGTCCGGCCCAAAGGCGAAAAGATGAGAGACGAATTATAACTGACTTCAGAGCAAGTTTGAATCGAATGACGTAGAAAGCATGTGTTCGCATATATATGTGTGTGTGTGTTGGTGTGTATGAGACTGACGAACAAAGTGTGTATGTGTGTGTGAGTGTGGCATTTGACTATTGACTGAACCAGCAGAGGACTGTTACCTCAAGAGGACATTCCAGAAGATCTGTGGACCACCGCCCATATGTTTCAGGCATGTTCGATCCCGAACACGTACACCGTGTTAGACACAAAGCAGGGTGTACTCGGCTAAAGCTATCTAACTCAACAAAGAAGTGTGCATTAACATGACAGATGTTTAAACAGATCATTTCAAGGTTGATCAAATGTAAGGAATTTTTTGAAAATGCAAAATGAAATACGTTTGCGAATATTTTTTTTGACCAGTAAGCGTGACCAGATAATGCCATCAAAACAGTTCTGAAGCCTTTCCAATACCGCCCTTGTTGTCTTCCCCTTAAGTCTTTACCACTGGTGTTTTACAAAAACACAAACTCGGTAGCAATGACTTTTCTCTGGCCATTTCTTTTCTCTACATTATGTGCAAAACAAACTCCTGATTATCTAGCTAGCATATCACCTACTCCTTTTTTTTTTGTTGGAGCTAGCATGCTCAAGCTCTGACTAGCTTGCTACATAACTAGCAGACTATGTCTATTATCGTTCTGGTTTACATTTATTAACAACTCCATTCACCATATTTGCACTTTAGCGAAGGAAATTGCATCAGACTGCCAATGCTGGGAAAGTTTTGCTTGCATGTGGGTCTCTCATGCATCTGTAAGGGCTAGCTCTGAAAACGGATAAGGGGATTCCCTCAAGGGGGAAGTCAATAAGGCTCTGCTAAAAATATTACAGCAGACACTCACTAAGGCTCAACTGTGTTTAATTGCCTTTTCCTGCATCTACTCTTTATTTATACATCTATTCGATGTCTATCAATGTAGGAAGGCTTACTTTTCTTCAGGATAAAGATCAAAAGCAGCATGGTCGCATACTGTAAGAGTTTATTCCACTCCGAGGTATAGCCTTCAACAGCATTCTCTCAGGGTTTTAGCTTTTCTTGTACATACGCCTGAATGGCCTTGCTGAGTTACGACGCTATACGAAAGACAATCTGGGTTCGTGAAACATCTCTCAGTATCTGAAGGATTTTATAAAACGTTTCACAAAATGCACACAGAGTACATTCCTGTCGAGCCTCAGATACAACCACGTGTCTGACCTGGCTGCAGTCCGCACTGAAAATGCTCCTCTGCACTAGAAAACCTGTGACTGTTTAAATTTGTTGATCGACCTGGCTATGAAATTGTTTTCTGACAATTTTTTTTTTTCCAATAAAATCAGCTCCACTGAAATGATGTACTGTAATGTGCTTATACCTGCATTTTTCCTGCACATATACGCATCAAATACACAGTATTACATTTTGACCACAATCATTAAGAAAGTCTAGAGAAATTCACAGGAAAAACAACAGATCCTTATATAAAATTAAATGTCATTAAATGTAAAACATACTGTACATGCCATACAACTATTCACATTTATAATGCATTATTGCAATCTCATTATACACATTATATTGCTATATGTAACTATTATATTAGTATAGCAATCTTATAGGTAATTAAAAGTGATATATAAATAAAACTAATTCAATTTGAATTCAATTTAATTGAATCATACTACAGAAGTTATTGACAAAATATGAGACTAATATTAAGCTCCTAACTGACCGAGGAAGCTGACATCATCTCCTGTTATGCATCCTCATAAAAGATGTGAAACCTAAATCGCTAAATTGTTAAGCTTTTACCAAAAAAGCATTTAAGAAACAATATTTACAGGTCATATGCTACTATAAGCCTACACCAATTTTAGTATAATTTCAGTCTACTCCAAGAAATATGAATAATTTGCATTTGAAACGATTGTTGCTTGAAGTGAGACAGTATAAGACTGAAAAATGTAAATTTTTGGGGCACATATAAAATCATCTCTCAAAAAAGGGCTGAAGTTGGCAACTTTAAATTTTTAGGGAAGTAAGATTGATATTCTGTATTATATGTATAACATAAATTTTTAAAAAACTGCACCGATACTGGTAACCGTTAAGTACAGCTATTTAATGCAAATAGGACGTACCATATGATTCCAGGTTCAATTCATTTAAAGTATTTGCTCAATTTGTGTATTTTACCATCCCCCATGTTTTTTAATACCTTCATCCATCTAGGAAACTCTGTAGGACATCTAGGGAAGGCAGACCATGGTGAGTATTTATACATGACGGGCAATGTGGGAATACCAATTATCCTAATCTGCATGTTGTTAGACTGGAGGGAGGAAACTGGAGTACCCAGAGGAAACCCATCAAGCACAGGGGGAACATACAAATTCCACTCCAAACTCCATGCACACAGACCCTGTGGCAGGAATCGAACACGGACCCTGGATGTGCAATGCGACAGGGCTAAGGACTATACCACCGTGACGCCCATTTTTAATAACTGGTTGTTATTAACCCAGGAAACAATCTATTATTTGAAGCTATGGAAGATTTTTCTTCCATCTCTGCTAATGTTAATATTAAATCTTCCATACCAAACACTTTCACAATTACTTGCAATTCATTTTAGCACAACTGTTAATTAAATAATAGTGAAGAACTTTTGAAAAAGAAATACCTTGGATTCATTGGCGCTTGAGAATCATTTTACCCGAGTGACTCACTTAAAAGAGTCGACTCGTTCGCAAAGATAACTTATAAGAGAATTCTGGTGACACCTAGTGGACGTTATCTAAAACAACAACTCACTGGCAGTAGCCTATGGCTAATCTTGACTTAAAGCTAACGTTACATGCAGATTTGGGGGCTTTTTAATAGAGAATAATATCAAAAACAATTCACACATCATCTGATTAAGAGGAAATATTAATGAATTGCTATAGACATGTTTTTAGCATAATATGTGTGTGTGTCTATTAATCATAAAATCATGCTAATAGTGAATGCTGTTCGCTTCACTTTTATTAATTCTAGATTTAAGAACAATTATTTGTCACATGGACCTTACAGCACAGTGCAATTATTTTGTTGTTATTTCTATGCCAGTTAGAAAGTTTGGATCAGAGCGCAGGGTCAACCAGGATACAGCGCCCCGTGGAGCATATAGGGCTTTGGCCAAGAGCTCAACAGTGGCCACTTGGCAATGCTGGGGCTTGAACCCCCGACCTTCCAATCAGTAACCCAGAGCCTTAACCATTTGAGTCACCACTGCACTGGGTTTTTTTTTTTTTTTTTAGCTTTTTTTCCCCCTGTTAAAAATGTGAAGGTTGAACTTTTTGTTAAGCATCAAAGTGCTTTATATTAGATCGAATACGTAAACTAAAGTACTGTAAGGGGTTTCTGTCAGAAATAAACATTAACATGTACCTTTGTTTTATACTTCATCTACCAAACAGAATTTCAGCATTCTCAAATGTTTGCGTCTCAAATGACATCTCGTAGTTAATTAAATTTGATGTCTCAGACTGTCTCACAACTTTAAACACATAATTACATCATGTCGTTTGAGAAAGACCCAAATAATCTCTCAGCTTGCTTGAATAAACAGTCCGGAGACAATGGGATTAGGAAAAATGTTAATTAACCATTCAAAGACTTAAAAGATTAAAACAGATTTTCGTGTTTTACAGAAGTACGTTTAGACAGTTGGCAGATGACCTTATCCAGAGCAACTTACATTTTTATACATCTGAGCAGTTGAGGGTTAAGGGCCTTGCTCAAGGGCCCAACAGGGGCAACTTGGTGGTTGTAAGATTTGAACCTGGGACCTTCCAAACCCATAGTCCAATGGCTTAAGCACTGAAGAAGTATAACATTATTCATCAAAGCGTGACGACAAAAAAAAAGAAAAGAAATTGAACAACCCTTTGCTGAATGTTAACAGGTAAATCAGACGACCTGGAGGAAAATGCTTATCATTCTAAAGTGAGAGTATGCAAAACTCCAGCACTCGGCTGTATGAAAATCCAAACCCTCAGAGCTGCTACGCTGTCTATTTCATTTGCATGCAATCCTGTTTTCTCTTGCCATTTCCAATGAGGCACAGGAAACTGTCGCGATTAGTGCCGAGGCGTCTTTGTGCTGTCATTTACACTCTGGTGTGAAAGGGAGCCGTTAAAGTGGACAAATGGGACGACCCACTTTCAGCTCCTCTGTTCCCAAGTATTTAAGGGCCATTAAAAGCAACCTCCTGTTTCATCATGAGACAATGGCCATCCTCCTGGGAAGAAGAGTCGCTGCAGTTTTTCTTCTGCTTTTCACTGTAGTGAAGACGTGCCATCGTGGGTGCCGGTGCGAGGAGCGGAGTTTCGGATTGTTCAACAGCTTCAGCCTGACCAAAGTGGACTGCAGTGGACTGGGCCCGAACATAATTCCGGTTTCGATCCCTCTAGAAACGTCTTCTCTGGACCTTTCCTCTAACGGCATCCGTTCTCTTGAGGGCGCTGTCCTTTCCGGACCGGGATACACTACTCTGTCTAGCCTCAACTTGAGCAACAACATTATTTCTGCCATAAACGGAAATGTTTTCTCCAAACTGCACTATCTGGAGACTCTAGATCTGAGCTGGAACTCCATCCAGAAAATCGTTGAAGGTTTTCCAGGCCTTCTTCTCTCCGAGCTAGATCTGAGCCACAACCGAATTCATGAAATCGACCTGAAAGTGTTTCGAGTTCAGGATCGTGGAAGGCCTCTGAGTGTGGATCTGTCTTATAATCTGTTGATATCAGTTATCAGGAGTGGCCTTTCACAACCTCTCAACGTACACAGCCTTAATTTAGCAGGAAACAGGCTCACTTCGGTGCCAGCCCTGCAGGACATCTCCTTACGCTTCCTCACCCTGGATGAGAACCCCATATCGGTTATTAATGAAAAGAATTTTGCTGGATTGACATATCTCATCCACCTTTCTCTAAGCTCGATGCCCGACTTACACACGCTCCGACCTCGAAGTTTTCAAGATCTCCGAAACCTCCAAGTGCTTGATCTTTCAAATGACAAGAAACTTAAGATATTGAGTGAAGAGGTTTTTCGTGGCCTGACGTCACTACAGGAGCTCAATTTGGCGAAAAGCCGGGTCACGTCTTTGCCAGCTAACATCCTCCAGCTCCTTCCGAGCATTAACAGCATCGCTCTAGGCGAAGGAGTGAACTGCTGGAGGATCCGGAAGCAAGAACAATTTCACAGAGACGTTGGATGGGGTAAAGCGGAGGCAGCTCTGACCTGCGATGTGACCGGTGTCATTTTCTGAACATATAAGACGGTTTGGGGAAAGAGAAAAAAGTTTGGACCTTATCAGTATCGTGAACAGTACAACACACCATGAAGCGCTTTATTCTTTACATAAGCTACTGTTTATTAGTAAAGGAAACCATATTGTGTATATTCTCAATTAAACCTGATGTGATATACAGGACAGGTAAACGATAAGGCAAGTTCAGGTACATGACCTGAGTCTAATGTAAGCTTTAACTTTCTTCTTTTTGAGGGATCCTTTGTCTTATTACCTTATATATGAACGAGTTGACTAATTTAGAGTTGATGAGTCACTCAAAGGCTTTTCTTATTATTTTAACTGATGTGTGTGTGTGTTTGTGTGTCTGTGTGTGTGTGTTTTGCATGTATAGTCCATTGTTACTCCCTGGGTGGAGAAAATAGCACATGAATCAACCTGCATATTTAACTCAAGCTCTTGAGAAAAGGTGCATCCACCCAATTCAAGGGAAGCTCAGGCTACCTCCTAGTATAATTACACATCAGGATTATAATTGCCTTTAAATAAAATGCAAGACAATTAACACATCCAAACGTATGTCTTCGTGTTGTTGTTGTTTTTTTTTTCTTTTTCTCATTAGCATTATCATGTTACCAAATCTTGCTCTGCAGTGTTCGTTCGGGACATTTTGTTATGTCTCGTGATAAAAGATAAGTCCATAGTCAAAGCAAAGTTCTTCCACAAGGTGTGGGACGTTAAAGATCTCGATTGGGTAGTTTGCTCTAAACCTGCCTGGCGTCAATGAATACACGTAATCCTTCATAATAAGGTCATCTGGATACACCTCATTCCTTTGTTCTCTTCTTTTTTTGTTTCATTTTCAGGGCACGGATAAAAAAAAAAAAATTAGGGGAAACTAAGAAAAAAAAAATCTTCATCATCATCAAGTCCTGTAACCGGTTTATCCTGATCTGTGTGGTGTGGGAATCTGGAGCATATTCCAGGAAGTCATGAATTCCATATAGTACATACACACATGCATTCATACATCTAAAGTCCTTCATCCATTTACATCCATGCAAGTTTTTGGTGTGGTGTAGAAGAACGGTGATCAGAGCTCAGGATCAAACAATGGAGGCTGAAGTTATAAATAGTAATGCTCCTTGCTTTAAACTTACTTACCAGTACTACTGTATGCTCTATCCATAGATGGATGATGGGATATTCCATATATGTGTAGAACTGCTTTTGCCAGTTTTTATCACAGTCGTAAATGTTAATATGCAAACATTCACTGGTAATTAACACTGTCCAGCTTGGATGAATTCTCAAATCAGGAGGTGTTGATTAATCTTCTGTAACATCAGCTCATTTCCTTATTGTGGGACCCATCGTTGTGAGAAAGCAAAAAAAAAAAAACATTGTTTAAAAGTATGTGCATCCCTCAGACCCATAGTTTTTCTTTCAGAATCAGGTTTTATGTTGACACAAGGAATTTAATTCCAATTGTTTGTCGCTCTCAAGTACAGACCAACATAAAACACTGTACATTTGTTACAGATAAGTAACTATACACAGTAACTAACTACTAGACAACTTTCAACACTGAACAGATTAAAGCGTTTGAATGTTGCCCTACCAAGGGTTTAAAAATGGAAATAAATGCAGCGGTAATCACCATTGGAGTCCACACTCACTATTTGGACTACAGAGGTTCCTGATTGGACTAAAGACGTTCCTAGATAGAAAAATCCAAGATGGCGCCGGTGAGGTCGGCTGACATCACGACTGCTTAATGTCTAACTTCACTTAGTTGTAACTTATTCTGCGTAACCTATACACTTAACATCTCAAACACTTCAATTTCAATCTTATTACCTGTACATATTGTAAATTGTCCAGATAAAGTTTATGTTTGTATAATTTTCCCTTATTTCATATTTTATTTCCTTAATTAAATAAATATTTTTATTTTTTCATTTTAGGTAACAGACGGTCATATAAACATTTCACTGCAAAGAAAAAAAAATTAAAAGGAACATAATTAAAATCACATCACACGCATTTCTAATCAAACAATATGTAAAATCCACATCTCATGTTGGTTTAAATGCCAGAGAAAACATGTGAGCTTTGAGACGGGACTTAAACACCCTCAGTGATGTGGCCTCACGAATGGTCAAGGGTAGGTCATTCCACAGTTTGGGTGCCGAGAGAACGCCCGATCACCCCTGAGCTTGCACTTGGTCTTGGGTACCGTCAGCAAAAGTTTATCTGATGATCTGAGAGACCAGGATGGAGCATATGGCTTAAGCAGATCCGAGAGGTAGGGCGGGGCAAGGCCATGTAAACATTTAAACGTGACCAAAATGAATTTTAAAATTAATTTGATACTGTACCGGGAGCCAATGAAGAGAAGCCAGAACTGGAGAGATATGTTCTCTTTTACGTGTAGACGTTAATAGTCGAGCAGCAGAATTTTGGATCAGCTGTAGCCGATGTAATGCTGCCTGAGAAACCCCAAAATACAGGGCATTACAGTAATCAATGTGAGTGGTGATGAAGGCGTGGATGGCTATTTCGAAAAACCTAAAGGACAAAAGTTTTGCCAATTGCCTTAACTGAAAGAAACTGTTTTTATTTATTTATTTATTTATTTTTTTAGAAAATTCCTATTAGGAATACAAACATTCCTAGTAGGATTATCGTGGTTCCTAGTTGGACTACAGAGTTTCCTGTACGGACTACAGATGCTCCTAGATGGACTGAAGCTGTATACTGTCTCTAAATGCACGTGTTTGGCAGAACGACCTGCTGCACTGTTATCGCACCTGTTCAAGTTTACTGCGTTCTGATTGGCTTCTCAGCCGAGTCCGTTAGTGCACGCCCCTCCCCTCAGGCGCCGCCCACTTTCTCATCATGGCTCCTGCGGTGGACAGGCAGGGTTACTGGGGCGCTCCGACCTCGACGCTGGACTGGTGTGAGGAGAACTATGTCGTGTCTTATTATATCGCGGAATTCTGTGAGTACATCAACAGCTATCCGCTGGCTGTCTCTGTGTGTTCGTTGGTTTAATCATTTATTTATTTTTGTGTGGTCGCGAGCGCGACGCTGGGTTAGCGCGCTAGTTACAGTTAGCAAGAGAGAGAGAGAGAGAGGTGGATCGCGCGCGCGCGCGCACTCGCCCGGGCAGCCTGGGACAGCGAATAAACAAAAACCGTAAACAAACACGTAGATACATTCATAAACACATTCTTGTTATTGTTGTTATGGACACGTGACACGGTGTAGAGATAATGAGCGGTGACAGAGAGAGAGAAAAACCTGTTCACGAAACGGTAGATTATCGAGATTATTATGACGATTATTAATGTCGGTTAAAGGCTCAGGTAAAAGTGTTCTGTCACATTCTAGAAGCATCTGAGCTCACTATATGGAAGATGCATTCAGTAAACAATAGGAATAATCCACACAGAGCAACATATATACTTGAATTAAGGACATTCTTGATGAAAATAATCTCATTAAAGTGCTCCTGAAATCAAACCGCGTCGTTCTGACCCTTTCTTCTTATTCATACTTAAATATTATAATACATTTTGGAATACAAATTGTAGTAATATATTCATTCAATCATTCATCTTCTATACAGTGGATAGTAGAGACGGGGGGGACATTATTTTGGTTATTTATCGTGATTATTCCGTGTGACGATTCAGATATTGTGAACCTGATTTACTCTCTGATTACCGACTCGAACAGGGAGTGTATTTGTCTGACGATGAAAGAAGTACAACTTATAGCGTTAAACAAGGCGTAAGATACTCAACCTTACAAAATGTAAAATGTTTTTTTTATTTTTTATTTCTGTATAAGTCAGACAGAGAGTTCTGACATGCAGACAGACATACTTGAGTTTGACCTGTAATAATAATAATAATAATATTTTTTTGATTACATTACAGCTCAACTCCTTCTGTTTTAACTATTTCTACAAACTTATTTTCCATCAACAACACGTACTAACACTAGATTATACAATGTATATGTTCCTCTACAATCCAGCAGTCTAATCTTTATATCGAATTGGGTGCTTTATAAAATCACGATTTTTACTGAATTGCATTACAAATCTAATCGGCTCGTAGGTATTGTGATAATATCAGCGATTGGCCCCAACTGTGCCGATTAATCGCAGGGCATACACATAGACTACAGGCAAGTTTAGGAACGCCAACTAGCCTTATCTGCATGTTCTTGGAAAGCAGACTACCCGGAGGAAACTATGCACTCAGACCCCGAGGTGGAAATTGAACCTTGGAGGTGCATGTCCACAATGCTAATCGCTACGCCACCATGCTGCCACTCTTGCAGACATTCACATTATATTTACTTCTTTCTAATATTATTACATTATAACTAGAATTTGAATTGACATGTTTTGATAATTGAACCTGCACTAGTTTTGAACTTGTTGAGTTAAACATTGTCTAGAATGTATTTGCGCCACCCATTTGGGCGTGTCTTGTACTAAGTTTGCAGCTCAATTTAAGCAAGCCCTTATGTTTTTTTTATTAGGGCCCAAGCACTATAAGGTGCGCAGGACCCTCTTGTTTTTGGACTTTTCGGGGGTCTTAACATGCTCAAAAACTCATGAAACTTGGCAGACAGGTTGGAATCTGCTGCCATCAGGATGCCTCAAAGTCACGTGGCCCGGGGCCCCCAGGGACCCCACATGAGATTTTGCCGCCTAGCTCATACACACTTTCACGTAGGCACACGAAACTCGGTACACATTTAGAGCTCATCGGGCCGAACAACTTTCGCACTGCATGTCCTGTACTCAACTCAACACGAGGTCGTTTATTTTAGGTTGATTGTAAAAACGCACCCGATGGATTTTGATATACTCCTAGGGAAATTATACGATCGTCACCAAACCAGGCCGAAGAGATCTAAAGACATTGAGAATGCAAAATTGAGGAGGGATTTTCGATATCTCAAACGGGCCAGCCGTGATAATGTCTTAAACTTACACTGAAAAATGATTAATAACTTTCTGTGTGGCATTATATTGAGTGACATTATTTCAGTGACACCTTTTGTGACATCACGTTCAGTGACATCACATTCAGGAAGATCATAGTGTGAGGCTTATTTTCCAGCATCTGAGGCCTATTGTACACACATAAACATCACAAATGTTAACGCACGCACGCACACACACACACACACACACACACACACACACACACACACACACACACACACACACACACACACACACTCACACACTCCTCTTTCATGACACACACACACTAATGCACTCAACAAATATTTAGGGCCCCAACTGACATTAGCCCTGTATAGTGTGGGATGTGTGCAGGTTGTGCGGTGCAACCGAGTGATGATGGCTTTTTCGAGGTCTTGGCACGCTCAATATAAGACAGGTTGTGCGGTGCGCCGGGTAGCGATGGCACATCATCGTTGCTTGGGCCGATGGTGTTTGTGCCCATCATCGTTGCTTGCAACTAGATTTTTAATTGTAATTCATTCATTCATTTTTTAAGCTGTGTGTCTTTCTCAACATTGATCCAGTTTGCAAATGCCTTTGGTTGGTGCTCATTATTTAATTTGGAAGAAGAAAAAAATTACTGCAAGTTGGTGGTTAAGTGTCCAGATTTTTTTCCAGGGAGTGTCTTATAGCTTTTATATCAAAGACCATCTTTATATCGAATTATATTATTGGTGTTACATTGACTGACCAAAAACCAAGGAAAGAAAGAAACTCTATAGATGTGATAACCTGGTTTGTTTCCACATAACATTGCTGAGTCTAGACTCAACTGAAGCAACACCAGATCATAACACTGTCTCCAGAGGCTTGTACAGTGGCCACAATGCATGATGGGTGCATCGCGTCATGCGCTTCCTTTTTAACACTGACTCGACCATCGCTCTGGGACAGGGCAGAGTTGCTGATTCAGCACTATCCCTCCAGGTTTTTAATAATGCATTGGATTGTTGTTACCCCTCTTACATCTGAACAGGTTTTTCAGGTCTTCCAGGCTTCTCATGTGATGTATCATCTTTTGAAATTATACTTTTTTGCTAACCCTGAGCAAAGAAATTTTAATAATTTGGTTTTTAGTCAACCTCAGCAGTTCAGCGTCATACAGTCTTCATTGTCACTGTGTGTGTTTGTGAGCGGCTCAATGTCGACTTAAACAATCGACCGGAATGTGCTCTGTTCAGTAGAAACGTCCTCGTAGAGTGGGACACGTACAATGGGGGACAAATAGGCGTTAGCTTTTTCGAGCTCATACGGTAAGCGCCAAAATATCCAGTACAGAAACGAAAAGACAAACTATATCACCTTGTTGACATCTGTGAGTTTATTTCTCCTGAATGAAACTAACATACACATGTTGATTTACCGCGGTATGCGTAACGTAAGTGTTGGAAGATGGGATGCGCCGAGCCGCTGGAGACGGTGTCCATATCGTTCACGCAGATTCTCACACAAGACTCCTGCAAAAGCAGACGACTGACACTCAACTATGAATATTTTATCCCCCCATCGACAAAAACACCTTCCACACAAACATGATTTTCTCATGGATCAGTCCTAATTTTTGAGAATAAGGAATTACTTTGAGCAATGGTGCATTAAAACCACTGTCATTGTCCTTATAGTATTTTATTTTTTGTCTCTTTACAGGGAACACAGTCAGTAACCTGATAATGATCCTTCCCCCCATTTATGGGGCGTTACAGACATTTAAAAACGGACTCGAGGTCCGTTACGTGTTGTCCTTTTTAGGACTTGCGGGTAAGTACGAACTAATCACTATAGACTATCTGGACTCTTAGTTGAATTATTGAGATGTCTCAAATATTGAGCGGCACAGCTGCAAATCACAGGTTTATATCAGTGTGCTTGTTTTTAATACGTAATAGTTTAAATAGTACTGTAACTCGTATCATAAGTCTAAAGAAATAATAATAAACGGATTGAACACAGTCTCAAAGATCGAAGATTTCTGGAAATAGATATATGTATGTTTATCATTTGTGGAAGGAGTTTCCAGTGTCAGCGTTGTTGTCACAGTAAGTACTCCAGCATGGGACAGAGTGAAGGAGACAGTCTGCTTTCATTTTCAAAAGTCAACGAACAACTATTGCAGTGATAACAGGACCTGACATGCTCCAGAGCTTATAATGTAATTATAAACCGATAAAAACAATCATAATAAAAAGTTCAGTGTAATCAGTAATAATCGTGAGCCTATGGCCTCCACTTGTGTGTTTCAGCGCTGTAAATTAGCACGCCCTCACTCTCTCTCAGTCTCAACATACGTCACACAGGCGTGTGTGCTTGGTCTACAATGTAAGGCGATGTGATAACACACTCAAGCCTGTCGGCCATAACAATGTAGTCAACGCGATTATCTTGGCAGTTACCACGGTCTGTTTGTTCTGAACCCTGGCGCTACCTTTCACCTAGCACCTGATTAGTGCGTCGGTGTGCAGATCCCCGAGGGCGTGTTTTTAAGACGGAGTGGTGAGGAATCTATATATGTGTGTAATGTATCTATATATCTACAGTATATCTACAATACATGTCATATATTCTTGTTATTGATCCAGCTGTTGGCGTTGGTTCTTGGTGCTTCCACATGACATTGCAGTATGAAATGCAGGTAAGATTATTCATTTATTTTTCCACTGCAGTTAATATTTATAAAAAGCGCATCATCAAGCAGTATAGATTGCAAATGCTTTTAACTCCACAGAGCTTAGTGAATCATCACATCTCGTCTGTTTTATCTTTCCAGCTGCTAGACGAGCTGCCGATGATCTACAGCTGCTGTGTCTTCGTTTACTGCTTGTAAGTCCACCTCTTAATCGTGGATGGTCATTTTATTATTATTTATTATTATTATTATTATTAAGATTCTGTATGAATAATGCAGATTAGTGCAATATTGAGTTTTTTGTTTGTAATACACAGAGTGGAAAGCGGTGCTCCGATCAGAGTTTTGGGGGCCAAGCACCAATCACTAAAATCGGAATCGGTTAATGCCGGGGGTTATTGGGGTCTGCCATTTCAATCAATCAATCAATCAATCAATTATTATTCATATAGCACCTATCCACTACCAAGTAGTTCTCAGGTGCTGAATAAAGAAAAGCAAAAAAGAAGACAAATGTGGACTAAATTTGTGACATTAAATAATAAAATACACAGGAAGGACCCAACATATATGCATTTAAAGTATTCTGTTTATTGTGTAGTATTGTTTAGCATTGTTTATTATTTATTATCTATTTATAGCAGTAAAAAATTCTAAACAGCACAAATATGATTCATCTAAAAATCTAAGAAAGTATTATGAATTTAACACTTTCATTTATTGGAAGACAATATATGCACCATATTCCATCCTCGTATTATTTTATGCAGAAAATAAATGTCCTTTCCGTACGTGTGTGTTTGTGTGTGTATGCATGTATGCATGTATGTATGTATGTGTGTGTATGTGTGTATGTGTGTGTGTGTGTGTATGTGTGTGTGTGTGTATGTGTGTGTGTGTGTGTGTGTGTGTGTGTGTGTGTGTGTGTGTGTGTGTGTGTGTGTGTGTGTGTGTGTGTGTGTGTGTGTGTATGTGTGTGTGTGTATGTGTGTGTGTGTATGTGTGTGTGTGCGCATGTACGTATATGTGTGTATGTAAATGTGTGTGTGTATATATGTGTGTGTATATATGTGTGTGCGCATGTATGTGTTAACATTTGTGATGTGTATGTGTGTACAATAGGCCACAGATGCTGGAAAATAAGCCTCACATTATGATGTTCCTGAATGTGATGTCACAGAAAGTGTCACTGAATATAATGTCACTTAATATAATGTCACACAGAAAGTTATTAATCATATTTTGGTGTAAGTTTAAGACATTATCACGGCCGGCCCGTTTGAGATATCGGAAATCCCGCAATTTTGCATCCTCAATGTCTTTAGATCTCTTTGGCCCGGTTTGGTGGCGAACGTATAAATTCCCTAGGAGGAGTATATCAATATCCATCGGGTGCGTTGTTGCGAACGACCCAAAATAACCTGCCTCCTGTTGAGTTTAGCCCAGGACATGCAGTGTGAAAGTTGTTCGGCTCGATGAGCTCTAAATGTGTACCGAGTTTCGTGTGCCTACGTGAAAGTGTGTATGAGCTATGCAGCAAAATCTTGTGTGGGGGCCCCAGGCCATGAGACTCTCAAGCATCCTGATGGCAGCAGATTCCAACCTGTCTGCCAAGTTTCATGTGTTTTTGAGCATGTTAAGACCCCAGAAAAGTCCAAAAGGGTGAGGAAAAAAATGTAAAAAATAATCCTTAGGAAAACAAGAGGGTCCTGCGCAGTAATTTCTAAATCATACGAGGTCCCAAGGCAATACTAATCCCGTGCGAACAGGACAAAACAGCCAATACTCGAGTAAAAGGGCAAAAATCTCATTTCTCACATTATTCTGATCTAAAATGCGAGTCTTACAGGAGTTAGCTGCTGCCCTTGCGGAAACTTTCCATACTCAAATTATTCACGCTGTCCTTAAGTGGTGAATAAGTTGTTAAAGCTTTTGGTTCTCACATTTGGTTTTGCTTAAGGAAAAAAAAAAAAAACTTTGCATATTGCAAATGTGACATCTTATAAAGACACTTATAAAGGTAATGTTCCCAGAATGGTGACGGCCAGTTGAGAGACAAACGATCTGTAAAAAAAAACAAAATGTTTTTTGATTTTAATCAGATTTTGGATATATGATCTGTACACACACACACACACACACACACACACACACACACACACACACACACACTTTCTAATTCAGTGGTTTATCTTTGTTTTTTTATTGTTTTCAACATTGTATATTAATACTGAAGACGTTGAAATTATGAAAGAACAAATAAGGAATTAGTGTCGTCAAGAAAAGTTTAGGTGGACCCTCAACTTTGTCTAAGTCACCAACAGTGTCACCAGCAAAGCACCCAGCATTCCATTACTCCTGTGTTCTCCATGCTTCACTGGGGGAACCACACATTCAGGAACCGTATGTTCATCCACTCTCCGAGTCACATTTGGTCTCATAAGACTGGTTGAGAGTTATCCACTAATCTTATGTCCATTGCTTGTGTTTCTTTGCCCAAGCATGCTTGTTTTTCTTCAAGAGTAATTTTTCTTTGCCGCTATTTGAAAAGCATTCCAGGTGACTACCTCATGAATCTGATGAGAGAAAGCCATGAGAGCGCCAAGTTGCTACGTTGAGCTATGATATAAAACATATTCGGGGTTGTTTTTTTTGTTGTTGTTTACAGCACATTTCCATATGTGTACTTCCATCGTTTGGATGTCTTCTATATTATTGTTCAGGATTGAAAGTAATAAAAGATAAAGAAAAACCACTGAAGGAGAAGGTGTGGCCAAAGTTATAACTGGTAGTGTGTTTATGTACATACAGCCACACATGCACGCATAAACAAGGTTTGTGTACATATATACAAATACACACACACACAGGATTGGTCCGGAAAGTCTAGTCATTGTTACTATACTGAAAATGGTTTACAGGAAATCGATGTAACCTGGCAGGAAAGGAACGTGAACTGGAACGGACATGCATGAACGATGACGAGTTCTCCGTACTAGTCATCGAGTGAGTGTGTGGACTGTGTGCGGCCGTCGCATCCAAAGTGACAAAAATCTGTATCAGATTTTGTGTTAATCTTGAACATTCCTTCACTGAAACCATTCGGACCATTCAGCAGGATTTTAGAGACGAGTTCAGCACAAATAAATGCATCAAAGTTGGTCGAGAAGCTGTTGAAAGTGTTGGTCCGTACGGGCTAAAATCAGCAAAGATTGGCGACTGACAGGCCGAGAACCAGAAGCATAATTAAGACTTTATTACATATCATTCCTGTCAACAGACACTTTCCGGTCAGAGATTGTAGTCAAATAATTCTGTTAATAATGGTTATATAAGGATTGTGAAAAGCTGAAGTCTTGAAATACTTGAAAGAGGACCGAACCATCAGCTTTTAATAATAATAATAATAATAATAATAATAATAGTACAAATTGACTTGTTGTTGTTGTTGCGGTTTACAGATACGAATGCTTCAAGCAAGAAAATGCAGTACACTATTTGCCAATTGCACTCCTCCTATTATTCAGTATTACAGTCAGTGTGGTAAGGCCACGCTTATCTTTTATATTTATACAGAGCCGGGTTCATAAGTATTCGGACAGTGACTTTATTTTCTTCTGTATGTCAGTAGAGTGGACTTAACTTCCATATTAATTTAAACACGTCACCTGTTATAATGAACTTCCTGCCGCAGATCAATTCCTGCAATCTAATGTCACCCAGATGAGGATAGAGAATGTTCCCTGTTGAGTCTGGTTCCCTCTCAAGGTTTCTTCCTAATTGTTAAAATCCTTTCGAGTTTTTCCCTCGACACCTTCGCCCTTGGCTTGTACATCAGGAACAATCTGATCATTTTGATTTGTATACCAATCCTCACACATTTCATACTCGCTTCCCCTCATTTTCTGTTGATTCTGTAAAGCGTTTGTAAAATTGTACAAGAAGCAGTACAGACGTGACAGGAAGTGCAGAATTCTACAACCAACATATTGCATTAACCATTTAGGAATTACAGACGTTTTTAAGTGTTTTAAAAGTCGGTCCATTTTTTACAGGCTCAAACGTAATCGACAAATGAACTTTGTAAAAATCCAATACTCTCTTTTATTTCTCATGCGACTGGTAATATCAGGTAAATCCTAACCAGTTAATGCAATAATAATAAAAAAAATCTTGTTTACACAAGCCATCGATTTAAAGCATATTAACTTGTACATACTGTGGTTCTGTATAGTTGCCAAAATATGAAATAAAATTGTCACTGTCCAAAAACCTGTGAATCCAGCTGCACCTACATGTCTCTGTACGCATGGAGTAACAGAACATCACAGTCACAGATTATGATCTCACCCGTTCTGTCACATGTAGGTGTATTTGCAGTGGAAGGAGCCAGTATTTCATCAGGTAAGCCACATGCCATGCATATCGAATGTTTCAACTGGTGTAACATTTACACTGTAATGTGTATTACAGTCGACCCGCGCGAGTTCGCCTCTTCAGTTGTTTGCTCATAAAAAAAAAATTTTTTTTTAGAAACCAACTAATAATTGTTCCCCGCAATTTCTTATGGCTTTTTCCATGGCATTATAAAATTTTTCTCACGTTTTAACAAAAACTATAAAGAACAATATAATTTACTAATTTTGTTACAAATATTAATGTAAATTCAGCTAAAATTCCATATAAAATATTATACTGTATAAATTTAATTTAGTAAAGTAGAGAGAACACAGAGTGACCATAGAGGAAGCGAGACGGTGAATTATTACCGTCTTTACCCAACCGTACTGATTCCAAAGAAAACGTGCTTGCATGAGTTACAGTACATATAGGGGTAACATCGATATTTCACATTCTAGCACAGCAGGAGACACAGCAGTACAGTATTGTTCAGTATACGGGTTTACCTTTACATCCTCATTATTATTATTATTAATTTTTAAGGGTAATGTATAAAGCGGAGTTTGAAATTAAATATTTTTTTTTGGGGGGGGGCACATATTTAGGGTTTAAACTACAAAAACAGGCATTCATAGGCTTTTTTATTTTTTCCAAAATTTGTGGTTTTTCAGAATTCGTGAATGCTCTAGGAATGATTGTATATGGATGTAGATTTACCCTGGCGGTCACCTAACATTAAAATCCATCGCTTCACAAAATAGCAGCCATGAAAATTTGCATCTTCTGTTCTGGGTTGCGTCAGATTTTTACCACACGTTACACCAGACCCTTTAAAACATCCAAGGACAAAACAAAAAAACCTCACGCCAAAACAAAAGAAAAAGCGGAAGGAAGCACTCGATGACTTTGCAGAGCCGATTATGTCTGAGGGCGTGTCCTCTGATGGGAGAAGGCTGACCTTAAACACATCGTGAGCTTGTGTTGTTTAATCCTGAGTGCATAAGAGAGCGTGAACAATACACACTACACAACACACGTTATATATATTACAGTTATATGTTTAAAATAAACAAACACCTTTTTATTCTTCTGTCTAGGTTATGTATGCAGTTCTGGTGGCTTTCTTAGTGTTTCGATCAATTTTCATAGTCACATGGTAAGTATGCGTGCTGTGTGTATGATTTAGGATTATTCCTTTTTTTTTAAACCACTTTAAAAGCTAAAAAAAAAAAAAAAACCTGTCGTCCTGCTCTAGGGTCTATCCATGGCTGAGGACGCTCTGTTACACGTCTTTATCCGTCTTCCTGTTAGGATTCCTTTTATGGAACATTGACAACATAGTCTGTGACACGTTAAGGTAATAAATTGGATTGTAGCATGACGCACACTTTGCAGCTGTATTTAAGCGCTTGGAATAACGGAAACGGCGGCCGTGTCGTCCTTTCAGAGCCACACGATCGAGGCTGCCCCCCGTAGTCGGAGCGGTGACGCAGCTCCACGCTTGGTGGCACATTCTGACGGGGCTCGGCTCCTACCTGCACGTACTCCTCAGGTACCCCTCAGGTCTCATTTCATCTCGGTGAAGTGTAACGATATGTCGGTTGCTTCACGTTGTTGCTGATTTTATTCTTTGCCTTGATGACGCAGCCTCCAGATTCGGACAACCTACCTCAAGTACAGACCGAAAGTACAGGTGAGTACAAGGGCGTTGATTTCACTACCTACAGGAGGAGACTTGCGGGTAGTGGGTTTTGAACCTAGGACCTTCCGATCAGTAGTCCAAGCCTCGGGTGGACTTGCTCCGTATCACCAGATTGGATCAGACATTAGTCATACTGCTGTTTTTAGTATTTGTACATCTTTTCTTTTTTCTAATGTCAATGTCTAATTATTTAGTTATCTGATCATCCACACACACACACACACACACACACACACCTACCTTACTTGTCTGTCGATGGAATTGTCTTTTGGCATGCATGACCTTCTGTTTATCTCTTGATCTATCTGTCCTCATTTAACTGAGTATCGTTATGTCTGTCTGCATAAGTAATTTTTTTTAACCATGACTTTGTCCTTCTGACTTTGTGTTCATTTTAATTATTCTCTCTCTCATCATGTGTATGTGACAGATTTTTTGGCCTTTTGTCTGTCTCTGTCTTTTGAGTTAACTGCTTGTCTGTCTGTCTCTTGTCTGTCTGTCAACATAATTGAATGTTTTGACCATCTGTTTATTTGTATGTTCATTTATTTATCTGTCTGGCTTCTCCTTGAATTGAGTATCTGTCTCCGTGTCCATTATGATTTTTTAAAATAATTTTTTATTAATTTGTTTGCTCATTTGTCTTTTAATTGAATTAGTCATCTGTTTGTCTGCTTTTGTTTGTCCGTCTCTCTCTTTCCGTCTGATATTTTTGATTATTTTTGTGTTTATTTCTGTATCTTTGTCTGTCTTAATGTCTGTCTGTCTCTTTACTTTACTGTTTGTCTGAAGTTTTTTTCCTCTGTTGACTAATCGTCTCTTATTATGTCTGATTTATCTGTTTATTTGCTAATCTGCCTCTCTGATTATCTTCTTGATCTTTAGATTGTTCACTTCATATTCTTCATTATTTCGTTTGTTTATTTACTGATCGATTTATAAATTTTGCAGTTTGTCTGTGGCGTCTGGCCCGTCCTGCACTTCGATTCCCAGAAGACGAGTTGAAGGTGCGGTGGAGGGGACGCACGTGCGGGCGAATCACAAAGCTGTGAAGCCCAGCCTCTCTTTTCCGGTCCAATCGGGCTGAAGTGAGCAGCAGCTGGACGTGTACCCACAATCCTCTACTCCAGTTTGCTGGAGAAACTTCCCCTTGTTTTTTGGAAACGGCTCCGGTCGTGTTGATTAATCACAGAGTAGATCAGAGCTTTGTGACAGGAGACAGCACACACACTTTAATTCTGTCCTGACATACGTTACCATCCGCCACCGCACACACTCACGAGAGACGAAACCCGGCGTTCACAGTAGTTACTAAACAACGGCTGTGTGCTGCTTTTCAGAAATTAAGAATGGAAAAAGTTAGCACCGCTAATGCAAAGCTTAGCATGTAACGTGTACATGAAGTCAAATTTAAACGCATTTTAATGAAAAGCAGCATCTTTCATGATCATATTTCATCGTTTTCGCTCACTAGTGTGAACTTGGAATCAGTGTGTAGCGGATGGAGATGTCAGTTTGTGATTTTTTTAAAAATTAAAATATATCTAAATAGGAATGTAACAGCTTTATCATATTTACTCGTTACCCGACTACTCACTGATATATTTCAGCTCTACTGCATCATCCTGCCAGGTCGCTCTCTCTCTTTCATAAATGACAAATGATCTTTTGTTATATCGCTGTCTTTGTGATTTTAGCTGAAACTATCTTTAATCAGAAATTAGATTTTAAAAAAATCTGGAAATCAATCGGCACTTTTATTTTTTAATAATAATTTATTCTTATTTAGAATTTCTTTTGAGTACTGGATCTTCGTGATGGAACGAATTGACTGAATGCATTTGATTTCACATTGTCCAGAAATACTGTAAGCTACTTTTCTATGTTAAAAATTGTTTTGTAATGAATGTAAAGGCTTTTGTTTTATTTTAATTAAGGATGCATCGACTATGGATATACACTACCGCTCAAAAGTTTGGGATCACTTGCAGATTTCTTTGTTTCTTTGCTACAACAATACTGGAGATTTCAAAACTATGAAATAACACATATGGAATTAGATAATTATGTAACAACAACAGCAGCTGTCAGTCGTTATTTTAAGACACGAAGGTCTGCTGTTCTGGAACAGTTCTTGTAAGAACAGTATTGTGTTGAGTGCGTTTGTAAAACCCATCAAGCTCCATGATGAAACTGTCTCTCATGAAGACCTTCACAGGACCAAAACTTACCTCTGCTGCTGAGGAGAAGTTCATTTAGAGCAGACATGGGCAAACTACGGCCCGGGGGCCACATGTGGCCCGTTTAACGTTTTGATTCGGCCCGCCAAACTTGAAAAAATGTAATAAATTAACCTTGTTAATGTTTTATTTCCCCTGTAATTCTGATGTTTCCTCACTAGATGGCGCACTCTAGATATATTGGCTTTGTTGAGGTGAAGCGTAGGCCTATTACTCCACGTTTGCACTTCACCCTTTGACCCTTTGACCAAAGCATGCCATCTATCTGCTCCTGTTCCGGCCCCTTTGTCAAATGTTAGAACTCAATGTGGCCCACGAATCAAAAAGTTTGCCCACCCCTGATTTAGAGTCACCAGTTACAATTAACACACGGCACCTCAGATTAAAGTCGTTACGAAGCTTTACAGATCAGAAGTAGCAGATACATCTCAATATCAACTGTTATAAAGGAAACTATTGCATAATTGCTTTTTGGATAAATGCCTTCGGCATTGTTTCACTATTTAGAAAAAATGAAGAATCAGTAGTTAGAAAGTGATCCCAAACTTTTGAGCGGTAGTGTAGGTATCGGGTGTGTGTGAGTTAGAGGTTTATTCCCTGTGAATTGTGTCTTGGGAAGATTCTTTATGTGAGAGCACTTCATCTCTGCGAGCACTGAGACACGCCTACTTTCCCCTCGTTCATCAGCGTGTATGCTGTGGTCAAGTCAGGGATTGATTAACAAGATTGTTAACTTTAAATTCAGCACATGGAGGCGTTTTTAAACAGCGTACAGCAGAAACCAACCTGAACAACTGAACAAACTGTTGCCGTTTTCAGTATTGTGCTCTGTAGGAACAAAAAAGAAAACAAACGTTATCGATGCATCCCTGATTTTAGTGAATGAGTTTTTTTTTTTTTTTTTGGTCAATCTGTAATGTCTGTTGTTTTTTCTCTTATTGTTATTGTAATGTTTATATACACTGGTTATGAAGAATAATTAGAGGTTTTTATCTTCAAGAAATAATTTTATGAAGGAATGACTGTAATCACATCCAATGCCAAGTAATCTTTCCATTTCATGATTATGCTCTACAGAGTAAATGATTTGAATTTGGAAAGTAATTTAGGCATAAAAAACAAAACAAAAACTTTTATTTCTACTTCTTGACCTAGCATGAGCTGCGTATTTAAAGGGAATTTCTATTCATCTCACTTTCCTGATTCAAAAGCACTAACTGCACCAGAGCCTGTTTGCATACGAGGCTCCCGTCTTACCTCCTCAGATATCACGTTCAGTTACTTGAACTACCAGATATCGTGAATAGAGATACATTACGTCTAGGTTTTTGTACTCGTACAGTGAATGTTGTTGTTGTTACCACACTGTGTTACATGTGTGCATTCATCTCTGCGTCACTATGAGGACTGAATGAAGCTGCAGTGTAACACACCATGTATATCCTGCTGAATTGCTGCTTCGGTTAGAGTGGACCTGCTGATATCAAGGGTGCCTTAGATTTAGCTCGAGTGCTACATTAACACGAGGGCTTTCTTTTACCGTATGTTACATTGCCTCGATGTCGTACCTTACGTTTCCGTATGTGTTATTCGCATCCTCCTGATGGTGATGTCGTATAAGTCCAAAAGAACAAACACGGCCAGAGCTACTGCCAGTACTGTTCCTGTGCCATCCTGTGACTGCATGGCGCGATCACCACTGAATGTATCCTGTTGAAACCACAGCACAAGTTCCTGTCTGGAAGCGTTACGTGTTCCCTTAAATGTCATTTCAGAATTATATAATAAAAATTGGTGGAGCTGGAATATGACTCTTAAATGTTTTTTTTTTGTTTGTTATACATGCAATACAGAAAATGTGTGTGCCAAGGAAGCTATTTCTGAAGTTTATGCAACATGTAAATGAGCAATCTTGCTGCCCTAAAAATGTAAAGTTGCTAACCTCAGACGTTTTGGAGAGATGATTTTCTATAGTTCAGTGTTATACTGTCTCGCTTCAAACAATAATCATTTAAAAAACAAATTATTCATATTTTTATTAAATATTTGTACTAAAATTCGTGTAAGCATTTAGAAACATGAAGCTTTAATTGTTGCTTTAATTAATTAATTTCTGTGCAAATTGAGGATTTTTCTTTTTCAAAAACAATTTGTAGTGTCAGTTTAACTTGTCAAATTCATGTTGCAACATCTTAATTTTGCATTTTAGAATAATAAACTTTTTCAGGTTTACATCTTTTCATGTGAGTTTCATCTGACCGAAAATTAAGATCATTGAAAGATTTTAAATCAAAACCGTCACGGTCACTACGGACATGAAAGGGCACGAAATTGTATTAAGCAAATGTGTTTCTTTGTATCTGATAAAAATGTGTGTATACATATTTACTAAAAACGACGCATGGATCGGGAGAATTATGAAAAATGGTGTAAATTCACTTTTTCACCTAGGTGGTATTTATGTACCATGTTTTGGCTGAATGGAATATTTTTAGAGTTTATTCTCACACACACACACACACAAAATATTTTAATTTAAATACCAACCTGCTGATCACAATCGCAAACACTTTAATGGAAAACCCATATGCATAAGCAGTGTATTTCAAGAAAGCTTGATCCGTAGAACACCTACATCTATACCTGCTTGCTCGTGCAATTATCTAACCAATAGATCACATGGTTATTATTGTGTTTCAGATTGGCTGATTTGTGTCAGCGTTTTTTTCTGAATGTACTGACCTTTATGATTTTCACCGCACAATGTTTAGAGGTCACACAGAATAATATATCATACCTTAATTCACCCGTCTTTACAATCGTAGTGGACAGAAATGCATGTACAAAAATCAAACCCTGATTCAGATGAGCTACATAAAGTGCATAAGGTGTGACGGCACCAGGTTCTCCTCCTGTCAGTCAAGAACAAGAAGTTTCTGAAATACTGAAATTTAGCTCACCAATAACCAGGCTACAGGTCAGTAGAGTGTTTACACACGGACACTAAAATTCCAGTAATACATTTCGAATAATAGCCCAATTGGAATAAAAATATATTCCATAAAAACCAACTCAATTGGAACAGTCTGATCTGATCAGAATTAATTTTCAGTCAGAATGAGAGGGTTGGCTGCAAGTTATCGAAAACACTTGATTGCAGTTGTTGCTGCAGCCCAACCGGTTATTAGGTTTAGGGGGCAAACACTTTTTCACACAGGACGATTTACTTTTGAATCTACAGTAGTTTCCCCTTAATGATAGAAACCTTCATTTAAAAACTGCATGATGTGTTTACTTGTGTCATCTTTGACTAATATTTTAATTTTGTTTCATGATCTGAAACATTAAAGTGTGATAACATGATCAAACCTTTTTCACACCATTGTACTGTATCTCCAGCGGAATAAACACCTCTTCCTCTCTCCCTCTTTGTTATTTTACCAAACACTGATGACTCCTTCCATACATTATTTTAATTACCCAGTAACTGTAATACACTCACAATAAATTAAACAAAAAGTTCACAATTTTAATGTAATTTTGCATTATTTTATTTATTTATTTACTTGTTTTAATGATCCGACTTATACATATCGATCACTGATTGAGTCATCTTATTGTATTAAATTTAATTTTACACTACATTTAATCTTGCAGATCTTAATTGTCTACTATTGAATTTTTTATTATTGAATTTTTTATTCTTTATGAAATTCTGATTTAGTTTCTTACTTTTTATGTCTAAAGTAAAGTGTCCTTGGGTACTTGAAAGGTGCTTATAAATAAAATGTATTATTATTATTATTATTATTATTATTATTATTATTGTTGTTGTTGTTTTTGTCAAATTCTTCGAAAGGCTTCTTTGTTTTGAACCAACCAATAAATTATTAAGAAATCTAAAAATTTGTACGCGATTGTTGTAATACTCTCTTACTTACTTTCTTTCTTTTTTTAAAATAAATAAAATAATAAAATTTTGTTACAGAAATTACTTCAAAGGGAAGGAAAGCTTTGCGTTTACGTGCAAAATTAGAGAATGTTTAGTTAAAAAGAAGAATTTCAGCTGAGTTTATTTAGTGAGTACTGTAGGGATTAGACTGCAGTTCTGCATCTGAACACCAGAGGTCGTGATTGTGCACCGATAAGATACTGTGTCCACCCACACTGCTGTATACCGAGGACCTAAATGAGTCACAGGAAGATAGTTTACCTGAATGCGTCATCAAGGTGTGAGCTTCAGCTTCTGTCCACAAAAACAGCCTTTAACAAAGGAATCATTCCAGTCCCATCAGGTTAGAATCAGAATCAGGTTAGTCCAGAATTTCAACATGAACCACGCATGTGGATTGTATTTATGCTTCTGATTTAATTTATTATAATTCACCCTAGTTATTTCTTCAATGTAAAAATGAAAGATTTCGCAATAAATCCAATAATGCAAATTATAATAAAGCAATTACCATGGAATGTATTATTATTATTATTATTATTATTATTATTATTATTATTATTATTTTAAAATCTATCATCATCTGTTTATATAGAGGTGCAAATTAAAATTCAGAGCACCCTGAAATAAAAAATGCAAAATGATTAGGAATTGAAAAAAATATATATTTTTTTAATTTGAAAAACTGCGGTTGGCTTAGTGTTTAGCACTGTCGCTTTGCACCTCCAGGTTTTGGGTTCGATTCCCAACCTCTGTGTGCATGGAGTTTACATGTTCTCCCCTTTCTTGGTGGGTTTCCTCCAGGTACTCTGGTTTCCCAAATTGCCCGTTGTGTGTGAGTGTGTGTGTACAGTATGTGTGTGTCCTGTGATGGATTGGCACCTTGTCCAGGGTTAAAATGAGTGAGTGAGTGAAAAACAGTGTTATCAAATTCTGGATTCTGGTTGGTCAGAAGTTATTGAATCATTTTCTGTAACAGAAGCTCTGAAAGTGGTGCAAGTTTATATTAATGCATTATTCTAATACGTTATTATTCCCGTGAAGTTTTCTGTAAGGAGGTGTTTACTTAAAATTCTGTATGGAGCGTCCGCGGTCAGCGCTTTGTAACACTCAGATGTAAAGCTGTAAGTTGAATTCTTTGGCCATATCACATTTTTTTTTCTTGATAACTTTGTGTGGCCATGGCTGTATTAAAATGCAAGAAAATCAGAAAATAGATAGTTTTGTGGACGGTTCACAAAAGGGCACTTATTATGCAAAATTCACTTTTTAGTTACCAATGAGACATGAGAAAGCAAACAAACAAAGAAATTGAATTTGAGAAATTTGAGGTATGAAAAATGCATTATTTGAATGGTACTAATTCAGCTGTAACACACACACACACACACACACACACACACACACACACACACACACACACACACACACACACACACTTTGGGGACGATCTGGGACCTGGGTTAACTTGTTAAAGAAATATTAAGGAAGGACTATGAAAGGATAAAAGAAAAGTTTTAATGGGCATCACACTACATGGTCACTAATGATTTTTCGAATGTGTCTTATTCCTTACACACGATTTTATCCATCTGCACATTTTAAATCTGGTGAAAAAATCCATTACACTACTCAGAGTGGCTTATTTTGCCAGCAGGCGTGTTAGTTAATCAGACACAACTGTGTTTCCTTTGTAAGACGCTAGACCTTCATTTTTCTGATTAATAAAAGCCACAGAGCAAAAGATCCGACATGGAGAACTGCCTGCCAGCGCATCAGCCCAAATCACATCTTCATCCTTTTGCAAGTGAACAGGAATGTAATTGATGAACCACAACACTTTGTTCAGCAGGAATTCCCGTCTGAGTCTTTGGGGAAACTCCGAGCGTCTCGTCTCTCTTAGTCACTGGTGGCCATCTGCTGTATCTGGCTCAGTTTAAGTGTGCTAGAAGTGTGAAGGAACCAAATATGGAGAAGTTCACAATTTACACTGGTAGATTGTTTTTAAAAAGTGAAGTTAAGTGCACTTTGTAGTATCTACAAATACGTTACGTGTAGGTTGACCACGAAGATGTGTTTTTAATTTCAGGTTGTTTCAAGAAAGCCACTGTTTACTTAAACGTCGGTCTTTACAGCTTTGCCTGACTTGTAACTTACTTTAGACGAAATCTTTTGGAAAAACGACTCTAACACTTTTGCATAAGCAACGTCTGACTTTCCCTTCCGATAGAAACATCTATAATCAGATTTATATGGGCATGGCACTGCTGATGTCCAAGAGATGGTTCTTTGGATGACCAGTTTTGGAAACTTCCCTTTACGCCCTGCTTACTTCCCACACACACACACACACACACACACACACACACACACATGCATTCATATGTGTATTATGTAAACAAACATGTTCATTAATGCAGTTGTCTTGATTCAGGCCAAGTGCTTCAGCTAATGTTCACGTCAAAGAAAACGTTCCTTGATGACTGTGACTTTGATCACGGCATGGTTATTGGTTTGAGTATTTCACACGGTGTCTAACGTCTCTTAAGTTTAGACACCATGGCGTAAAAAACAAAAAACGTCCAATGCTCAGAAATATGACTCACATAAGCACTCTGTACAGCTGTAGTGAGCTGAAAAGCAAATCAACATATTAACGCCTGTGAATGGAAAACAACAGCAGGAGATCACATGGTTCCACTTCTGTTAGCCAAGAACAGGAATCTGAGGTTTTAGAGACGACAAGATCTCTCAGAGGATTTTTGATGATCGGAGAAACACCAAGCACTGCTACATGGTGCGCGTTGAAGAGCCGTACCACAAGATGTACTATTTTTGATAAGAACTCTAACGCAGGGCTTCTGAGGCGTTCTGAACATGTGCGATAAAATTAGAAAGAATATATAGAATATAGAAAATAATACAGTTAAGCTCTGTGGACTATCTTTGAGCAAGATCTCATTTTTTGTCTGATTCTTCATTTCCCCCACCAAAATCTTCCTGGTGGATCTCCATTTCAACACTGAGTGGTTCAGTGGTTCAGTATAAAGCCTGAAGTGCATACAATACTTTACTTTCTTTACATAAGAAACTAATTACGCTGCAGCGGTCTGTTATTTTTTTCCAGGGCTGCACAGAATTCTTTTCATATTATTTGTTTCTCTTTCACAATCAGTATGTGATGGTAAATAAAGATATTTGCGTGTTCTGTGGAAATATTACGCAATAACCCATGCCTGATTCTGAAGTGTAGTAATGTTTTCTGAAATTAACATGAAATTTCATATGATAGATTTATGAAAGTGCTCCTTCTGTAACTTTTGGGTGAACCTATGTGATAAAATACGAGAAAGAATATATAAAAATAGTGAATAAATAAATAAATAAATAGAAAATGAATAAGAAAATAACGTGTATAGTTGATTGTAAGATCTGTGGACTATCTATGAGCAAGAATTACGTTTTTGTCAGATTTTTTTTCCCCCACCAAAACCAGCTTTTGTCTTTCCAACAGCCCCAAAGCATTATTTTCCCAGTGGTGCTCCATTTTACAGAGCCCCTAAAGCAACATGGGTGGAAAAATTGTTTAAAAAAACAAGCAAAAAAAAAAAAAACAGGAAAAAGAAGAAATAATTAAAAAAAAAAAAAGGGACATGGGGAGAAAAAAATTATATATATATAAAAACTGAAGAAAAGAAAATCTGGGACCCGAGTCAATTTTTGCGAGATCTTGTGAACATTTGGCGAGATTCAGTGTTACCAGTTTAGTTCAGCAGGTGGCAGTAATGAGAAACTTCATCCATGACTGGGAAGGGGAGCGTTACCGATCCAGTCCAGTGTCAGTAATGCACCTAGAAGGTGGCGGCCAACCGCTAAAAAATGAACGAAGAAGCAAACGAGAAAGATAAAACAGTTACACGTGCGTTGTTAAACATGCATGGAGAGAATTACTGAGTAGAATTCTGAGTAGCTAAGTTTTACTTTTAGCTTGGCCTAAAATATAAACACATTCAGTTTTTCCTCGGAGCTTGCCGGTTTTTTTTTTTTTTTTTTTTTTTTTGGGCGCTGGAAGATTGACCCGAAAGTATGAGTCATGTGGTCTTCCATTATGTCCCTTGGTTCCCATGTCCTGTTTTTTTTTTCTTTTCTTTTTAGTCTTTTTCTTTAATTGATTGTTTCCCCTCATCCATGTCATTTTAGGGGCTCCGTACCATTTCAACACTGAGTGTTTCAGTAAATAGATATATTTGCATACACTTATGTAAAACCTTATATGTTGATTTGCATACGCTTATGTACTTATTACTCTATCTCTCTATCTGTCTATCTATCTATCTATCTATCTATCTACACACACAGTATACTGTCTACTGATATTTATCTGGAAAAAAAAAAAAAACTCCAGAAAACTTCTGGAATGCAATCACAAGGAAGATGGATGGTCACAAACCATTAAGTAAAGCTGAGCTGTTTGCGTTTTGGTAAAAACAGTCGTATAAAGTTACCCAACAGCAATGTGAAAAACTGGTAGAGAGCATGCCAAAATGTGCACCTGTAAGAAAAAAACCCATAAAAAAAACTAATTATGCCGCTGTGGTCTCTTATTTTTTGCCAGAGCTGTACTGTTTCGTTTCATGGTCTTTGTTTTTCTTTCACCATCACTATGTGATACTAAAGTCAGATTTGTGTTCTTTGGAAATATTATGCAATAACCTATGCCTGTGCAAGATAAATTACATTGTAAAGGAACACTAGAAATATTTGAGAAGTTCCTGATTCTGAAGTGTGGTAATATTTTTGTGAAATTAACTGTACAGGATAGCTCTTCCTGCATTTATTCATGTATTTATAAATCCACCAAGCCAACTCCATGTCCAGTGTTTCACATTCAGTGAGTGTTGTTGTGTACAGTACTGAGAAATTACACTGGACTTACAGTGAAAGTATAGATTCTGTGTAAAACATGTTGCAAGCATTAAGTTAAACGGCACTTAAGGGAAAGTTGAAACGATGCTAATTTTAAACGTTTTGAACGGAGAAAGTAAATGTACTTTCATTATATATCTAAAACATTTTTTCCTATATTTTGCCTATAAACTTCACGGTGAGTTCAAAATTCACTGATCTTAGCAAGTGAACGCAAACCAAGTATAAGGTTATAAAGCTTATTTTTGAATCAAATTTTACGCAAAAAAAAAAAATTCTTGTTCTGTTAAAACATCATTTTGCTAGTTTGACCAAATTATTCGCCAACTATTCTGCCAATAGATGCCAAGACATTTTCGCTTACAATTTTAGTAACATTTGAATAGAAATAAGCTTAATAATCTGATATTTGGCTTGTTGTCATCTTATTTTAAATAATGATAGATATTTGGTTAGATTCAAGAATATTTCACTTGCTACACAGGCATTAGCAAACATTAGAAATATGGTGGGAAATGATTGAAACTTACTGTTGGGGTTGTTCTTTATTCGTTTCTCTCTGCAAGCCAGTCCGTCTGCAACGCACCTCTGAGCTCAGGAGAACGGGTCAAAGAACAGCCAGAACACAGATGATTGCTCTTTTACCAGTCTCAATTTTATTCGATAAACACACACATATATAGTAGCTACACACCCTCCTGTGCGGGCAAAGCACAGGATAGGAGACTTATCAAGGACAGAAATGAGTAAATATTAGGAGAGTTTGCTATGCAGTTTAGCAAAATAAAAAAACTGAGAATAGGAACAGAGTACGCATGCTCTGGACTTCTTGACGCCGTTTTCGTCCTCGCACGCAGCAAATGTCCTTATCACACGAGGACAGAGACAGAGAGCCCCGTCCAACAGAAAATATCACGAGTAACCAAGAGATCATGGATGTCAGCAAATTTCCCTTACAGATGAGTAATAAGTGATTAAAATAAGATTAAATGGAACAAGAGACAGTGTCGTAATTCAAGACATCTTGAAACAAATAATAATTCAGAAGGAGATTGAAGTGCACGACGAAATCTGGTTTGAAGCGTTTCAATACAGTAGAGCACAGTATAATGTGGTATATACTTATATATCATTTGTCCCTTACACTTACCTTAATATGCTTCATTTTTTATTTAGTTGGAGTTCATGTCATCTTGGGAGGCATGGCAAGACACCACTGTATATACAGTAAGAATTTGTTGACTCCATTATGCCATCATACACGCAAAGATGCTAATTATATCACTTTGAAAATTGATTAACATGATAAATCCTTTTTAATCACATTTAAATCACATTAAAAGTATTAAATGTGAGAATCAAACAGTAATTGCGCATAAAACTCTCAGTCCATAAGCATATCTAGCTCGGCGGAAAAAAAAGGAATCAGTGAAAAGGTTTGTGGTTTTGTGTTGCCATTTGGAAATTCCAAGAATTCATGCAACTGTGCTTGTATACAATGACTTACACACCCTATAAAGGAAATGTAGAAATTGTAGTTTGCATCCTACTTTGTGGGAGAAAAATGATTTTGTTTACTATAAATTATAGAATAAATTCAACATTGCTGAATACACTCCATGTTTTTTCATGTCTTACAAAATAGACTTACTACAGTATTTTCTTCAGGTAGTAAATTAAATTCAAATTTCTATTTGTCACATACACAGTCAAACGCAGTACGATATGCAGGGAGATTCTTAGGCGACTGCCCGTGACCTTAAAACAAGACTATCAATAGGAATAATATAAAAAAAGGTACTTTATCTAGGAAAGAATATCTATATAGGAAATAAATATTAAAACAAAAGGAATTTTTTTTTTATTCTGCATGTTTTGTTACAACCTACCAACTTTTGAGTCAATTATAGAAAAAATGCTAAATGCTAAATTATACAACAGAGGCCATCCTGTAAACTGTGCAGTAACTACATTTGTGCTTCTGTTATAGCCTATAAATATCTTTCCTGATGCTCTTCACAAGTTTCCACATGCCCTATGTATCTCGCATTTATTTGCCCCTGGAGCATTTGTTTGAGACAGTGCTATTTAGGACAGTGTAATTCGGGACAATGGTACTGGAGCCAGTAATTTTTGGAGCAGCGGTATTCACTGATGTAGTCTATGAGGTAGTTCTGTTTGAAACAGGGGTCTTTTTTTTCGGGGTGATACCTGTGCCAGAGGGATTTTGGATAGTGGTATTCAACGCAAGGGTATTTGGGACACTGGTACTATATGGGGCAGTAGTATTTCGGGTGGAGGTGTTTCAATATGGTAATATTTGGGACAGTGGTATGTGATGCAGTTGTATTTTGAATGGTGATATTTATTACATGGATATTTAGTACAGTGGGAAGAGGGGCAGTAATATTGCTGGAATGGTGGTATCTAATAGAGCAATGTTAGGGACAGTGGTGTTTGGCACAGTGATAATTCCTGTAAAGGTATTTATGACAGTGATTTTTGGGGGAGTGATATTTTATACAGTGATATATTGGGTAGTGGTCCATGGGGCAGTAACACCTGATTAGAGTCGTATTTGAGATGGTGGTATTTGGGACAGTGGTGTTGGTACATTAATATTTGCGGTAGTAGTAAATAAAATAGTAGCATATGATACTTAAAATAGTAGCATATGGTATTTTTCAATACCCTTTCTTGCAGACATGATGTTAGTCCTTAGGTTTAAAGTAATCATTGACTGTATATGGCGGAATTACGGCCCCAGACAAGCCAGAATAACAGAAGTGGCCATAATTACATCATCAACCAAAACACTCACCAAAACCACACACATACAAATAAAAATAGAGATATGAAATAAGGGAAACAATCGCTTTAGTTAATATCTCTTATGACAACATTATAACACACAACTTACAAAAAATAAAATGTGTGTGTGATACATGTGACTTGTTAATGTGCGTGTGGGTATGTACAGGATGTGTGTGATCTATGAGTGTGTTTGTGTTTGTGTGCGAGAGAGAGAGATGTGAGTGTGTTAGTGTTAACATTTGTGATGTGTGATGTGTGTAGAGTAGGGGGAATTTCACGTTACGACCTGCAAAAACCATCACACTATAATGTTACTCGGTTTGATGTCACTGAACGTCATGTCATGAATGTTGTGTCACACAAAGTTATTGCGCCCTCGCCATCTGGGTGCACCGCACAACCTGTGTATTATTTCAGCATATTAAGACATAAAAAAAAAAAAAAAAACTATTGTGTGTTTGACATGTGAGTGTTTATGTGTGTGTTGATGTGTGTGTGATGTGTGGGTGTTAACATTTGTGATGTGTGTATGTCTTGACGGCTGACCCGTCAATTTTGCACCTTCGATGTCTTTAGATCACATCGGCCCGGCTTGGTGGCAAATCCACTAGGAGGAGTCTGACACAAAACTGACTTCCTGTTGAGTTGAGCTCATGACATGCAGTTGTTCAGCTCAATGAGCTCTAAACGTGTACAGAGTTTCGTGTGCATACATGCAAGTGTGTACGAGTTGTGCAGCAAAATCTCATGTGAGGGCCCCTGAGGGCCCCGTGCCACAAGACTCTCAGGCATCCTAATGGGAGCTCATTCCAACCGGTCTGCCAATTTTCATGAGTTTTTGAGTATCTTAAGGTCAAAGCCCAAAAGCCCAAAATGTTTTCGAGAAACAAGAGAGTCCGGCGCACCATAAAGTGCTTGGGCCCTAATAAAAATAGAGATAATCTCTGATCAATTCTGCTATTTCCAAGTAATTTTAAGTTCAAAATATTTGCTGTTAAATTAAATTCTGTTTTCGGTTAAATATTTAAGCCCTGTTCGCAATATGGCGTTATCTGTAATTTCCTTCTTTATCTTATCAAGTCACCGTTTCATGACTTGGGTTCTTGCTCAATACTTCACCCGTTATCTTATATAAATGGAGGCAGCGAAGCCCAAACATTCATTTCTTGAAGGAGAAAGAAGATGAAGACTTACCAGCTGTGTGTCCTCATTGGCCTTGTGCTCGGGGTTCACTCGAGTCGGGTAAGAATGGCATCACCTTCTGCGATCTAAGATACCATTGGTTTTTAATGAGCAAGATTTTTAATTGTCAATCATGTCTATTTAAACAAAAATAACACGAAACGACTCAACATGGAGCAGAAGCCTGATGCCTGTGACCCCAATCTGGTCCTGGATGCTGTTACAACCCTCCGTGGAGAGAAATTCTTTTTCAAGGACAGGTATGTCTGAATCCCAAAGTAACTACTGTAACATCATTCATGGGTCCATGTTAGCTTTTTTTAGAGAGATCTAACCATCTAATACTGAATTGCCTTGCTCAGCTACGTCTGGCGTGTCTACCGTCAGTCCAACCCGATCGAGCAACATCCAATCAATGTCATCATTCCAGAACTTCCTAATAATATCGATGCTGCTTTTGAGGATCCATCAGCTGATCGGGCGTACATCTTCAAAGGTAACATGTAGCATGAAGTTGCTAAGAATACTAATCTACTAGTGTTGGTGTTTAAGGTCATGTTTATGATCCTTAGGTCAGAAAGTCTGGGTTCTCAGAGCTTTTGACATTGTGAAACGCTTGGATCTCAGTAGGTTCAGGTTGCCAGCTTCTGTGAAGAGGATCGACGCTGCCCTTTATGACAAACAATCTGAAAGGGTGTTGTTTTTTGTCGGCAGGTCATACTACAGGTAATTCTTATTGTGTAGCTATATTAAAGCCATTTATTCCCTACCTGTTCCTCTTCAAGATGCGATGTAACACTTCATTTTTTAAGCTATGACATTAAGAACGACGTGATGGACGAAGAATACCCGGAATATGTGGAGCAAATCTTCCCAGGAATATCAGGAAAGGTTACTGCAGCTTTCCAGGAGAATGGTCAGTATTTACTACATTTCTAAATGACTGTATCAGAAAAGTCATGAATATAATTCAGTTCATAATAAACTGTATAATTCAGTTGTGAGTAATGTGACATGCCGTTTGTTTCGCAGGTAATACCTATCTCTTCAGTGGGGCATATGCTTACCATTTCAGTAACGGAAAGCTGGTGAACATCATGGACAGCAACCACTTCCTCTGTGGCTAGTTTTTCAGATTTAAATGCCTCACCGCATTACTGTACAAATGGAAATCAATTTGTAGAGTAAATTGTCTAAATGTTTACATAGCATTATATTTTAGAACAGCACTTGATTAAAACTTGTCATGCACCTGTTTAAAAATGTTTCATTATGCTCATAACTGTTTTGTCATTTATGAGTTGTGCTTTAAAAATAAAACTTTTTTTTTTGCTTTTGCAATTTCAACCGTTTGTGATGGTGTGATTGATTGAATACTTACTACTGTATATTGTAAATGAAAGACAAGGCATGGTGAAATCCTCCAACAACAAGAGAACAACAGACACACGGTGTATTACAAATGTGGACGTGTTAGTATTAGAGGTACAGATAGGGAACAACACATCGCATAGGGAACAACGGCAGTAAATCACAAGCGCTTGCAGCGTCTCTCCAAAGTGTTCAAGTTCAAGCAAACATCCGTACTTGAGCTGTCGCTCAATTTCCATTGAAGTGGTTGTGAGAAATAAATAGACTTGTGCTTCTTGCTGGTATCAGTCATGTGCTGTGAAACAAACAAAGAAGGACACAAGTGCACACACTCAGACTCAGTGAGATATTTACCTGGGCTATTCCGGAAATCATCATCCATATGTCTCCCATTGAAAAAAAAAGGGCCAAGATAAAGAAGTATCTAAATGATCTAAAATTGCCAAATAAAGAAAAACTCAAACAAACAACAATATGAGATTTCAGCACGAGACGAACACTTTTAAGAGATTAAACAGACAACTAATTAGGAATGAATACCAAACAGCTGCACACAATCACAACAGAGTAGAAGTTCAGTATAGCAGGAGATGTGTTTAAGTTAATGTGGGGTCCAGTTCATTATTGGAGGCTCAGGTAGACTGTAGGGAACTCTAGTCCTGAACAATCGAGTGACTGCAGTCACACATCCTCAGGGGGTAGTGGGGTCTGGATCACTGGCAGCTCAGGAACGACATGTAAACCTCGACAGAGAGACAGGGAGAGTTAAAGAGTGAGAGAGAGAGAGAGAGAGAGAGGAGAAAAGAGAGAGCAGAAGAGAAGGAGAGGTACTATAACAGTTAGGTATGGTCACAGTCACACAATGTATAAGATGAATGTATATTTAGGGCAGAGTGTAAGCAGGGACTCTATGTTAGGACTAAACAGCATATCATGACAGCATAACTAAAAAGGAGAGCCAGAACGAAACCCAGACATGAGTCCTCCATGAAATGTAAAGCGACCAATCACTTCACCGTCAACAAACATTGAAGTGATCAATCAGAGTGGTGAAGACAGCATTAAAACATACCAGTTCACCAGAATACTCTACGTCCATGAGTCACCCAGATCTGCACCTTTGCCTAAGGTAAATCTATTTACAAAATGTTTGGCTGAATAAGTGAGACCATTTAATGCTTTATACATCAAAATTTGTATTTTAAAATCGATGCACACTTTCACTGGGATCCAATGCAGTGTAGATAATATAGGGGTGATGTGCTCGCATCTTCTGGTTCTAATGAGGACTCTTGCTGCTGCATTCTGAACTAACTCGAGCTTGTGTATGCACCTACTTGAGCCACTAGACAGTAAGGTGTTACAGTAGTTCAACCTAGAGGTGATATAGGCATGAACTAGTTTTTCTGCATCATTTAGTGTCAATATATTCCTTATCTTGGCAATATTTCTGAGGTGACATAATGCTATCCTGATAATATTATCTACAGTCGTGGCCAAAAGTTTTGAGAATTACATAAATATTGGAAATTGGAAAAGTTGCTGCTTACGTTTTTATAATAGCAATTTGCATAAACTCCAGAATATTATGAAGAGTGATCAGATGAATTGCATAGTCCTTCTTTGCCATGAAAATGAACTTAATCCTGAAAAAAACTCTCCACTGCATTTCATTGCTGTCATTAAAGGACCTGCTGAGATCATTTCAGTAATCATCTTGTTAACTCAGGTGAGAATGTTGACGAGCACAAGGCTGGAGATCATTATGTCAGGCTGATTGGGTTAGAATGGCAGACTTGAGATGTTAAAAGGAGGGTGATGCTTGAAATCATTGTTCTTTCATTGTTAACCTGCAAAGAAACGCGTGCAGCCATCATTGCGTTGCATAAAAATGGCTTCACAGGCAAGGATATTGTGGCTAAGATTGCACCTAAATCAACAATTTATAGGATCATCAAGAACTTCAAGGAAAGAGGATCAATTCTTGTTAAGAAGGCTTCAGGGCGTCCAAGAAAGTCCAGCAAGCGCCAGGATCGTCTCCTAAAGAGGATTCAGCTGTGGGATCGGAGTGCCACCAGTGCAGAGCTGCTCAGGAATGGCAGCAGGCAGGTGTGAGCACATCTGCACGCACAGTGAGGCCAAGATTTTTGGAAGATGGCCTGGTGTCAAGAAGGGCAGCAAAGAAGCCACTTCTCTCCAAAAAAAAAACATCAGTGACAGATTGATCTTCTGCAAAAAGTATGGCGAATGGACTGCTGAGGACTGGGGCAAAATCATATTCTCGGATGATTGTTTGAGGCATCTGGAAAAAGGCTTGTCTGGAGAAGAAAAGGTGACGCTACCATCAGTCCTGTGTCATGCCAACAGTAAAGCATCCTGAGACCATTCATGTGTGGGGTTGCTTCTCATCCAAGAAGGTGGGCTCACACAATTTTGCCCATAAACACAGCCACGAATAAAGAATGGTACCAAAACACCCTCCAACAGCAACTTCTTCCAACAATCCAACAACAGTTTGGTGAAGAACAATGCATTTTCCAGCACAATGGAGCACCGTGCCATGAGGCAAAAGTGATAACAGTAACTAAGTGGCTCGGGGAACAAAACTTTGAAATTTTGATTTGATTTGATTCCATGGCCTGGAAACTCCCAGATCAAATGGGATTTTAATCCCATTGAGAACTTGTGGTCAATCCTCAAGAGGCGGGTGGACAAACAAAAACCCACTAATTCTGACAAACTCCAAGAAGTGATTAGGAAAGAATGGGTTGCTATCAGTCAGGATTTGGCCCAGAAGTTGATTGAGAGCAGCCCAGTCGAATTGCAGAGGCCCTGAAAAAGAAGCGCCAACACTGCAAATACTGACTCTCTGCATAAATGTCATGTAATTGTCGATAAAAGCCTTTGAAACATATGAAGTGCTTGCAATTATATTTCAGTACATCACAGAAACAACTGAAACAAAGATCTAAAAGCAGTTTAACAGCAAACTTTTTGAAAACTAATATTTGTGTCATTCTCAAAACTTTTGGCCACGACTGTACATGGGCTTGAAATGAAAGACTACAATCTATAATTACACAGAGCTCTATAACTTTTGAACAGAAAGGCATTTAAAGTTACAGTGTGATAAAAAATCTTGCTTCTAGCTACTTGTGGTCCTATGACTAGAACTTTTGTCTTATCAGGATTATGCAGAAGGAAGTTAATTAACATCCAGTCTCTTATGTCCTTCACACATTGCTCAACTTTAGTAAGCTGATTTTTCTTATCTGGTTTTGCAGAGACATATAACTGTGTGTCATCAGCATGACAATGAAAACTAATACCATGCTTACGAATTATATTGCCCAGAGGAAACATGTAAAGAGAAATAAAATCAATGGGCCTAAAACTGAACCCTGTGGAACACCAAACTCCACTTGAGAACATGCAGAATAGTCACCTTTTAAATCTACAAACTGATAACGAACAGTCAAATAGGATCTGAGCCACGTGAGGATCATTCCCTTAATTCCTACTACATTTTCTAATCTGTGAAGGAGAATACTATGATCAATGGTCTCATAGTAGGTTCAGCAACACAAGTATATTGACGCAAAAATAGAAGGTCATTTACTACTTTAACAAGTGCTGCCTTTGTGAGGTGGTGAGGCCTAAATCCAGAATGATACAATCCATTTATGCTATTTCTATGTAGAACTTACACTGTAAAATTTTTTCCCTGTTAAAAAACAGTAAAGAACTGGCAGCACGGTTGCAAGCAAAGTTCTGTTAAATTACCTTTGTCTTACTGTTGGTGAAATTTACACTTAAAGACATTTTGCAAATACAGGATAATTGTGTTTGTGTGTGTGTGTGTGTGTGTGTGTGTGAATATACTGTACATAAATAAACATTCATAAAAAACAAACAGTATTACTAGTATATAAATGTACCCTTTGAAACAGTGACTTAAAAATGTAACAAAAGAAAGGCAGCTTAATGTTTTGTTTTTCAAATCATGGCTTGATTTATTACACTTTTGAATAAACTTTGAAAAGGATAAATAAAGTACTGAAATTTCAGCTATTTTGGGGGAAGAATTTATTAACATAAATAAACATAAAATATTCCCCAAATCAGAAAAAATGACAAAATACTGAATAAAAAAAAATGTTTCAGATGACTATCCAAGTCATCCAAGCTGTCCAATATATGAACTGTGGACACAGCAATTTAGTGAAACACTTAAGCTATTTTTTAACATAAATATAACATAAATATTTGTTCTTTAACACCTTAAAGAATGGAGATCAAAAGACATAGTGTGCGAAGAAATGTGTTTGTGTGTGTGTGTGTGTAGTACTCAAAGTTCCCCGTCCTCTTTGAGATGACTCCTCCAGTCTTGGTGCCCTTTTCTAGATTGATCCCGATGAACCGCCTGCAAAAGAAATTTACAGATTTAATGTGAAGCATATAAAAATAGAACAAGTCAATTACTTTATCAAGAACACTGTGCTTTTGAAGAGAGGATAAAACTCCAGCATTCAGATATGTTGGGCTGAATGATGTTTTTCAGTCTAGATTAAAGAGATCTCTTTGTACAATCACTGAAATAACATAATATACACATATCATATTGTAGTGATGACTGAAAGATTATCACAACAAATGAACACAGTCATTATTTTAACATTATTTTAAAATTGAGTCCTGGATGAGGTTCTCTTCCAAGGTTTCCACCGACAACTCACCCCCAATGGACATTTTATTTCCAGTCAATTTTGGCAACTTATTAGGGCTCAAACATTTGATAGGAAATTCTCTATTTATTTCCTGTTCATTAGAGCACAGTGTTTAAATGAAACAGATATTCTGTAAAGCTGCTTTTAAAGTATATGTATGTTAATAAGTAGGGATGCATCGATACCACTTTTTTGGAAAACGAGTACGAGTACTTGCATTTCAGTACTCGCCGATATCGATACCAAGTACTTAATAAAAACCTGATTTCCATTTACAGGTAACAGCTTTGGTCATATAATTTAACAACAACAACAACAAAAACAAGGCACTATTTTGGAATTAAGAACATTTATTTAAAATGAAAACCATGTTCTTTGCAACATATTACAGAATAAATAATTATGAAAAAAAAATTGAAACAATGACAGTGCAACAAGTATTTTTTTCAGTTTGTTGTAAACTCTGCCGCTTTGGACAACACAAGGTACATCGTGCTCCGGCATTAATCGCGGCTCTACAGCCAGTCAGGGGCGTCTGTGAGCTCGCGCAGCGGAGGGAGCGGATAGCGCTGTCCTCCGAGTGTGTGACTCCGCCCCCAACGGTGCGCGAGCGAGCAGTTCGAAAAGATGCGGTCGGCTGGCGTCACGTGGTTCGGAGGAAACACGTGATAGTCTTCGGCCCTCCCGGCTGAGTGGTAGTAGTAGCCTTAATGTGGGAGCGCCCCCTAGTGACGGGGAGGAATTGGACACGACTAAATTAGGGAGAAAATCGGGGAAAAATGCAAAAAATAAAAAATAAAATAAATTACTTGTGTTAAATGCGCTATCTTTTGAGCCTCCTCTGGACAATTTCGCTGAGCACAATTTGCAGTCCGCCTTTGTTTTGTCGTCTTCGTTCACTTTTAAATAATTAAATAATGCCACACGGCTAATTCGTCTCACCTTCTCCCCGCTCTGAGCTGCATCCGGGGCCTGGGGGCGGGCACTCGGCGCCTGGGGGCGGGCACTCGGCGCCTGGGGGCGGGCACTCGGCGCTTGTGATTAACCCCTTACACGCCGCTCAAACATAGACATTTCTCAGACCGTGAATAGCAGCATTTTAACATCGGCATAACATTAATTTGACATTTGCAGATGACAAATTAATGAAAGAAAAACTAAAATATTTTAACAATGCTGATCAGGACAGACCATTAAGTAAATAAACTGTGTATAAAATTATAACTCTTAAATGGTTAATTTGTCAAAATTAAGCCATCATTTATTAACCTGTTGTTTTGCTAAGTCTCCATAGGTTATTTTCTGACCACACAAGAAATATATATTTAAAAAAAAACTTGGCTTGCTTTCATTCATGTAAGGGCAGTCAACAGTGACCAGCATCAGGGTTTTGAAAAAGAAAAAAAAAGCTGTAAACTCAAACCGTACAATCCCTGTGCATAAAAAGAAAATTTCATCCCAAAATTGTATCAAAAATATGCCCATAGGAATTCAATGCTGATCAAAAACAATATTGCTGAAGCAATACCAAAACTATTTAAGTGAATTCCTTTAAATTAATATGCTATCGCATAAATACAAAACTAACTTGAGCTGATGCAAAAATATAACCAATCTGATAGTAACGATCAAAGCTTTATGATATTGCGCAATCCTAAAATCTATCTCGGAATATATGTACATCATGCTTTTCCAAATGTACAATCACAACGACAACGAAAAAAAAAAACAACTCAGAATAAAGATAGCCTAACGTTACTGTAATATTAAAACATGCTTACCTAAATTCACAATCGCAATGACACACAAAAAAAAGGTTTTGTTAATGATATTGTGCAAAACTCACAACAGTGGTGGTGCGTTTTTAAAGCAACAGTGTTTGGATAATATAAATCGAAGACTAATTAACGCATGCAACTCACTCTGGAATTGTAAATGACAATCCAAAAAATCCACACCATCAGAGTTTCTCACTGAAAGAGAAAATGTAATATAGTTTCAGTTTCAGTATACACAATACAGTCGCTGAAGCAAATTTAATGCATTTTGTTTACGATATTGTGCAAAACTCACCTAATAAAAGTATGAGGACGGTTAAAAATCCACGTATGTTCTGTGTACTTTACAAAAAATACTGGATGGTAATGTTTTTTTCTTTCGTGTTTTAAATACAGTTATATGCCGTTATACCTTTTCGATGAAACGAACAAAAACAGAAATGAACTGCTTTTAAACATAACAGGAATATACTGTTGAAATTCCGCCGTAAATTAACAGCAATTTCTTAGAGTGTAGCTGCAGCGCTACTATCCTTTCCAGAATCTTCGAGATAAAGGGGAGGTTTGATATCGGCCTGTAATTGGACAGCTGACAGGGGTCAGGGTCAGGTTTCTTAATAAATGTTTTAATAACTGCTATTTTAAAAGATTTTGGAACATACCCACTGCTGAGTGAAGAGTTAATTATTTTCAACAGGGGTTATTGCTGGTACTTTCTGCTTGAGAAAATGTGTCAGTATAGGATCTAACATACAGGTTGATGATTTTGCAGAAGAGATGAGTAAAATTACTTCATTCTCTTCAAGGGGAGTGAAGTAAAGTTCTTTAAGTTGTGGTTTTGAAATTCAACTATTTATGGGAATTTAAACCTACCATGAGATTTACTGGTACTGTTGCACTAAGCCAATGTTGAGATGTACACTATATGGCCAAAATTCCAAAAGCTTGTGGACACCTGACCATCACACCCCAAACATTTGCCAAAAATTTGAAGGCACACAATTGTCTTGAATGTCGACACTGCAGCATTACAATACAATCTTCCTTCACAAACATTAACAGGCTTAAACCTGTTCCAACAAAACAATATCAAAGTGCAAAAAGTGAGCTTCATAAAGACATGGTGTGTTCAGTTTGGAGTGGAAGAACTGCACAGAGCCCTGACTGAACTCAACCCCACTGAACATCTTTGGGATGAAGTGTCCCCCAGACCTCCTCACCCAATATCGGCTTCGCACAGCCACACCCCAAAATCTAGCGAAAAGTCTTCCCAGAACAGAAAAGATTATTATAACAGGATGAAGAGAATATCACTAATGTAAAAATGTTTTTATGGTACTGTGAGTAACCCAAGGTTTGTTTATCATTTGGGACAGCTGTATTTGAAATAATGATAGTTTGCACAGTTGTATTTGTCAATATCCTTCCACTGAACACTGAAGACATGATGTTACTCATCACATTGTCTTGACTAAAGATTTATAGGATATGGCTTAACTTCAGCACCAGACAAGACAGAATAACAGAAGTCACCAATATTTTGCAACAAAATAGCAAAACAAAAGTAAAAAAAAAAAAAAACCTTAGAAACTGTAAGCTTTGGAAAAAAAAAACTGCTTTTAATATGTTTTTTTTTTTTTTTTTTTATGATCGTGGACTATATAGATGTGCTCATGTTTAAAACATTTGTGATCCAGTTTAATGAAAAACATTGAGCTGTCTTTGATTTTCTTCCCTAATCTTTAGCAATTCAACATTATAACATGCAGAGTGTTGCTCAGGCAGTGAACAACACCAGAACCACACCAAACAAAACCTCTTTTAAACCTCTTTTCTTCTTTGCTTCTTATACGTAGGACGAGCAGGATAAAGACATCCAACATGGTGGCTTAGTGGTTAGGACTGTCACCTTGCACCTCCAGGTCCCATGGTTGATTCCCTCATTTCTAATTTGCCCAGAATTGGTGGTTCTAAATTGCCCGTAGTGTGTGAATGTTGAATGGAGGTCCAACCACAGTCGTACAAAAATGGGAATAAATACAATGGTCACCACTCGCCTCCATGGTCAATATATGAACTGCAGAGCTTACAGAGCCTAGATGAATGAATGGATGGAAACTAAAGACTAATTACCAACTGTGCGTTCTCATGAGACTGTTGTTCAGAGTTTGCTCAAATAATATACCAATTCCTCATTTACAAAAGTAGGGACAACTTCCTGAGTGTTTTCATGACCACACAATGTGACTCACAACAACCAATAAATTTGTGGTAATTAACTTATTAGTTGCAAATATAGTGTTTGCTGATTGAAATGGATTATTCTTCGAGCGAGTGTAATTTATCTATGACATTTATCCAGTAAATGTTAAACTAAGAATAAAAAAAGGGAAAAATTACTAACATGTAACTTGTGTATGCAATTTCCCATTAATGGATAGCACCAGACTATCATCACAGTCAAACACAGTCATCTATACTGTGAGACAAAACCTCACAGGAAAAAAAAGGTTACTTAAACATAAAACATACTGAATACAGTTTATTTGCAAATTCAAAAGAAATTTTTTTTGTTAACTTGCTGATTGTAGTCAAACAATTGTCAAATAAAGTCAAATAATTGTATTATTTGTTATATGATTCCCAGGACAATGGCAAGAGTTTAGATTAGATATTCAATAAATAACTACCAGGTGAGGGTGCTATTGAACACCTATGGATTTAAATCTAACTTCTAAAACCTTGAAAAACATCAGCAAACATAGCAGTTTCAGGTCAGACTCCTTTGCCTAGGAAAACTAGCCTGAGTTGGGCCCTGGTTTGCATCCTAAAAGAAGATGTTCCTCAGCCATCTAGCAGTTTTCTCTGCTGGTTCTGTTCGTATGGACTGTATGTACAGGGACAAGTTAGCTGCTCAGAGATAATGCGAAGATGGATGGTGCCAAATAGGGGGCAATATTAGAAGAAAACCTGAAAATCTGAGACTGGGGAGGAGGATCATCTTCCAGCAGGACAACGACCCTCAACATGCAGCCAGAGCTAGAATGGACAGGTTTAGATCAAAGCATATTCCTATATCAGAATGGCTCAGTCAAAGTCCAAACCTAAATCCAATTGAGAGTCTGTTCCAAGACTTGAAAACTGTTGTTCAATGATGCTCTCCATCCAATCTGACTGAATTTCAGCTATTTTGCAAAGTATGGGCAAAAATTCCACTTTCTAAAAGCTGGTAGACAGACATACCTCAAAAGACTTGCAGCTGTAATTGCAGCAAAAGATGGTTCTACAATGTATTAACACATTCATGTAAAAAAAAAAAAAAAAAACCATAATACAGTGGTTTACCTTTTTTCTACAACATGCATTTTCTGCAAATGCAAAGTAATAATCACTTAATAAAAGCTCATAAAAACTATTTTAACAAATAGTTTCAATAGAATTACACTTTACATTGTTATAAGATGCAGATAAAGTCTACAGTACAATAAGAGTACTGTACCATTTGTCATATGAAAACTCATATAGTGGAAAAGTGAACAGTGGCACTTGAACTTGTTTTTTGTTGCGTTTTTTTATTTATTTATTTGAGATGTTTTTATAATTGTAAAAACCTGTAATTCTAACAATGTTGGGCTATAAAATCACAGCAAGAATATAAATATTAAATTTTTTACAGAAACGTCCCGTAAAATACCATTTTGGAATTTTGATATGATTTAACGGTCACTGTTTGGCAAGTTTGCTGCCAGATTTGTACCATGTATTCATGGTACATAGATGTAGATTTTTTGTTTACAGTGTAGATCAGAACTTTCTCTTACCATGAACATTTTTAGTTCCTCTAAAGGAATATTGTCTTCTATAGTGGGAAAGATACTGAAGAACGCTGCAACACTAAACAGGAACAAATTTGTGTACTATAACAAGTGCTGTTTCAAAATATGCATACAGATATACAATAATCTTTGTTTATTTATACACATGGATGCTTCTTTTGAGAACTGATGCAGCAGCATGGTTCAAAGACAAATCTGTTATTTATTAAAATATATATTTTCCACTGCAACAAGAATACCAACAATTTATCCAGTTTTTGTGAAAGATTACTACAGTGGTGTTCAAAAGAAGTCAGAAAACATATGCCATGTATTATAGTTCTACCTGACACTGGAGACGTCTTTTTGTCTCTATGCCTGAGCTCATCCAGTAGGTTTTAAATAATAAAGGTTTGCATTGAATAAAATATCAAATTATTCTTATTATCTTGACTGTCATTATTTAAAACAATCAAGAATATCATAAAAAAAAATTCAAAGTGTCATTACTTTTGGCCACTACTGTATCTTATGCTTACGTGAAACAGCCTGTTAGTATTGGAAAGCATAAGCGTTTGGAATATCTGGAATACACCTAGCCAATAAAAGCTACGTGTCTGAATTTGACAGTTTGATTTTTGGGGAATGGCAACTTTAGGCAACTTTGATGGGAACCAACCTGCCGAAGTATGCAAATCAGTAAAAATTGGACAAAGATTTAAGGGAAATGAATGATGATAGCAGCTACACAGTCAAGCACAATAGTATTCGTCAGCATCCTGCCTTTAGAAATGTTATGTGGCTTGTTTTGCCTTGAGCAAGATTTGTATGTGTCACAACACCAGCTGTGGAAGATCCAGTTTAAAGCAGCAGAAAACAGGAACGTGCTAACAATCTGTTATCTAACACACACATATATTTATATGTTACATATATATAGTTTACATACGATATTAAACATATAAAAACTGTCTATTACAGTTTTTTACAATCGCTATGACAGTTTTTTTCAATACATTGAACAAGTTTCCTAAACTATTAACAAATTTTTTGTTGCTTTGATACAAAATGCATACAGTTAACACCAATTTAAAATCCTTGAACTTCTTTTACACACAAGGTCAACCAAGACCAAAACAATGGCAACAAATGCTTTCACAATGTATGTCAGAACAGATAACATCATGTTCTAAACATAACTTATATACTGTAGGCTAAAGTCAAAGTGAACAGCTGTTCATATTGTGAATTGAAACAAATATATTCCCTGTATTTTATTCCATTGCCAATGAGAAACAGCTTATTGCAGTTATGCAAATACAGTATATAAATCACAGCTGAGTCCCATCTAGGAACAGACAGACAGACAGACAGACAGACAGACAGACAGAGGTAGAAAGTGGACAGGTGGGAGATGTTATCACATAATATCTCAACCCTATTTAGGAGTTTCTCTCAGCCTGGAGATGGAAGGTTTTTGACCATCGTCCACATGACCAAATGTCCCTCCTGGATGCAATGGATGCTGCAGGTCAAGACATCACAGCTGAACACTGCCAGGGGTGGATAAGGCATGCCAAAAGATTCTTCCCATGATGCCCTGCCAGAGAAGATATCAGGTGTGATGTGGATGAGAACATGTGGCCAAATGCAGAAGACCGGGGCAGAATAGAAGATTACTTTTTTAATTATTATTATAATTCCGGTGCTTTGTGTGTTTGTATATCTTGCAGTAATGTCCTTTTGCAAATAAAGTCTGTACTGCAGCAATTCTGTGTCTGTATTTATTTATTTTTTTACCTAAACTGTACATTTTATAAAGCTGTTCTCAGATGATCATTCATTTTTTGTATTGCATTTCTGCAGCAAAAGAAACTAAATGCATGCATTTACTAAACCTAACAAAACAAAAATGTAGAGAGGCTTCAAATATAAGCGCAGACCTGACACATAAAATAATGCAGTTTCTGTGATTTCAGCTGATGATGGTGTTTTTTTTTTTTTTTTTGTCATTGTGTTATGATTGACTAAATGTTCCTGTTGGAAGAGAGCATGTGTTAGTGTTTTGAATAATTATTTGATTTTAAAACATGTTTGCAGTGTTTTGTTAGACATAGTGTATTGTGTTATTGTATTTTGAAAATGAGTTTGGGGGTTTAGTTTACAATGTGTGATTCTGAGCATGAAATTAACCGTTTTGCCGATTGTGCATTTTAGGTGTGTTGGTGTGTTAAGAGTTTAGGAACCTTGTTAAATGTACTGAAAAAAAAAAACTATCATAGCGATTGTAAAAATCTGTAAGATTTTATTAAAGCATTAAAACTTTACAACACTTTCTCCATATTTTTAGACGATAATATTTACTTTTATTTGATGGCGTAAATTTGTGGTTTACAAATCTGCCACTCAATTGCTTCAGGCTATATTGAAGAAGATTCAGGAAATGGAGTCATTCGGGATTTCTCCTGTCTGTAATCATTCGTTGTCTAGTGACGTATAATTATTGCTCAACATCCACTTCTTTTCCATATAAAAGCCGGGAGCAAAGCCCAAACTACAAACTACAACAGTGTCTTAGAAGAGAAGAAGAATGCAGACTTACTTCAGGTTGCTCACCCTTGTTGCCCTGGTTTTCAGGGCTCACTCCCGCTCAGTACCATTGCCTACTGACATGAACGATGAAGAATTTGCAAAGGTAAGAATGGGATTGCAATGTAACTTTTATTTTTTAAATTTTATTTCATTTATTTTCTAACTGCGTGTTTCCCCCATTTAACCAGAATTACTTGAGAAAACTGTACAACATGCAAGAGGAGAGCAAGTCATCCTTTGGACACAAGATCAGTGAGATGAGCTTGAAGCTGGGTGAGATGCAGGAGTTTTTTGGGTTGAAGGTGACAGGAACTCTGGATGCTGAAACGCTGGAGATGATGAAGAAGCCTCGCTGTGGGGTTCCAGATGTGGCTGCATACACTGCAGGGTCTTCAAGTAACAAATGGTCCACAAACAAATTAACTTACAGGTACAAGTGGCGTAGTGGTCTTAGCCCATTATATAGTAGCTTTATGTGTGAATGTATGTGAATTGATTTAGTAAGTTTCAGTTTTAAATATTTCTTTATTTTCTAGGATTGAGAATTACACTCCTGACATGTCCGTGGCTGAAGTGGATGTCTCTATTGAGAAAGCGCTGCAAGTCTGGGCTCGTGTCACCCCTCTGAGATTCACCCGCATTTACAGCGGTGTTGCTGACATCATGATCTCTTTTACTGTTGGAGGTGAGTCTCACTCTTTATTTAGTGGTATTCGTACCAGTCCATAGTAACACATCCTGTTTGGAACTCTGGCAATGAATGATCAGCATTTGTGACAAGAACTTACTGTAGTTGCTTCAGGTTTTGCCGTGAACTGTGAGAAGTGTTCTTCAGTCTTCCCAACACAAAGCCTGGCCTAAATTTGATGGGTTTTCATCAACACTATATTGTGTATGTATATATGAATGTTTTGTATTTCCAGAGCATGGAGACGGCTCCCCGTTTGATGGACCTGATGGACTCTTGGCTCATGCCTTTGGTCCCGCTCCTGGTCTCGGTGGAGATACCCATTTTGATGATGATGAGACCTTCACGTTCAAATCCTCTAATGGTAAATATGGTCACATGTAAAATCATCCTAAATGTAATGGTCAAAATTCCCAAATAAAAAACTTTATTGGGGTTCTACAGGATACAACTTGTTCTTGGTGGCTGCCCATGAATTTGGACACGCCCTGGGTCTTGACCATTCCCGTGATCCTGGAGCTCTTATGAATGGGATATACACCTACAGAGATGTTGACAGCTTCGTTCTTCCTCAAGATGATGTCAATCATATTCAGGCTCTCTATGGTAAGCTTACGGAATTAGTGATTTTGTAACTAGTTTTTTACAAAAGATGACTTGTCAATGGTATAGTGAATGTACTTGAATGAATTCAACAGGTTCTAACCTGGAATTGCCTGATGGTCCCACACCTCCACCCACTCCTAATGCCTGTGACCCCAAACTGGTCCTGGATGCTGTTACAACTCTGCGTGGAGAGATGTACTTCTTTAAGGATAGGTATGCATCAAAATAAAAAATATTCTACAATATTCTAAGATCTTCAAAATAATTGCAAACGTCTTTTATGGCTCTAACAATAAAAATGTCTGAATCTGTTGTTCAGATTTTTCTGGCGCCGCCACCCTCAGATCCCTCAAATGGAACAATTTCTGATCAAGTCCTTCTGGACTGAACTTCCAGATAACATTGATGCTGCTTTTGAGGATCAATCCGATGACTTGGTCTACATCTTTAAAGGTAATTTTTACATAGTGTGATTAACAATATCAATAAAGATATAAATGCTTAAGCTACATCAGATCTGATGTGTACTTATGTATGTTTATGATCTTTAGGCCAGAAGGTCTGGGCTCTCAATGCTTATGATGTTGTGAATCGCAAGAGTCTCAGTAGCTTCGGGTTGCCGGCTAAAGTGAAGAAAATCACCGCTGCTCTTTATGATGAGAATACTGGAAAGACATTGTTCTTCACTGACAAATTATACTACAGGTATATTTTAGTGTTCTGATTTAAAAATAAAAAGAAAGAAGATGGGATGCTTATTTTTTTTTAAGTTAATGACTAATAATCTTTTATAGCTATGACACAAACTCCAATAAGATGGACAAGGGTTACCCTAAGAAGGTGGAGGACAGATTCCGGGGAATGACTGGACCAGTTACTGCTGCTTTCCAGAACCAGGGTTAGTATTCGATGAATAAATAAAATAAGGCTTCTAAATAACCTTGGCAAATCTGAACCTAGTTATATGAAAATGCTGATTTTATTTACATTGCATTTTTTTTCCAGGTTTCACCTACCTCCTCAGCGGACCACGTGTTTTCGAGTTTAACGAGTCAGTGCTGATGCGAACGCTGGGAAACAAAGACTTCTTGCAGTGCTAGACTTTTTGTCTTTTATATTTATCTGTCATACAGATGATGGATATGATGTGTAGTAACAGAATACAGCTGTACTATTACTGTAATTTTTCCCCTCCACATTTCTACTGGTGACATTTCTGGTGGTGATATTTTGGACATGTGAGATTGTGATATTTGGAACAGTGGTACAGTATTTGGGATACTTGCATTTGTGATGGTGATGTTTGGGAAAGTGTTATTCGGGACAGTGGGATGCGAGATGGTTTTCAGATGTTTGGAACAGAACTCTTTGTGATTATGGTATTTGTGATGGTGACAATGGGGACAATGATATTTGGGACATTTGTACAGTATTTGAAATAATATAGGACCTTTGGAAGTGAAGTTTCGCTAGCTCCCCTGGTTGAACCCTTATTTTTCTGTATTTATTTCCGATTTCATCTGGACATTTGTAAAATTATGGTTAAATATTTAAAATAGATATTCCTGTTTAGATAAATCTTATGTAGGAATATTGTTAGTGCAATTGATTTTGTTTCTGTTTTGTATAGTTTTAAAGGTAATTGATTTATTCATTTATTTGTAAACTGTAAGAGTATCAAGTGTGTTATTTTGTACAGGATGTTGTTGATATTTAATGTAAATAAAACAAAGTAAAAAGTGATCAAAGGGCTGAATTGACTGAATTGAACCAGTAACAGGATTACTGATGCAGTATTTAGTTAAAGCTAATATACAGTGACAGACAATGTCATAATGCTCTGTTACACTTGGCAACATACTTTGTTATTAAACAGAAGTAAACTGTATCTCTTATGTCAAGTATACTGTATAAATCTGTGAGATTGAAAAAAGGAGTTAAACCAATTATAAATGAGAAAAATGTGTAAAGTATGCGAAAACAAAACAGAAGGGTCAAATGAGAAAACATTCCTGAATTGCTAACACACTAAATCCCATTGCAAAAACTAAACTGTCAACTACCAAAGATCAATCCTACAGATGTCAAAATCTTATACATTATTCTTCTGGTTAGGGCACAATTTGCAAATCTGAATCTCCCATTTACCAAACTTCTAAACACATTCTCAAACACAATACACATTTAGCAGTGTGGTGCACGTCAACCCAGAATGGTGCACACAGGCTCATTTACACACTACCACTCAAAATACATGAAAATACTTGTGGCAAATGGCATAAGTGGATCCAACAATGGAGCAATACAATAGAAGAGGAAGAGGAGTCCATGTCAGAGGTGGTGGGCAAGGACTAAGACCAAGAAGAAGATCTGTAATTTCCAATGACATTCGAGCATGACTATGAGCAGGACCAAACCTAAGCAGGATCTCAGTGGTTACTATAATCCGGACCTTCAGAGACGAAAACAGGTCAAAAGTATACTTGTCTCAGTACGGGGACAATAAACAATAATTTTAAGGTATAAGGTATTGTGTTTGAAAACATTTACTGAATACAGTTTTTCTCGGTTGCTTTGGAGCATTTCTCAGATCAGAATGTGAATTCTCAAAACTACCTGTTCAACCGCCACGTAATTTAGTCACTTGTGCACAACACATGAACATTTCACAAAACCGTTTTATGTATATGGGTCTTGAATTGGCACATTGTGCAGATGAAATTTGAACGTCACTAATGAAGGGAACCAATGATCAACTAGTTCTCTAAAACAGGTGAATCTCGTGAACCTATAATTGGCATGCCTATATAGAAAAAAGAGCAAAACACAGATTTACAATTTTTGAAAATGGATGAATGACCAGGACAAGATCAAGAGCCAGGAACGAGTATGCATGGTGGAAGGGTAAGGAGGCAAAATAGAGGAAGAGGAAGAAGAGGCCAGAGACACAGACATATTTCTGATGACATTAGAGCCACTATTGTGGACCATGTTGTCAATCATGGCCTTACAACGGCTGAGGCGGGTTGGAGGGTACAGCCAAATATTGGGAGGTCAACGGTTTCTTCAATTATTCAGACATTTCGACAAGAGAACAGGTATGTAATCCACCAGTGTGGACTGTGCTGTGTATTGTGTATATGCATTCTTTACAGTTTTTCTCAGTTGCTTTGGAGCATTTCTCGAATCAGTCTTAATATTTGTATATTGTAATAGTGTATTCTCAAAACAATTAGTACAAACCGCACAACACGTTGGATTTCTTGCAAAAGCATGTACTGTACTTTACTGAAAATGCTTAGGTTTTTCGCCCCAAAAGTAAGTTTTTGTGTCAATGAAAATGTCATCACCATCAGAATGACAAGTCCTTTTGTCATTGTTATTATATGGTGAAATCAAAATGTTTAGTCATGTTGTCAGAATGACATTGCATGGTGTCAGGATTTCCTGATTTAAAATATGGTTTGGTTTACAGTAATTGACAATGCAAAAGGCTGAATTTCTTCTATAAAATTCAACAGCAAAAATTTTGTCCACCGACGCTTTTTTTCGTGTCAGACTACTGTTACTCCATTTTCAAACCAATTCACTGCTATGGGAATTGGCTTTTGATTTACAGCTATTTTTCCGTAGGTATATTTAAATCTGTTTTAATCTGGAAGTAAATTGTGACGTGACGACTGCATGAAATGCTGTGAGACTGTGGAATATTGATTGTACTGTATATTGAGACCGAACAGGATTCACACTTTTTATTGTACTTTTACTGGTGGACTAAAAAAAAAAAAAAAAGAATTACAATATAACATCATATAATGTCATTGTGATAAGAAAAATGAGGACACAAAAGCACAATGGGGGAAATTGAAGATCGAAGCCAAGGTGATATCCTCACATGCTGCATCCGTGGCAGCAAGAAGGGACATCTGTGTATGTGGCTGGCGATCATAGACCTTCCATCTCCATGATGAGTAAAACTCCTCAATTGGGTTACCAACCCTAGGAATTCCATCAACATTCTGTTATGGGTCAAAAACCTTTGCCTGATGGTGTTTGAGTGATGAAAACTCACATTATCCCAAAGTATCAAATATTTGACCGAATCATCTTGATAGTGGATGAGGGATGAGAGCCCTATAGAAGGCTCTCTAGGAAGGTGCAGAGATGCTGTGTATTGTATGGGCCTATAAGGGGAATAAGAGTTAGAACACCATGCTCTGAAATAGCAGCACACATAGTGATATTTCCTCCCAGCATGCATACTTGTTCCTGGCTCTTGAACACATCCTGGTTGTTCATCCATTTTCAAAAATTGTAAATCTGTTGTTTTGCTCCTTTTTCCCCCCCATATAGGCATACCAATTAGAGGTGCATGAGATTCGCCTGTGTTGCTTCCTCACACCCCTTTATTAGTGAAATTCAAATTTCATCTGCACACTGTGTCACTTCAAGACACATTTACATAAAATATTTTAATTTTATTTTTTGGAGATTCTGACAACTGGATTAACTATTTTGCAATCAGTGACTTGTGCAATGAATTGATGCTGAAATGATTTAGGGGTTAGGATTATTTATTTGAAACTAGTATAATATCGAAACTAGTATAATAACTAGTACTGTATAATACAAGTAGTTTTGAGAATTCACTTTCTGATCTGAGAAATGCTCCAAAGCAACCGAGAAAAACTGTAACACACAAATATGTGTAAGTATATCTGAATTGTATTACGTAGTGTATTTTTTTCCACACAGGACTGAAAGGTTACCTCGTAGGGGTGGCAGAGGACCTCTTTTCACACCTGAGCAGGAGGAGGCTATTTGCACCATGGTCAGAACAAACAATGCCATTAAGCTAAGGGAAATACAGAGGGCCATTGTAGAAGACAACAATGTTTTTATAAACATCCAGTCTGTTAGCATCTCAACTATTGACAGGGTATTGAAAAGACACCACATGACAATGAAACAGCTGTACCGTGTACCATTTGAAAGGAATGAAGACAGAGTGAAGAAGCTACGGTACCAGTATGTACAGGTAAACCATATACTGTATGTGCATACAATAACTAATTTACATAAACTTCTTATATATAACAGTATGTGTGACCTATGTACATTTGCTACACACGTGGACAAAATTGTTGGTACCCTTCGGTCAATGAAAGAAAAACTCACAATGGTCATATAAATAACTTTAATCTGACAAAAGTAATAATTTAAAAAAATTCTATGAATGTTAACCAATGAAAGTCAGACATTGCTTTTCAACCATGCTTCAACAGAATTATTAAAAAAAACAAACTCATGGAACAGGCCTGGACAAAAATGATGGTACCCCTAGAAAATACAGAAAATAATGTGACCAAAGGGACATGTTAATTCAAGGTGTGTCCACTAATTAGCATCACAGGTGTCTACAATCTTGTTATCAGTCAGTGGGCCTATATATAGGGCTCCAGGTAGTCACTGTGTTGTTTGGTGACATGGTATGTACCACACTCAACATGGACCAGAGGAAGCGAAGAAAAGAGTTGTCTCAGGAGATTCGAAAGAAAATTATAGACAAGCATGTTAAAGGTAAAGGCTATAAGACCATTTCCAAGCAACTAGATGTTCCTGTGACTACATTTACATATTATTCAGAAATTTAAGATCCATGGGACTGTAGCCAACCTCCCTGGACGTGGCCGCACGAGGAAAATTCATGACAAATCAAAGAGACGGATAATCCCAATGGTAACAAAAGAGCCCAGAAAGACTTCTAAAGAGATCCAAGGTGAACTTCATGCTCAAAGAACATCAGTGTCAGATCGCACCATCCGTCGTTGTTTCAGCCAAAGTGGACTACATGGGAGACGACCAAGGAGGACACCATTGTTGAAAACAAATCATAAAAAAGCCAGACTGGAATATGCCAAACTACATGTTGACAAGCCACAAAGCTTCTGGGAGAATTGCCTATGGACAGATGAGACAAAAATGGAACTTTTTGCCAAGGCACATCAGCTCTATGTTCACAGATGGAAAAATGAAGCATATGAAGAAAAGAACACTGTCCCTACTGTGAAACATGGAGGAGGCTCTGTTATGTTCTGGGGCTACTTTGCTGCATCTGGCACAGGGGGTCTTGAATCTGTGCAGGGTACAATGAAATCTCAAGACTATCAATGGATTCTAGAGAGAAATGTGCTGGCCAGTGTCAGAAAGCTGGGTCTCAGTCGCAGGTCATGGGTCTTCCAACAGGACAATGACCTAAAACACACAGCTAAAAACACGCAAGAATGGCTAAGAGGAAAACATTGGACTATTCTAAAGTGGCCTTCTATGAGCCCTGACCTCAATCCTATTGAGCATCTTTGGAAGGAGCTGAAACATGCTGTCTGGAAAAGGCACCCTTCAAACTGGAAACAACTGGATGAGCTTGCTCATGAGGAGTGGGCCAAAATACCTGCAGAGAGGCGCAGAAGTCTCATTGACAGTTACAGGAATCGTTTGATTGCAGTGGTTGCCTCAAAATGTGCAACCACTGCAACAAACTATTAAGTTAGGGGTACCATCATTTTTGTCCAGGCCTGTTCCATGAGTTCATTTTTTAAAATAATTCTGTTGAAGCATGGTTGAAAAGCAATGTCTGACTTTCATTGGTTAACATTCATAGAATTCTTATTTATTATTACTTTTGTCAGATTAAAGTTATTTCTGTGACCATTGTGATTTTTTCTTTCATTGACCGAAGGGTACCAACAATTTTGTCCACGTGTGTATATCTTTAAGAAAATAATACAATATGTGTGTACATTTGATATAACTGCATATTGTGATATGAAAATGCATAACTAATTGGGTATCTTCAAATGAAGTGTATAATGGAATTGGAGTCAATATACATGGATGAGGCAGACTTCAGTCTGAACAGAAGCAGAAGGCGCGGTCGAAATGTCATCGACCTTAACCCGATTGAGGGTATTTACTCATCATGGAGATACAGACACAGATGTCCCTTCTGGCTGCCATGGATGCAGCATGTGAGGATATAAGGCTGCCTTGGACCCTGTGGCTCCATTAAAAATCAGGCGCCCCAAAGTTAAATCCGAACCCTGGTTAAACGATGAGACTCGTGCTGGCAGACGTGAGTGTTGCAAAATGGAACGAAAAAATGGAAAAATTTAACTTTATCTTTACCAGTGTGGGAAAACTTTCTCCAGTTTTTTACTGATAGGCTCTTATTACATCTTCTGCATGTGACCCATCTATCTCCATTTCAGTCTCGAGCTCTGCTGTTTTTAGCCAGTTTGAGCCTATCTCTCTGTTAAAGATTATTAATATTATGAAGCCTGCAGGATCTCCTGCTGATCCCATTCCTCCACATCTTTTTAAAGAATTGGCTCCCATTCTAGGTCCTATAGTTTTAAATATGATAAATAGCAGCTTGGGATCTGGGGTGGTATCCAGACATTTTAAACATGCAGTTGTGCAGCCTTTGTTAAAGAAACCTAATCTTGAGCCATCTGTGTTTTCTAATTACAGACCAATCTCCAAGCTACCATTTCTGTCTAAGATTCTGGTGAAAGTAGTTTATACACAACTAATAAGTTATCTTAGTGAGCATGGAATTCTTGAGGTTTTTCAGTCTGGTTTCAAGGCTCTTCACAGTACTGAAACAGCTCTGTTAAGGGTCATAAATGACATCTATCGTATTACTGATTCCGGTAATTCTATGATACAGTAGACCATGACATCCTTCTGTCACGCTTAGAAAACTGGGTGGGAATTAGGAGGACAGCTCTAGACTGGTTTAGGTCCTATCTTACTGTTAGTCTTGGAGATCTGGAGTCCTCATCAGTTCTTCTGACATATGGGGTCCCACAGGGTTCCATCCTTGGACCACTTCTTTTCTCGTTATATTTGTTGCTGCTTGGTTATATCCTGAGAAAACATAGCATCTCCTTCCATTGCTAAGCAGACGACAGTCAAATCTATCTCCCGTTAAAACAGAAGGAAGGCTACTCTGTCAAGGTTCTGTTAGCATGTCTAGATGACAAAGACATGGTTAGCCCAATTTATTTTTTATTTTAATGATCAAAAAAGACATAGGTTTTGGTATTTGGTCCTGGTGCCAGAGGTAGAGTTCCACTTCTGGATTTAGGAGCTTTGGAGCAGTATGTTAAACCCACAGCGTCAAATTTGGGTATTGTTTTTGACCATGACCTTAAATTTGATAAACAGATCAGTGCGGTTTCTTTCAGTTAAGGCAATTGGCAAAACTTAAACCAGTTTTGTCCTTTAGGCTTTTCAAAACAGCCATCCACGCCTTCATCATCACTCACATTGATTACTGTAATGCCCTGTATTTTGGGGTTTCTCAGGCAGCATTACATTGGCTACAGATGATCCAAAATTCTGCTGCACCGACGTGTAAAAGAGAACATATCTCTCCAGTTCTGGCTTCTCTTCATTGACTCCCGGTACAGTACCGAATAAATAAAAAAAATCTTTTGGTTTAAATGTTTACATGGCCTTGCCCCGCCCTACCTCTCGGATCTGCTTAAGCCATATGCTCCATCCGGGTCTCTCAGATCATCAGATAAACTTTTGCTGACGGTACCCAAGACCAAGTGCAAGCTCAGGGGTGATCGGGCGTTCTCTGTGGTGGCACCCAAACTGTGGAATGACCTACCCTTGACCATTCGTGAGGCCACATCACTGAGGGTGTTTAAGTCCTGTCTCGAAGCTCACATGTTTTCTCTGGCATTTAAACCAACATGAGATGTTGATTTTACATATTGTTTGATTAGAAATGCGTGTGATGTGATTTTAATTATGTTCCTTTTAAAATATTTTATTATCATTATTAATAATATAATAATATAATAATAATTCATATTTTTCTTAATTTAATTCACTTATTTTATTTTATTTTTTATTATATTACCATATTATTTTATTATTTATGTGAAGCACTTTGGGGTATTCTTGTTGTTAAAGTGCTATACAAAAAAAGATGAGTTGAGTTGAGTGTGTTTATGTGACTTGCGAGTGTTAGGGTGTTTGCGACGTGTGTGTGTCAGGGTGTGTATGTGTGTGTGTGTGTGTGGCAGGTGAATGTTTTTGTGTGAGTCTGTGTGTTAACATTTGTAATGTGTGTGTGTCTGTATGACATGTGATTTGTTTGTATGTGTGTTGAATGAGTGTATTCGTGCATGCGTGTGTACAGTACCACAAATAACAGACCAAAAAAAAAATAATTAACTCTTCTCTCAGCAGTGGGTATGTTCCAAAATCTTTTCAATTAGCAGTTATTAAACCAGTTATTAAGAAACCTGACCTCGACCCCTGTCCGCTGTCCAATTACAGTACATATCAAACCTCCTCTTTATCTTGAAGATACTGGAAAAGATAGTAGCACAGCAGCTACGCTCACACCTACATACTGTAGAAATGGCATACACAAACTGTATCAATCAGGATTTAGGCCTCACCACAGCACAGAGAGAGCGCTTGTTTAAGTAGTAAATGACCTCCTATCGGCCTCTGATCAGGGTTGCGTCACTTTGCTTGTGTTAGTCGACCTCAGTGCAGCTTTTGAGACCATTGATCATAGTATTCTCCTTCACAGATTGGAAAATGTAGTAGGAATTATGGCGAAATATCTAGAGGAGAAATATTTTGTTTGGGCTGGTATTATATATAAACTCGCTTATGCACATACAAAAATAAATTATTAACTACTTCATGGTAATAGAAATGCATTTGTAGTCTATTATTTGGTAATGTGTAATCAATACTGTAACAGAATGTTTGATGCAAAAAAAAAAAAAAATGACCGTGGAACTTTGTTCTGTAATATACAATTTTTTCCCCCTTCTAACCAGAACCCAAACTATTAGTGGATTTTTAACACTAGAAGCATATTAAAATTAATTGGAGCTGCTGGTGTTTGTATAGTGTTGCGAATGAGCTGAAAAAAAGTTTCAGTTTAGAATTGAATTCTGATCTCCAGAGGATTTGTTCTGTGTTTTCTTTTTGAGGTAATGCTTTAGGCTCCTGGTTTTCTTTTACTGTACTGTCACTTTGATGCTTTCAGATCTGAGATCATGTTTTATGTTTTAAAATGCTAGAGAACTTCCGGCCACTTAGGCGATCAGTTAGAAGAAAGTATTCACCAGGTATAAAGTTAGATAAGTAACTAATTAGTTGGAAATTTACTTTCTGTAAGAAAACACGGCGGGGTTTTGTTTTATGAGAAAGTGCATCATCAAGGAAGAGATATGTCTATAAATGAGCTACGGTCCAATGGAATGTTTAATTTTAATGCAAATCATCATCATCATCATTTATATCGCTTACTCCTGTATTCAGGGTCACAAGGGGCCTGCAGACTATCCCTGGACACTGGATGGGGTACACCCTAGGCAGTGTGCCAATCCATTGCAGGGCACACACATATACACACACTCACTATGGCCAATTTGGGAACGCCAATTAACCTAACCTACATGTCTTTGGACTGTGGAAGGAAACCGGAGTATCCGGATGAAACCCACCAAGCACGGGGAGAACATGCAAACTCCATGCACTATCCAACACAATGACTCATACTTTTGCGCCATCTAGTGGCTTTGGTTGAGATGAAACCTTCACGATCACTTGCCCTAGTGTTAAGACACATAGACACTGAATTGACATAATATAATATAATATCCCACAAGTCTTAAGTCTTCTTCTTTTTGCACGTTTCTACACTGTGTGAAAATGTTTCCATTCACATGTCCTGAAGTGAAAATCAAGTTAGTTAGGCCTTTATTTGTCACATATACGTTACTGCGCGGTGAAATTCTTTCTCAGCATATCCCCGTGTAAATGGGGTTAAGTTCTGATTATAGCTAACATCATAGATGAAAGTAGGTATGGCACTGCATACTACTAAAAGATTCACCTTATTTACCTTCCTTTCCTGGTATGGTCTTCATGAGAGCCAGTTTCGTCATGGTGCTTGATGGGTTTTGCAAATGGGTATCAGTATCAGGGTAAACAGTATCTCTGTATACTTCAGAATACTTCTGCTACTTTTAGGACATGTGGGAGGAAACCGGAGTACCCGGAGGAAACCCACCAAGCACGGGGCGAACATGCACACAGAGACGGGAATCGAGCCTGTCCGGGGGAACCACTACACCACCGAGCCGCCTTACCTTATATTAATTAAATGTCATTTTATTCTTTGCCTTGATGATGCAGCCTTCAGATTTGGACAACCTACCTCAAGTAGGTGAATACAAGGACATTGATTTCACTACCTAGACTTGAGGGTGGTGGGGTTTGAACCTAGGACCTTCCCATCAGTAGTTTAATCCAGGGGGGGGGGTGGGGGTGTTATTGCCGTGGGCAGAAAAAGCAGGCATAAGCGAAGAGGGGTTGTTTTTAAACATAAATGCCTTTAATTAACAAAGAGGAACGAACAAAACATACATGTACTCTGGACAGAACACACACATATACAGTCTCTTTTAGCATTCCACTTGATTATCAGCATTTCAGACCATTAAGCATTTCAGACCGCTTAGGACTGACACGGAGGCTTTGGACTGACTGGAAGACTAAAGACTGGGGGAACACATACACCCTAGTGGCTAGGGGAGCACACTGGACGCAAGGGGGAGCACACAGGAAGCTAAGGGGAACATACTGGAGGCCTAGGAAATACACTGGAGACACACCGTACAGTACACACACAAATACGCAAAATAAACCAAAAAACACACTTACACAATACTCAAACCACAGAACAAAACAGAGCCCAAATAAAGTAACATAAGTAAAATAAAACAGAACCAAACCAAAAGACATGCCCACTGACAGGATTAATGCTCGACGCAGTTTCCCAGAACATCCAGCTATTTATAACAATACTAATGAGTTACCTCGGTTCAGGTGAGCTCCAGCATCACCTGACCGAGGTGCCTTCTGGGAAACTGAGTCGGCTAACCAAAAACTACAAAACAAAAACAAACATGTGCGCACAGCGACCTCTGGTGGTAGTCCCTTACAGTGTTGAGCAAATGTGTTTCTTTTTATCTGATAAAAATATAAATGTGTATACATATTTACAAAAGACAATACATGGATTGCGAGATAAGAAGCATTGAGAATTATGAAGAATGTATACATGATCCTATTTGAAAATTCACTTTTTCACCTAGGTGAGACATTTTTTTTTTAGCACCAATACCATGTTTTGGCTGAACGGAATATTTTTAGAGTTTATTCTCACAAATGATCTATTCCTTCAAAGTGCCAACCTGCTGGTGACAAGCACAAACACTAATGGAAAGCCCATTTGCATAAGCAGTGTATTTCAAGATCCACAGAGAACATCTCATCATCCATACATATTGCATCTACAGGTATACAGTACATACAAGTGCATGCAGTTGGGTGCAGCACAGTAACTTCAGTCTCCGTATGTTAAACAGATATGGGGAAAAACTGACCTCAGGGATCTCATGACAGTGACATTATTATGGGTTTCAGATTGGCTGATTTGTGTCAGCTTTTTTCTGAATGTACTGACATTTATGATGTTTAGAGTTCACACAGAATAATGTGTCATAACACAATTCACCAGTCTTTACAATCATAGTGGACGGAAAAGCATGTAAACAAATCAAACCTTGATGCAGACGCCACCAACCACCAGGCTACAGGTCCTGGTATAATAGCCCGATTGGAATACACATATATAATTTAACAACTCAATTGCAACAGTCTGATCTGATCAGAATGAATTTTCAATCAGAATGAGAGGGGTGGTGTAAACTTTTGATAATCCATTCAATACTCTGGAATTTCCTTCTGCATCAATAAATCTATCTATCTATCTATCTATCTATCTATCTATCTATCTATCTATCTATCTATCTATCTATCTATCTATCTATCTATCTATCTATCTATCTATCTATCAATAAATTGGGGCAGTGGTGCAGTGGTGGCTCAGCGGGCTAAGGCACTGAGTTACTGAGTTACTGATCAGAAGATCGGCGGTTCAATTCCCAGCTCAGCCAGGTTGCCATTTTTGGGCCCTTGAGCAAGGCCCTTAACCCTAACTGCTCCAGGGGCGCTGTACCATGGCTGACCCTGCGCTCTGACCCCACTTACACTGGGATATGCGAAGAAGGAATTTCACTGTGCTGTAATGTATATGTGACAAAATAAAGGCTTTACTTTACTATATAAGGCCGGATTTATTAGAATAGATTGGAAACCACGGTCTTCCATAAGTAGGATAAAAATACCTAATCTGTTACATTATACAGTATAAATTTAAATTTATTTCATTTTACACTATATGTAATCTTGCAGATCTTAATTGTCTACTATTTTATTTTTTATCATTTCATTTTTAATTCTTTATTAAATTCTGTTTTTTATTAAGTTTCTTACTTTGTCCAATGTAAAGTGTCCTTGGGTACTTGAAAGGTGCTTATACATAAAAAAAAAAAAAAAAAATATATATATATATATATATATATATATATATATATATATTATGATCATGATGATTATTGTCAAATTCTTAGAAAGGTATCTTTTTCTTTAACCCACAACTAAAACATTACGAAATCTATATGTATATGTCCATGTCCATTATGAAATATATATGTACGAGTGCAAAATTAGAGTATGTTTAGCTAAAAAGAAGAATTTCAGCTGAGTTTAGTGAGTACTGTAGGGAGTAGACTGCAGTTCTGCATCCGAACACCAGAGGTCGTGATCAAAGCGATCTGATCGACCACTTCTGGTAATTGTGTACTGATCAGACACTGTGTCCATCCACATATATTGACTTAAATGAGTCACAGGAAGATAGTTCACCTGACTACATCATCAAGGTGTGGGCTTCAGCTTCTGTATTTATGCTTCTGATTCAATTTATTATACTTCACCCTAACTATTCCTTCCAATGTACTTAAAAAAAATTAAAAAACAAAAATAATGCAATGATCATGCAATTTCTTCCATTATTAGTTTTGAAACCCATCATCATCTGTTTATATAGAGGTGCACTGAAATAATTGAAATTCAGTGCACTCTGAAATATAAAATGCAAAATGATTATGAATTATAGTTACAGTCCTATGCAAAAGTTTAGGCACCCCTTGATAAATAACCGATTTTGGTGATTTTTTTTATTAAAAAGATGTTAACACAGTCTCTCATGGAAATGGAAAAGAAAAATGCACAATATTTCAAGGAAACATTGATGCATAGTTACTTCTTATACCATAAAATGAATAAATAAATAAAAACATTATTATGCAAAGGTTTGGGCACCCTACACAATCAGTACTTAGTAACATCTCCCCTGTGTGTGAGTGCGTTTGTATGTGCGTGTCTTGTGAAGGCACCTTGTCCAGGGTGCACCCCACATATAGAGAAGTTCACAGTTTACACAGGTAGATTGTTGAAAAAAAGTGAGCAAGAAGTTAAGTACACTTTGTAGTATCTTCCAAATAATTTATGGGTAGTTTGACATGAAGATGTGTTTTACCGCATGTATAAATGGCCACGCCTCTGCCTGTTCGGAACAGTGCGGTTCTGCCTCTCATCATTACAGCAACAGCTTTTCCTTTTGTAACTGTGCAGTTTTGGTGAACTTTTGTGATAAAATATAAATAATATCTAGAAATAAATATAAATAGTTTTATATAAAATATATATAAAAAAGAAAATAACGTCTATGAGCGACTGTCTATGAGCATGATCTTTTGTCTGGTTTCTTTCCCACCAAAACCAGCTTTTGTCTTTTCAACAGCCTCAAAGCTTTATTTCACTCCTGTTGAATCTCTGTAAACTCCATTTCAACATTGAGTGGTTCAGTAGTTCAGTAAATATAACAAAAATGAATGAATGAATAAATAAATAAATAACTAATAACTAACAATTAGTTACAATAAATTTGAAGAATTAGTTGAATAAACAACTAAATAATAATAAAAAGATTTTGACGCCACAAACAGAATTTTATATTTTAACAGAAAATTATTAGAATGGCTATTAATTTCTGTACGAAATTAATTTGGGTAAACATGCAGCTAAAGCCTAAAGTGCACACAGTACTACACTTTACTTTCTTTACTGGGTTTAATCAAGTTATTATTATTATGCAAGCGTTCACAAAAAGGGTGGTTTACAACTTGATTTGCATATGCTCATGTAAAAGCCTTATATGTATTATATTTTGAGTATTATGAATAATTTTTGTCATTTTATTAAGAAATGTTCTTGAAAGATCAGTCATATTACATTTTCCCTATGTAAGTTGATATTCCACTATTCCACTAGCTAATTCTAAACCACGTGGCACAGTGTGATTATCAGTTGTACATAAAGTATGAAAGGAATGAACAACTTTACGTACATATAGGAAGTGAAAATAAAAGACTATTTACTTGGCATGTGTCAGTTAGTCTCACAGTTAGTATCATGCGTTTCCCTTTACTGAATATTGTGCATTGTCAGTACAGGAGATACACAATTTGTTTTCAAGTTATTTGCATTTTGTTGTATTTGAGTTATTAAAGCTCTGCAAATACTGCATGATCTTGGCTTTTTTTGATGCGTTGTGATGTATTTTCCTTTAAATATACACTCTCAATATCAATAGTTATATTTTGAATTTAGAAGAAATATTGTCAGCAGTTCACAAAAAAATGAAACTGTTCATCTCACCAACACATGTAAAAACCATAAGAAACGAATTATGCTGCAGTGGTCTCTTGTTTTTTCCAGAGCTGTATAGAATCAGTAAACAATTGTACACACTCAAGGAAAAGAAAAACGTGCGTAAATATTTTACAGCTAAATTAATTACAATATGTTCTATGCTGATACACTATATGATATTATAATGATAATATTATTACTATTATATGACTATATCATACTATAATTCTTTTCCTGAATGTTTATACATTTTCTTGGCTGACTCTCTCTCTCTCTCTCTCTCTCTCTCTCTCTCTCTCTCTCTCTATTTTTTTTTCATGGTATTTGTTTCTCTTTCACCATCAGTATGTGATGCTAAAGAAAAAGAATTGCATCTTCTGTCGAAAATATTATGCAATAACCTATGCCTGTGCAATTACATTATAAAGGAACACTAGAAATATCTGAGAAGTTCCTGATTCTGAACTGTAGTAACGTTTTTGTGAAATTAACATGAAATGTCATAGAATAGTTTAATGAGATAAATAGTAACATGTGCATATTAATGTAATGGATGTACAGGGAAATATATATATATATATATATATATATATATATATATATATATATATATATATATATATCTTCTGCTCAACATTTCCCTTTAGTTGAATCTTTTTTCTTAATCTTTCTCTTAAACTGTATCTTTTCTTTTCTTCATATTAACCTTTAAACCATTTCCTTCAATATTCCTTGAAAATCACCTGATTTATCAATTTTCAATCATTTCATAATGAAGATAATGATGATGATGATGATAATTTATTAGCACATAATATTGTTATGTACTGTTCATCCTATGATTATTCAGCTATATGTTGAAAGTAGAAGTATGATGTTAAAAGGCACTCAATGGAAAGTTAAAATGATGCTAATTTTAAATGTTTTGAATGGAGAAAATAAATGTACTTTTATTAGTTATCTAAAACCATTCAAAGTTTTTTCTTTCTGTAGCAACAACACCATTTTGCCTATAAACGTCCCTGTGAGTTTTTCAATATTTACCATTAGCAAACAAAATTTACTTGCTTCCTGTGAAATCAAACCAAATCTGATTAAGCTGATTTCTAATCAAAGTTTACTAAAATTGTAAGCAAAAAACAATTCTTGTTCTATTGGCACATTATTGTTATTTATTGAAAGAACCAAAAGTCTCCTGTTCTATTGGCAAAATATAGCATTCAAATTTTAGATTTTAAAATAATAATTTAAAATAATAATAAGCTTATATTTGTTTTGTCATCTTATTTTAAGGAACGATAGATATTTGGCTAGATTCATGAATATTTCACTCGCTAAACAGGCATTAGCCAAAAAACAAACAAACAAACAAACCAAAACATTATCTAACATTTAAACATGGTGGGTCACAATCACTTGAAGACCTTTATACAACTTGACAACAAAGTTACACAGTAGCTGTTCCTAAGGAATTACATTTTGGGAGCAGTATGCATTCCCAAGATCATTCCCAACAAAAAATATTAGACGTGACAATCAGACAATGATTTTCCATAAAACTCTCAGTCCGTAAACATATCTATCTTGGCTAAAAAAAGGAAGTAGTGAAAAATTATCCAAAAGTGTTTTACAAGACCTCACTCAATTTACACCTAGACTAATCGTAACAACAACAACAACAACAAAACTTGCACAACCTGACCAGAAAAGTTTGTGGTTTTCAACTTGTGTTAAAAGTTCTTCATATTTTTTATTTAATGTAGCAAATGATACCAAGCTCCTTAAAGGTTATTCATCACTTTATGTATAAGGAACATTCCTCTTTCTGTTTGCTAACTCATAGCAATAACTGTAATAAAATTGTGATTTTTAAATAATAATACATATCAGGCTCCAACCTTAAATACATATTAAGCCAATACACATTTCTTTTTTTTTTTATCTTGTCAAGAACAGGCTTAAAGCATGTGTTTAAATAATAGTATTTCACGAGAGGACATCCTGTACACTGTGAAGTAACTACACTTGTACTTTTGCTGAAGGCTATAAACATCTTTGCTGATGCTGTTCACAAGCATTTATTGATGCAGAAGGAAATTCCAGAGTATTGAATGTGAAGTTCACAATTTTTTGAGCAGCGGTATTCAGCGATGTAGTCTATGAGCTAGTTCTGTTTGAAACGGAAATTTTATGGAGTGATATTTGTGAGGCAGTGATACTGTATTTCGGATGGTGATACTGTATCTAATGCAGTGTCATTTGGGACAGTTGTGTATGGGGTAATAGTCTTGGAGACAGCAGTGTTTGAGACAGAGGTATTTAGTATAGTGGCATTTCTGATGGTATGAATGGTTTGGTTTTGGATGATGGTATTTAGTTGGGGAAATTTGTTTGTAGTGATAATATTTGGGAAAGTGGTATGTGGAGCAGTGTTACCTATATGGAAAAAAATATATATATGCCAATATAATGTAAAATCTAATAAATTATGATAAATAATATATTTCCATATACTGTATAGGAAACTATAGTAGGCCACTTACAGTATGCGTATTGCACCGTAATAACTTGATTAAAATTAAACTGGCAAATGGCAAACTTACTTTACATTCTGTATAAATGTCATTACCAATAAAGAACTAAAATACAATATACAGAATATTTTTAAACAAGAAATGAAACAATGAGATAATGTTTGTGTTCAGTGATTTCTGTATAAACCTAATTTTGATTATTATTATTAACATATAATTTTGGATGATGGTATTTAGTCGGGGAAATTTGGGACAGTGTTATGTAGTGATAATATTTGGGAAAGTGGTATGTGGAGCAGTGTTACCTACACGGAAAAGAAATATGCCAATATAATGTAAAATATAATGAAATATGTTAAATAATATATTTCCATATACTGTATAGGAAACTATATATATATCCGTACTATATATTACACCATAATAGATTTATTACAATTAAACTGGCAAATGGCAAACTTACTTTACATTCTGTATAAATGTCATTACCAATAAAGAACTAAAATACAATATACAGAATATTTTTAACAAGAAATGAAACAATGAGATAATGTTTGTGTTCAGTGATTTCTGTATACTCTTATCATTTAAGGCCAAAAATAATTGATTATTATTATTATTCATATATAATTATTATTAGGATTTGATGCATTTATGACTGAATGTTCAACATTTTCTCATGACGAACCCAATTAAGCCTACAGTACATATAGATTCTAATAAATACATCATTTCACATAATCTTTCTAATTGTGCAAATGTTTAGGTGGCCAGTGTGTTGGAGAAGTGTGCAGGGCATCGCCAGGCCTTGGTGTCTAGTCAGCAAAAAACACTTTACCAAGCATCAGTCATCCAGACCTTTAGGAGGCCTTAGCACATGCCTACTTTGCCTGTCACAGATCAAATGAAGAAGAAGACAAAGCGGACGGTGAAGGTGAGTTTTACTTTTTTGTGCCGAATTTAAAACGAAGTGCGTAGTTATTATTGACAAGGAGTCAGAATGTTAAAAAAAAAATTATAGAATGTTAAAAAATGTTAAAGTCAGAGTCTGTGGTCAAAAAATATGTAGTATATTTTAGCTGAAAATTACACAGCTTACTTTTGTTCTTAAATTGCAAAAGGAATTCATATTATATCTGGTTTAGCATGTGGATTAGCATTTATAGGTAAATAACACTAGTGAGGTTGAAAGTTGTTGTTTTGTTTTTTATTTGTTTGCTTTTTTAATGATAAAAATCAGTCAGCTGGTTACAGTATTATTATTAGGCATGCCCCAAGTTAACCAGTGTGGTTTCACTAATTAAGTTACTTTTTTCCTTTTCTTTTTTTTTTAAATAGTACAGTAAGTTAATGTTTTTTTTTTTTTGCAAACCAGTAGTTTTATTAGAGAGTGTTCAGTGTTTAACAGTAGTTACCAGAAAACGTAACTTTATTTATAGAAAATAACTAACTGATGTCCCTAAAGACCAATATGTTTGTTTGTGGAATGATTATCTTCGTAATTATATACACTTTGATTTAACTGGATTCTTTTCAGAAGCATGCCAAATCAGAACAAGACTCTCAGCAAGGAAACTGCAGGAGAATGTTCCAGAGTCTCCATCTGCACCACACCATAAGTCAGGTAAGCACCAGCTGGAAAGCAAGCTCAAGCTCACCTCTCAACCTTCCGACCGTTGGGAATGGAGTAGCTGAATGGTGTTTAGGTAAATCTCAAGTGCTTTAATAAACTTTTTTTTTCTTCCATTAGATACTAAGCACCTTCTGGAGTTGCAGACTCTGGACCAACTTGTTGGACATCCACCACAAGAGAAGACTGATGTACTGTAGCTGATTCCAGCCCTGTTTTCCAACCCTGTTCCTGTAACCCTTACATACAGCAAGCAACCAATTTCCCCTTTAAAAACTTTCATCTCCTTTTTGACTGATTCTTTTCACAGGAAGATCGTCACAATGCTGTGGACTTTGTGTAACTCTTGTATAAATCATACTTTGAGTTGAACAGAACTCAAACAATTATATTTTGTACATTTATTACAAAATAAAAACTGTATGTTGTATTTTGCATATTTAAGTTTATTACATTTATGTATTTATTTTTACGCATTAGCTTGATTTACAAATTAGTGGTAATAGTAAACTGTAATATTTTAAATATTGCTAAGCTGCTGGTTTTAATGCTGTGGTGGACAGAGGTCAGTATGGACATTGACTGGTCTCAGATGGTATTCGTTGTGGCTCATCACCTTATGCTGTTAATCGGGGATTTTTGATATGTTCACTAAAACTATAATATTTCTCATTTGTGTTTCATGCATCTCATTTATATCTGGCTTTAATCTCATTATGGTCTTGTATGTGGCTTATTTGCAAATGATCCATAAGCATATTATAAAAAAAAGTTTTATATATATATATATATATATATATATATATATATATATATATATAACTAGCTCCTTACGTCTCCCGATCTGACCCCCTTAGACTTTTATCTTTGGGGTCATCTGAAGGCAGTTGTCTATGGTGTGAAGATACGAGATGTGCAGCACCTGAAACTACGGATACTGGAAGCCTGTGCTGGCATTTCTCCTGCTGTGTGGCTATCTGTGTGTGAAGAGTGGGAGAAGAGGGTTGCATTGACAATCCATCACAATGGGCAGCACATTGAACACATTTTATAAGTGGTCAGAAACTTGTAAATAACTCATGAAAGAATAAAGTTATGTTAAAACCAAGCACACCATTATTTCTCTTGTGAAATTCCCAATAAGTTTGATGCGTCACATGACCTTCTTCCTATTGAAAAAAACAAAACAAAAGTTGGATCCAAGATGGCCGACTTCTAAATGGCCACCATGGTCACCACCCATCTTGAAAAGTTTGCCCCCTCACATATACTAATGTGCCACAAACAGGACGTTAACATCACCAACCATTCCCATTTTATTAAGGTGTATCCATATAAATGGGCCACCCTGTAGATTTAATTCCTTACGTATGTTTCAATATTATTATTCAGTATATTGTGGATATATTTAGATCAGAACACTAAATCATTCAATATATTGGCAGTTAATATATAGAGAAATATATTTTCTTTGCGTAAGGGTAAGTGGGATGGTATTATTTAATACAGTGAGTTTTGGCTCATTGATGTTTGGGACAGTAGTATTTGTAGCAGTAGAATTTGAGACATTAGGATGGTGGTATTTAATCAGATAACTAGGTATTAAGGTGATTTAAGGCATTTAATCAGATAAATAGGTTTTTAAGGCAGTGGTGATACAGGTGGCACAGTGATAATTCTTGTAGTGGAATTTATGATAGTGATTTTTGGCAGAGTGATATTTTATACAGTGATATATTGGGCAGTAACACCTGATTATAGTAATATTTGAAATGGTAGTATTTGGGACAGTGTTGTTGGTACATTAATATTTGCGGTAGTAGTAAATAAAATAGTAGCACCTGATATAATGATATATGGGACAAAGGTACTTTGTGATATTTTTCAATATCCTTCCTTGCAGACATGATGTTAGTCCTTAGGATTTAAGTAATCATTGACAGTATTTACATTATCATTTACATTACAGTAATTACATAATCATCAACCAAAACACTCACCAAAACCACACACATGGTATACATGCATGCGCGCACACAAATAAAAATAATTTAAATTATTCATAATTCGAATCCTACTCATAGCGCCCAAAATAGCCTAATGCACCATGCAATGTAGGAGATCTTTTTTTAAATCAATTTTATCAATTAATTATCTGCATTGATGATAGAAATAGGACATAAGACTAGAGGGGGAGAAAAAAATCACTTTAGTTAATATCTCATATGACACTAACACACAACTTATAAAAAATATAATAAAATAAAATAGAGATAATCTCTGATCAAATCTGCCATTTCCAAAATAAATAGTCATTTTAAGTTCAAAAATATTTGTTGTTAAAGTAAAATTCTGTTGGTTAAATATTTAAGCCCTGTTCACAATATGGAGTTGTTTGTAATTTCCTTCCTTATCTTATCATGTCACCGTTTCACGACTCAGCTGGTTGCTCAATACGTCACCCTTTATTTTATATAAAAGGAGGCAGCGAAGCTCAAACATGAGTTTCTTGAAGGAGAAATAAGATGAAGACTTACCAGCTGTGTGTCCTCATTGGCCTTGTGCTCGGGGTTCACTCAGATCCCATAACACCATCTCCCAACAAGGATGATGAAGAACTTGCAAAGGTAAGAATGGCGTCACCTTGTGCAGTTTAAGAGTACATACTGTAGGACTTTACTGAGTCAGGCCTTTAATTGTCAATTGTATCTATTTAAACAGAATTACATGAAAAAACTCAACATGGAAGAAGAGAAGTCGTCTTTTGGACGCAAGATCAGTGAGATGAGCCTGAAGTTGGGTGAGATGCAGCAGTTCTTCTGGTTAAAGGTGACAGGAACTCTGGACGGTGAAACACTGGAGCCTCGCTGTGGGGTTTCAGATGTGTCTTCTTACAGAGCCAGTTGCTGGACCACATATTAATAGCAAATGTACAGTTGAAAAGTTTTCTGTAATTAACGAAGTAAAATTTCTTTGACAGGCTCAAACCCTGAAAAACCTCTTGGCCCTGAGCCCACCCCTCCAGACACCCCTAACGCCTGTGACCCCAATCTGGTCCTGGATGCTGTTACAACTCTCCGTGGAGAAAAAATCTTTTTCAAGGACAGGTAGACTTGAATCCCAAAGTAAACAACATTATTCATGGATCCATGTTTTGTAGAGAGATCCAACTATCTGAATTGTCTTGATCAGGGTCTTCTGGCGCGTCCACCCTCAGTTCACCTCAATCGAGCATTATCCAATCAAGTACTTCTGGCCAGAACTTCCTGATAATATCGATGCTGCTTTTGAGGATGAATCAGCTGATCTGGTGTACATCATCAAAGGTAACATGTAGCAAGAATTTGCTAGTAATACTAATCTACTAGTGTAGTTGCGTATAAATTGGTGTCAAATTGGTGTTTATGATCTTTAGGTCAGAAAGTCTGGGCTCTCAGAGCTTTTGACATTGAGGAACGCTTGAATCTCCGTAGCTTCAAGTTGCCAGCTGATGTGAAGAGGATCGACGCTGCCCTTTACGACATCAATTCTAACAGGGTGTTGTTTATTGTTGGCAGGTCATATTACAGGTAATTCTTATTGTGTAGCTATATTAAAGCCATTTATTCCCTACCTGTTCTTCTTCAAGATGCTAAGTAATACTTCTTTTTTTAAGCTATGACATTGACAAGAAGGTGATGGACCAAGGATCCCCGAAACCTGTGGAACAAATCTTCCCAGGAATGTCAGAAAAGGTTACTGCAGCTTTCCAGGAAAATGGTCAGTATTTAATACATTTCTAAATTACTTTATAATAATAGTCATGAATATAACTCAGTTCATAATAAACTGTATAATTCAGTTGTGAGTAATGTGACATGCCGTTTGTTTTGCAGGTAATACCTATCTCTTCAGCGGGTCACGTCTTCTCCATTTCAGTGACGGAAAGCTGGTGGACACCCTGAAAAGCAACCACTTCTTCCGGTGCTAGTTTTTCAGATTTAAATGCCTCACAGGCCCACCGCATTACTCTACAAATGGAAATCCATTTGTCGAGTAAATTATCAAACATTTTACATAGCATTATATTTTAGACTTGCACTTGTCTAAAACTTTTCATGCACCTCTTTTATGTTTCATTACTGTATGCTCATAACCGTTTCGTCATTTATGAGTTGTGGTTTAAAAATAAAAACTTATTTTGCTTTTGCAATTTCAACTGTTTGTGATGGTGTGATTGAATACTTACTACTGTATATTGTAAATTAAAGGCAAGACATGGTGAAATTGTCCAACAACAAGAGAACAACAGACCTTTTCCACACTGTATTACAAATGTAGACGTGTTAGTATTAGAGGTTCAAAACATCAAATGAGATAGGGGGCAATGGCAGTAAATCACAAGTTCAAGCAAACATCCGGACTCAAGCTGTCACTCATTTTCCATTGAAGTGGTTGCGAGAAAGAAAAAGACTTGTGCTTCTTGCTGGCCTCAGTCACGTGCTGTAAAACAAACAAAGAAGTGCACACACTCAGACTCAGTGGTATTTACCTGGCCTATTCCAGAAATCGTCATCCATGTCTCATGGAAATTCCCATGGAAAAGGAAGAAATTCCCATGGAACGGGCCAAAATGAAGAAGTATCTAAAATATCTAAAATGACCAAACAAAGGAACAAGAAAACAATCAAACTCAAACAAAACAACAATGAGATTTCAGCATGAGACAAACATTCGTAAGAGATTAAACAGTCAACTAATTAGGAATGAACAGCTGCACACAATCACAACAGAGTAGTTGAGTAAACCAACAGCAGCACAATGCCAAACCCCTTACCCCTATCATATGGTTGTAATTTGGTTGCGATGTTGCCTCCGAAAAACACATCAAAACCAACGTTGACTTTGAACCTTATAGTTAGGATTACTAAAATTGCACTTGAGTTCTGACTTTTTTTTTTTTGTCCGATCCTGAGGTTGTTTTTTTTTTTTTGTTTGTTTTTTTTTAAGAATTCTAACATTTTTCTCAACTTTATTCTTAGAAGGTTTTATCTGAGATGAAAGAATTCTGAGGGAAATAACATCTGAACTCAAATAAATTGTTTATTGTGGCCTTGATCATCCTCAGTACCATTTAATGATTTATTTCCACTGAGGAATATAAATAGCTGCAGGATCAATTCAATTCAATTCAATTCAATTTTATTTATATAGCGCTTTTAACAATTGACATTGTCGCAAAGCAGCTTTACACAATAAAAAGAAGTAAGTTTTTATGCAATGTGTATGAATCAAAATGATAAGATTGTCCCTGATGAGCAAGCCGAGGGCGACGGTGGCAAGGAAAAACTCCCTGAGATGGTAATAGGAAGAAACCTTGAGAGGAACCAGACTCAACAGGGAACCCATCCTCATCTGGGTGATAACGGATAGCAGAGAATGATCAGCATAATAATGTGTACTGGAAGTTCAGTGTAACAGGAGATGTGTTAAAATTTAAAATTAAAAGGAGTCCAGTTTGTTCCGGAGGCTCAGGTAGACTGTAGGAGATTCCAGTCCTGAGCTATCGAACAACTGAAGTCACAGGTCCCCAGAGCATCAATCGATGATAGGACAGTCTTCATGGAAACCATCCCCAGCCACAAAGCGCATCCAGGCAGACCACACGGGGCATCCATGTGACGGGATCTCCAACCAGAAGCAGGACTCCAGGACGGGTTAGACGGCTTCAGAGGGCAGAGGGGTCTGGATCACTGGCAACTCAGGAGCGAACATGTATAGCTCGACAGAGAGACAGAGAGAGGGAAAGGAGAGAGGGAGAGAGAGAGAGCAGAAAAGGAGAGAACAGAAAATAAGGAGAGATGGCAGTTAGGTCTGGTCACAGTCAACATGTATAAGGTGAATGTATATTAGTGCAAAGTGCAAGCAGGGACTCCGGCAGGACTAACTATAACAGCATAACTAAAAGGGAGAGCCAGAAGGAAACACAAACATGAGGGCTCCCTGAGATGTAAAGCAACCAATCACCTCACCGTCAACAAACCTGAGTGAACAATGAGAGTGGGGAGGACAGCATCTAAACATAGCAGTTCACCAGAATAAAAGGATCATTTCCTCCATTTTTTCAAGGACAGCAGATTTAATCGATATTTAAAAACCACGAATGGATCAAAATAAATAAAAGTGTCTGTTTTAGGTTTATTTATTCATTCATTCATTCATTTATTTTTGTTAAAGCTACTTAATTCTTTATGCTGCGGTTTTGAAATGAAACTATTTATGTAATAAGAGACTATTATAACAGCACATAGAGAATATCACTAATGTAAAAATGTTTTATGGTACTGCGAGTAACCCAACCTCTGTTTTTTTTTTTTTTTTTTTTTGGGGGGGGGGGGGGGGGGGGGCAGTTATCCTTTATTGTAATACATTTGGGATAAATGCGCAAGCTATAAAATGCATTAATAGGGTCTGTAGATAATAAGGTCTGCACAGTTTAGATCTGTAGATTGTGTTGCAATGATGGTAAAGGTTTCTGTAGAAGAAAAGATATATTGCACCACAACCTTAGTTCTTTCACTTCATAGCCACAACTTTTCAACAGTGCTCTATAAGAGATTGATGTGCCACAGCTATGTGCAGTGCCTCCAACGTCTTCCTCAGATGCATGAGACATTTAGAATGAAACAATATTATCAAAAAGGAAAGTTGCAGGCACCCCATATAGACCGAAAGCCAGGATGTACTGTACAGTAGTACTACCAAAAATACCAACACATTGTCTTGACTAAGGATTTATAGGACGTGGCTCAATTTCGACAAAATAACAAAAGTGACCATTATTCTGTAACAAAATAGCAAAACACTTGTACTGGAAAAAAAAAAAGTAGAAACTGTAAGATAAAAAAAAAATCTTTTATGATTGTGGACTATATTGTGCACAGATGCTCAAAGCTCTGTTAATTTTTAAAACATTTGTGATCCAGTTGAATGAAAAACATTAAGCTGTCTTTGATTTTCTTCCCTAATATTTAGTAATTCAGCAATATAACATGCAGATTATTGCTCATCTCTAAAAACAGGCAGTCAATACCATTTGAGCCACACCAAACAAAACCAATTTCCTATAGGAGAAGCAAGAAAAAGACAGGCTGACGGAGGCTTAGGGGTTAGCACTGTCACCTTGCACCTCCAGGTCCTGTGTTCAATTTCCATGTTGGCTTTGTGTGTTTGCATGCTCTCCCTGTGCTTGGTTGGTTTCCTCCAGGTCCCCCCGGTGTCCTCCCACAGTCCAAAGACATGCAGATTGGGTTAATTGGTGTTTCTAAATTGCCCGTAGTGAGTGACGTACCACGGACGTACAAAAATGGGAAGAAATACAGTGGTCACCACTGGCCTCCATGGTCAATATTTGGACTACAGGGGCCTCCGAGTGGCGCAGTGGTTAAAGCGCTCACCCTATCATCTGATCGGGTGATCGCTAGTTCGAATCCCGGGTGGTGCTGTAACCTCTCGCAGCCGGAGGTCTAGAGAGAGCTGATTGGCCGAGCTCTCTCAGAGGGGAGGGATGAGAGGTACATAGTGCTCCCACATTAATCACGGCTCTACAGCCAGTCAGGGGCGTCTGTGAGCTCGTGCAGCGGAGGGAGCGGATAGCGCTGTCCTCCGAGTGTGTTACGCCGCCCCCAACGGTGCGCGAAAAGATGCGGTCGGCTGGCGTCACGTGGTTCGGAGGAAACACGTGATAGTCTTCGGCCCTCCCGGCTGAGTGGTAGTGGGAGCCTTAATGTGGGAGCGCCCCCTAGTGACGGGGAGGAATTGGACACGACTAAATTAGGGAGAAAATCGGGGAAAAATCCAAAAAAAAAAAATTTTGACTACAGAGCTTCCTGGATTGAAGAATGGATGAAAGATAAAGACTAATTACTTGCGACTGTTTTGAGAGTTTGCTCAAATCATAGACCAATTCCTAATTTGCGAAAGTAGGGACAACTTCCCGAATGATCGCATGACCTCACAATGTGACTCACAACAACCAATCAATCTGTGGTGATTAACTTATTTATCATAAAGTTGCAAATATAGTGTTTGTTGATTGAAATTGATTATTCTTTGAGCAAGTTTAATTTATTTATGACATTTATCCAATAAATGTTAAACTATAAATACAAAAAAGGGGGGAAAATGCACTAATATGCAACTTGTGTACGCAATTTCCTATGAAGGGATTGCACCAGACTGAACCACAACATTTTATGTGGTCATCTATACAGTGGGACAAAACCTCACAGGAAAAAAAAAAAAAAAAAAGTTACCAGAGCTTTGCAGAAATTTGGTTAAAATTGGCATGAGAACATGATGAGAGCATATTCTGTAAATCTTTTTCATCCAGTAAACATATTTAATACAGTTTATTTACAAATTCAGAAGACTTCATTTTTGTTAAGTTGCTGATTGTAGTAAAGCAGTCAATTGTACTGTAGTATTTACATACAATATGATTCCCAGGAAACTAGGACGGCAAGGGTTTAGATTAGAGATTCAATAAATAACCACCTATTGAACACTTGGATTTAAACTTCAGTAGAACTTCTAAAACCTTGAAACACATTAGCAAACATATGTCTTAAGATCATCAGCTGTTTCAAGTCAGATTTCTTGGCCTGAGTTGGGCCCTGGTTTGCATCCTAGTAGAAGACGCTCCTCAGCCATTCAGAAGTTTTCTCTGCTGGCTCTGCCCGCTTGAAACACTCGTCTGCAATTCCCCTGCATCTCCACCTTGGCAAGGTCACACTTGTTTCTTTGCTTAATTTAGCAGCACTACTCTAAGTTTCCTCCGACTTCACTGGCTTTGTCATGTTTATTATTAACTGATGTAATTACACAGTTTTTTGTTTGAGAGTGGTCTCATTTTCTCTGGAGACGATTAGGCACTTTACTATTGTAAACTGACATACAAGCTTCATCCCCCTTGAACTTTTCCACATTTTGTCACATTACAACCGCAAACATAAATGTATTTCATTGGTATTTTATGTGATAGACAAATACAATGTGGCACATAATTGGGACGTGGAAGGAAAATTATTTTTTTCAAAATCTTTTACAAATAAAAATCTGAACATTGTGCTGTGGATTCGTATTCAGCACCCTTTATCTGATTCCTTTAACTAAAATCCAGTGAACCCAATTGCATTCAGAAGTCACCTAATTAGTAAATAGAGTCCACCTGTGTGTAATTTAATATTAGTTGTATAAATACAACTGTTCTGCGAAGCCCTCAGAGGATTGTTAAAGAACATTAATGAACAAACAGCATCATGAAGACCAAGAAACGCACCATACAGGTCAGGGATAAAGTTCTGGAGAAGCAGGGTTCGGTCATAAAAAAATATCCCAAGCTTTGAACGTCTCGAGGTGCGTTGTTCAATCCATCATCGGAAAATGGAAAGCGTACCGCACAACTGCAAACCTACCAAGACATGGCCGTCCACCTAAACTGACAGATCGGGCAAGGGGAGCAGCATTAATCAGAGAAGCAGCCGAAAGGCCCATGGTAACTCTGGAGGGCCTGCAGAGATCCGCAACTCAACTATTAGCTGTGGACTCCACAAATCTGTTCTTTATATAAGAAAGCCATAAGTGTCATGAGTCTAGGTGGTGGTACTCGGGTTAGACCGGCTGATGGTGTGGTTGCCGTGGGCATGTAGGGTAGGCATGAAGGCAGAGGGGTTTTCAAATAGAAATAGTCTTTATTTACAAACAAAACAATAAAGACAATAAAACAAACAAAGAAACCAAAACCTCAAACTATAACTAGGGCTCAGGAAATACACAGGAAACTAGGAACTGAGTGCTGACACAGGGTCTAGGAACAGACACAGGGACTAGGAGCTGACACACAGGGAAACATGGAGCTAAAGCTAACTAAAGATACATATGGGTTAGTGGTTAGTGAGGTTAGTAGCTACATGGAATATGGGATGCTGGCCTAACCAGGTTAGTATCTAATGGAGTCAGTGGCTAACCAGGTTAGTACTGACCTAATAGGGGGGAACTGAACACAAAAGGCAGGGCACACATGAGGCTAACCCTACTAGCAGCTAAGCCCACATGTGGCTACACAAATCTAAACAGAAAGGGAAGCTACACACAAAGGATTAAACCAGAAGACAGACACTAGGGATGCACAGAACAGTATTTACACAAGAGGAGACACAGCCTAACTAAACATGAAACAGGACAGCTCCATGAATCCCTTAACACAAGGAACATCAAGAAAAAAACAATAGAGCCCTATAGAAAAACAAAGGTAAAACAATATAACTAAAATATAAACTCAAAGAAACAAACAAAAAGGAATGTCCACATGCCGGTAATACAAAACATACACACAAACATACCAACAAACATTGCTCAACCCGGTTTTCCAGAACAAACTGCTATTTATAGGAACTTTAATGAGCCACCTCGGTTCAGGTGAGCCCTCATCACCTGACCGAGGTGCCTTCTGGGAAACTGAGTCGACCAACAAAACTACAAAAGACAGGCAAGAACAGTGACCTCTAGTGGAGGTTCCTAACAATAAGTCTTTATGAAAGAAATCCATTTGCAGTTTGCGCCTAGCCACGTGAGAGACACAGCAAACATGTGCAACAGGGTGCTCTGGTCAGGTGAGATGAAAATGAAACTGTTTGGCAAATGCTTTGCTATTTTGCAAAGAAGTATGGGTAAAAATTTTACTCTGTAAAAGCTGGTAGAGACAGACATACCCCAAAAGACTTGCAGCTGTAATTGCAGCAAAAAGTGGTTCTACAATGTATTAACACATTCATGTAAAAAAAAAAAAACATAATACAGTGGTTTACCTTTTTTCTACAACATGCATTTTCTGCAAATGCAAAGTAATAATCACTTAATAAAAGCTCATAAAAACTATTTTAACAAATAGTTTCAATAGAATTACACTTTACATTGTTATAAGAAGCAGATAAAGTCTACAGTACAATAAGAGTACTGTACCATTTGTCATATGAAAACTCATATAGTGGAAAAGTGAACAGTGGCACTTGAACTTGTTTTATTGGAGAAATATGAACATTCACTGTTATATGCTGTTAACAGACAGAATAATTGTTATTAAAAAGCAAAAGTTAAAAAACATCTAAATGAGAGAAATCCAAATCATCACAGCATTTTTTGTTGCGTTTTTTTTATTTTATTTGAGATGTTTTTATAATTGTAAAAACCTGTAATTCCAACAACGTTGGTCTATAAAATCACAGCAAGAATATAAATATTAAATTTTTTACAGAAACGTCCCGTAAAATACCATTTTGGAATTTTGATATGATTTAACGGTCACTGTTTGGCAAGTTTGCTGCCAGATTTGTACCATGTATTCATGGTACATAGATGTAGATTTTTTGTTTACAGTGTAGATCAGAACTTTCTCTTACCATGAACATTTTTAGTTCCTCTAAAGGAATATTGTCTTCTATAGTGGGAAAGATACTGAAGAACGCTGCAACACTAAACAGGAACAAATTTGTGTACTATAACAAGTGCTGTTTCAAAATATGCATACAGATATACAATAATTTTTGTTTATTCACACACATGGATGCTTCTTTTGAGAACTGATGCAGCAGCATGGTTCAAAGACAAATCTGTTATTTATTAAAATATATATTTTCCACTGCAACAAGATACCAACAATTTATCCAGTTTTTGTGAAAGATTACTACAGTGGTGTTCAAAAGAAGTCAGAAAACATATGCCATGTATTATAGTTCTACCTGACACTGGAGACGTCTTTTTGTCTCTATGCCTGAGCTCATCCAGTAGGTTTTAAATAATAAAGGTTTGCATTGAATAAAATATCAAATTATTCTTATTATCTTGACTGTCATTATTTAAAACAACCAAGAATATCATAAAAAAAATTCAAAGTGTCATTATGTATCTTATGCTTACGTGAAACAGCCTGTTAGTATTGGAAAGCATAAGCGTTTGGAATTTCTGGAATACACCTAGCCAATAAAAGCTACGTGTCAGAATTTGACAGTTTGATTTTTGGGAAATGGCAACTTTAGGCAACTTTGATGGGAACCAACCTGCCGAAGTATGCAAATCAGTAAAAATTGGACAAAGATTTAAGGGAAATGAATGATGATAGCAGCTACACAGTCGAGCACAATAGTATTCGTCAGCATCCTGCCTTTAGAAATGTTATGTGGCTTGTTTTGCCTTGAGCAAGATTTGTATGTGTCACAACACCAGCTGTGGAAGATCCAGTTTAAAGCAGCAGAAAACAGGAACGTGCTAACAATCTGTTATCTAATACAGCACACACACACACACACACACACACACACACACACACACACACACACACACACACACACACAAACAAATAATCTAGACTGATTCTATCTAAGACACATATAATTTAAATAGATTTTTAACAACCTGTCAAAGCTTTACAAAATATATACAGTATTTGGTATTAAACATAAAAAAATAATTGTCTATTAAGATTTTTTTTTTTAGGAATAAATATTACTTACATTGAAATTATGTTTAAAAAGTTGTAGCATTTTTTTTTATTTATCAAGCACTCATATAAATCTTCTTAAAATATAATGATAAATGGTTCTAGTTCTCTAAACAAGAAAAAAAAGTTATAAAAGTAAAAAAAAACACTTTATTCCCCCCAGATGGACTCGTTATCTGCATTAAAACTTTACAACACTTTCTCCATATTCTTAGACCATAATATTTACTTTTATTTGATGGCGTAAAATTTGTGGTTTACAAATCTGCCACTCAATTGCTTCAGGCTATATTGAAGAAGATTCAGGAAATGGAGTCATTCGGGATTTCTCCTGTCTGTAATCATTCGTTGTCTAGTGACGTATAATTATTGCTCAACATCCACTTCTTTTCCATATAAAAGCCGGGAGCAAAGCCCAAACTACAAACTACAACAGTGTCTTAGAAGAGAAGAAGAATGCAGACTTACTTCAGGTTGCTCACCCTTGTTGCCCTGGTTTTCAGGGCTCACTCCCGCTCAGTACCATTGCCTACTGACATGAACGATGAAGAATTTGCAAAGGTAAGAATGGGATTGCAATGTAACTTTTATTTTGTTTTATTTCATTTTATTTCATTTATTTTCTAACTGCGTGTTTCCCCCATTTAACCAGAATTACTTGAGAAAACTGTACAACATGCAAGAGGAGAGCAAGTCATCCTTTGGACACAAGATCAGTGAGATGAGCTTGAAGCTGGGTGAGATGCAGGAGTTTTTTGGGTTGAAGGTGACAGGAACTCTGGATGCTGAAACGCTGGAGATGATGAAGAAGCCTCGCTGTGGGGTTCCAGATGTGGCTGCATACACTGCAGGGTCTTCAAGTAACAAATGGTCCACAAACAAATTAACTTACAGGTACAAGTGGCGTAGTGGTCTTAGCCCATTATATAGTAGCTTTATGTGTGAATGTATGTGAATTGATTTAGTAAGTGATACTTTTGAATATTTCTTTATTTTACAGGATTGAGAATTACACTCCTGACATGACCGTGGCTGAAGTGGATGTCTCTATTGAGAAAGCGCTGCAAGTCTGGGCTCGTGTCACCCCTCTGAGATTCACCCGCATTTACAGCGGTGTTGCTGACATCATGATCTCTTTTACTGTTGGAGGTGAGTCTCACTCTTTATTTAGTGGTATTCGTACCAGTCCATAGTAACACATCCTGTTTGGAACTCTGGCAATGAATGATCAGCATTTGTGACAAGAACTTACTGTAGTTGCTTCAGGTTTTGCCGTGAACTGTGAGAAGTGTTCTTCAGTCTTCCCAACACAAAGCCTGGCCTAAATTTGATGAAATTTGTTTGTATATGGAGTTTTCATTAACACTATATTGTGTATGTATATATGAATGTTTTGTATTTCCAGAGCATGGAGACGGCTCCCCGTTTGATGGACCTGATGGACTCTTGGCTCATGCCTTTGGTCCCGCTCCTGGTCTCGGTGGAGATACCCATTTTGATGATGATGAGACCTTCACGTTCAAATCCTCTAATGGTAAATATTCTCACATGTAAAATCATACAAAATGTAATTGTCAAAATTCCCAAATAAAAATGTTTATTGGGGTTCTACAGGATACAACTTGTTCTTGGTGGCTGCCCATGAATTTGGACACGCCCTGGGTCTTGACCATTCCCGTGATCCTGGAGCTCTTATGAATGGGATATACACCTACAGAGATGTTGACAGCTTCGTTCTTCCTCAAGATGATGTCAATCATATTCAGGCTCTCTATGGTAAGCTTACGGAATTAGTGATTTTGTAACTAGTTTTTTACAAAAGATGACTTGTCAATGGTATAGTGAATGTACTTGAATGAATTCAACAGGTTCTAACCCAGAATTGCCTGATGGTCCCACACCTCCACCCACTCCTAATGCCTGTGACCCCAAACTGGTCCTGGATGCTGTTACAACTCTGCGTGGAGAGATGTACTTCTTTAAGGATAGGTATGCATCAAAATAAAAAATATTCTACAATATTCTTAAAATCTTTAAAATAACTGGAGAGCATCTTTGTATCACTCTAACAATAAAAATGTCTGAATCTGTTGTTCAGATTTTTCTGGCGCCGCCACCCTCAGATCCCTCAAACGGAACAATTTCTGATCAAGTCCTTCTGGACTGAACTTCCAGATAACATTGATGCTGCTTTTGAGGATCAATCCGATGACTTGGTCTACATCTTTAAAGGTAATTTTTACATAGTGTGATTAACAATATCAATAAAGATATAAATGCTTAAGCTACATCAGATCTGATGTGTACTTATGTATGTTTATGATCTTTAGACCAGAAGGTCTGGGCTCTCAATGCTTATGATGTTGTGAATCGCAAGAGTCTCAGTAGCTTCGGGTTGCCGGCTAAAGTGAAGAAAATCACAGCTGCTCTTTATGATGAGAATACAGGAAAGACATTGTTCTTCACTGACAAATTATACTACAGGTATATTTTAGTGTTCTGATTTAAAAATAAAAGGTGGGATGCTTATTCTTTTTGAAGTTAATGAAGTTAATAAATAATCTTTTTATAGCTATGACACAAACTCCAAGAAGATGGACAAGGGTTACCCTAAGAAGGTGGAGGACAGATTCCGGGGAATGACCGGACCAGTTACTGCTGCTTTCCAGAACCAGGGTTAGTATTCGATGAATAAATAAAATAAGGCTTCTAAATAACCTTGGAAAATCTGAACCTAGTTATATGAAAATGCTGATTTTATTTACATTGCATTTTTTTTCCAGGTTTCACCTACCTCCTCAGCGGACCACGTGTTTTCGAGTTTAACGAGTCAGTGCTGATGCGAACGCTGGGAAACAAAAACTTATTGCAGTGCTAGACTTTTTGTCTTTTATATTTATCTGTCATGTCGATCCATCAGTGGACCTGCTAATAACACAGTAAACTATTTAATAATTTACGGTATAAACTTTTATTTAATTTGTCAGCATTTGTCAGAGTGTTATTTATTAAAATTTACTTTCTGAATAAAATTTTGCTACTCCTTTAATGATTTTTTTTTTCATTAGAGAACAGTCTAATTAAAGGCAATAAACCAGGGGAGGTAAAACTGCAGAACAGCAAATGAAGCACATCATACATCATTTTGTTTGTTTCGTGATGACGTGTAGTAACAGGCTACATCTGTACTATTACTCTATTAATTTCCCCCCACATTTCTAATAATAACACATCTGGTGGTGATATTTTTTGTGGTATCTGGGACAGTGGCATTTGTGAGATTGTTATATTTGGAATGGAATGGTACAGCATTTGGGATACTTGCACTTGTGATAGTAATGTTTGGGACAGTGTTATTTGGGATAGTGGGATGAGAGATGGTTTTCAGATGTATGGAACAGAACTATTTGGGACTGTAGTATTTGTGATTGTGGCATTGGGGACAATAATATTTGGGACAGTTCTATTTGACACAATTATTCTTTGCACAGTTGCATTTGTCAATATCCATTCACTGGAGACATAATGCTAATCATCACATTGTCTTGGCTAAAGATTTATAGGACATGGCTCAACTTCAGCACCAGACAAGTTACAGTGACGATTATTCTGCAACAAAACAACAAAACACAATTATTAAAAAAAAAAAAAAAACAAGAAGAAAACAATTGCTTTTGTATATTAGATGGACACTTAGACGTTTAAAGCTGTGCTCATGTTTAAGACTAACACATTATTGATCCAACAGAATAGAAAAAGGGTTGTCTTTGATTTTCTTCCCTAATCTTTAGCATTTCAGCAGTATAAAATACAGATTGTTGCTCAATAGCGCATCCTTTATTTTATATAAAACAGGCAGTGAACTACACCAAACAACATCTACACCATCAACAAGATCCCAAATTGGTGAAGCAAGATAAACACGTGCTACCAACTGTGCATTCTCATGAGACTGTTGTTCACTGTTTGTTCAAATTTCAGGATCACACGGAATAAATGAGTCTAAATTTGACTAAATGAGTCAAAAACAATCAATCAATCTGTGATGATTAACTTATATATCATAAAGTTATACATTTAGTGTTTGTTGATTCAAATGAATCATTATTTGAGCAAGAATTATTTATCTATGACATTTATCCATTAAATATTACTTTTACAACTATAAATTAAGAAAATTAAAAAGTGTATGTAACATGGCCATCCGCTGGTGACATCACTCTTGAGCAATCGTCAACTGTCGATGTACATTGTCCATGTCCAAAGAGGTCCAAAGGCATAAAGGCTACGCTCACCCCAGCTTCAGTCTAGCAGATGCCGGATCCAGAGACTGCAGTTTCTAGTGGAGGTAGACATGTCTGACGTGGAACAACGTTTCAGGCAGGAGCAGAAATGACATCTTACACCACCTGACCCTGGCAGAGAGAGATTATGACATCGGGTGTCGGGAGCTCCTTGCCATGAAGGTGGTCCTAGAAGAGTGGAGACACTGGCTAGAGTGGGGTATCTCTACTTGGACTTCATTACGGGTCTGTCTGTTTCCAAGGGGAACAAAGTCATTCTGGAAATGGTACACCGTTTCTCCAAAGTCTGTAAGTGTATTCCCTTACCAAAACATTAATCGGTTAAGAAGATGGTGCAGTTCATTCTCCAACAGGTGGTTGGCCATCCTGGTCTCTGATCGGGGTCCAAAATTCACCAGCCAGTTTTGGGGGCATTCTGTAAGCTCATCGGGGCCACAGCTAGTCCAACGGGCAGACAGAGAGGGTGAATCAAGATCTAGAGCGCACCCTCAGATGTGCTTGCTGAGGGTGGGGTCCCTGCTGCTCAAAAATTTGTACAGTGGGGTTGTTGGACCTGGAGGAAGGCCCGGGCATCCCTACAAGTGACCACTTGCAGGGGTAATCGGAGCGATGAGCAGAGCCCTCCTTCTATAACAATGGGTCTGAAATTTGGCCCTGGATACCATGAAACCCAAAAAGGAGGTGGAAGTTGTGTGGAACTGTGACTTCTCCAGCTTAACATATAGATGGTTCTGCTGAAGTAATTGTAGCACCCGACGCCTTTAAACCTTTGAAACACTGCCAGAGCATTAGTGAGACCGAATGGCATCACCAGGTATTCATAATGACCTGACGGTGTAATGAACGTCGTCTTCCAGTCGTTCCCTGCCCTGATGCAGTTCAAGTTGTAAGCACTGCGTAGATCTAACTTTGTGAAAAATTTCGCCTTCTGCAAACATTTGAATGCCGAATTCATCAGTGGTAGGGAATAGCGGTCCTTCAGGGTGATTGCGTTTAACCCCCGATAATTTATGCAGGGAAGGATGCCCCTGTCCTTCTTCTTTACAAAAAAAAACAAAAAACGTATAGACGAATGAACCCCAGGGACAGCGCCTCTTGGATGTATTCCTCCATTGCTGACTGCTCAGGAGAGGACAATGAATAAAGCTTTCCCCTTGGCGGGGTCGAACCTGGAAGCAGGTTGATCGCACAGTCGAACAGTCAGTGGGGAGGAAGCCTTTGTGCCCCCTGCTTGGAAAATACCTCCGCCGGGTCCCAATAGTCTTTGGGCACTGCCGGGATGTTGACCTGATGCCTCTGATCATATGTTTCGAATTCCCTTTAAGCAGCTTTGTGCACAGCTTTGGTGACCCAAACTTAGACCAAACAGGTTAGCCAATTAATACGGGGATTGTGTTCTTGTAGCCAAGGAAACCCCAATACCACTTGGAGTTCGGGTACTCGGGTGACGAGGAAGGTAATACGCTCTGCATGCTGTCCGACATGCAGTATTAGTGGGTCATTCTCATCCAGGTCTGCCACTGAAATGGGGGCAGAGAGTAGGTGGAATGGCACACGCGATCTCCACACAAGGCCTACATCTATTAGGTTTTCTTCCTCTCCCGAGGCTACAAATACCTTCAGGAACTGGTGCGAACATTCTGTTATGAGGGGGCGCTTATGTATGGCACCACCATGTATGTTGTTAAGTGTGGGAGCACCAACGTAGGACTTAGAGGGGAGCGTTGGGACGTGGGGTGTTTATTTTGGCCAAGACCAGAGCAACACTCTAATACCTTGTGTTATCTAATATTTGCACATTGTGTTATGGTTTCTGGGGGCTTAAATAACCTGCCGGACAGGTGTAGCGTGTCTCCTCTGATTGGCAAAACGGCCGGGTTGCCTAGCAACCACAGCCGTCTGCTGCTCTGCCTGTCTATAAATCTGCCTAGTCATCTGCAGACTTGCCCTTTGCGTGGGTGGCCGTGTTACATAAAGTTTAGTTTGGTTATGCTAAAAATATGTAATCCAAATGGATGGAAATTTTATATGCAATCAAATGCATAAATCTTAATTGTTAGGCCTATAATAGTGTACTCTCCTCATTTCCTTGCAGCAGGGGTTGTGGGCCTCCCACATATGGTACCTTGAAGTATTCTGAGGAAAAGGTGGAGGCCTGTAGTTATAAATTAGAGAACATTGGGAGAGAAAGGAGCAGCATGTGTCTGGATCCCCCTAATAAGTAGGTGGGGCGGGAAGGCGTGGTTCTGATTGTGTGTTGATGTTAACGCCATTAGCTGGTGAGAGCTGGAGCTATTGGAGCTTTGGCCCTTCAGGGCAGTTGCCATTTCGTCAAACTCTGCTGTATCCATATCTGGCCAGATTATTCTGTCAAGGGCTGAGCTTGGAATCCATTTGCAGGAGATTGACATGCGGAGGAAGCCTGGCTGAGAGAATGGGAGATCGTCAAGACTGTGTATCCAATTGGCATTGTAACAAAGCCAAATGCAAAGGGCTTGAAGGGATATTCAAATGGCTTCTGGCATATCACATACTGTACTTGTTTCTTTCTTCTGTGTGCTTCATATTGCCGCAGGCTTGTTGTTGGACTGAGGAGTGATAACAAATTTCGTAAATATTTGGCCAGACAATTTAATTGATACAGATGATAAACTAACCACATCACATCAGAACCTACATACTGTAGAATACTTTACAATGCTTAAAGAGAATGAACTAATTTCACTCATATCTTCTGCAAAACCATCAACCTGTGTACAGTGGTGGCTGGTGCGCAAACAAACTTAAAATTAAACTTTTAATATTTGCCTGTAAATAGGGATGTATCAGGTGATAAATAGCAAAATTACTACTAGTATAAAATAAAGGCATGACTCACATCGCATCTAGTCAGGCAGCTCTGATTGCCATAAGAAGTGCTGGAAAAGACTCATTGAGAATGGTCCAATCACATGAGCCCAAATATTTAAAAACAATATTGATTCGCTAAGAACAAAAGTGGGAGGGTTCGGGGTGCACAGTGCTGTGTCCCAAGGATGATTTGCAAAGATACAATTAGAGATCAGGGTCAAATCACATGCTTTTCAAAAATGTACGTGCCTACATAGACACTCGTTTGTCCGGCGCCCCGCGTACACGAACACAAATGAACGTAATACAGTTTAGATTTTTTTAATTGCAAATAAATTATATTAAGAAATACAGCGGAATATTGTGAGTAAAATACTTTATTTCATTATTAAAATTAATAATTATGTTAAATAATTACATGTTAAAGTAGCATTCTTCTCTGCCTAACTTTAAGGGGGGGTGGGGGGGGGTGGCGCCCCTACGCCCCATATTGACCGGCCGCCACTGCCTGTGTATTAGTTCCTATATCGACATACACACATGGACAAAATTGTTGGTACCCTTCGGTCAATGAAAGAAAAACTCACAATGGTCACAGAAATAACTTTAATCTGACAAAAGTAATAATAAATAAGAATTCTATTAATGTTAACCAATGAAAGTCAGACATTGCTTTTCAATCATGCTTCAATGGAATTATTAAAAAAAATAAACTCATGGAACAGGCCTGGACAAAAATGATGGTACCCCTAACTTAATAGTTTGTTGCACAACCTTTTGAGGCAATCACTGCAATCAAACGATTCCTGTAACTGTCAATGAGACTTCTGCACCTCTCTGCAGGTATTTTGGCCCACTCCTCATGAGTAAGCTGCTCCAGCTGTTTCCGGTTTGAAGGGTGCCTTTTCCAGACAGCATGTTTCAGCTCCTTCCAAAGATGCTCAATAGGATTGAGGTCAGGGCTCATAGAAGGCCACTTTAGAATAGTCCAATGTTTTTCTCTTAGCCATTCTTGGGTGTTTTTAGCTGTGTTTTGAGTCATTGTCCTGTTGCAAGACCCATGACCTGCGACTGAGACCCAGCTTTCTGACACTGGCCAGCACATTTCTCTTTAGAATCCCTTGATAGTCTTGAGATTTCATTGTACCCTGCATAGATTCAAGACACCCTGTGCCAGATGCAGCAAAGTAGCCCCAGAACATAACAGAGCCTCCTCCATGTTTCACAGTAGGGACAGTGTTCTTTTCTTGATATGCTTCATTTTTCCATCTGTGAACATAGAGCTGATGTGCCTTGGCAAAATGTTCCATTTTTGTGTCATCTGTCCATAGGACATTCTCCCAGAAGCTTTGTGGCTTGTCAACATGCACTCTGGCTTTTTTCAGATTTGTTTTCAACAATGGTGTCCTCCTTGGTCGTCTCCCATGTAGTCCACTTTGGCTGAAACAACGACGGATGGTGCGATCTGACACTGATGTTCCTTGAGCATGAAGTTCACCTTGGATCTCTTTAGAAGTCTTTCTGGGCTCTTTTGCTACCATTCGGATTATCCGTCTCTTTGATTTGTCATGAATTTTCCTCGTGCGGCCACGTCCAGGGAGGTTGGCTACAGTCCCATGGATCTTACATTTCTGAATAATATGTGCAACTGTAGTCACAGGAACATCTAGCTGCTTGGAAATGGTCTTATAGCCTTTACCTTTAACATGCTTGTCTATAATTTTCTTTCGAATCTCCTGAGACAACTCTTTCCTTCGCTTCCTCTGGTCCATGTTGAGTGTGGTACATACCATGTCACCAAACAACACAGTGACGACCTGGAGCCCTATATATAGGCCCACTGACTGATTACAAGATTGTAGAGACCTATGATGCTAATTAGTGGACACACCTTGAATTAACATGTCCCTTTGGTCACATTATTTTCAGTATTTTCTAGGGGTACCATCATTTTTGTCCAGGCCTGTTCCATGAGTTATTTAAAAAAAAAATAATTCTGTTGAAGCATGGTTGAAAAGCAATGTCTGACTTTCATTGGTTAACATTCATAGAATTTTTTTTAATTATTACTTTTGACAGATTTTTTCTTTCATTGACCGAAGGGTACCAACAATTTTGTCCACGTGTGTATATGATAATAATATGACTATAATTAATATCATATTCATATAATATACATCCTACTATTTTTCCTGATTAATGCAAAAGTAATTTTCTTTTGAAGGTTATATATATATATATATATATATATATATATATATATATATATATATATATATATATATATATATACAAATATTTTTTATTTTTTTCATGGCATTTGTTTTTCTTTCACAATCAATGTGTAAGAAAGATATTTTCGTGTTCTGTGGAAATATTATGCAATAACCTATGCCTTTGCAAGTTAAATTACATTATAAAGGAATGCTAGAAATATTTGAGAAGTTCCTGAATCTGAGGTGTAGTAACGTTTTTGTGAAATTAACATGAAATTTCATAGAATCGTTTCATGAGAGAAAGAGCTATGTGTATAAATTAATGTTATGAACGTACAGTGAATATATATACTGTATGCATTGTAAAGAAACACAACCATCATACCATTTTTGACTATTGTCCCATACTAGCACATCTTGAAGTGCTTTAATTACTTATTTATGATAGTGGCTCTGTTAAAAGTACTCTATATCCAGAGCAAGAAACGGAAAGGCTGCTGTTTTCGCTGTTGACAGATTCTTAAGGTACATGATGTTTCCGCTTCATTAGCAGTGAGTGATTTAAGACATGAAGGACTGTCTGAAATGGCCTTGATCTTTTGTGTCTATTTCTCCACATGGTTTTCTTTCTTTTCCTTAATCTTTGGAATATGTCCTAATAATTACATTTAATAATTAATTAATTAATTAATCTGTATTGTGTATAATAATTATTTCTCCTCTTAAAAATTTCTTTTAAATTTTAGCTTTCTTTTCTCTATAATTTTTCTCATATCTTCTTTTACTCAACGCTTTCTCTCCCTTTCTCACTCACTCGTTCTCTCTTATGCACGCCAATCCATTGCAGGTCACACAAGCACACACTCACACATTATGTGTAATTTGGAAACGCCAACCTTTCTTTTTCTCAACATTTCCCTTTAGTCTCATTTTTTTCGCAATCTTTTCTTTTCTTGATATTAAGCTTTAAACCGTTTTCCTTCAATATTTCACAAAACACCTGATTTATCAATTTTCCATTGTGTAGTCAAGATGCATAATAATAACAACAACAACAACAATAATAATAATAATAATAATAATAATAATAATAATAATAATAATAATAAATAAGATAATGATGATGATTTATTAGCACATACTTGTACGTTCTATTTCTGTTCATCCTATGATTATTCAGCTCGGATCTGTACAGGATCGCTTTTCCTGCATTTGTTTATGTACTGGGAAATTACAGTGTACTTACAGTGAAAGTACAGATTCTGTAGAAAACCTGTTCAAAGTAGAACTATTATGTTAAAAGGCACGCAATGGAAAATCAAAATGATGCTAATTTAAAATGTTTTGAATGGAGGAAGTATATGTACTTTTATCAGTTATCTAAAACCATTTAAAGTTTTTTCTTTCTGTAGCAAGAGCACCATTTTGCCTACAGTATACATTGCTGTGAGTTTGCAATATTTACCATTAGCAAACAAAATGTACTTGCTTCCTAATAAATTTTGTTAATGCTGAAATTCACTGATCTTAGCAAGTGAAACCAAACCAAATATAAAGTTATTAAGCTTATTTCTAATAAAAGTTTACAAACAAAATTAGCAAACAAAATCTTGTTCTATTGGCACATCATTTTGCTAGTTTTACAAATGTATTTATTTAAAGAAACAAAAGTCTATTCCAACAGAACAAAAAAAACTCTACTTACAATTTTAATAACATTCAAATAGAATTACGCTTAATAATCTTGCCTTTGGTTTGTTGTAATCTTGTTTTAAGAAATTATAGATATTTGGCTAGATTCAAGAACATTTCACTTGCTAAACAGGCATTAGCCAAGAAAATCATCATGGTGGGAAATTATTTAAATTAACCTTGGAGTTGGAGTTCATGTCATCTTGGGAGGCATAAGAATAATAAGAATTTGTTGACTCCATAAGTCCATCATCTAAACATGGTGTGTACACAGCAATGTTGAATTTATTATAAAATTCATAGTAAACACTTTTTTTTACTACCTGTTATAATTTTTTGTCCTGCAGATTTAAAAGAAGGGACCAAACGACAATTTCTACATTTCCTATATAGAATTTGTAAGTCATTGTATACAAACACATGAATATATAATTCTTGGAATTTCCAAATGGCAGCACAAGACCACAAACCTTCTGCAAAACTACTTCATTTTTTTTAGCCTAACTAAATATGCTTATGTTGTTTTATTGACAATTATTGTTTGATTGTCATGTCAAATATTTTTTTGTTGTGAATGCTCCGGTGAATGCATACTGCTCCAAAAATTTTATTTCTTAAGAACAGCTAATATGTACTTTTGTTGTCATGTTGTATTACAGTAAGTTCTTCAAGTAACTGTGACCAAGAACAGCTTCTTACCACTCAGAAAGCATTGTGTTCAATAGTAATATAAGTGTGAACGACTTATTCACTGTATACACAATGCACCGATGATTGAATACTAAGCTTTCAAAGTTATGCCAGGATGTTTCAGTGTGCCATGCTTTCCTCTCTTTTGACTGGAGGACAATACTTGAGTATAAGTTACTTGAGTATTATTGACATTTTATTATTTGGTCTCACTCAAGAAATTACTAACTTTGATTTAATTATACAAAAAAAAAAAAAATTGTAAAAGTTTCTTTTCTGCATGTCATCAACTTTGAGTATAGCATCACAACTTAAAAATATGTGAGAATTTCTATAATGTTTAGTGAAATGTAAGAAAACTAAGCATAGGGTCCAGATTCAACCCGTGTTAAAAGTTCTTCAGATTTTTCATTTAATGTAGTTATGTTAGGGCCAAATGCTACTTAAGCCATTAACAAGCTCCTTTAAGGTTATATACAGTATATAAGACAGTATATACAGTATAAAGATACAGTATAAATATACAGTATAAAGATAATTCCTATTTCTGTTTGCTAATTTAAAGCAATAACTCATGTGATTTAAAAATAATAATAATAATAATAATCATATACAGATCAAGTTAAGCCAATACACTTATTTTTTATCTTGTCAAGAGCAGGCTTAAAGCTGGTGTTTAAATAATAGTATTTCATGAGAGGACATCCTGTACACTGTGAAGTAACTACACTTGTGCTTCCACTGAAGGCTACAAATATATTTGCTGATGCTGTTTACAAGATTGGAAATGCCTTAGGTGTCCCGCATTTATTTGTCCTTGGAGCATTTGTTCGAGACAGGGTTATTTAGGGCAGTGTTAATAGCGGAATTTGGGGCAGAGGTATTTAAGGTGGTGGCATTCAATACAAGGGTATTTGGGACACTGATATATGTGGCAGTAGTATTTGGGGTAGTGGTGTTTAATATGGTAATCTTTGGGACAGTGATATGTGGGGAAGTGGTCTAAGAGACACCAGTATTTGAGACAGATGTATTTGGGATAATGGTGTTTTGGATAACGGATTATGGTGTTTGGGACAGTGGTATATAGTATTAATATATGGGACAGTAAGGCACTGGTATTTGGTACTGTAAGGCAGTGGTATTTCAGATGGTGATATTTAATACACAAATATTTAGGACAGTGGTAAGTGGGGCAGTAGTACTTGGCACACTGAAAAAGTAAAATTGCTGTGTCATTGATACAAAGTATGTTTCTTCATTGATCTGATGGAAATTTTTGATTTCCTATACAAAACTGTTATTTTTACTTTGCCTCGCAGCTCCTAGTTAAACTTACATGTAATCTGTTTACTCAAAGGACATTTCTACTTCAAACAAAAGGTTTGCTGCGTCACATGACCACATCTACATCTAAGCATTTGGCAGACGCCCTTACATTTTTGTTTCATTATACATCTGAGCAGTTATGGTTAAGAGCCTTGCTCAAGGGCCCAACAGGGACAACTTGGTGGTAGTGGGAGTTGAACCTGGGACCTTTCTAACCGTAGTCCAATGCCTTAACCACTGAGCTACCCCTGACCCCAGACCACATGACGTAGCACTATCATGGACTGGTTAAAACTTTAAAACTCTTTTAAACCAGGTAGGAAAGCAAATTCATGTAATTTCTATGTTGAATGTGTGTAACGGACAACCCCTAGAGGGCACTGTGTGCACAATAATTTAGTTTTGTGTTTGTAGACTCAGTTTCCCAGAAGGCACCTCGGTCAGGTGATGAGGGAGCTCACCTGAACCGAGGTAGCTCTTTAGATTCATTATAAAAAGCTGATAGTTCTGGGAAACTGGGTTGAGCATTAAGAATACTAACAATAGTTATGTCATGTGGGCATTTTGTTCTGTTCGGCATTTGGTTTAAGTTATGTTATGTAACATCTGTTTAAAAAGGCTCTAGCTTTGTAATGTGTATGTTTCTGTTCACAGTGCTGTTGCGTTGTGGAGTTGTTTGTGTCCAGTTAAGTGTACCAATTAGTTTGTCTCTTGTCATGTGTAAGTACTGTTCTGTTGTTATGTTTAGCCACTTGAATGTTTAGCCACTAGTTTTTATCTGTTACTAGGTTTAGCCTCTAGTCGGATTGGCTGCTAGTGGCTTTAGTCTCTAGTAGGCTTAGCCTCTAGTATGGATTAGCCTCTTGTGTGTGTTTAGCCTCTTGTGTGTTCGTTTTCCAATTAGGTTCAGTTACTAACCAGCTTAACTAATAACCCTCTTAGTTACTTAGTTATCCGTTTCTACAATAACCAGTTTAGATATTAACCCGACTAACTACTAACCTCTTCAATCACTCTTGCTTGTCTCTAGGCTCGCCTGTCTCTAGTCTGTTCTCTGGTTTTGTCTTGTCTCTGGTTTTGTCTTGTCTCTGTTTAGGTTGAGCTCCATGTAAAGTTTGCCTGGGTAAAGCTCGAAGCCAGTGTAAAGCTTGAAGCCGGTGTAAAGCTCGAAGCCTGTGTTTTGCTAAAGAGCCTATGTTTAGCTCAATTCCTGTGTTTTGCCAAAGGGCCAATGTTTACCTCTGTTCCTGTGTTTAGTTAAAGAGCCTATGGTTAGATATTTATCTGTGTTAATAGTCTGAGTTCTTTGTTTGTTTAGTTTCTTTATTATTGTTTGGTTCGGTTAATAAAAAGACTCTTTATGTTTAAAACCCTCTGTGCCTATGCCTGCCCTTTTTCAGCCCATGGCAACAACATCAGTCTGTAATACCACCAATTCATGACAATGTGTCTTTTCCATGAGCAAAGTTATGATTTATTTCAGGTTAAGTAATTTAGAGTTTAGAATTTAGAATTTAATTTGACACACTAGTGCTTGAGACAGAAGCATTCAAGATGGTGGTATTTTGGTTGATTATATTTAGTTCAGTGATATTTGGGACGGTGGTGTATTTGATACATTGGCAAGCTATATTTGGGATGGTGGCATTTAATAGAGTATATTAGGGAAAGTGGTAAGTATCAGTGATTCTTGGGACAGTGATGTCTGCGCAGTACTATTGGTAGCAGTAGTATTTGAGACTTGGGATGGTGGTATTTAATGCAGATAACTACGACCATGGTTTTTATGGCAGTGGTATTTGCCACAGTGATAATTCTTGTAGTTATATTTATGATGGTGATTTTTTGGGAGAGTGATATTACAGTGATATATTGGGTAGTGGTCCATGGGGCAGTAACAACTGATTATAGTAGTATTTGAGATGGTGGTATTTGGGACAGTGGTGTTGGTATATTGATATTTGCAGTAGTTGTAAATAAAATAGTAGCATATGATATAGTGATATGTTGGACAAAGGTACTTTGTGATATTTTTAAATACCCTGCCTTGTAGACATGATGTTAGTCATTAGGATTTAAATAATAATTGATAGTATATGGCCCAATTTTGGCTCCAGACAAGCCAGAATAACAGAAGTAGCCATAACTCACCAAAACAATGATAATTAGAATCCTACTCACAGTGCCCAAAATGACCTAATGCACCATGTGATACCTGACAGCTTGCACAAATGATTAACTAGACTGGTAAGAATTGGTTAAAAAGATAGCATCATATGGATTTTTTATCAATTCATTGTCTATATTGATGATAGAAATAGGACATAAGCCAAGAGGGGGAAAAGTCACTTTAGTTAATGTCTCGTATGACACCATTATAACACACAACTTATAGAAAATATAATAAAATAGAGATAACCTCTAATCAAATCTGCTATTTCCAAGATAAGTAGTAATTTTTGGTCCAAAATATTTTTTTGTTAAAAACAAATCTGTTGGTTAAATATTTAAGTCTTATTCAATATAGAATTATCTGTAATTTCCTTCCTTATCTTATCATGTCACCGTTTCATGACTCAGGTTGTTGCTCAGTACGTCACCCTTTATTTTATATAAAAGGAGGCAGCAAAGCTCACACATGAGAAATAAGATGAAGACTTACCAGTTGTGTGTCCTCATTGGCCTTGTCCTCAGGATTCACTCAGGTCCCATAACACCATCTCCCAACAAGGATGATGAAGAATTCGCAAAGGTAAGAATGGCATCATCTTGTGCAGTTTAAGATTACATAGGACTTTACTGAGTCAGGCCTTTAATTGTCACTTATATCTATTTAACCAGAATTACTTGAAAAAACTCTACAACATGGAAGAAGAGAAGTCGTCTTTTGGACGCAAGATCAGTGAGATGAGCTTGAAGCTGGGTGAGATGCAGCAGTTCTTCGGGTTAAAGGTGACAGGAACTCTGGACGGTGAAACACTGGAGATGATGAAGAAGCCTCGCTGTAGCGTCAAAGATGTGACTTCTAACAGAGAGAGAAAGCCCATATGGCCTAAATACAAATTGTCTTACAGGTAAGAAAGTAATATAGTGTATTAAATTAACCTTTTTCTAGCTTCATGAAACAAAGGATGAATAGATTTATCAAGACACACTTTGTTATTTATATTCTATAGGATTGAGAATTACACACCTGATATGTCCATGGCTGAAGTGGACAACTCCATTGAGAAAGCCCTGGAAGTCTGGGCTCGTGTCACTCCTTTGAAGTTCACCCGTATCTACAGCGGTGTAGCTGATATCATGATATCTTTTGTTACCGGATGTAAGTCTCCTACTTTATTCAGTGGAATTTAAACCATTATCACATGACCCTCCCAGTGAGCATGTAGGATAGTCCTCAGGTTGTCTGTAGGAAATGTTTAAAACTCAAGACACCTTAAGAGGTTTTTAGGTAGTTTTCCAAAAAAAATGTTCAAAAGTTATTACCACCTGCATGATGAAGATGCCCTGAATTTTTTTGTACGCGACTAGTCCCAAAGATGTTTGGGGTGTTAATGTTTTAAGAACTTTCATTGGTCCTGAAAATGTCCTGCAGTTTTGTTTGTTCTCACTGAAAAGTCTTTCCTGCAGAATATTACAGGATATTGAAAAGGTTCTTGTTGACAGCATAAGCTGGAGATTGTGAAAGCCACCCTAAGAAATAATTTTGATAAAATCTGTACAAAATGAAAGAAAAATTTTGGCACAATGAACACATGCACTGTTTTCTATTTTCAGATCATGGTGATAAATCCTCATTTGATGGACCTAACGGTTTCTTGGCTCATGCATTTTTCCCCGCTCCTGGTATCGGTGGAGACGCCCATTTCGATGATGATGAGACATTCACTTTCAAATCTCCTAGGGGTGATTATGCTCACATTTCCTTAAAAGAACGTACAAAATACGATATAAAATATGAAACATAATGAAAATGTCTTCTTCTACAGGATGCAACTTGTTCTTGGTCGCTGCTCATGAATTTGGACATTCTCTGGGCCTTGATCATTCCAATGTTTCTGGTGCTCTAATGTTCCCAACATACAGCTACACTGATGTTGACCATTATGACCTGCCCAGAGATGATGTAAATAGAATCCAGGCCCTATATGGTAAATTTCTGAACCACATATTATTAGCAAATGTACAGTAGAAAAGCTTTCAGTAATTAACAAAGTGAAATTTTGACAGGCTCAAACTCTGAAAAACCTGTTGTCTCCGATAAGCTTGAGCCCACCCCTCCAGTCACCCCTAATGCCTGTGACCCCAATCTGGTCCTTGATGCTGTTACAACCCTCAGTGGAGAGAAAATATTTTTCAAGAACAGGTATGTCTGAATCCCAAAGTAACTTTTACATCATGATTCATGTTTTCTCTAACTATCTGAATTGTCTTGATCAGGTTCCTCTGGCGCGTCCACCCTCAGTTCACCTCAATTGAGCAATATCCAATCAAGTACTTCTGGCCAGAACTTCCTGATAATATTGATGCTGCTTTTGAGGATGAATCAGCTGATCTGGTGTACATCATCAAAGGTAACATGTAGCATGAATTTTCTAGTAATACTAATCTAATAGGGTAGTTGTGTATAAATTGGTGTTCATGATCTTTAGGTCAGAAAGTCTGGGTTGTCAGAGCTTTTGACATTGTGGAACGTGTGAATCTCCGTAGCTTCAAGTTGCCAGCTTCTGTGAAGAGGATCGACGCTGCCCTTTATGACATCAATTCTAACAGGGTGTTGTTTATTGTTGACAGGTCATATTACAGGTAATTCTTATTGTGTAGCTATATTAAAGCCATTTATTCCCTACCTGTTGTTTTTCAAGATGCTAAGTAATACTACTTTTTTAAGCTATGACATTGACAAGAAGGTGATGGACCAAGGATCCCCGAAACCTGTGGAAAAAATCTTCCCAGGAATGTCAGAAAAGGTTACTGCAGCTTTCCAGGAAAATGGTCAGTATTTAATACATTTCTAAATTACTGTAATATAATAAAAGTCATGAATATAATTCAGTTCATAATAAACTGTATAATTCAGTTGTGAGTAATGTGACATGCCTTTTGTTTTGCAGGTAATACCTATCTCTTCAGTGGGTCACGTCTTTTCCATTTCAGTAACGGAAAGCTGGTGGACACCCTGAAAAACAACCACTTCTTCCGGTGCTAGTTTTTCAGATTTAAATGCCTCACAGGCCCACCGCATTACTCTACAAATGGAAATCCATTTGTAGAGTAAATTATCAAACATTTCACATAGCATTATTTTTTTAGACTAGCACTTGTTTAAAACTTGCCATGCACCTTTTTTATTTTTTAACTCTTTTGTCATTTATGAGTTGTGCTTTACAAATAAAACTTGTTTTTACTTTTGCAGTTTCAACTGTTTGTGATGGTGTGATTGGATACGTACTACTGTATATTGTAAATTAAAGGCAATACATGGTGGTTCAAAACATCAAATGAGACAGGGAACAATGGCAGTAAATCAAAAGTTCAAGCAAACATCCGTACTCAAGCTGTCACTCATTTTCCATTGAAGTGGTTGCTAGAAAGAAAAAAACTTGTGCTTCTTGCTGGCACTTCACAGGGTGCTCTATACTCCCCGCCTCGTTTGAACTTCCCTCCACAAAACACCATTCGGAACGCCTTGCAACATCACCAGCGCAGACGTCACTTCCTCCATGCATTACCATAAGCCCCTTGGGTACCTGCCACTGCTGCTGAGGAAATTTCACACTACGGCCATTAAATATTGAATATTTATTAAAACAAAAACTGATACCATTATAAAACATACTATTGAAACATGTATAACTTGATTAATAATAATTTTTTTTATTATAATAAAGTTATAATATTTTTTTTCTACAAAATATTAGCCTATATAACACTAAGGATTTCTTGATTGAATTAATTTCAATTGTTGTGTTCTTTTAATAATATGTCGTCCTCGATAATAATGATAATATACATATAAAATCCATTTTTGAGCTCTATTTTCTTCAGCGAGACCCAATGACTTATGGGACATTTTTCATTCCCGTTTCCAGTGAAGCCCTGTTGTTCACTCGTTCCACTGCATCCAGCAGATGTTGACTACATGAAATTGGCACTGAAGAGTCAAGGCACACTTCTCTGGGCTCACCAGCAGGAGCTGCTCAGCACCAAGCAAAGCCTTGCTGACGTCACGACCCAGCTCCAATGACTCCAACTCTCTCTGACGACCAGCAGGGACCCCCACACACATGCGACGTGAACCACATCTCCCTGCCCCCCAGCAGGGATTCACATCTTCATCTTCGGACATCAGCCAGAACTCCATCACTTAAAGTCACCCCAAGACCACGAGCACACGAACAGGAGGAGCCCATGCAATTGGGCAGGACACGCATCTCCCCTGAGGAACGACGATGACGCAGAGTGGAGGGGGGTTGTTTTTATTGCGGAGGGGCCGATCACCAACTCAAGTTCTGTCCAGGAAGGAGGAGGAACCCTCTAGTTCAACTTGGAGCGTTGGAGGGTGCGACTTGAGGATTTCCTGACCAGCGTCGGCTAATCCCTGTCTTCCTCATTCACGAACAGCAATCCCACCTGGTGCAGGCACTAATCTCAGGCTCTGACCGTAACGTAATCAACGCAGCCTCAGCCAAAGCCCTGGGAATCCCCTTTCTGCCCAAGGATACCCACCTCATTGACTGGAGTCACCTTCTTGGTATCACTCACAGAACACCCATTCTAGGCATGCGGGTCTAGGGGAATCACTCTGAACAGATTCCTCTGTTCATCATAGAAGGATCTCATGCCACAGTCGTCCTGGGCCTGCCTTGGTTGATAACCCTCACGTCGATTGGGCCAGGAACACCATCACCACCTGGAGCCCCTCATGCTCCACGACCTGCTCCCAGGCACCACCCCCCCAAAATGCCGCCTTTATTCTTTGTCACCCAAGGAATGCGAAGCCATGGACCACTATATCATGGAGACCCTTGCAGCAGGTATTTTTCGTCCTTCCTCCTCCCCCGTGGAGGCTGGGTTCTTCGTCGTGGGCAAAAAAGACGGGTTCCTTCGCGCCTGCATTAATTATAAGGGCTTAAATGAAATCACTATAAAGAACCGGTACCCTCTTCACTGATGACTATGGCATTCAAACTCCTCCAATGAGCCAGGCTGTTCACCAAGCTGGACCTACGCAATGCATACCACGTCATCCGTTTTCGAGAGGGTGACGAATGGAAGACTGCCTTCAACACCCCAACAGGTCACTACGAGTACCTAGTGGTTCCATTTGTTCTGACTTACGCTCCAGCAGTCTTTCAGGCCCTAATCAATGACGTCCTCAGGGATTTTCTAAACTCACTTGTCTTTGTCTATCTGGATGATATCTTGATATTTTCCCGGGATCTGGAAGAACATCAATGTCATGTGTGTCAGGTGCTACAAAGACTCTTGGAGAACAACTTGTTCATCAAAGCTGAAAAATTCGAGTTCCACACTACGTCCACCACGTTTCTCGGATTCGTCATAGGCCCCTCAGGCATCCAGATGGAGCTTGCCAAACTTTAAGCAGTTACAGACTGGCCCACACCCAACTCACGGCATGAACTCGAGAGATTCCTGGGATTTGCAAACTTTTACCACCGCTTCATTCGCGGCTACAGCTCCATCGCCACTCCCTTGACAGCCCTGACCTCTCCCAAGACACCGTTCTGCTGGAATAAGAAAACCGAAAAGGCCTTCTTGGAGCTCAAGAAACGATTCACGTCCACACAATTTGTTGTTGAAGTTGATGCCTCCAGTACTGGGGTAGGAGGTGTGCTCTCCCAGAGGTCTGCTCACAACAATACGCTGCATCCCTGCTCCATTTTTTCACACCACTTAACACCTGCTGAGGCAAACTATGGCATCGGTGACCGAGAGCTCCTAGCCATCAAGTTGGCCCTGGAGGAATGGAGACATTAGTTGGAGGAGTCGGAGGTTCCGTTCTGATTTGGACCGACCACAAAAACCTTGAGTACCTACGAGGCACCAAGAGGCTCAACTCCCGCCAGGCATGATGGTGATGATGATCACTGTTCTTCACCAGGTTTAACTTTACCCTCTCCTATCGCCCTGGGTCGAAGAATTCCAAACCAGATGCCCTCTCCAGACAGCTCTCGTCCACCCAAGACTCCACCATCTGTGACACTATCCTGCCTGCTCACTGCTTGCTCCCTGCCAAATTAGACATAGAAACCAAAGTCAAGCAGGCCCTGTCCCACGAACCAGGGCCCAGTAACATACCCCCAAACCATTTTGTTCCCCTTTCCCTACGTTCTCAGGTTCTGCAATGGGGGCACAGCTCTAAGCTCTCCTTCCACCCTGGTGCTCCCGGCACTCTGTCTCAAATCCAACAACGTTTTTGGTGGTCAACACTGAAAGAAGATGTGTCTAGATTTGTGGCAGCTTGCGATGTCTGTGTAAGATGCAAGCACACCAATGCTGCCCCTGCAGGCCTACTCAGACCCTTACTGATTCCGTCCTGTCTCACTGGATTTTGTTACAGGATTACCCACCTCAGATGGCCACACCTGTATCATGACAATAGTTGACCGGTTCTCCAAGGCAGTCCACTTCATCCCCCTACCAAAGCTTCCATCCGCAAAGGATACAGCAGAACTCCTGATTCTCCATGTTTTCAAGCTCCATGGCCTCCCCAAGGACATTGTCTCTGATCGTGGCCATTTCACCTCCCAGTTCTGGAAAGCATTCTGTAAGCTCATCAGAGCCACACCTAGTCTGTCTTCAAGATTCCACCCACAGTCCAATGGGCAGACAGAGAGGAAGAACCAGGCTCTTAAGGTCGCCCTGAGGTGCATGACGTCCTGAGATGTCACCTCGTGGAGCAGATTCCTGCCCTGGGTTGAATATGCCCAAAACTCCCTAGTCTCGTCTTCTACCGGGTTGTCTCCAGTGCTGCCTGGGTTATGAGCCACCCTTGTTCCCTTCTCAAGAGGAAGAGGTCAGCGTTCCTTCTGCCCAAGCCTTCATCCGCCGTTGCAGGAGGACCTGGTCTCGAGCCAGGAAAACGCTATTATAACTAGGCAGATCCTACAAGAATCAAGCAGACCGTAGACGCTCTCAGGCCCCCAAATACAGGATAGAGCAGAGAGTCATGCTGTCCACCAGAGACCTCCCTCTAAAAACCCTCTCCCACAAGCTTTCCCCTCGTTACGTTGTTCCCTTCACAATCACCAAGATTATTAACCCCTGTGCTGTCAAGCTCTTGCTCCCATCAACCATGCGACGTATCAACCCGACCTTCCACCTGTCACAACTACGCCGTCTGGCTTCAAGCCCATTAAGCTGCTTAAATTGCTGGATTATTGATTGTTGTTTGCTTCGATTTTCTCGCGTTTTGCTTTCTCTTCTTCACGTTGCCAAGTTCGTTTCGTTTTCTTGTCTCTCGCCTCGTGTTTTGGATTGTTGCTTCGCTGCTTGATTTACCGGCTTTGATTTCGCGCTTCCTCGTTTTGACCATGGCTTTTGTTTAATGTTTTTTTAATGTTCGCTACGTGGACTGATCTTCCAGCTTTCGATGTTACTTTCACTTTCCGACCACGCTTCCATTTGACGTTTTATTTATTGATCTGCACTTGGATCCATCTCGTTCCGCTTCGCCCCGTGACACAAATGGAAAGTTGCAGGCACCCCATGTAGACTGAAAGTTCAACATGGCACCTCATGGCAAACAACTCTCAGAAGACCTGAAAAAAATGAGTTGTTGCTTTACATAAAGATCGCCTAGGCTATAAGAAGATAGCCAACACTCTGCAACTGTGCTGCAGCCCAGTGGCCAAGACCATCCAGCGCTTTAAGAGGACAGGTTCTTCTCAGAACAGGTCTCGCCATGGTCGGCCAAAGAAGCTGAGTGCACGTTCTCAGCGTCAGAACCAAAGATTGGCTTTGGAAAACAGATGGATGAGTTTTAGCGTCCAGCATTACTGCAGAGATTGAAGGGATTGGAGGTCAGCCTGTCAGTGCTCAGACTGTACGTCGCACACTGCATCAAATTGCTCTGCATGGTCATCGTCCTAGAAGGAAGCCTCTTCTAAAGGTGATGCACAAGAAAGCTCGCAAACAATTTGCTGCAGACATGCAAACTAAGGACCAGAATTACTGGAACATGTCCTGTGGTCTGATGAGACCAAGATAAACCTATTTGGTTCAGATGGTGTCAAACGTGTGTGGCGGCAACCAGGTGAGGAGTACAAAGACAAGTGTGTCCTGCCTACCGTCAAACATGGTGGTGGGAGTGTCATGATCTGGGGCTGCAGGAGTGCTGCTGGCATTGGGGAGCTACAGTTCATTCAGGGAAACATAAATTCTAATATGTAAAGGGTAAAGGTGATGGACTGGCCAAGCATGTCTCCAGCCTAAACCCCATAGAACACCTCTGGGGCATCCTGAAAAGGAAGGTGGAGGAGCACGAGGTGTCAAATGTCCACCACCTCCTTGATGTTGTGATGGAGGAGTGGAAGAGGATTCCAGTGGCAACCTGTGAAGCTCTGGTGAACTCCATGGCCAAGAGAATTCAAGCCGTGCTTGAAAAAGATGGTGGCCACACAAAATATTGACATTTCACATTTTCACTTAGGTGTGTACTCACTTTTGTTGCCAGGGGTTCAGCTACTATTGGCTGTATGTTTAGTTATTTTGAGTAGACAATAAATTTACACTGCTGTACAAACTTTACACTGACAACTGTTCATTGTGTCAAAGAGTCATTTATGCAGCATTGTCCTATGAAAAGATATAACTAAATATTTGCAGAGATGTGAGGGGTGTACTCACCTTTGTGACATACTGTATATTGGGACCATGGTGAATACCAAGTCCTGAACTACACACACATACACACACACTGATGTCTAAATCATACCTACATATTGGGACCATAGTGAAAAGTGAATCCTAAAATAATCTTCAATAAAACATGGCTACCTACCTTGTTTGCGATGAGCACTGTCCAGGTCTGGTGTAACAGGTGGTTGCCTAGTTACGGGCTCCCGGCCAGTGGGGGAGCTGTGGGAGCCATTTACCTTAATTCAATAAAAATCCATTAAAGGAGATGTCGCTCGTGGAGGACATCTGGCGCGGAGAGGGACGGTCTCCAAGCTTATTTATGTTTGGACTTGCGTGAGAGCAGAGCAAGGCTCGTCCCGGGACGACATCGCCGTTATAAAACTTTGTGTGGAAAAGAGCTCAGAGACTCGGGGTCTGTGAGTGTGAGTGTAGTGGATGATATTGGGAGCGCACGGAGTGACACTGTAAATAAATGTATATACACTTTTGGCTACATAAATATTGATCTCTGGTGGTCCTTATCCTCCCCTGATTCTGCTAATGGCAAGTTATTATTTTTATTAATAGTAGCGTGTTTGTTACAGTGGCGCCCAACGTGGGGCCATCAGAGTTTTCTTTTTTGTGTATTGTGTGTATTATACATCGCTACATAGTTGGTGTTAGCTGTTACCTACCTAGCCATTCTCTTATACCATCTTACACTCCGCAAAACACACACTCAAAGGTTTGGTTAATCACTCTGTTTATTAAAGGTAAATTGGGGCAAGTTATGGCCGAGTCCGATGCACAAGCTGAGGAAGGGAAGGGAGCACACGTCTTCCCTGCAGGCCCTTTCGTGACGCATCATAAGCTCATGCAATATGAAGGCCCACAAGGTGATGATGGGGTAGAGCCACCGCTCACTGATGAACCGCTGCCTCCACCTCCTCCTCCGGTCGATGCTGAAGACGACCCAAGCCTCATCTCAATGGTGCTAGCAGCCCGCCTCGGCCAGCTAGAAACAGCTCTGCAGGCGCTGGGAGACAATCTCACCCGGCGAATGGATGAGCTGTCGGATCAGGTGGGTGAGCTGCAACGCATCCACAACACCGAGGCATTAACCTACCAATATAAACTGGAGAATGCTCAGGAGGAGATGCAACAACTGTGTCAGACAGTGAAAAGGCAGTGTGAGGAGCAATTGAACAATGTAGGCCGCTCCATGGTGGAGTGCATGAAGAGACGAGACTCACAGTTGAAACCCTTGTTGAGTGCGCAAGCGGTCGCTACCGCCACTCCTCATCCTCACTCTCCCAGTAGCCACTCACAGCCTCCTACTATCAAACCACCTGTAAAGCAAGTCTCCCTGTATGTGGCCAATCCATTACCCCCTGTGTCTGATACCTCCAAATCCGCCATCTCCAGTTTGGTCAGCAACGCCTCCCTGTCAGAGGAACACAAGCATCAGTTGCAGGAGCTGTTGTTAGAGTGGCCGACAGTGTGCACTGACCGAATTGGCCACACTAAGGCAATAACCCACCACATTTACACCACCGACGAAAGACCAGTCAGGAAAAAGGCTTACCCTGTCCCTGTCCACAAACAGCAAATTGTGGAGGAAGAGGTCGCCAAGATGCTGGAAGCCGGTATCATTAGACCGTCCACCTCGCCGTGGGCCGCCCCGGTCGTGCTGGTGGGAAGAAAAGATGGTGGGACCCGTTTTTGTGTGGACTTTAGAGCCCTCAACAGCAAAACACCACTAGATGGATTCCCCAGGCCCACGAAATCTTGGAGTCACTCTATGGGGCTGCCGTGTTCAGCTCCTTAGACCTGCGTAGTGGGTATTGGCAGGTGGAGATGCATCCTGACAGCATTCCTAAAACAGCGTTCGTCACAAGAACAACCAATACGAGTTCCTCCGTCTTCCCTTTGGCCTGAAAAAATGCAGGAGCAACTTTCCAGAGACTTATGACTTCGGTTTTGGCAGAAGCCATAGGAAAGTATTGCTTTGTCTACATTGATGACATTGTTGTTTACTCAAAGGACATCACTTCTCACCTTAACCACCTCCGACAAATATTTGCACTTCTTGAAGCTGCTGGTCTCACAGTCAACTTGAAAAAATGCAACCTCTGTCAGACATCGCTCTCCTTTCTGGGACACATCATATCGGCTGAAGGCATAAAAACTGAAGAAGCCAAGGTAGCAGCTATACGAACTTACCCCGTTCCCTGCAGCCTGAAGGAGCTACAGCGCTTCCTAGGTCTGGCTGGTTGGTACCACCGTTTCATCCCCCACTTCTCAGAGCGTGCTGCTCCATTACATGCTCTGAAGAAGAAAGGAGCCAAGTGGGTATGGACTTCTGAATGCCAGTCAGCCTTTGAGGATCTGAGAACAGCTCTTCAATATACACCAGTTTTAACAGCTCCAGACTTCAGCCGCCCCTTCAAGGTGCAGACAGACGCCAGCAACATCGGCCTGGGTGCAGTACTCACCCAAGATCACGAAGATGGGGAACACGTGATCGCTTACGCCTCCCGGCTGCTATATGGTGCAGAAAGCAGGTATTCAGCATCAGAGAAAGAATGTCTGGCTGTGGTGTGGGCTGTGGAAAAATGGCGTCAGTATCTGGAAGGCAAAGCTTTTACCATCATCACAGACCATGCTGCTTTAACCTGGGTTTTCAATCAGCCGAACCCCTCCTCACGTCTAACCCGCTGGGTACTCAGGCTGCAGGCGTTTGAGTTCATAGTTCAGTACCGTAAGGGGCAATGCAATGTCGTTCCTGATTCCCTGTCATGGCGCTAAGAGGGAGAAACCACGAATGCCCATCTGGCAGTATATCGAGGCAACGATCTGCAGTGGGGTTTGCCCTGTGACTGGGAGGAGCTGGAGAAGGCCCAGAAGGCGGATGAGACGCTTCATACATTGTGGAAAGAGGCAAAGTGAGATCCTGACGTTAAAAAAATACATTACTGCATAATAAATCATTTTCTCTATCGGCAGATCCCCAAACAGGACGAGTGTAGTCTCCTCCAGCTGGTCATCCCAACATCTCTGCGACTGCAATATTTACAGTACGCCCATGACAACCCTTTTAGCGGTCATCTGGGGCGGATGAAGACACTGCGGAGGTTGCTGGAGGTCGCCTATTGGCCGGAGATACGCCGAGATGTCTGGGAGTATTGTAAGAACTGTGTTACCTGTCAAAAATATAAACCTCGCATTAGTAAGCTGGCGGGATTACTACAAAGCACACCTGTGGTGGAACCTGGTTTTATGTTGGGGGTGGATCTCATGGGTCCTTTTCCACGGTCATCCCGGCTCAATGAACATCTGCTGGTGGTCGTGGATTACTGCAGCAAGTGGGTCGAGATGTTTCCTTTAAGAACAGCCAAGGCTCACAACATAGCCAACATTTTAACGAGGGAGATTTTCACACGGTGGGGTACACCAGCCTACCTGGTTTCTGATAGGGGTCCGCAGTTCACGTCCCAGCTACTCAACTCCATCTGTCGACAATGGGGCGTCACCCAGAAGCTCACCACCGCATACCATCCCCAGACCAACATCACAGAACGGACTAACCGGACATTAAAATTCATGATCGCAGCATTCGTCAAAGAAAACCACAAGCAGTGGGAACAATGGCTTTCTGAGTTCCGATTTGCTATCAATACAGCCTGGCAGGAGAGCACTGGTTTCACCCCGGCAGAAATAGCACTGGGACGCAAGCTAAAGGGACCACTGGAGAGAATGCTGCATCGCACCACCTCACCTGACCACCCTTACTATTCCACAGTGGAGCGTCAGGAAGCTCTGTTCCAGGTTGTACGGAGCAACGTGGCCCATGCCCAGGAACGCCAGGGGAAATACTACAACCTTAGGCGACGAGCTGTCACATACAGTGTGGGTGACCATGTGTGGGTTCGTGCTTTTCCTCAGTCTCGGGCGGAGGACTCACACATGGCCAAACTAGCTCCAAAATGGAAGGGACTGGCTAAAATAATCAAGGTTCTTAATAAGGTCAACTACCAGGTGCAACTGGTTAATCAAGCTGGACCATTCACGGTCCACGTAGTTAATTTAAAGCCTTTTTTCGGCGAAATCACGCCTTCTTCCGAGGGGGAGGGGGTATAACAGGCGGTTGCCTAGTTACGGGCTCCCGGCCAGTGGGGGCGCTGTGGGAGCCATTTACCTTAATTCAATAAAAGAAGAAGAAAGGCTGGGTTAGGTAACAGCAGCCATTACCCAAGCCGAAGCAAAAGCTAAAAGCTAAAGCCGCTAATTGTAATCCCGAGTGCGGGATAGCCTTGTCCGACACGCATGAGGGTTTTCTTTTTTTCTTGTGTTCTTGTTTTGTGTGTGTCTGTCCCGGGAGTCGGCGCGAGTGACGGCGGTTCCTCCGGGATTACCGGCGTAAAGCGGATGGTCTCTGAGCTTATTTATGTTTGGACTTGTGTGAGAGCAGAGCAAGGCTCGTCCCGGGACGACATCGTCGTTATAAAACTTTGTGTGGAAAAGAGCTCAGAGACTCGTGGTGTGTGAGTGTGAGTGTAGTGGATGATTTTGGGAGCGAACAGAGTGACACTGTAAATAAATGTATATACACTTTTGGCTACATAAATATTGATCTCTGGTGGTCCTTATCCTCCCCTGATTCTGCTAACGGCAAGTTATTATTTTTATTAATAGTAGCGTGTTTGTTACACTACCATGGAGGGGGATTCAGGTCTACCCACACATTCTTTCTGGGAGCCTATGATGAAACATTTCAATAATAAATTGTTCGTCTTTACCTGAATAATAAGAACATGCCAATGCTTTACTTATACAACTTTGCAAAGTTGTGTTAAATATCTTAATATTGCATTTCAGTCTCTTTAGAATAACTGTGGTATTCATATGACTTTTTACTTAAAAAGCAGCCAAAGATTAGCAGAGACAAAGATTATTAAAGGTTAAGTGAGTTATGTTCTCTTTTACCCTTGTTGGCCTTTTTTTTTTAAGATACTTTGAGTCCTTCATCTTGAGATCTCTTGTCTTGCAGTTTGCCTGCTAACAATGGAAAAGAGAAGCAACAATTTTCAAGTATAGCACAGCGCCTCATGCAATCGCTGAAATGTATAATTACTTTTAAGGCAGTAAAGGCAGAGCTGGAGAAAGTATATGGAGTAAATGTATATGGTGGAATAAACACACGTACCATTCCCAGTTTCCGGATTGGCCTCATCATCAGAACTGTCGCTCGACACATCTATTTACATCTATTTATTTATATCTGATTAAGACAAAAGTATAAAGTTTTGAATGCCACCATCACACCATTTCAACTTCATCTTGTCTTGGTGTGGCCTATTACAAAAATCTGTGAAGCTAAACTTCTAATACATGTCATGTTTCTCCTGGAAATATCAGACGCAGATGCAGGGTTTTGGTTCCAGCTCGTTTTATTAGTCTTTTTCTTTGGTTTGGATACACTTCTTGCTGATCACTCTCGATAACTTAAACAATATAACTCAACACAAATAAACAAAACAAAACACACAAGAGTTCACTGATTTCCAGGCTGCATCTGCGGGCACGAGAAACGGCTGTAAACAGCCCTTGACGAAGATCAGCCCCTCTGGCTGACGAATGACTACAAACTGAAGGATCGTGAGTGCAGCTCACTTGAACTTGACACTGGTTCACATAAAGCCTCCACCGGAGACTGGTTCGCTGCAGCCCTCCTGCCTGGGTTACTCCTGCGAGAGGAAGAGAGACTCTAGAAGTGGCTCCTCGTGCCACACACACTACAAGGAAACACACAGTGAACAGACAGGGAACTACGGGGTCGGCTGGTTTAAATAGAGACACATAAGGGGGACACAGGTGAACTTGATCAAGTGCAAAAGTGAAACATATACGAACGCAGACACACTAGGGGGAGATAAAGAGGCGACTCAGTAATCCGGTGAGCCAGATCTTATCCCCCGGGACCGAGGCGGCACAGGTGTTACAATACATTGCTGCTTTATTAAATTACCCATAAATGTTTGATATTTTAGGAAATATTGACAACACTTCTAATACTCTACAAAATAAACATTATTGTGAAAAACTAATCATGATTACCTATTGTGTTAAAAGTTACATTACACAATTATATTTACCTTGTGGGTCTATTGTTATAGCATCCAATCCTTTACCCTGGAGTTCCGGCAGTTTCCCTTTCTCCATTGCAATCAGGAGTTTACTGATGTTTGCCAGCTGTAGCGTGTTTTCAGGGAGGCGATAGAACTCCCGATGAACTCTGATGTCATGTCCGAGGAAGTTGGCTAATTGATCCATCTCATTGTCTTTGAGGTTTAATACTGTGGATAATGTAGCTACTTGCTTGCGCAGCTTTGTTGAACAAAGGGCATCCGGATGCTTTGCTCCACTGGCTTGGGCATACTGGCAAATGCACTCAGCACCACGATAATGAGACAGGGCACCCGGATGGGCAAACAAATGTTGGTTTTCAACAGGAACTTGACACTTTTTTCTCATGCTTACAAGGAGATCCATGGCCACAACCATATCAGGGTTCAGCAAGACTGGTACCTTCCTTCCCCTCTTACCACGTATTTCCACCCTTTGGAAGTACCCGCGAAGCTTTTTCTCAAAGTCACTGAGTCCCACAGCGATATCTTTGTTCAATGGTGTCTGATCTCTAGATGTGTACAACTGAATATTCATTTTGGAAACTTCACACTCTCTTCGTCTATTAAAAATCACAATCTGTGTTAGCATGACTTTGCAAAGATTGGCAAAGTTCTTGCAATTCGGATTTTCTTGTAGGGCATCCACATACTCCAGCTGTTTTGAGTTTAAAAATGAGTGCAGGGTTTTGATATCCTCTGTAAATGGTAGGACCTGGGGCTTATTCCATTTAGCTTCACTCAGAGTAGTTAGTGTAGCTGCAGATACTACCTCATTCCATTTGCTTTCATATAACCGTCTGAAGTTTCGTGCAGACTCTGCAACCACTTTGCGTCCTGACATCAGTGCATTGTATTCAACAGAGTTGGCAATCTTCATCAAGCTGTGTCCGAGCTTCAGTGCCAGTGATGGAATCTTGTAGGTGTTGGTCTCCTCATTGAATCCTGCCACTGCTCTTACTGCTTTAATAATGTGAGGAAAATTGCAGGGTTGGATGAAGTCCTCCATATGATGAAAGGGTGTTAGTGATCTGGCAGTAATGAGAAACCTTGCTACTTCCCTCATTTTCTGCTTGATGTAATTGTTTCGTCCTTAATGTGACTTCAGCCTGTTGTACATCTGCTCGCCTAAAAGAAGAATATATCTATCATTTTTGACAACATCTGAAACGTCATCAGTCACCATCTCACAAGCAATGGTCCATACACTTTTGCTTATATCCACTGGAGGAGGAAGGGCCAAGCTGTTGAGTGAAAGAACTCTCTTCTGACCAATTCCGTGGGTTTTATTTGTGGTGTTCTGGGGGCACGTTCGAATGTGTCTCCATAGTGTCTTTCTGTTGTACAGACCTTGACAATGGATACAGTGAATAAAGTCCAAGGTGGATTTTACTTCTTTGGGGCGCCTGCAGGCAACCATTTCCCCAATACCGGCTTTTGAAACTGAAGCATTATGGGCAAAGTTCCCCCTACTTTTCAAAAGGCGTAATCTCACTCTTCTTTCCTTTGACCTTTTATTGAAGCTAAATGCCTTAGCTACCTCAGGTTCGTTGCGATGAACAAACTCCAAGTGACGTGAAATTTTAGAGTATGGCTTCTCACAATACACGCAATATTGTTTCTTCTTGTACCTATTTGTTTGCTGGTTAGTAGGCATTGGCGTCACTGATGTGCAATGGTTATAAGACGAGCTTCTATTTGTGTCTGTTGTACTCTTAAACTCGGCAGGCCCTCTCGTCTCTGGCTCAGGATGGGAGATCTTTAGTTCTTCACTTTTAGCACTGTTGTCTGGTGAGCTACAGTCTGAATCAGGGATATATTCTTCATCACTGTAGTCAGAAGCGGACGCCTCACAGGATATCTGTGGGGAACACATTAAATGCCACTAAGACAAACATTAAGCCTATGAATACTGAAAGGCATTTTGATGCCCCACCAACAAAAAATAATAATGCCTACCTCAGATTCATAATTCTGCGTGCAACCAGTCACCCCTGGTTCACTTTCACGTGTTCTTAACAGCTGTTCATAGTGTTGAGCACATTTATCATGATGTTCTCTTAGTCTGTTTAACCGGGCAGTAAACCTGTTTACCTGTGGTTTATAAATAAGTAGTTAAGAATATGAAGAATGTTGAAAAAAATAATTATGTTTATTATTTACTTGATTGGAGCTTGATTAATGTAACACATGGCATTACCTGTTCAGTTGGCTTGGTAGGAGGGCGTGTGTCGTCCTCTGGTGCTGTGTTCTCACCACTGCCAGTGACTGCTCGGGTCATCTGGAAAGAGAGAACAGCAGCTACTGTGAGGAACACACTATATTAACTTCATAGTGGAGAAGCATCAGGGCATCCACACACACACACGTGGCACGTTTCACACCACATCAATGTGAGTACAGTGGACAGGCTCTCATCACACATACACGCTCGAGGAATCCTCAAACGACGTCACGGTTAAAAATCAGGACAGTCTTATTTTGGTAAAAATAAATCTAATAACCAATACTTAAATACAGTGGTGTGAAAAAAACGTATTTGCCCCCTTACTGATTTCTTATTTTTGTGCATGTTTGTCACACTTTAATGTTTCAGATCATCAAACAAATTCAAATATTAGTTGAAGATAACACAAGTAAACACATCGTGCAGTTTTTAAATGAAGGTTTATATTATCAAGGGGAAAACAAAATCGAAAACTACATATCCCTGTGTGAAAAAGTGTTTGCACCCCCTGTGGAAACACAACTTAACTCTGGTTTATCAAATCCGAGTTCAATTTCTCTAGCCACACCCAGGCCTGATTAGTGCCACACCTGTTTGCAATCAAGAAATCACTTAAATAGGACCTGCCTGACAAAGTGAAGTAGACCAAAAGATCATCAAAAGCTAGACATCATGCAAGGATCCAATGAAATTCAATCCAATGAGAAAGAAAAAATATTTGAGATCTTTCAGTCTGGAAAAGGTTATAAAGCCATTTCTGAAGCTTTGGGACTGCAGTGAACCACAGTGAGAGGCATTATTTACAAAAGGCAAAAACATGGAACAGTGGAGAACCTTCCCAGGAGTGGGCGACCGACCAAAATTACCCCAAGAGCGCACCGACAACTCATCCAAGAGGTCATTAAAGACCACACAACAACTTCCAAAGAACTGCAGGCCACACGTGCCTCAGTTAAGGTGAGTGTTCATGACTCCACCATAAGAAAGAGACTGGGGGCAAAAATGGTTAGAGTGGCAGAGTTCCAAGACAAAAACCACTGCTGAGCAAAGAGAACATAAAGGCTCGTCTCAGTTTTGCCAGAAAACATCTTTAGTTAAAATACTCTGTGGACTGACGAGACAAAAGTTGAACTTTCTGGAAGGTGTGTGTCCCATTGTGTGTGGTGTAAAAGTAACGCCGCATTTCAGACAAAGAGCATCATACCAACAGTAAAACATGGTGGTGATAGTGTGATGATCTAGGGCTGTTTTGCTGCTTCAGGACCTGGAAGACTTGCTGTGATAAATGGAACCATGAATTCTGCTGTGTACCAAGATATCCTGAAGGAGAATGTCTGGCCATCTGTTTGTGACCTCAAGCTGAAGCGATCTTGGGTTCTGCAGCAGGACAATGATCCAAAGCACACCAGCAAGTACACTTCTGAATGGCTGAAGAAAAACCAAATGAAGACTTTAGAGCGGCCCAGTCAAAGTCCTGAAAGATGAGTGGACCAAAATTCCTCCACAGCGCTGTAACAGACTCATTGGAAGTTATCGAAAACGCTTGATAGCAGTTGTTGCTGTTAAGGGTGGCCCAAGCAGTTATTAGGTTGAGGGGGCAAACACTTTTTCACACAGGGCTATGTAGTTTTGGATTTTGTCATCTTTGACTAATATTTAATTCGGTTTGATGACCTGAAACATTAAAGTGTGACAAACATGCACAAAAATTTGAAATCAGTAAGGTACCACGGTAGATTACATTTGAAATCTACCGAGAGTCTAAATGGATCAATATGCCCGTTGTGCCTTATCAGAAGATCAAGAGCTTGACCAAGAATATTTACCTGTTCAGTTGGCTTGGTAGGAGGGCGTGTCTCGTCCTCTGGTGCTGTGTTCTCACCACTGCCAGTGACTGCTCGGGTCATCTGGAAAGAGAGAACCTGCTCTGAAAATTGATTGGCCATTTCAACAAGAAAAAGTTTATGTCCGCACTATGTAATGCTGTGTTAATACTCCATCATTAATATTGAATAGACAGACCAGAAACCAATTAAGTTGTTCTTTTCTGGTCACTAGGCATCACAACACAGAACAACTAACAATTTAACAATACCAACCGAAATTAAACGGAGTCCTAATTACCAGTTTATGCCATGGCCAGTCTGAATCCCCATAGCTGTATGTTATTTCTTCTCCTGGAGCTATGTCTTTAATTGAAAACAGGCAAAAATGTGGTTTGCCTTTAACACTTATTATTTTCATTTTACAATTAGGGGTTTTGTGTTCATCGTTCACTAGTCTGCCAAGTGAACCATCTTCTTTAGAAGCACCAACACTAAAATTGGATAGAAGAAAAAAACATTAAATTTGTTTCAAACAAGTAATTTAAATAAAGTCAGCCAAAATGATTCCCAAAACTTACCACCATTGTCTTCCATTCCAATCAAAATCAAATAAGAAGGTATTTTCTGTTTCATTGTATCTAGTCTGTCTTGTCCGGCTCTCCTCTTGGGAAAGTAACTCTCCACGGTATTCAAGAATGAAGCACCCTTTGTCAACGGACATGCTAGCAAACACACCTCTACCTAAGATAGAGATAGAGATGGCATGGTGTTGAATATTAAGTGTCTCTGTAGCAACTAAGTGGTTCTTTATTCAAATGACCTGGCCTTTTAAGGTAGGGATGGACCGATACCACTTTTTTGGAAAACGAGTACGAGTACTTGCATTTCAGTACTCGCCGATACCGATACCAAGTACTTAATAAAAACATGATTTTTAACAATTTCGCTGAGCACAATTTACAGTCCGCCTTTGTTTTGTCGTCTTCATTCACTGTGAAATAATTCCACACGGCTGACATGTCTCGTTTCGCCTCACCTTCTCCCTGCTCTGAGCTGCAGCCGGGGCCTGGGGGCGGGCACTCGGCACCTGGGGGCGGGCACTCGGCGCTTGTGATTAACCCCTTACACGCCGCTCAAACAGACATTTCTCAGACCGTGTAATCGGTCCCTGGTATCGGCGGACTTTTAACGACTACGAGTATTTTAGAAAATGTGGTATCGAGGCCGATACCAGATACCGGTATCGGTGCATCCCTACTTTTAGGGGACATGCACACATTAATTACAGGACATACAAGCTTCTCCCAACAGTCAACTGGTCAGTTTAAACCTATGTGAAAAGCTGCTCATTCGGTTGCACAGCCCACAACAGAAACTCTACTAACAATAATCATCTTAAGAATACCTGTAAAATACTTAATGAAATTCGATCATTCCATGTATTTAGGGTTGGGTGTTATAAGGAATTTCCAGTTTCAGTTGTGGCTAATGATTCCTGGTTCCAACTGCATCATTTATTTTAATAAAATAAATAATAAAAGAAACCTAAAAAATAATTCTACATCATTCTGTACATCTGAAATGTAATGTTACCAGTTCTGAATATGTTCGATACCCAACCCTAAACGCAATACGGCTTTAAAGCACTTTAAAGCACACTTGCATCTTATGATGTATTACTGTATTAGCCTACTGTTCTATATATCTGCTCCAGTCTCTTCCTGTGGAATGGGATGAAAGAGGCATTGACATGCTCACACTAACCTTTAGGAGTGTTAATGAATCTCTCCTCCAGGCATGGTTTGTCTCGGCCATGTGTAGTGGCATCCTCCATAGGTGCAACTCTCTTCCTCTTCGACATTGTATGCAGTCAACAATTGAAATTCTGTAAAGGATAGTAAGAAGGCAAATAATCAAAAGTGCACTGATTCCTATTCAATTAAATTGTTAAATTAAAGTTAAATTGATGACGCAGCACATTTTTATTGTGTCCAATCAACTTTGCACCTGCTACCAACTTAGGTCATGCTCGCTAGTTACACATAATATCATGTATGGCTAAATAATAATAAAATAGACGAAAAAACACATATTAACCCAAACTTGGTAGAGTTATTAATTTGAGGCGCGCGTGTGGTTGTTCTGTCGCCATCTTTATCCGCTTGTGTGCAGCGCGCGAGCGAGCAGGCATTAGGCCACGCGCTGCAAAATGGCGCACAATCAGCAGATAGGCCTACTCTTATCATCATGCCTTTATATTCACTGCCATAAACTGTCCTAAAATAACAGTTATATTGTTTCGCGCAATTCTTTCTGGGACGAGCTCACTCACAACAAAAAGTAGCACCATGTGGTAATTTGCTGTCCTGTAGCGAGCTATTAATAATTAGTTTAATTGGATAACGTTTCACAAATTGAAAAGATGATAGTTTATAAAAGAAGATAGTAAACTTACCTTTTTTTTAAACAATCTGTCCACTCGTGTATGAACACGGGGTCTCATCGCGCCAAAAATCAAAATTCTGAAATTTCGATGAGCGCCTTCAACCCGCGTCTGACGTCACTAGCTGCGCAGTCTTAATTATGGCACGCGCCGCTTTTTTTCTTATTTAACTTCAAAATTTAAATTCAGGGTTCTTTGGGGAGTCATGACATATTTACTCACGGAAATAATAAATAATAAATGATAAAACGTGGTGGCAACGATATCCATGTACTATGAAGCACTAACCCTAATTAAACAATGTCTATAGTTTAATTAGCCCTGTGTGTTAATTAACACATAGTTTACAGGCATAGTTTACAGCCCTGTGCGTCGGATATGGTTCCTGTTAGATGTTTAATAGACATATATAAACTAAATAATAATAATAATAATAATATAATCATCATCATCATCATTATTACTATTATTATTAAACAAACGACTTACAAATATTAGGCTACAACACGATAAGTTAATGAATTAAATAAACGGAGGATGGATTTTTATTTTCTTTTTGTCAGGCAAAATATGACTATATATGCACTTTATGGGAATTTTAATGGGAGGCAGGGCTAGACTGGGACAGAATTTCAGACCGGGAAATCCCACACCAACCCAGGCCATCCTATGCGCCCAAATAAATTTAGAAACCACAGACAGGCTTATTTTTCCCTCTATACAGCTCTGGAAAAAATATTCGTACAGGTGCATGTGTTGGGGAGATGAACAGTTTTGTTTAATCTTTGTGAACTGCTAACAATATTTCTCCTAAATTCAAAATACAACTATTGTTATTTATAGTGTATATTTAAAGGAAATGACACCTCAACACATCAAAATAACCCAAGATCATGCAGTATTCGCATAGCCTTAATAACTCAAATAAAACAAAATGCTAATACTTTGTAAACAAATGGTGTTAGTGCTTTGTGTCAGTATTTGATGGAATAATAACCTCGATTTGCAGTTACAGCTTTCATGTGTTTTTGCTCTCCACCAATTTTTCATATTGCTGTTGGATAACTTTATACCACTCTTTTTTTTTTTCTTCAAAAAAGCAAACAGCTCAGCTTTACTTGATGGTTTGTGACCCTCCATCTTCCTCTTGCAGTGCTCTCTTTTTTCAGAGCTGTACATATTACTTTCTTGTCACTTCTTCTGCTCTAGTGTTACAAACAGCATCTCGCGCGCCTTTTCCCTTTCTGCTCCACCTGGCCGCTTTCCCGCCCTGCCTGCATGTCTGTTCAAACGCTTTGCCGCGGGGGAGATGCGGAGCGAACACAACGTAACGGTGTCAAAAATAACAGAATCAGATTAATCAACAGATCAATATTGTTATTGATATTTAATTAACTAGTGAATGACAGTTTCGGAAATCATCACTTTAGAACACAGGGTGGGGAATAATATAAATATATATATATTAATAATAATAATAATAATAATAATAATAACAAATAATAATAAAAACAAGCTGGCTGGCAGCAGGCCAAATCAGTCGCCAGGCCACCGGGAATCACCGGTGCTTCCAATGGCCAGTCCGGGCCTACTGTCTGCTCATTTGCAAGGTTTAAAACATTTTTCCCCCTCTTATTTTCATATTAAACTGGAGACAGTCAGCCTAGCACTAGCACTGCTACAGTGATCACACATCAGCTTCAGCAGGGACTGAGACAGAGAAATCAGAAAAAAAATCATTTGTTATAACATATTGGATGAAATTAATTGTTTTGCTAATTTGGGTATCTAAGACATTTGTGAACAATCAAATTACAATGAGGTGGTTGTTTTGCACCAAGGTAGAGACAGTACTATTTGTAGCAGAAGAACTGACAGGTACAAGAAAAATACTAACTACAGTACAGACCAAAAGTTTGGACACACCTTCTCATTCAAGGAGTTTGAATTTGTAATATGACAATATGACAATATATATATATATATATATATATATATATATATATATATATATATAATATGTACTGGAAAAATACCACTGCAATTTACTGCAGAAAACCTCTGTATGTCATCAAGAGGAAGATGGAGGGTCACAAACCATCAAAAAAAGAAAAAAAAAAAAAAAAAAGAGTGGTATGAAGTTATCCAACAGCAATATGAAAAATTGGTGGAGAGCAAAAACACATGAAAGCTGTAACTGCAAATCGAGGTTATTATTCCATCAAATACTGACACAAAGCACTAACACCATTTGTTTACAAAGTATTAGCATTTTGTTTTATTTGAGTTATTAAGGCTGTGCGAATACTGCATGATCTTGGGTTATTTTGATGTGTTGTGATGTCATTTCCTTTAAATATACACTATAAATAACAATAGTTATGTTTTGAATTTAGGAGAAATATAGTTAGCAGTTAAAAAACGAAACAAAATTGCTCAACAACACATGCACCTGTAAGAGAAAAAAAAAAACCCTAAGAAACTGTTTTTTAATAATATAACATTTTTGACATTCTTTTTTCCAGAGCTGTATAGAGGGGGGAAATAAGGCTGTCTGTGGTTTTTTTTTTTTTATTGATTTGGGTGTATAGTATGGCCTGGGTTGGTGTGGGATTTCCCGGCCTGCTTTCAAGTTATTTTGAAAACATCAGTCACTGCGTGCTGAATACAGGATTAAGCGGTATAGATGATGAGTGAGTCACTGCGTGCGCCTGTGATGGGCTGCGCCTCACCCTGTTTCTGGCCCTCACTCACTCTCCAGGCTCCCTACGTAGGCGCATGGAATGACTCTGAGTATGAGTTGTTGCAGTTGTGTGTGTGTTGTACCTTAAATAAGGACAGATAGTGAGGGGAGAAAACAGACCAGCACGCTGCTCTCACCGTCACTTGTTTAGATTTAATCTCAACATCCAAAACAGTCACAAAACCAAATGAAACACATGCTTAAACAGTTCCAGTTGTCATCACAACAAACATTTACAATTTCTTTAAACATAAAACATGAATATGACATTAAATCAAGTTAGGCACTAGTGGCAACCGAACATCAGTTTCCATGTTGGGCTCTACAGCCAGACCATGTGCTTCCATGCAGCTAACTCAGTTAAACAAACACTTATAAAAATAATACAATTATAGAAGACACAAATTCTTTATATTTTTCTACAACAATAAAGATAGAATTGTTACTAATATGTTCACAGTCTTGCAATGTTTTGTGGAGCATAATTACCTTAAATAAGGACAGATAGTGAGGGGAGAAAGGTGGAAAACAGACTAGCACGCTGCTCTCACCGTCACTTGTTTAGATTTAATGAGGGAAAGTAGCGCGGGCTCCCCCTACTGGAGCTCCAAAGTGAAAGACATTACCAATGGATCAATGTATGATCAATCTGCCTAGGGGATCATGTGCATTACCTATTTGTATTATACCTTTTTTGTTATCTCAGTGATACATTTAAAACAATGGCCAGTCACTGTACTTATTTGTAAATAATCACGAATTACACACAATGAAAACAGAACACTGCAATCTCTGTGATCTAAACAAAAAATTAACATGCATTAAGACAAATAAATGTATAACATCTGTCACATGTGCTCAGTCAGCAGGATGTAATGAGCCAAAGCCAACAGATCAGAAAGAAACATGCTCTGACCTGGGGATCAAGACTATTGCTCTTCAAGCTACCTTCATGGACAAAGCCCTTCATATATTTAAGTCAACAGAAGCGCCAGCCACTTGTGGGTTCACCTTTATTAGCTGGTTTTGCTTTCAGTCTTGGAAGTCACACTTCAATTTTGTGTTACATTTAGATAGTGATACAGCCTACTGTATATATTGGTTGTTTCGGCAAACGTTTAGGTTGAGTAGATAAGACTGTGGTAGGAGAACACAATTTGTTTTCCCATTTTATTATTATTATTATTATTATTATTATTATTATTATAATACCAAAGTGTCCTTGTATTTCGACTAGACTGACTCATCACTGAACCCTCAAGCATACCTGAATCAATATGATTCTGGAAGGGCCCAAATAAACTCAATCAAATGACACATGGTGCGTATACATGATGCCATGTAAGCCCAGATCAGTGAGGCTTGCTAGCCGTAGTGGAAGGCGAGGTGTTTGGAGACCTATAACAAAATTTGTGTCAGCCCTTTAAGGATTTCTTAAACGAATATGTGAATCAGGGCATAAGAGCTTTACAAGTGTTTTAACATTCAGTGGAATGTTTGTGGAATGTCTATATATATATATATATTTGTGTGCATGTATGTATGTATGTGTATGTCAGCACACAGTGTAAATTATTAATATGACTTGTGGTCACCTGAATGTAGCGTAACATTGAGTTTGTCAATCGTGGGTCTCCAGTGAAGCTGAACTTGCATGGACTGTCCGTAACACATATTACACACATTCATGCAGGCTACGAGTGAACACTTCAGAATAACTGACTGCTGGATTCAATTAAATTTAAATGTTTGTGAAATAAAATGTTTTTTAGATATCCATAGACTTGTTTAAATCATATAAATGTACATGTTGAAAGTAAATGAGACAGTATTAGTGTTTGCCTTTCCTAATAATATCAAAGCACATACATTATTGCATACTGTTTACTTTCTTTATTTAACCTTATATATTATAACATATTAGATATAAATTGATTATTACACGGAGACTGTAAAATATGAACACGGAAAATATGAGCACTATAATATTAAAGGTCCTGCTCTATTATGTGGTCATAAAAGATCGCAGTCTTTACAATTTGGCAGAAAAGTAGATGATGGCTATCTTAATGATCAATCACGATATAAAATTGCTAGACTGCCCACCCCTGGTTCAGTGGATGTGGTTAACCATGCATTTTGCATATTAGCCAGCTTGTGTATTAGTTAACAAGAATCTGTTACTTTTAGCAAGGGAGATTGCAAGAGTCTGCTGATGCGAGCTAGCTTGTAACAGCATTCTTCCAAACATCACATTCATAACTGAATTTTTCTTAAATGAAAGATGTCACATTTTGTTATTGTGACATATCAGAACAAAATTATGAATACACACCAACAAAGTCAGGACACGCAAGTGTGTGTGTGTGTGTGTGTGTGTGTGTGTGTATAAACGTTTAGCGCAGTACCTCGCACTTCACATAGGTGGCGCATCAGATGATTTAAAAAAAAATGTGAAAATCAAGGCCTAAGGAGATTTTAGCACCAGGGGTATATTTGAGGCTGTAGAACACTAGTACATGCTCAGGAAAAATGAGGACATCGATTTTCGTCCTGACTTTTACACATGTCCTGACTTTGTTGGTGTGTATTCATAAATTTGTCCTGATATGTCACAAAAACAAACACACACACACACACACACACACACACACACACACACACACACACACACACACACACACAGCGCCTGTGCGCACAAACAGAAACACTTATCTGCCGGGATTTAGTTTGACTTTTTTTAAAGGAAAAGTGCAGGTTAATGTTTTATTTGTACTTTACATTTTGCATTAATTATTTTTATGTATTTATTTTTTTGGGCTGTGGAACGATTAATTTGACTTTCCATTATTTCTTATGGGAAAATTCTGTGTTTTGATATACGAGCATGCTTCCGGAACGAATTATGTTCGTAATCGAAGGTTCCACTGTACTGACAAATACTTACAAAACTGTGCAAAGTATCATTTCAAATACAACTCTCCCAAATACCATTGTCCTAAATGTCACCATAACAAATACCACAGTCCCAAATATCACCATCTCACATCCCATTGTCTCAAATAACACTGTCCCAAACATCACTATTACAAATAACACTGTCCCAAACATCACTATTACAAATACCACTGTCCCAAATATCACCTTTCCAAATGTCGCAATCTCACAGTGCACTGTCCCAAATACCCCTGTCCTAAATATCACTGTCCCAGATACCACTGTCTAAAATGATGTGCTTCATTTGCTGTTCTGCAGTCTTACCTCCCCTTATTTAATGCCTTTAATTTTCCTAATAAAAAAAGAAGCATTTCACTGTGGCTTTAAATGAGCATCAAAAATTTATTTACAAAATACATTTTAATAAATAAAATGTTAATAAAAAATATATATAATGTTAAAACTGTTAATAAAAAAAATATTAACAGTTTATACTCTAAATTATTAAATAATTTACAGGTCCACTGATGGATCGACATGACAGATAAATATAAAAGACAAAAAGTCTAGCACTGCAAGAAGTCTTTGTTTCCCAGCGTTCGCATCAGCACTGACTCGTTAAACTCGAAAACACGTGGTCCGCTGAGGAGGTAGGTGAAACCTGCAAAAAAATGTAGTGTAAATAAACTCATTATTTTCATATAACTAGGTTCAGAGTTGACAAGGTTATTTAGAAGCCTTATTTTATTTATTCATCGAATACTAACCCTGGTTCTGGAAAGCAGCAGTAACTGGTCCGGTCATTCCCCGGAATCTGTCCTCCACCTTCTTAGGGTAACCCTTGTCCATCTTATTGGAGTTTGTGTCATAGCTATAAAAGATTATTAGTCATTAACTTAAAAAAAAAAAAAGCATCCCATCTTCTTTCTTTTTATTTTTAAATCAGAACACTAAAATATACCTGTAGTATAATTTGTCAGTGAAGAACAATGTCTTTCCAGTATTCTCATCATAAAGAGCAGCGGTGATTTTCTTCACTTTAGCCGGCAACCCGAAGCTACTGAGACTCTTGCGATTCACAACATCATAAGCATTGAGAGCCCAGACCTTCTGGCCTAAAGATCATAAACATACATAATTACACATCAGATCTGATGTAGCTTAAGCATTTATATCTTTATTGATATTGTTAATCACACTATGTAAAAATTACCTTTAAAGATGTAGACCAAGTCATCGGATTGATCCTCAAAAGCAGCATCAATGTTATCTGGAAGTTCAGTCCAGAAGGACTTGATCAGAAATTGTTCCGTTTGAGGGATCTGAGGGTGGCGGCGCCAGAAAAATCTGAACAACAGATTCAGACATTTTTATTGTTAGAGCGATACAAAGACGCTTTTTAGATTAGAATTTTTTTTAGATTCATGCATACCTATCCTTAAAGAAGTACATCTCTCCACGCAGAGTTGTAACAGCATCCAGGACCAGTTTGGGGTCACAGGCATTAGGAGTGGGTGGAGGTGTGGGACCATCAGGCAATTCTGGGTTAGAACCTGTTGAATTCATTCAAGTACATTAAATATACTATACGTTTGACAAGTCATCTTTTGTAAACAACTAGTTACAAAATCACTAATTCCGTAAGTTTACCATAGAGAGCCTGAATATGATTGACATCATCTTGAGGAAGAACGAAGCTGTCAACATCTCTGTAGGTGTATATCCCATTCATAAGAGCTCCAGGATCACGGGAATGGTCAAGACCCAGGGCGTGTCCAAATTCATGGGCAGCCACCAAGAACAAGTTGTATCCTGTAGAACCCCAATAAACATTTTTATTTGGGAATTTTGACCATTACATTTAGGATGATTTTACATGTGACCATATTTACCATTAGAGGATTTGAAAGTGAAGGTCTCATCATCATCAAAATGGGTATCTCCACCGAGACCAGGAGCGGGACCAAAGGCATGAGCCAAGAGTCCATCAGGTCCATCAAACGGGGAGCCGTCTCCATGCTCTGGAAATACAAAACATTCATATATACATACACAATATAGTGTTGATGAAAACCCATCAAATTTAGGCCAGGCTTTGTGTTGGGAAGACTGAAGAACACTTCTCACAGTTCACGGCAAAACCTGAAGCAACTAAGTTCTTGTCACAAATGCTGATCATTTCAAAGTTCCAAACAGGATGTGTTACTATGGAATGGTACGAATACCACTAAATAAAGAGTGAGACTCACCTCCAACAGTAAAAGAGATCATGATGTCAGCAACACCGCTGTAAATGCGGGTGAATCTCAGAGGGGTGACACGAGCCCAGACTTGCAGCGCTTTCTCAATAGAGACATCCACTTCAGCCACGGACATGTCAGGAGTGTAATTCTCAATCCTGTAAAATAAAGAAATATTCAAAAGTATCACTTACTAAATCAATTCACATACATTCACACATAAAGCTACTATATAATGGGCTAAGACCACTACGCCACTTGTACCTGTAAGTTAATTTGTTTGTGGACCATTTGTTACTTGAAGACCCTGCAGTGTATGCAGCCACATCTGGAACCCCACAGCGAGGCTTCTTCATCATCTCCAGCGTTTCAGCATCCAGAGTTCCTGTCACCTTCAACCCAAAAAACTCCTGCATCTCACCCAGCTTCAAGCTCATCTCACTGATCTTGTGTCCAAAGGATGACTTGCTCTCCTCTTGCATGTTGTACAGTTTTCTCAAGTAATTCTGGTTAAATGGGGGAAACACGCAGTTAGAAAATAAATGAAATAAAATGAAATAAAACAAAATAAAAGTTACATTGCAATCCCATTCTTACCTTTGCAAATTCTTCATCGTTCATGTCAGTAGGCAATGGTACTGAGCGGGAGTGAGCCCTGAAAACCAGGGCAACAAGGGTGAACAACCTGAAGTAAGTCTGCATTCTTCTTCTCTTCTAAGACACTGTTGTAGTTTGTAGTTTGGGCTTTGCTCCCGGCTTTTATATGGAAAAGAAGTGGATGTTGAGCAATAATTATACGTCACTAGACAACGAATGATTACAGACAGGAGAAATCCCGAATGACTCCATTTCCTGAATCTTCTTCAATATAGCCTGAAGCAATTGAGTGGCAGATTTGTAAACCACAAATTTACGCCATCAAATAAAAGTAAATATTATGGTCTAAGAATATGGGAAAACTGTTGTAAAATTTTAATGTAGCTAACAAGTCCATCTGGGGGAATAAATCCTGCATTTAAGGGTTAACATTTGGAAAAGTAATAAACATTGTTTAGATAACTAGAACCATTTATCATCCAAAATAATAATCAAATGAGAGTATTATCAGTAAAAAAAATTGCTATAGCTTTTTACATTTCAAACTATTTATAATTTCAATGTAAGTAATATTTATTACTAATAAAGTCTTAATAGACAGTTTTTTTATGTTTACTAAGGTATATATGAACTTGTTTATCATTTCATTGTTTTGTAATTCATTTGTAAAGCTTGTCAAAAAATATCTTTTAATTATATTTGTCTTTAGATCAGTCTAGATTAATTATTTGATGTTTGTGTGTGTGTGTGTGTGTGTGTGTGTGTGTGTTTGTGTTAAGGCAAGAGGAGGAGGGATGTGTGTGTGTTTGTGAAGGTGAGAGGAGGAGGGGTGTGTGTGAAGGGTTAGAACCCTTGAGTTCCTCAAGATGTTCCTGCTTACGTGCTGCCCGCCTGACCTGCACACAGAACCCTGGACTACTTCACCTATTACTCTTACCATTACGCCCGTGGTCCCAGCTCTGCTTGTACTTCGTTACAGATCTGCTGTAAATGTATTCCTTTACCAAAACTTCCATCGGCTAAGGAGATTACGCTTTTGATTCTCCAACAGGTAGCTGACTGACCTAGTCTCTGACCAGGGTCCAAAATTTGCCAGCCGGTTTTGGGGGCGTTCTGTAAGCTGATCGGCGCCACAGCTAGCCTGATATCAGGGTTGTCCAATAGGCAGATAGAGAGGGAGAATCAAGATCTAGAGCACATTCTCAGGTGCATGGCCTCCTCCAAATCACCATGCTGGTCCAACCACCTAATGTGGGTAGAATATGCCCACAACACTCCCTTTCTTGGCATGCCACCATTTGAGAGCCAATTCTGGTATCCTTCCCCCATGTTCCTGGAGGAGAAATCTGAGGTTGGGGTCCCCGCTGCACTAAAGAAAAGTTAAAGATGAAAAGAGAAAAGAGAAAACTGAAAAAGATAGATGAACGAAAAACGAAACGAAAAGAATCAGAATCAGAAACAAGGCAAGCAAGAAACAAGGTGCAGCCCTTACCATAGTTAGAATACAGACCTCTTTTGAGTTGCGAGAGTTCATTAATGCGGTGTAGAAGCGCCCTTACCTTAGTGTTGCATAGTGTTCACTATCAAACTAATTATTCCCTGGTGAAATAAACACTCCATGGCCTAACGCTCCACTGTAAGTCCTGCGTTGGGGCTCCCACACTTAATAACATCCTTGATGGCACCATATTGAAGCGCCCCTTCAGAACAATCCTCTTTAACGATTGATTGCATGGGATTGAACCATGACACTTTATGTTGTCATCTACACAGTGGGACAAAAATTCAAAGCGGTAATTTAAAAAAAAGGATACTGCAGGAATGTGGTTAGTATTTACAAAATTTTACTAAAACTAAAATATCGCACAGTATCCACTTATATTTTAGTGGGCCGTAAGGCCATAAATATAATAATAATAAAAAAAAAAAGTATTTCATACTACATGTAATGTGGACAAATTAATTTCTAGTGTAAAATTATTTAAAGAATTTATAGATCATTACAGTCAGAATTATTATGTTCAAATTACTGCACAATTAATGCATTTTCAGCATTATTCAGCTGTTTGAAGGTGCATGCATGTTTTCCTTTCATTTCAACATACCCTGAGACTGCATACATGTTTATGTACATGTATCTATTATACAAAAAAATAAGTTTTGTCTATGGGTTTGATGATGTAAATCAATAAAAAAAGAACCTTTACTGCTTGCAAAGTTGATTCTACTTCATTGATTTCTTTTGATGTACAATAAAAAAATCATATATATATATATATATATATATATATATATATATATATATATATATATATATATATATAATTCATAGAGCATAATTCATAATTCATTCCGGAAGCAGGCTTGTATTCCAAAAACACTCGTAAACCAAATAGACTTTTCTCATAAGAAATAATGAAAACTCAAATTATTTGTTCTACAGCCCAAAACAATAAATACATAAAAATAATTAATACAACATATAAAGTAAAAATAAAACAAATTAACCTGCACTTAACATATAAAAAAAAGTAAAAATAAATCCAGACAGATAAGTGTTTCCGTGTATTTGTATGAGTGTGTGTGTGTGTGTGTGTGTGTGTGTGTGTGTGTGTGTTGAATTAGCCCCTCGCCTCGTCTTAAACAGTAAAACCCCTTCTCAATCCCACACCTCGCTTTTTAAGTTTCACAACTAACATACACAATGCAAACACTGTTTTAATGGGAAAAAAAGAAATCTCTCTAATGATACTCGCGTGAGCAGACTAATGGAATCACTGCTATAAAGTAAAAAATAAAAAATAACAAATGAACTAGCACCTTACCTTTGAAAAGAATCGCGACAGAACTGAGTTTTCTGTGTAAATAAAGCGCGTGTGCAGCCGTGGAGATCTGCGTGTGTGGGGCACAGTGTCAAATTACGCGTGCGCACACAGAAGAGAGATGGAGATGTTGATTATACCAGGAAGAGACGAGCACTAATAGCAGCAGGAGAAACGATTACCCATAATTCCTGCACTGCAAGAGAGAGAAAAATCATTGGCTCAGTTGTGATCACTTGCGGCTCGGTGTCAAAATAAGAGTCGCATGCGTGATACATGATACTCGGCGCTCGTAAACTAATACTTGCTCGGTTTCCGATTAAAAATTTATTAAAAATCTTTTTTGCTTTTTTTTGTGCTCAGTTTGCGGAGCCACGTTACTCGCAATACGAGGTTCCACTGTAATAAGAATAATAAGAAGAAGGAGAAGAAGAAGAAGAAGAAATGTAGTTATGTGTCTGTGTGTAATGTGTGTGAAGTGTGTGTGTGTGTGTGTGTGTGTATTTGTGTGTGTGTGTGTGTGTGTAGTGTATGTAATGTGTGTTCATTGTGTGCGTTTTGCAAATAACCCAAAATATCTGACCTCATGTTGAGTTGAGCCCATGAGATACATAGTGAAACTTCTGCAGCTCAGTGAGATCTAGAAGAGTACTGAGTTTGACATCTATACGTGCAAGTGTGTATGAGCTATGCAGCGATCACATAAATTCCCTATAGAGGAGCATATCAAAATCCATTGGGTGAGTTTTGCAAAGAAACACAAAATAATTGACCACCTGTTGAGTAGAGCATACAACATGCACAGCTAAAGTTGTTCAGCTAAAAGTGTACTGGGTTTTGCATAATTATACTATATGAGCTATCTAGGAAAATAATGGTTGATGGCCGAGTGCCATGCTCAGGGCCCAGCCGCTTAGGTGTCTTAGGCCATAGATTGGCCATAGAATGGCCATAGATTTCTTAATCCTAATAAGACAGAAGTTCTATTCATAGGTCCATGTACAGCTAGAACCAAGCCTTTTGATCACACTAACTTTAGATGGTCTTTCTGTTCCATCAAGTGCAATAGTGAAAGACCTTGGTGTGATTATAGATTCTAGTCTTTCATTTGAAGGACATGTAGATAATATTACCAGGATAGCATTCTTTCACCTCAAAACTATTGCCAAGATTAGGTATATATTGTCACTAAACCTTAAACAAGCTTCAGTTAGTCCAGAATGCAGCAGCAAGAGTTCTCACTAGAACCAGAAGATACGAGCACATCAACCCTATCTGCACTGGCTACCAGTAAAATTTTGCATCAATTTTAAAAGACTACTTATGACATATAAAGTCTGACACGCACCTCACAGGCTAGGGCAATATGACCCAATGTGACAGCGTTTGTCTAGTGGCGGCCGCCCCCCGGTTGCGGCCCCCATAGCATATAACAAGCTGTAAATCTGAAGATGTAAATCTGAAGAGCCCGAACTGGACACAGTAAGTGAAGTCTTTCCTGCTCCGAAGCTGTGAAAGGCAGAGGACAGAAGGCTTTGAGAACAACTGGGTGCATGGTCGAGAATGGAACTTTTGGTAGATAGTTCAGGTGAGGATGCAGTACTGTAGCTGTAACTGTACCCCAGCCCGTGAGGGAAGCGTCTGTTGTTAGCAACTTGCGATGACAGCACGGACCTAGAGTGGGACCCAGAGTCAAAAACCGGGGCCTGAACCACATACGAAGGGTATGAAGACCCTGGCGCGTAAACCTTATTTGCCTGGTGATTGGCCCTTTGGATGAAATCCCCTGGCGCTTAGCCACAACTGAAATGATCTCCTGTGCAGTATCACCATGGATGCAGCTGCCATAAGATCTAAAACACTCTGAAAGTAATGAACAATCACTTTCTGGCCTAGCCTGATTTCCTTTAGGGTATTGAGAATGACCTGTGACACCCAAATATGTTGTACTTTATACTTTTTGTGCTTTTTGTGGCGTTGAGTCTCAATCCTAAAAAGTCGAGATGAGCTAGGACGACATCTCAATGTCAAAGCGCGAGACTGAGCCCGAATCAGACATTCGTCTATGTAATTCAAGATACGGATGCCCTGGAGTCGTAAAGGAGCCAGGGCTGTATCCATACATTTGTAAATGTGCAGGGTAACAGGGCTAGGCCGATTAGAAGGACACGATGCTAGCAAGCTTTGCCCCCGAAAGCGAACCTGTGTTGTGGCAATATTTCAATAATAACCCCCCCCCCCCGTCTTTCTTGGAAATAGCGACTGTAATAGCCTAACTCTCTGTCTGGGAGGGGATCATGTTCTATGGCCTCTTTCCCCAGCGAAGTCTGTAATTTCTAATTCAACAGAGGTGCTCGTGCCGGTTTCATGGAAGTGGAGAACACCCTGTTGAAACACAGAGGATGATGAGCAAATTGAATCCTGGAGCCTCTCTCTACAGTGCTTTGTACCCAAGGAGACATGCCTGGCAGTAGCTTACACGCTGCCAGTTTCTCCGAAAGGGTCAGAAGTTTCGTCATTTCAGCTAGAATGGGGATTGGGGTGGGTGTTAGCTGTTCGGCATCCTGAAACGTGGCAGGGGGCAACCGAACACCCAACACCTTGCTGGAGACCACTGTTCCCCGAAACACCAGTGGTGGCGGAGATTGAATGCTGGCCTCCTGAGTGTGCCGGGAAGGTGACTTTATTTGGTGATGGAATTTCATGCACCCCTCTCTGCGGAAACACCCCCACAGTTCTGGGCGCATAAGCGTCAGGAATTGTTCCTTCCGGTTATAATACTCCTCAAGTCCGGTCTCCTTGAGGCGGATTGCGAAGTGCGGCGAACCCTACCCCAATCTCTTCGAGGGGGTGCACGGCTCACCGCACTCTCCTGCTGTGTCTCACACCTCGTGAGAACGAGACCTGGTCGGGACTGGGTGGCCGACGGTCCCAACTGTTGAGCACAGCGGGGAAGAAACCTCACATGATTTTCGCCTCCCGAAACCTATTGATGATGATACTAACGGCATCACCGAACAGGCCGGAAGGCGAGATAGGGGCATCAACGAGGAAAGTGTTATCCTTGATGCCCGTAAAATTAAGCCACAGATGTCTCTCTGTAGACACCATGGCAGCCATAGAGCGGCCGATAGCTTGGTTGCGCGAAGGGACTGGCTTGACATAATTCTAAAATGCCTTTCATCGATAACCCCCCCCAGTGCTCATGTCATTCAGCAGGTCAGCCTGGTATGCCTGTAAAACCGCCATGGTGTGCAGAGCAGCACCAGCATGACCAGCTGCCTGAAAAGCTTTTCCCACCAACGAAGATGTCTTCCGCCCTTTCACAAGAAGCGAGAGAAAAGGAGGATTCCGTCTCATGTGCTTATGCCAGATCAGCACGCAAACCAGGAATGCGCCGTGGCTCGTGGTTTCGTTTTAAAGAAGGCGAGTTGAACGCGAAGGACTTTAATAGGAAGGAGATTGCAATGCTCAAGCCCGGGTATAGCATGCTCTTCCCCCGAACACTTAAAACAGAACGTGTGGAGATCGCCCTCTGCGTTCTTTCACATGGAGGCATGCATCTCCTGTCAAACTCTGCCATCTTTCTGTTGAGTAGTGTAACGCTTTCTATTTTAGTTTTATAAAGTGCTTGCACACACGCACATACACAATGCGGTCCATGAAGACAAAAAGACCTGAGGATGTTTCTTCTCCTCTCTCCTCTACTCTCTCTCCTCTTCTCTCCCTCTCTCTTTCCCTCTCTCTCTGTCAAGGTATACCTGTCATTCCTAAGCTACCAGCGATCCAGACCCCCTCTGCCATCTGGACCTGTTTGACTCGTCCTGATGCCCCGCTTCTGGTTGGAGATCTTGTTGTATGAATGCCCTGTGTGGTCTGTCTGGGATGCATGTGCTGACTGAGTGCGGTTTCACTGTACCATGAAGACGGTCCTGGCCTCGGCTGATGCAGACAGCTGTTCTCTGAGAACTTCAGTCAGGACTCTAGTTCCGAACCTATAGTTCATTACTGGAATTTCCTATAAGTCTACCTGAGCCTCTAAGACCAATTGAATTCAATTAGGTACTTCACTTTTCTAACCTAACCAAATTTTTGTTTGCTGTTAAAAATGTTAAAAACACTAATACAGTAGCACCGTCACATTCTCATGCTCAGAAACCTACATCAAGATAGAGAGAATATGCAGTTTTAAAAATATTTTGACCAACCGGATTGCCTCTGCTTTCTGGAAATCTAGCTTCCACTGTGATGGTATTGAAATTTTGTATGTGTAGTTCATATCAGTACAATGTGTCACTCTCCTGCTGAAATACCACAGTCACGAAATACTGCTGAATAAAGACTGAAATTCTGCTGAATGTTTCTAGAGAAGGTAAAGACATTGCTTAATATCTCACTTTCTCACCACAGTGATATGATGCATAATTTAACTGAGAAATATCAACAAGGAAAGTTGGTTAAGCAGTGTGGAGAGCTGTCAAGTCTCATTCTTTGAGCGTGAGACTCAATCGATCACACATGCTTTCATGTCACACTTCCAATTCCGCACACTTTTATATGAATTTTCTGTGGAAGACGCAAATGAAATCATTGACCTCCAGTCTCGTCAAAATGCTACATCCTTGTGTGCACTTCTTCACATATGGAACGACACTCCAGCATTTTCTTTTCTAAGTGCTGAGAAGCGAAATAATACAGCTGTGTGAGGCATCAATCGAATGCAACGGTGGGGATGATAATGGAAAAGTCTTAATACTGCTGAACAGATCGTCTAATAAAATAAATCGACATTCAAATATATTTACAGACTGCAGCAAAGGTACACTCCGGTGCAGCATTAAAAGAGTGTGTGAGGGGAGTGACATAGTCTTATTATCCTATATGTTATTAGTGTTATATAAGATGGAAAGGCATGTGAATATTGTGATATTAAAATATTTGCATCAAGTTGAATTGTACACAAAACAATGTACCACTGTTTTATATTCATAAGAACACTCAAAAGCTAAAAAACCATATTAAGAGTCACGTACTGTATACGCGTAAGAGGAACATACAGAGAGAGAGAGCGAGAGATTCACAATCATACATGCATTGGGGGTTGAGCTAGGGGTCATGGGACTGACTACTCAGGGCCCCAATGCCGGGAGGACCCTTTGAAATCTGGAAGGAAATGTGAGCGATACAGTAGGGATCAAGAAGGAAAGGAGTCCAGTGGGGTTCTGTGCTACGCCTCCTGCTGCCCTAAACTGCTGGAGGACATGTAGGCAGTTTGGCTGGTTGGGAAACTAGGCCCTATTTCATTTATTTGTTTGGATGAATATTTCAGTTGTATCAACTGGAAAAAGTACAGTCAAATGCATCTGCTACGTATTTCACTTTAACACTGCAGTGCTAAAATATACATAACCTGAGCCATAAAATAATGACAAAAAGACAATAATGTGTAACATGGCAGTTTATGACCCTTTACTTATCTGAGTTGTTATCTTTGATCCTGGAGTGTTTTTGCAAAGGTTAAGACTTGCAGGATCAGAAAAGAATTGGAGTGCCTTGTGTCTGTCATACTAAAGCGAGTGAAGGGCTTTCTGGTAAAGAGGTATTTCATGGTTTTTAACACCAATTTGCTTGCTAGCACTACCTGATTCATTGCTGTGGATAAATGGAAAACCACCGTCTCTCGTCATCTACCAAGACAAGACCCCTCCCAGCCTCACGACAGTGTCACAATAAAAACGTCTGCTTTGGCAGAGGGACGCCATGGCAGCATTCTGTTTAACGGTAGAATATAGCCACCTCCATTTAGTTGTGGCCGTCACGTTCGTACAGCTGACTTGGAACCTTTTTGTTTGCAGTACCTCCAGTACCTTTCTCAGGTGCATGAGATGGTTGCAACAAAGCAAAACAAGTGCTGGACAAGGTTGTGAGTTACTAAAAGAAGTTGGGGTGGCACTGAGAATAAAAGGCAAGATACAGAACTTCTAAAAAATCCACCAGTGCTTGGCCAATAAAATAAACCAATAGCCGTTAGCACAATGAAGTGTCAAGATGGTCTGTCTAATGTTCACTTCAAACCAGTTTATGTGTGTAGAATTTTAAACAATTGATCTTTTCGAAAAGCAGCTTATTTATTTATTAATATAATTTGTATTATTTTATTTAATTAATAATAATAATAATAATAATAATAATAATAATAGCTTCCATTATTATTATTATTATTATTATTATTATTATTATTATTATTATTATTATTATTATTATTATTTTTTTATTTACAAAAATCCAGATGTAGATCTGTAATAAGCAAGAGAGTTGCATGGAACAAGCAAGAGCCCAAACATGAAAAGTATGGCATCATCTGGCACCAGCATCACATTGGCCAGCTTGATAAACACAACAAATTATTAGGTATTACAGGAGCATACAGTGGCCTAAGAAAAAGATCAGATCTAAGCCAATCTTATATACCGTACAGTATATTACACCAAACTTTGCTTTTGTATGCATAGAGAAATGAGAAAACACTACTTCTGATCTTTTGCATACATTAAACATGTATACTGAGTATTGGAAAGCACAACCATTGGAACATCTGGAATGCACCAATCATACACAAGCAATTTGGCAGAATTTGACAGTCAGATTTTTGGGGGAATGGCAACTTTAAACAACTTTAATTGGAACCAAACCACCTACTTTAAGTATGTAAATTTATAAAAATTCATTTGGTTTGCCTTAAGCAAGAGTTTTACAGTATGTAACAAACACACACACACACACACACACACACACACACACACACACACACACACACACACACACCAAAACCATTACATAAGAAAATATCTACACTGGTTCTAACTAAAGATGAATATGAATAAATATGTATTAGGTGTATTATATAATGAAAGAAAAATGAAAGTAAAATCTAATGAATGTTTCCATCATACTGTATGTTACTTACAATTTAAAAGTATGTTTTAAAAGGTGTAAAAACATTTTACTGAGCATACACTTATATAAATCTCCTCAAATAATCATAATTAATGATTTTGGTTTTCTAACCAATGTTTATTGCTTTTCTGAATGTTAAACCTCGGATGCAGGATTTGCTGGGTACTTGTGTGCCCATATTCTCATACCATGATGAGTTTTATTTTATTTTATTTTATTTGATGGTGTAAATTTGTGGTTTGCAAATGTTCTGCCCAATTGCTTCAGGCTATACTTAAGAACTCCTTGGTTTGTAATCTTTCATTATCTAATGACATATAATTATTGCTCAACATCCACATTTTTCATATAAATGCCAGCAGCAAAGCATAACTATAGCGGTGTCTTAAAAAGAGAAGAAAAATGCAGACCTACTACCAGTTGTTCATCCTTGTTGCCCTGGTTGTCAGGGCACACTCCCGCTCAGTACCACTGCCTACTAATTCGAACGATGAAGAATTTGCAAAGGTAAGAATGGCATTGTAATGCAACTTTTGCTTTTGTTTTATTTCGTTTATAACTGTATTTTTTCCCCATTTAACCAGAATTACTTGAGAAAACTATACAATATGCAAGACGGACACACGGCCAGTGAGATGAGCGCGAAGCTGAGTGAGATGCAGGGTTTTTTGGGGTTAAAAGTGACAGGAACTCTGGATCCTGAAACACTGGAAATGATGAGGGAAGCTCGTTGTGGGGTTCCAGATGTGGCTTCATATGCTGCTGGGTCTCCGAAATGGCCCACAAACAAATTAACTTACAGGTACAAGTGGCATAGTGGTCTTAGCACATTATATAGTGGCTTTATATATCAAAGAGTCATGTGAATTGATTTCGTAAGCCATTTGTATTCTGCAGGATCGAGAATTACACTCCTGACATGTCCGCGGTTGAAGTGGACGTCTCTATCAAGACAGCACTGAATGTCTGGGCTCGAGTCACCCCTTTGAGGTTCACCCGCATTTACAGCGGTGTTGCTGACATCACGATTGCGTTTACTGTTGGAGGTGAGCCTCACACTTTATCCAGTTGTATTCCTTGAATTCTTTTTGTCTGGTAATTAACGGTCAGCATTTTGGACAAGAACCTTTCAGGTTCTGCAACGAGCCGTGAGAAAGTTCTTCAGTCTTCCTAACTCAAAGCCTGGCCTAGATTTGATTAGATTTGTTTTTATATAGAGTTTTTATCAACACTAAGTTGTGTATATGAATGTTTTGTATTTCCAGAGCATGGAGACGGCTCCAACTTTGATGGCCCTAATGGATTCTTGGCTCATGCCTTTGGTCCCGCTCCTGGTATTGGAGGAGATACCCATTTTGATGATGATGAGACCTTCACTTTTAAATCCTCTAATGGTAAATATGGTCACATGTTATTATACATTACAATATGCAACACATTTTAGCAGTCAGGATACACACATAAAAATGTTTATTGGGGTCCCACAGGATACAACTTGTTCTTGGTGGCTGCCCATGAATTTGGACACGCCCTGGGTCTTGACCATTCCCGTGATCCTGGAGCTCTTATGAATGGGATATACACCTACAGAGATGTTGACAGCTTCATTCTTCCTCAAGATGATGTCAAACGAATTCAGGTTCTCTATGGTAAGCTTATGCAATTAGTGATATCGTCACTAGTTCTCTACAAAAGACGACTTGGCACATATCTAATTAATATAATAAAAATGAATTCAACAGGTTCTAACCCTGAAATGCCTCATGCGCGTACACCTCCACCCACTCCTAATGCCTGTGACCCCAATCTCGTCCTGGATGCTGTTACAACCCTGCGCAGGGAGATATACTTTTTCAAGGATAGGTATGCATAAGTTTTTAACAAAAACAATTATTTTAGCTCACTAACAATACCAATAACTAAATCTGTTTTTTTTTTTTTTTTAGCTTTTTCTGGCGCCACCATCCCCAGAACCCTGAAACAAAAGAATTTCTGATTAAGACCTTCTGGCCTGAACTTCCAGATAACATTGATGCTGCTTTTGAGGATCCATCCAGTGACTTGGTCTACATCTTTAAAGGTAAAAAAAAAAAGAAAAGAAAAAGAAATCTTAACAATATTTAATGTTTAACATTAACCATAAAGATATAAAAACTGCATACTCTACATCAGATTGAATGTGTACTTATGTATGTTTATGATCTTTAGGCCAGAAGGTCTGGGCTCTCAATGCTTATGATATTGTGAATCGCAAGAGTCTCAGTAGCTTCGGGTTGCCGGCCAAAATAAAGAAAATCACCGCTGCTCTTTATGATGAGTACACTGCAAGGACTTTGTTCTTCACTGACAAATTATACTACAGGTGCATTTTAGTGCTTAAAAATAAAAAGAAAGAAGATGGGAGGCTTATTCTTTTTTGAAGTTAATGACAAATAATCGTTTTTTTAAAGCTATGACTCAAACTCCAAGAAGATGGACAAGGGTTACCCCAAGAAGGTGGAGGACAGATTCCGGGGAATGACCGGACCAGTAACTGCTGCTTTCCAGAACCAGGGTTAGTATTCGATGAATAAATAAAATAAGGCTTCTAAATAACCTTGGCAAATCTGAATCTAGTTATATGAAAATGCTGATTTTATTACATTTACATTTTTTTCCAGGTTTCACCTACCTCCTCAGCGGACCACGTGTTTTCGAGTTTAACGAGTCAGTGCTGATGCGAACGCTGGGAAACAAAGACTTCTTGCAGTGCTAGACTTTTTGTCTTTTAATATGTATCTCTCACACCGATCTGTCAGCAGTCCTAAAAAAAAGTAAACTATTTAATGACTGAGAGTATAAACTGTTATTAAATGTTCAAATACTTTCTGAGTGAGTGTTATTTCTTAAAACGCACGTTCTAAATAAACGTTTGATCCCCATTTAAAGACACAGCTGTTTTGTTTAAAAAAACAAACAAACAAACAAAACTAAACAAAACAAGCAGAGGTAAAATTGCATAACAGCAAATAAAACTCAACCCACATTTCTTTCCTTTGTTTTGTGATGATGTGAAGCAAAGGGCAACATCTGCACTGCTACTGTATTTATTTTCTTCTCCATACATTGTTTAAAAAAAACGTCATAGATAGAAGACAAGCAGATGTGGTGCTTCCAGGCAAAGTTAATTTTTTAGTAAAAATTAATTCCAACAGTTTTATCAGGACCTTTTTTGTGCCAGGCTAAATCAAACCTGGACTCGTCGATCATGGCAATAATGAGTCAGTAGTCAAGAATCCTAAAGAATCACTGATAGTGTCCATCACTCTTCATACACACAAGATATGTCCGGATGTTCTCTCTGGTTCATTCACCTATTAGCACGACCCCATTTCCTGAGTCTACTGCACCAAAGTCATTCATATCTTCTATAGAAATCAGGGAAACAAAAGCATTCCAGGGCTCCGAGGGTTTGAAGAGTGAGATGGGGGCTATGGAGAGAGAGGCCTGGAAAATTAAACACCCTCTAGGAGAAATGTAAGAAGACAATAACCTAACAATTTTTTTTTTTCATATCTTTGATAGTTCCAATTACCTCATTAGGCAGCTAAGAAATTTTATACACCATATTTTCATTTCTAAAATTCATGCTTAAAGCTGTAACGTCCGTAAGGACATTTCACACAGGAACACAGACATACAGTACACACTAGGGACTAAATCTTCATAATCGAGTTCTGTTGTCATATTTTGGGGTTTGCTGGCACGGCATATGTACAGATGTAGACTGTTAGTGAACACAAAAAAGAAACTGTAACCCAAGCAGTGAACCAAACAGAAAAAAAAAAAAAAAGAAAACATTGTCAGGGGCTGAGCTTGGACAGGAGATGAGATGGTATAGCTGGGAGGAATTGACGGAACGCGTTTGATTTCATGTTGTGCAGAAATACTATAAGCGACTTTTAGTAATGTTCGCGTAATGAATGTGAGGAGTTTTGTTTTATTTCAATTAAGGATGCATCAATATGGATACACATTATTGCTCAAAATTTTGGGATAATTTACAAATTTCTTTAGTTTTGTTTAGTGATTTATAGTCTACATTCTGGAACAATACTGAGGAGTATTATACTAAGCAGTAGTGCACGTATCAAGTGTCAATGAGATATAGGTTTATTCAATGTGAATTTCAAGTTGCTAACCGAGGTCATTTTGGAGAGATGATTTTATAAGTTCCCCAAAAATGGCCATTTTTCAGCATTATATTGTCTTGCTTCAAACAATTAACATATAATGATAGCCTCCATAGGAACTTGAAACTGAACCTTACTGTGGAGGCCTCATTTAGGCAACCAATCAGTCTTTTGCATTTATCAAGATGCTCATAAGCCACATCCCTTAGCAACCTCATTAACATGCTGTTAGCATGATGCTAACATGATTAGGATGTTGCTAGCATTTCGCTAACTATATTAGCATTTCGATAATAACATGATTTGCATGTTGCTAGCACAACGTTTCGCTGATTAGCAGGTTGCAAGCATTATGCTACCTATATTACACGTGACTCAATAGAGTGATTATGCATGTTGCTAGCATGACTCAAGTGTTTTGCCATGGTACGCACCGCTCATTTTCTTCAGAGAATGTACCTCTCTTGTGTAATATTTATTGCAAGAATTTGGTAGAAATCTCAAATTTACCGCATTTGAGGAGTCTTGCAAACTGTGTCAGAACATACTGTGCAAGAGGGTATAAGTTGTACCCCTGTGGCGCAAGAGTTTACCCCAAATTTGACATATAATGGAAAATGATCAAATCATTAAAAAAATAAATAAAAACGGGTATCAAATCATGTGGCTCAATCAGGAATGGTGTGCTTGACATGACTTTTCCAAGGGGTGGGCAGAAATATTTTTTAAAAATTACAGGTAAATTACTGGACCAAACATCCCATAGACTTAACATTATGACCAACTATATGCTAGCAACATCATCAGCGTGTCGCTAAAATAATGCTAGCATGCTTCTAGCATGACTCAAATGTTTTGCCATGGCAAGCATTGCTCACATTTTCTGCTGAATATGTACCTCTCTAGTTATTATTATTATTATTATTATTATTATTATTATTATTATTATTATTATTATAATCAAATTCTTAGAAAGGCTTCTTTTCTTTAACCAACCAATAAATTATTTTGAAATCTAGGAATTAGTATGAGTGTATGAGTGTTGTATTACTTTTTTATCTTTTTTTTTTTTTTTTGTAAAAATACAGGGGTCACAGAAATGACAAAATTAGAGCATGTTTAGTTAAAAAAAAAAAAAAATTCAGTTTAGTAAGCACTGTAGAGATTAGACTGCAGTTCTGCATCTGAACACCAGAGGTCGTGATTGTGCACCGATAAGATACTGTGTCCACCCACACTGCTGTATACCGAGGACCTAAATGAGTCACAGGAAGATAGTTTACCTGAATGCGTCATCAAGGTGTGAGCTTCAGTTTCTGTCCACAAAAACAGCCTTTAACAAAGGAATCATTCCAGTCCCGTCAGTTTAGTCCAGGAGCATGTGCATTGTATTTATGCTTCTGATTTTATTTTTTATAATTCACCCTAGCTAGTCCTTCCAATGTAAAGAACAATAAATAAATAATACAATGATCATGAAATTTTTTTCATTATTATTTTTTATCTATTTATCTAAAGGTGTACCAAAATAAAAAAAAGTTCTTGGCTGGAATTGAAATTCAGTGCACTGCTAAATGATTATGAATTATATTTATATATTTTTTCATTTAAAAAACAGTGGTTGGCTTAGTGTTTAGCACTGTCCATTTGAACCTTTCTGGGTCCCATTCCCGCCACTGTTCATGGAGTTTGCATGTTCTTGGTGGGGTTTCCTTCGGGTACTCCGGGTCCCTCCCACAGTCCAAAGACAAGCATATTAAACTAAATGGTGTTCCCAAATTGCTAGGGGTGTAACGATATGCCCAGGTCACGATACGGTACGTATCTCGATAGTGGGTTCACGATACGATATGTATCACAATATTTTTAACAAAATTTTTAAGTGAAACTGAAATTCAAATAACAGATTCATTTCAAAACATTAATGAATTTCAATAACTTTCTTTGTTGTACGTACAATACACATTTCAAGGTTTAATAAAAGATAAATTATTTTGTATTCAAAATAATAACTGAATATGTCTTTCTGTTACTGAAAAATTTGTTACATTTAACATGAACTTAAAAGATACCTCAGACAGAACTTCTTAAAGCAGTAAAAAAAAATTTTTTTTAAATAATATAATATATAAATTAAAATAAAAAAAAAAAAGCATATCTACATTTGCAGGCAAAAGCTGGGATCTTTGAGCACTCACAATATCCCCTGCCGTAGAAAAAACACGTACACTGAGAACAAACGTTGCTGGAACTGTTAGGTAATGTCATGCACACTCGCTCCGCGACCGGCACGAGGACCCGGAAGTAAGACGGTCGCGCTTTCAGAAAGCATAAAAGGAAACAAGATGGCGCTTCACATCGCTCAGTCATTGAGTTCATTCATGCCTTCGCTATCGCTTCACCAACTATTTTGTGAGTACTCACCTATTCAGGTTGCTTTCTTGATTAAGTGTGTGTTGCCAGAACGCGGGTTTATTTGTGTAGATCCTTGCTCTTTTTGTAAGAGAGTTCTAAGAGTAAACGCGTGGTTATCCTGCCTGCTCGCGCTGCTTCCGCGTTTGGGTTTACCGTCCACGCAACACGGGCTAACTGCTAAGGCTACTGTGTTCGTCTCTCGGTTGCTCGTGACAGAATGACTGAGCCCAAAGCAGTAAACCCAGCGGAGTTTGCTCGCCTCTGCGCTGTGGTTGACCAGCATGCCGAGCTGTTCTCCGGGACATGTTGGGAAAGTAGGTATTCGTCTACCTAGACGATATACTCATCTATTACCACACCGCTGAAGAACACATCCGACACGTCAGGGCAGTTCTTAAGAGATTGCTCACCCACCGACTGTACTGTAAGCTGGAGAAGTGCGTTTTTCACAAGCGCTCCACCACATTCCTGGGTTTTGTCATCTCGTCCCAGGGTGTGGCCATGGACCCGCAGAAACTGGAAGCTGTACATCATTGGCCTCTACCCAAGACTCTCTGGCAGCTTCAACGGGTTCTCGGGTTTGCGAAATTCTATCGTCGCTTTATCCGGGGCTACAGCACAGGCGCAGCACCCCTAACCGCATTGACTCGCCCCTCATCTCCTCCCTTCCAACTCGACTCCACGGCCATCAACGCCTTCTCCAAACTCTGCCACTGATTCACCACCGCTCCGATTCTCCTCCATCCAGATGCCGATCAACCATTGTTGTGGAGGTGGACGCCTCAGAGGTGGGCGCTGGGGCCGTTCTCTCCCAGCGGGGTCAAGACCAGAAACTGCACCCTTGTAGTTTCTTCTCCAAAAAATTTAACCCCACTCAGCAGCGATACGGGGTGGGGGACCGCGAGCTGCTGGCCATAAAGTGGGCATTGGAAGAATGGCGACACTGGCTCCAGGGTGCCAGAGAACCATTTATCGTCTGGACCGACCACCAAAACCTCTGCTCCATCAAGACACTTAAACAACTCAACCCCAGGCAGGCGCTGTGGGCTCTCTTTTTCGAGCATTTCAATTTCCATCTAACCTACTGTGCGGGGTCAAAAAACACCAAAGCCGACGCCCTCTCCTGACAACATGAGGGGGACGTTCCCCAGGTGGACCCCGCGCCTGTCCTATCACCCTCCAAGATCATTGCGCCACTCCGTTGGGAACTGGAGACGAGGGTCCGCCAGGCGCAAGCCACGGAAACCAAACCGGCAGGTGTGCCGCCTGGATGACTTTTCGTTCCAAGGACCGTCAAGGCCGACGTCATTAAATGGGGCCATTCTTCACCGCTGTCGGGGCACCCAGGCACACAACACACCCTTCAATATATCCAGTGCGCCTTCTGGCGGCCCTCCATGGCCAAGGACATCGAGGAGTTCGTTTGGGCATGCCAGGGCCAAGACCTCTAACCAACCGACACCGGGGGAACTCCAACCACTCCCAGTTCCCCGTCAATCCTGGACGCACATTGCCGTCGACTTCATCACGGGCCTGCAGGCATCCGAAGGGAAGAGCGTCATCATGACGATAATAGATCGGTTTTCCAAAACTGTGCACCTGGTGGCCCTTCCCGGACTTCCGTCAGCCAAAGGAACAGCCGAGCTGATTTTAGAGCACATAGTCTGTCTGCATGAGTTCCTGAAGGACATCGTCTCGGACAGGGGGCCCCAGTTCACTACACGGTTCTGGAAGGAGTTCTGCCATCTGATCAATTCTATCTGCAGTCTCTCCTCAGGCTATCACCCCCAAACAAATGGTCAGATGGAACGGGCCAACCAACAACTGGAGCGCTACCTGAGGTGCTTTGTTGCCTACCGTCAGCGCTCCTGGGCTCGCTATCTCATTTGGGCGGAGCTCTCCCACAACCTCCACGTCTCCTCCACCATGAAGCTGAGTCCATCTGAGGTATGCCAGGGTTTCCAACTTCCGATGTTCGAACATCAAGAACCGGAGGTCGAAGTATCAAAAATCTAAACCTCCATACAGAGTCCAAAAAACTCTCACCTAGATTCATCGGTCCATATCGCATCACCCTCCGTGTCAACCCTGTCACCTATCGGCTCCAGCTGCCTGCGGCGCTCCGGATTCACCCAGTATTCCACACCTCTCAGCTCAAACCCTTCATCACGTCACCAATGGTTGAGTTCATTCATGCCTTCGCTATCCTTCACCAACTATTTCGTGAGTACTCACCTATTCAGGTTGCTTTCTTGATTGAGTGTGTGTTGCGAGTTTATTTGTGTAGATCCTTGCTCTTTTTGTAAGAGAGTTCTAAGAGTAAACGCATGGTTATCCTGCCTGCTCGCGCTGCTTCCGCGTTTGGGTTTACCGTCCACGCAACACGGGCTAACTGCTAAGGCTACTCTGTTTGTCTCTCGGTTGCTCATGACAGGTAAGCCTTGGAAAGAGCGGAAAGAAGCTATGGCACTGCAGTGAAAGAAAGCCACAACTTTTCTTACATGACCAAGCAATCAACTGACACGAGGCACATTTAAACCTGCTTGCGATGCAAGATTCAACATGTGCGCGAAACACTTAATATGCGGCGACAACCCGGCTCCTCTCACTGCCACCTCCATGTTGTGTGCGTTGTCAGTAACAACTGCAGTGCTATGAGGAGCCCTATCAAGCTTCCACTTTTGTACAGCCGCTTTTAAAACTTCGGCTATGTTAGACCCAGTGTGCGACTCAAAAAGCGGCCGAGTCTGAAGCACGAAACTTTTCATTTCCCACTCCGTGGTAATAACATGCGCCGCGATTGTAATATAGCTTAAATTTTTTTTTTTTACCGTCATTCTGTCGCGTGACTGGAAAACCAAAATGCTGCCAGATGATGGACTTATAAGAAGACGAGGCATCTTCAATTTCACTTTCAGCCGAACTCATGTTGCCCTACTGAAAACACACGTGACGCTGTTGCAGAGTAGGTCACGTCGGCAGCTCATACATTTACGATATGCTGTCATATCGTAAATGTATCGCCAACACTCTACGATACATACTGTAACATTTTTGCAAAGCGAAATATCGTAAAATATAATATAAAAAATTGCCCATAGTGTGTGAGTGTGTGTCCTGTGATCGATTTAGCTGCTTCATTGCGTTTGTGGCCACGACTGTACTAAAATGTAAGTAAAATCAGAAAATAGATTGTTTTGTGGACAGTCCACAAAAGAGCACCTATTATGCGAAATTCACTCATTATGCCAAATCCAGTCATTCATGAGACACGAGAAAACAAACAAAGAAAATCCCTGCTTTTTCCCCTTTTCTCATGTTTATATTAACTATGAGTAAAACAAGCCATATTTAGTCCTGTTGGGACCTCATCTAAGAAGATTCCCCCTCCCCTGGCTTGTTGCTCAGTTCTGCTGTTCTCTGAAGGGGTGTGGCTCAGCAGTAGCTCCTTTAAAGTAGAGAGACAAAAAAAAAAAAAGGTTTTCGAAGAGGCATGAAATAAAGAAATTTAATGTATAAAAATGCATTATTTGAATAGTATTATTTCAGATGGAACAGTAATACACACACACACACACACACACACACACACACACACACACATAGGGGGAAAATAGGGGACCTTTAAATGTTACTATTAATGGATAAAAGAAAAGTTTTGAAGAAAAGATGATAAATGTGCATCACACTACCTGGTCACTGATTTTTTTAAATCTATTTCTTACATATTTTCCATTCGCACATTGTGATTATGTGGTTACAAAAAAATCCATTACATTACACAGAGTGGCTTATTTTGCCAGCAGGCGTGTTAGTTAATCAGACACAACTGTGCTTCCTTTGTAAGAAAATAGACCTTAATTTTTCTGATTAATAAAAGCCACAGAGCAAAAGATCCGACATGGAGAACTGCCTGCCAGCGCATCAGCCCAAATCACATCTTCATCCTTTTACAAGTGAACAGGAATGTAATTGATGAACCACAACACTTTGTTCAGCAATTTCCATCTGAGTCTTTGGGGAAACTCCGAGCGTCTCGTCTCTCTTAATCACCTCCATCTGCTGGCAGGATGCTGTATCTGGCTCAGTTTAAGTGTGCTAGAAGTGTGAAGGAACCAAATATGGAGAAGTTCACATTTTACTGTACACTGGAATTAAAAAAAAAAAAATTTTTTTTTTAAAGTGAACTTCCCAAGGAACTCCTAGAATTCAAGTACACTTTGTAATATCTTCAAATAATTGAATGTAGTTATGATATTAATTTCAGGTTGATTTCAACATACATTTCTAATCTTAGCTAGATATAAATACTTTCATTGCATGCATGAGATGAGTAAAGGTGGTTACATTTGATGGCCATGAAGACGGTCTGGAACTCAGCTGTTACAGGAAGTTTTTCTGTGATGTCATGCAACTGCAGTCACTCAGTAGTTTTACAACTGAAATTCATATTCAAATTCTGTTTTTTTTTTTGTTGTTGTTTTTTTAACCTGAGTCTTCAACAATGAAAGTGGACTTTGTATTACCTTAAACACCTTCTCTGTTATATTGAACTGTTCAACTTAACACAAGCGGATGTACCAGGATTGATGTACGTATGGTCGATGATGGGGTTCCCTGTTGAGTCTGGCTCCTTTCAAGGTTTTTTCCTCTCATTATATCAGGGAGTTTTTCCCTTGAGTTGCTTATCGGGGACATACTGGAATTTTATTTTCGAATTTATTTCCATATATTTTTTTTATTCTGTAAAGTTGCTTTGTGCCAATAACCATTGTTAAGAGTGCTATATTAATAAACTTAAACCTAATTGAATCTAATTAAATCAATTGTTTATAGTTATGTTAAATCTATACTGGATATATTCAGTGATTTTGATCTGCAGTTTATGTGTGATTATACACAAATAATCATCTTCACAATCCATGTACACGTATAATGAATCAAATTTTGACAGCATCAGCTGTTTCCAGAAAGCCAAGCCCTTGTACTGTACTTTGCCTAACTTGAAATTTACTTTAGATGAAAGCTTATGGAAAAACAACTCTAACTCTATTTCATAAGCAACGTAGGACTTCCACTTCCGATAGAAACATATATAATCAGATACGGTCATGGGCATGGCACTGCTGATGTCTGAGTCGTTACCTGAGTCAGTCCTCTGGATGACCAGTTTGGGAAAATTCCCTTGACACCCCTGCATACTTCCTGCACACACAGACACACATACACACAAACTAAATCAACACTGGCCCTGTGGCAACATGCCTGTACTTGGATCCTTTTTTTAGATCATGACAAATAACAAGAGCTTCATCTAATGTTCACATCAAAGAAAACATGTTTCTTAATGACTGTGACTTCGATCATGGCTTGGTTACTGAAGTGCATACAATACAATACTTCACACTCTTTACTGGGTTTAATTAAGTTGTTGTTATTATTATATTATTATTATTATTATTATTATTATTATTATTATTATTATTATTATGCAAGTATCCACAAAAAAGGGGGTGTGTGGTATACAACTTAATTTGCATATGCTTATGTAAAACCGTATATTTATTATATTTTGAGCATTATTAATTATTTTTGTCATTGTATTAAAAATGAATAATTTTTGCCATTGTATTGTGGTATGTATCTTCTTCTTGACAATAGACCATAGATTCTCTATGGGGTTCAGAACATTTATTGCTCCTATCTTTTGTTCAATCATTATATATTTCTGCCAATTTCAATCATAGATATTTAATATTTTATACTTTTGTTCATAGACACAATGGAAGTTTCAGATGTTTTTTCATTACTCCATTTTTTTTTTAAAGCCAAATTTTGCAACTGTGGAAAAAAAACCAACAACCCTCAATTAGATTATATTTGATTTGCACTTCTCATGTTAGTAATTGATGATGATTTGAAACTTACCACATTTTACTGATGTTGTCTAATTCACATGAGACACATTCCCACAATGACATTTGGTTTATGCACACATTCAGACGTGTTCAGGAAGACAAATCAGGAAACAGCGCCGATTAAGGAGGAACTAGAAGCTGCTGTAATTGCTTTCTTGCATCATGAGTCAGTGTTGAACATGGACTTAGAGACTTTTTTTTTTTTAGAAGATTGTTTTTTTAGTTAGAATGTTTATATTTGGAAAGCATAAACAAATTCATCCTGAAAGTATAAAATCATGTGGCACAGTGTAATTATCAGTTATATATGTAATATATGTACGTATAACTGATAATTACACTGGTTTAGGGTTGAAAAAAAAAAAAAAAAAAACGAAGGAAAATATTACGCAATGTTTGCAAAAGATAAATTACACTATAAAGGAACACTATAAATATCTAATACGTTTCTGATTCCTCATTAAGTTAGTACACCGCTCAAATTTCAGCAACCTTATATGTTCTCAAGGGACAACACTATAGAAATGAGAATCGGATATACTTTAGAGTGGTCAATGTGCAGCTTGTATAACAGTACAAATTAACTGTCCTCTACAAGCAGACTTTATTGTCTAAATAACTGCCAATGGAAATGAGTACACCCTACTGTAAGTGAACATGTCACAACTGTGTACAAAGTGTCAATATTTTGTGTGAGCACTGTTGTTATCAGGCCTTAATCCTCCTGGGCCTGGAATTCCCCAGAGCTGCACATGTTGTTGCTGGGATCCTCTTCCACTCCTTCATAATGACATCGCTTCATAATAACGGCGCTTCGCCATCTTCCACTTGTGGACGCCCCACAGGTGATCAATAAGGTTCAGGTTTGGACACGTACTCAATGACAAAGACATGAAAATAATGGATGTGACCATGACATGGTTAAAGATGGTTAACCTCTGCATGGTTATTACAGTACATATGAAATATTTACTCACGTTTGTTGCCAGCTATTTTGACATTAATGGCTGTATTTTGAGTAATTTCCAGAGGACAGTAAATCTAGACGGTTATACAAGCTGCACATCGACTCCTCTAAAATATATCCAGGTTTAATTTCTGTAGTGTTGTCCTTTGAGAAGGTACTAAAATGTTTGCAGAAATTAGAGGGGTGTACTCACTTTTGTGAGTGGGGTTATATAAAGGAACAATTATAATAAACTTTTATTATGAAGAGTTATTGTCCCATACTAGCATATCCTGAAGTGCTTTTAAATCCTTATTTACTGTAGGATAGTGGCTATGTTAACAATATTATATATACAGTAGAGATTGAGAAATAGAGGGGCTGTTGCTTCTGCTGTTGCACTGACAGGTTCTTAAGAAAGAGGATGTTTCTGGTGTTTCATTAGCTGTGATGATTTACGACATGAAGGACTGTCTTAAATGGCCTTGATCTTTTGTTTTTAATCCTCAATATTTCCCTTGTATCTTTTATTCCCTTCATATCCTGTGGTTCTCCTAAATTATGTTTTCCCCCAATATGTCTCTTTTAGCATATTCTTTTTCTCAATATTTCTCTTAAACTCTTCCCATTTTTCTCCTTAATCCTATTTAATAATTATGTCCGTCTTCTTTTAAACATTCCTTTAAAATTTTAGCGTTCTTTTCCCTATGATTCCCCTTTTCCTCAACACTCTCACTCCCTCATTCTCTCCAATGCATGCCCATCGATTGCAGGTCACACAAGCACACACTCACACATTGTTGGAATTTGGAAACGTCACCCTTTCTTTTGCTTCACATTTTCCTTTAGCCTAATCAATTAGAAAAATAAAATATTTCTCTTAAATTAAAAATTTCCCCATGATATTACTCTGGTCTGTCTGTACAGGATAGCTGTTTCCGCACTTGTTCATGTATTTATAAACCTACCAAGAGAAACTCCATGTCACATAATCATAATATTTCAAGGAAACGTCCTTGAAAAGGACAAAGATTTCACATTTTTCTGACACACACAGTACTGGGAAATTACAGTGTATCTACAGTAAAGGTATAGATTGTGTGTAAACTATGTTGAAAAGAGAAGTATTACGTTAAAAGGCACTGAAGGGAAAGTATAAATAATACTAATTTAAAAATTTTTGAAAGGAAAAAGTAAATTTAGTGAATGCTGTATAGTGGCTTGTTTCGAAAAAGTAGCTTTTATTAGTTACCTACACCATTCAAAGTTTCACCATTTCGTCTATAAACATCACACTACTGTACCTCTGCAAGTTTGGCGAAAGAAATTTACTGTACTTGTAAATGCTTCCTAACAAATTTTGTTAATACTGGAATTCAATGCAAAAAAATGAAGAAGAAATTCAGTATCTTAGCAAGTGAAATTACAAGATCAGCTTATTTCTAATAAAATTTTGCAAAAGCAAAAAAAAAAAAAATAATAATAATCTTGTTCTATTGGCACATCATTCTGCTAGTTTGAGAAATTTCTTGTAAGAAGTAAAAGTCTCTGCCAATAGAACAAGAAATTTGTACTTACAAGTTGAATAACATTTGAATAGAAATAAGCTTAATAATCTTAAATTTGGTTTGTTGTCATCATATTTTAACAAATTATACATGCTTGGCTAGATTACAAATATTTCACTTGCTAAACAGGCATTAGGCATTATATATATATTTTTTTTCCCCTGATTTTCTCCCTAATTTAGTCGTGTCCAATTCCTCCCCGTCACTAGGGGGCTCCCACATTAAGGCTACTACTACCACTCAGCCGGGAGGGCCGAAGACTATCACGTGTTTCCTCCGAACCACGTGACGCCAGCCGACCGCATCTTTTCGAACTGCTCGCTCGCGCACCGTTGGGGGCGGAGTAACACACTCGGAGGACAGCGCTATCCGCTCCCTCCGCTGCACGAGCTCACAGACGCCCCTGACTGGCTGTAGAGCCGTGATTAATGTCGGAGCACTATGTACCTCTCATCCCTCCCCTCTGAGAGAGCTCGGCCAATCAGCTCTCTCTAGACCTCCGGCTGCGAGAGGTTACAGCACCACCCGGGATTCGAACTAGCGATCTCCTGATGATAGGGCGAGCGCTTTAACCACTGCGCCACTCGGAGGCCCGAAAATATTTTAAACTTATCTCAATTCCCTTTTTTTTTCAATTGAGTTTAATTTCTTGTCATTTCGGGAGGCATGACACCATTGTACTGTATATATACTGAACAAAAAATGTAAACGCAACACTTTTGTTTTTGCTCCTATTTTTTATGACATGAACTCAAAGATCAGAAACATTTTCTACATACACAAAATAACCATATCTCTCAAATATTGTTCAAAAATCTGTTGCACTGCATGAGGTGGGCAAAGAAGAAGTGCTCACTATCATAGATTTTGACAGATTTGAGAGATATGGTTTTTTTTTTTAGTATGTAGAAAATGTTTCAGATCTTTGAGCAAAAACAAAAGTGTTTTGCGTTTACGTTTTTGTTCAGTAAAATAAATCGTTGACTCCATAAGTCCATCTGCTATTTAGATTATATCATTTAAAAAAATAATTTGCAAGATTAATCCTTTTTTTTTTCCTTCCAATTTCAGAACTTGACTGGATGCAAAGCAGAAATGATCAACTAAACTCTGTTGATTGATGTGTAGCATACACTCAGTGCATGCTCGCGCAGTGCAGTCAATGTATTATAAATGAATGAAACTAAGTGAGATTAAGTAATAAAATGTCAATAATACTCAAGTAAATTCTAAATGCACAAAAACTAATACTATGCTTTCTGAGTGGGGGAGATTCAAAGAACTTTATTAATAGCATCGGAGAAATTGCTTTGTCTTGGTTGCAGTTTCTTTGAATAAGAAGCAAATCTAAGTCACAATCACTTTATACAACTTTACAACAAATTTACATAATAGCTGTTTCTAAGAAATGTAATTTTAGGAGCTATGTATTCAAAAGAGCATTCCCAACTAAAAAATATTATAAGTGACAATCAGACAAAAAATTTTAATAAAACTCTTAGTTCATAAACATACTGTATATACTGTAGCTAGGCTAAAAAAAAAAAAAAAGGAAGTAGTGAAAAATTAGCCAGATGTGCTTTACAAGACCTCATTTAATTTACACCTACAGTACAATCGTAACAAAAGACCTTACACAAGCTGGCCGGAAATGGTTTGTGGTTTTGTGATGCCATTTGGAAATTCCAAGAATTCATGCAACTGTGTTTGTATACAATGACTTACAAATTCTGTAAAGGAAATGTAGAAATTTTAGTTTGGGTTCTTGTTTTTAAATCTGTGGGAGGCAAATAATAGCAAGCAAACAACCAACGTGACCAGATTTTAGTTTGCTATACATTTTACTGTATAATACATTCAACGTTGCTGTAGACACACCATATTTGTCTTTTCATAATAAGTCTTACAAAATAGATAACCTACTTTCTTCAGGCAGTAAATTATTTTGCATGTTTAGTTAAAAATTACGAGCTTTGATTAAATTACACAAAATGTTTCTATTCTGCATGTCATCGACCTTAAGTACGGCATCGCAACTCTAAAATATGTGGTATTTTCTGTAAAAAAAAAATTATTTATTTATTTATTTAATTATTTATTTATTTATTTAATGTAGTTATATTAGGTGCAAATGCTACTTACTGTAAGTCATAAACAAACTCCTTAAAGGATATTCAACACTTTATTTATAAGGAGCATATTCCTGTTAACCCGTAGTCTAAGTTAGATGTTTTCATAATAATAATAATAATAATAATAATAAAATAATAATAATAATAATAATCCTATAAAGATCAAGGTAAACCAGTACACATATTTTATATCTTGTCAGAAGCGAGCTGAAAGCTGGTATTTAAATAAAAGTATTTCACGTGAGGACATCCTGTACACTGTGAAGTGCTTCTGCTGAAGGCTATCATTTTCTTTGCTGATGCTGTTCACAAGATTAGACATGCGCTAAATAGCTCGTGTTTATTTTCCCCTGCAGCATTTGTGTGAGACAGTGTTATTTAGGAGAGTCTTATTTGGGACAATTGTACTTCAGCCAGAAATCTCTGGATTCACTGATGTAGTCATGAGGTAGCACTGTTTGAAACAGGCATATTTGATCGAGTGATACTTGTGCCAGGGGTATTTAAGTATTCATGCATTCTATTGTTCAATTCGAGACAGTGGGATGGTGCTGTTTAATGCAGATGACTAGGACCATGGTATTTATACAGTGATGTATTGGCTAGTGGTCCATGGGGCAGTAACACCTGATTATCGTCGTATTTGAGATGGTGGTATTTACGACAGTGGTGTTGGTACGTTGATCTTTGCGGTAGTAGTAAATGAAATAGTAGCACCTGATATAGTGATATGTGGGACAAAGGGACTTTGTGATATTTTTCAATATCCTTCCTTGTAGACTTGATGTTAGTCATTAGGGTTTAAGCAATCATTAACAGTATACTGTATGGCTCCAGACAAGCCAGAATAACAGAAGTGGCCATAATTACATCATCAACCAAAACACTCACCAAAGCCACACACAGGATGTATACGCATGCACACACACACACACACACACACACACACATGATAAAAAATAATTTAATTATTCATAATTAGAATCCTACTCATAGTGCCAAAAATAACCTAATGCACCATGTCATGTACTGTACAGTATGAGAACACGAGTACATTACATAAAAGATTAACTAAACTGAAAGATTAAAAATATCATTTCATATGAATGTTTTATCAGTGAATTATATATATATATATATATATATATATATATATATATATATATATATATATATAATAGTATATATATATACTGATGATAAAAATAAGACATAAGACTAAAGGGGGAAAAAAACAACACTTCAGTCAATGTCTCTTATGACACCAACGCACAACTTACAAAATAATCTCTTATCCATTTTGCCAATTCCAATATGAATATTAATAATAGTTCCAAACGCTTGTTGTTAAATAAAATCCTATTGGTTGAAACTTTTACGCCCTGTTCACAATATGGAGTCATCTGTAATTTCCTTCCTTATCTTATGTCACCGTCTCATGACTCAGCTGGTTGCTCAATACTTCACCGTTTATCTTATATAAAAGGAGGCAGCGAAGGCCACACTACATGAGTTTCTTGAAGGAGAAACAAGATGAAGACTTACCAGCTGTGTGTCCTCATCGGCCTTGTGCTCAGGGTTCACTCAGGTCCTGTAACATCATCTGTTGACAAGGATGATGAAGAATTTGCAACGGTAAGAATGGCGTCACCTTGTGCAGTTTAAGATTACATGCTGTAGGACTTTACTGAGTCAGGCCTTTAATTGTCAATTGTATCTATTTCACCAGAATTACTTGAAAAAACTCTACAACATGGGAGAGGAGAACAAGTCGTCTTTTGGACGCAAGAGCAGTGAGATGAGCTTGAAGCTGAGCGAGATGCAGCAGTTTTTCAAGTTAAAGGTGACAGGAACTCTGGACCATGAAACAATGGAGATGATGAAGAAGCCTCGCTGTGGCGTTCCAGATGTGGCTTCTTACAGAGCCAGTCCTTTAACTTACAAATGGTCGACAAACAAATTGACTTACAGGTAATAATATACTGCACAGGTAACCCTTTTCTATCTTCATGAAACAAATGATGAATAGATATATTAAGCCACGCTTTGTTACTTATATTCTATAGGATTGAGAATTACACACCTGATATGTCCATGGCTGAAGTGGACAACTCCATTGAGAAAGCGCTGCAAGTCTGGGCTCGTGTCACTCCTTTGAGGTTCACCCGTATCTACAGCGGTGTAGCTGACATCATGATCTCTTTTTTTGTCAGAGGTGAGTCTCAAACGTTATTCGGTGTCAACAGACGACCCTCCCAGTGAGCATGTAGGATAGTCCTCAGGTTGTCAGGTTGTTAAAATGTTAAAAACTCAAGACACCTTAAGAGACCTATGAAATAATGTTTTATCAAATCAGAAATCTGGACAAAATGAAAAGGTTTTAGCACAATAAACACATGAACTGTTTTGTATTTTCAGATCACGGAGATGGCTCCCCATTTGATGGACCTAACGGTATCTTGGCTCACGCATTTTTCCCCGCTCCTGCTATCGGTGGAGACGCCCATTTCGATGATGATGAGACATTCACCTTCAAATCTCCTAGGGGTGATTATGCTCACATTTCATCGAAAGCATGTACACAATATAATATAAAAGATGCAACATAATGAAAATGTCTTCTTCTGCAGGATACAACTTGTTCTTGGTCGCTGCTCATGAATTTGGCCATTCTCTGGGCCTTGAACATTCCAATGTTCCTGGTGCTCTAATGTTCCCAACATACAGCTACACTGATGTTGACAAGTTTGTTCTGCCCAGAGATGATGTAAATAGAATCCAGGCTCTATATGGTAAGATTCTGAACCAGATGTTATTATCAAATGTACAATACAGTAGAAAAGCTTTCTGTAATTAACAAAGTAAAATTCTTCGACAGGCTCAAACCCTGAAAAACCTGTTGACCCCGATAAGCCTGAGCCCACCCCTCCTGTCACCCCTAATGCCTGTGACCCCAATCTGGTCCTGGATGCTATTACAACCCTCCGTGGAGAGAAACTCTTTTTCAAGAGCAGGTATGTCTGAATCCCAAAGTAACTTTAACATCATTTATGGATCATTTGAGAGAGGAGAGATGAGAGATCTAACCATCTTATACTAAATTGTCTTGATCAGGTTCTTCTGGCGCAGCCACCCTCAGCTCTCCTCGATCGAGCAGCACCTAATCAAGTTTTTCTGGCCACGACTTCCTGATAATATCGATGCTGCTTTTGAGGATCCATCAGCTGATCTGGTGTACATCATCAAAGGTAAAATGTAGAACGAATCTTGCTTAGTACTCATGCCAAGAAAACGAATCTACTGGTGGTATACTGATGCATATGAGTTGGTGGTAAATCGTGTTCATGATCCTTAGGTCAGAAAGTCTGGGCTCTCAACGGTTATGACATTGTGAAACGCTTGGATCTCCGTAACTTCAGGTTGCCGGCTGCTGTGAAGAGGATCGACGCTGCACTTTATGACATAAATTCTAGAAAGGTGTTGTTTTTTGTTGGCAGGTCATACTACAGGTAATTCTTATTGTGTAGCTATATTAAAGCCATTTATTCCCTACCCGTTCTTGTTCAAGATGCTAAGTAATACTTCTTTTTTTAAGCTATGACATTGACAAGAAGGTGATGGACCAAGGATCCCCGAAACCTGTGGAACGAAGCTTCCCAGGAATGTCAGGAAAGGTTACTGCAGCTTTCCAGGAAAATGGTATTTAAGTATTACAAATTCACTTTGCAAATTACAAACTACATTATTCACTTTACAATGAAGTGTTTCGTTCAGTTGTGAGTAATGTGACATGCCTTTTGTTTTGCAGGTAATACCTATCTCTTCAGCGGGTCACGTGCTTTCCGTTTCAGTAACGGAAGGCTGGTGAATGTGCTGAGAAGCAACCAGTTTTTGCGGTGCTAAGTTTTCATATTTAAATGCCTCACAGGTGGTGGGCAAATCCAGCGGTGGAGTAAATTATTAAACAGTTTATATAGCATTATACTTTAGAACAGTATTAACTTATTTAAAGCATATCATTCAACTTTTTAGATTTTTTTTATTGTTCTTATAACTATCTTGTCATTTATGATTTGTGTTTACGAAATAAAACTTTTTTTTTTTTTTTGCAATTTCAACTGTTTGTGGTGGTGTGATTGGATATGTAGAGTACCATATGTATAATGTAAATTAAAGGCAAGACACGGTGACATCCTTGAACAACAAGAGAACAACGGACCTTTTTCACACTAGAGTTTCAAAACTTCCAAGTGAAATACTGTAGGGAACAATGGCAGTAAATCACAAATGCTCACTGTAGCGTCTCTCCAACATGTGAAGTTCAAACAAACATCTGTACTTGAGCTGTTACTCAATTTCCATTGAAGTGGTTGTGAGAAAGAAATAGACTTGTGCTTCTTGCTGGTATCAGTCATGTGCTGTGAAGCAAACAAGGAAGGCCACGAGTGCACACACTCAGACTCAGTGAGGTATTTGCTGTACCTGGGCTGTTCCAGAAATCATTATCCATGGGTCATGGAAATTCTCATGGGAAAAAGAAAGGGACAAAATAAAGAAATATCTGAATGATCTAAAATTGCCAAACAAAGGAACAAGGAAACAATCAAACAAAAACCCAAACAAACAACAATGAGATTTCACCATGAGACAAACACTCTTAAGAGATTAAACAGACAACTAATTACAGTAGGAATTGTCAGGTGTGAAGGTTCGAGGCATGGATGCAGAGGTCCAGGTTTTTAAAGGAACGATGTTTTTATTAAACAGCCAGGGAAATTAAACAAACAAATGTACTTTATACGAAAACGAAACTAAAACTCGTATAAGGACGCGAACATGATGAAACATGATAGACATTTACGGGGTTAAATGAACAGATGCAAGACAATAACCTCAACGAAAACAAGCCATTTATAATAAAACTAATGAGCAACTCGGTTCAGGTGAGCGCCCACGTCACCTGACCGAGATGCAACTTGGGAAATGAAGTTAAACACAAAATGAACTACACACAAATCTCTGGGTGCTCGGCGCCCTCTAGGGGTTACCCCTGACAGGAATGAATACCAAACAGCTGCACAACAAAGCAGTTCAGTCCACCAACAGCAGCACAATGCCAGACCCTACCCTCGTCAGATGGTTGTAATTTTGTTGCGATGTTGCCTCCCAAAAACACAACATCAGAACCAACGTTGATTTTGAACCTTATACAGTAGTTAGGATTACCTCAATAAAAATATGAGTGAATAACCATCATTGAATGAACGACTGCAACATAATGTTACAAATACAATCTCAAAACAACCTTTATCAACAAACTTATTGTCCAGAATTCACAAAGATCTCACGTGTAAAGTGGTGCATACCTGTGCATCCTTAACATGCTCTTGTTGCAGATGACAGTTTTCTTTTCGATTTGTTTGCCGTTGCCTTGAATTTGTTTTATTTTGTGGCACTTGCTGTTTCACTAAGCGATATATAATACATTTATCAGCCTCATTGGCAGATGTTGGGCCCCAGACTCAGTGGACCAGTCGCAAGTTTCTCATCAGAAAGATGATTCGGCAGCAATAATTAAAATTATTTTAACAAATAAAATACAAAATTAGACCCATCATAAAAATCATAAAAATTTAAGTTCTGACTCTTTTTTTTTTTTTTCTCAGAATGTTTCTCAAAATTTTGATTTTATTTTCAAAAACGTTTTATATGAGATTAAAGACAGAATTCTGAGAAAAGAAATCTGAACTAAAAAAAAAAAATGTTTATGGTAGGATGCATTTCAGCTGAGAAATGCATGCAAAATTTATTTCTAAATTTTTTCAAGGAAGGTATCTTTTAATAAATACTTATGAAATAAAATACATGAGTTTTATTTATTTATTTTTTTAAAGCTTTCCAATGAAACATAATATCTATGAGATTTACTGGTACTGTTGCACTAGGCAACTGTTGAGATGTACACTATATTGCCAAAAATTTCAAGCGTTTGCGGACACCTGACCATCACACCCCAAACATTTGCCACAAATTTTGGAGGTACACAGTCGTCTTGAATGTCTCTGTACAATGCAGCATTGGAACAACATTTTCCTTCATTTACATTATAAACCTTAAATCTGTTCCACCAAGACAATGTCCCATTAAGAACGCGAGTGTCCTGCACAGAGCTGACTGCACCCCAGACCTCCTCACCCAATATCAGCTTCGCACAGCCACACTCCAAAATCTAGCATGTAAAAATGTTTCTTACGGTACTGTTTTTGGAAAGGTAGATTGAAAAAGTACTGGGTGTGTCATTGTAATATGTCACAATTTGGTAAAGGTTTCTGTAAAAGAAAAGATATTGCACCACATCCTCATTTTCTTCAGTCCTCTTTAAGAGCGATGTGACATCTTAATGTGCCACGGTCATGTGCAGTGCCTCCAACATCTTGAAATGAAACAAGCAGTTCCAAAAGGAAAGTTTCAGGCACCCTATCTAGACAGAAAGAAAAAAAAAAACAACAACCAAACTGTGCATTTCCAACACTAAAACATGTCCGTTGAATTCATTTTCAGCATATTTTAGCAATTGTTCATTTCACCTTTCAGTAAAAGTTATGTATCTAAAGTATCTTATGCAGTGAGAGGGTATTTGTAATAGTGATATTTGGGATTTGGGGTATTTGTGATAGTTGAAAGGATGGCATTTGTGATATTAAGAGTGTTATTTGGGACAGTGGTGTTTGTGATGGTGACATTTGAGACAGTGGTATTTGGGACGACTGTATTTGAACTAATATTTTGCAGAGTTGTATTTATCAATATCGTTCCACTGAAGACATGATGTTACTCATCACATTGTCTTGACTAAAGTTTTCTAGGATATGGCTCGATGGCTTTAGTGCCAGACAAGACAAAATAATAGAAGTAATCATTCTTCCGCAACGAAATCGCAAACACAAGTACTGAAGTAAAAAACAAAACAAAACAAGAAACCTTAAAATAAAAAATAAAAAAATGCTTTTCCATCAATGTGAGGCTGATAGTGTTCGCTTTGTACCCTCCTGATGTGAACAATCTACTTCATTTTGTCAACCTTCAGAAGAAGGTTGTTGGCTGTGACCCAACCATTAGCTGCTGCACCTGCTCTCTGTATGCTGACTCATTGTTCTTGCTGATGTCACCCAGCAATGGCTAATCAGCATAGTAATCAGCAGTGGACTGAGCATAGTGCCCTGGGGTGCTCCAGGTTTCAGAGATGCTGTGTTAATCAGGACTGACTGAGGTCTCCCACTCAAGAAGACTAGGGTCCAGTTGCAGAGGGTGTTCAGGCCTAGAAGGCAAGGCTTTCCAATCAGATACTCAGAAATGATTGCGTTTAAGGCTGGCCTAAAGAGTCAAGCAACAGCAATGAAATGTATGTCAAATGTCAGTGCTAGTCAGAGGGTCATCTTTTTAGTGGTTGTGACTATATGTGACATGAAGAGGGTCTTGATGTTCTTCCTGATAAGCCTCTCAAAGCACTTGATTATGGTTGGGTAAATGCAAAGGGATGGTAGATGTTCTTGGGAGATATTTTTCCTGGGTTCGGGGACGGTGGTAGTGGCCTTGAAGCATGTTGAGGTAATGGTGCTGCACAGAAAGATGTCGAAGATGCTAGCATGTACATACATCCTCTGAGCCCTCTGCCAAGAATGTTTTCTTTCCAGAGAACTAGCATCTTAAATTATAGTGCCAGATTTTTTATTGTTCATTGGTAAAAAGCTGACTGATGAGATTTCAGTTACTGACTTTTATTAATCATCACCTACTACATCCCAGGCTTGAAAGAAGGGCACCTCATAGGGTTTTGTCACACTGCCTACTGGAGCATAGATAAGCCTGTTAAAGACCAATGATATTTGCCACTACAAGAAACCAACTATTTAGGGAGTCAACTATTTCATGCATACGATATCTGATAGAGGTTTTCTTTCCTGGAAAGCAGAAACCTTGTAGCATGCCTGACTTGTTTACAGAGGATTCATGGAAATTAACTGTACAAGTGTTTCACTGGAGATTCAGGTTTATTCCAAAAGATTCAGTGGAAGCACTATATGGTATTTAGCAACATTTTATGACATGACTTGTTTTTCGGATGGAGCAAGCTTTTATAGTGTGTGGCTCAACATAGTTTGGGAAGTGTCTGATAAAATCAACAACATTAACATCTTACAGACAAACAATGTACACAAAGATACGTATCTTACAATTATTGTGCATTTGCTGCGCCTTCCATTCGTTTTTGAAAAAATTTTTTAAATTGTTTGTTTTCATGATAGAATGAAAGCTCGAGTGTTTCTGAGATGGTTTCAAGTTCTACCTCTGTATGCTGCAACCTCCGAAGTGTTGTTAAGGCTATTGGGAACAATTAAATAAACAAACTGTTGGACAAAAAAGATAGCATCCATGATTGCCATTTTCCAATGAAGAACATTTCCAACTAAATCAAATGGCCCACATGACTCAGGATGTTGCTCAATATGCCATACTTTCCCATGTATAAAAGCAGGTGGTCAACCCAAAACTACATCAGAAAAAACCGAGATGCAGATTTTCTCCCCTTTGTGTGTCCTCACCGCTCTGGTGTTCAGGGTTCTCTCAGGTCTCTACCTCCGCCTACCTACTGTGAACAATGATGAGGAAAAGGCAAAGGTAAGAATTGCATTCCATTTTGCAGCTACAGATGACAGAAAATGCATTATTATTTATCCAGCTTTTAAACTCTAATTTCTTTGTTTCGATTTAACCAGTTAAAAGTATTCAGCATGGAAAAGGAGGACAAGCCATCTTTTGCACAGAAAGTCGTTGAGACGCATCAGATTTTCAGGTTAAACATGACAGGAACCTTGGATGCTGAAACGCTGGAGATGATGAAAAAGCCTCACTGTGGAGTTGCAGACGAAGCCAGAAATTATAAATGGTCTACAAACAAGTTGACCTACAGGTGCCAAAGCAATGCAATGGCCGAAAGCCAGTTTTGCATTTTGTGTCAAACAAACAATTTAGTTTGGCCTCATTTTCATTTTTTTTTTTATTCTACAGGATTGAGAATTACACTTCTGATATGTCTGTAGATAAAGTGGACAGCGCTATCGAAAGAGCGCTGCAAGTCTGGGCTCGAGTCACTCCATTGAAGTTCACCCGAATCTACAACGGGGTTGCTGATATCATGATCTCTTTCACTGTCGGAGGTGAGGCTATTTTATGGTACCATTTCCTTTGAACAATGTCTTGATATTTGAAATGTTGAAAATGTTGAAATTTGTATTGAGCTTAATAGAGCATGTTTTCCTATTTGTGCAGATCATGGAGACGGCTCCCCATTTGATGGACCCGATGGCGTCTTGGCTCACGCCTTCGGACCCGCTCCTGGTCTTGGTGGAGATACTCATTTTGATGATGATGAGACCTTCACCTTTAAATCTCCTAATGGTAAATATGCTCACATATCATCAAATCTGAAACGTGCGCAATGTAAAAAATGCAAAAATAATAATACTTAAAAAAAAAAAAAAAACATTTATACATCTATCTTCATTGGGATATCACAGGATACAACTTGTTCTTGGTGGCTGCTCATGAATTCGGACACGCCCTGGGCCTTAACCATTCCAGTGATCCTGGAGCGCTTATGAATTCAAGGTACACCTACAGAGATGTCAACAGGTTTGTTCTTCCTCAAGATGACGTCAGTAAAATTCAGGCCTCCTTCGGTAAGCTCCTGAAAATTGACCTTTTTTTTACTACCTGACTTGTTACCTGACTTGTAGAACATCTCGTTAATACCATTCAACAGGCAAAAATCCAGAAACACTCGATGTCAGGGTACATCCATCCACTCCTAATGCCTGTGACCCCAGTCTGGTACTGGACGCTGTTACAACCCTGCGTAGAGAAACATTCTTCTTTAAAAATAAGTATGCATGGTAAAATTTTCTAATACCTTTATATTCTGAATATACTAAATTATTCTTTGAGAATCTTTCATGGTTCAACAATTTGATAAATATTTCCGATATTTAGATTTTTTTGGCGCCAGCACCCTCAGATCCATCAAACTGAACAATTTCTGATTAAGACCTTCTGGCCTGAACTTCCAGAGAACATCGATGCTGCATTTGAGGATCCATCAGCTGATCTGATGTACATCTTTAAAAGTAAAACACTTTTTTTTTTTCTTTTTAAATCTTCTGGAGCCGTTATATGAGAACTTGTGTTGACTCATGCTCATGATCTTTAGGTCAGAAGGTCTGGGCTGTCAATGGTTATGATGTCGTGAATCGCATGAATCTTTCGAGCTTCAGCTTGCCGACTAAAGTGAAGAAAATTGATGCTGCATTTTATGATGATCCTGGAAAGACATTGTTCTTTGTTGGCAAAACATACTACAGGTACATCACAGTGTATTGCTGTTTAAAAGGAAGAAAAATGTAAATGCAAAAAGACATGACCCATTTATTTATTTATTTATTTATTTATTTATTTTTGTTGCCTTATTTATTTGAAATATTTTTAAAGCTATGACACAAATAACAAGAAGATGGACAGGGGCTATCCTAAACTGGTGAATGAGAGATTCCCAGAAATAAATAACGGAAAGGTTACTGCAGCTTTCCAGTACACCGGTAAGTATTTAATGAATCGGTAAATGTACTGTTCATACTGTACATAATAACTATATACCTACAGTATGCATAAAGATTTAGTTTGCACCGTGCTTTTCAGGTTTCACCTACCTCTTCGGTGGGTCAAACATATTCGAGTTTAGTGATTCAACGTTGATGCGTGTGCTGGAAACCAGCTACTTCTTGCCCTGCTAGCTTTATACTCTTTTATTGTTATCTGCCAGGAGCAACGATCAAGAATTTATAACATGGCAACGTTATTTATTCTGGAATCTATTTAAGTGTGAAGTAATTGCGTTTTTATTCTGATGTAATTGTTCCTGAAGGCAAGATTCAATATAAACTTCTGGTGCAAAGTAAAAAGTATTTGCCCCCTCCTGTGTATTTTTTGAATTACATGTGGAGGGGGGGCGTATGCAAACTTAAATAATTCTCTTGATGGTGTAAAGCTGCCTTGCGACAATGTCAATTATTAAAAACGCTATACAAATAAAACTGAATTGAATATCTGTAAATCAATAAAATTACACAAAGATCACGATAGTAAATATAACAAATGTAGTGTTTTAAATAATGTTTTAATTTATTAAGGGGGGGAAAAGATCTGTCCAAACCTGCCTAACCCTTTGTGAAAACGGAACTGCCTCCTTGCTCAATCATGAACGAAATATGATTTTTTGAAAAAGCTGTGTTAAATGGTTCTATTCTTACCTTACAATGATGAAACCCATGCTCAAGTGCCTTATAAAGCTTTCAAGGGTGCCACAACATGCCAGGAAACATGACGCATCCATTAACATACCTGTCCAGTGTGGAATCTCCAATTCAGTGTCTTAAACGGATCTGCGACGCGCAAAGAAACATCATAAAGTACCAAAAATGGAAGCCAGTCAAATGGAGAAAATGAACTGCAGTGCCTTAAAGGTGCTTATATATTGCATGTAACCAAAAGAAAGTACAATATAAAATACCATTTGGTATTGATTTCATACAGTTCCTGCCTGCACCTCACACTGTATAGCTAGCTGAACAGGGGACAGTATGTAATTTGTGGGCTAACAATGCCACTAGATGTCATTCTAGTACAAGGAATCAGCATGAGCCAGACTATTCTTCCTGGATTTGAATTTAAGTGCTGTAGTGAGCCAGCCCACATTGAGTGACTTCGGCAACCGGTATCTTTTTGGAGGTCTTAATATGCTCAAAAGGAACAGAGGTATGTTGTGGTTGCACAACGCTGGCACGTGCGCTATATCCTTATTATTGATCTTTATGATAATTAATTCTACTATCTGCAAAAACCATAACTCTATATTAAATGCCTATTAAATGCCTCACAACACAAGGTTTATCTTTGCATGTACAGTACTGATTGATGCAGAGTAGCATGCGCATGACACATGCTTGAAAAACATCATCTGAAATTCTTCCTAAATAGTTCGTATGGTTAACATGGTTATCATTTACACTGTCTTCAGCTGGAACTGTTAGAAGAAAAGAGAAACTAAATAAAAAGCAGAATTACAATTGCCGTTAAATTTTTTTTTATTATTTATTTATTTTTTTTTTACAATTGCTTAAGCACAATAAAAAAAAAAAATAAAAATAAATTTTTTTTCAAAACACTACACACAAATCACAGATCCACGCACACAAAGAGCAAAACTTTTGCAAAATTTAGCAAACTTTGTTTAAAACTTTACATTCATTTAACAAAACCCAACTTTGACATACATTCTGATTCTCTTTGATTCATTTACATGCTGCATAACATCTCGTGGTGCGTGCGACTCCGCATATCGCACCACACAACAAATCATGCTTTAAACAAAACAATTAATTAATTAAAACTAATGTTTTGCTGAAGTTTGGAATAAAACCTACTTTGGATGTATTTGTCAGCACTGTCACACAATATGTTATTATTATCAGATGAATTTCCTGACAATCTTGACATCTGACGGTGTTGACAAAATGCCACGTTATGCTAGAAAACTTCTGAAATGTATGTGTGGAGTCAGTTTGTTTTTGCATACTTTGCTAGATGCACATTTAATGTACTTAAAATTTATTAATTTTACAAAAAAATGTAATATATTTTAAGACGGTGTTGACATGTTATGGTTTTGACTACAGCAGTATCAAAGTAAAATCTTTCAAATATTAAAAGAATATAAAACTTAAGAGAATCTGAGTGGTTGAACAGGTTATAAAACAAACAGAGACGCATGAAGGGGTCCGAGGAGTTTAGATTGACCACAAGATGGCCTGACTTTATTATTATTATTATTATTATTATTATTATTATTATTATTATTATTTTAGAAATGTATGATGTTGTGGACAGAAACTCATTCAGCAAACTAAAAATTTGAATTACAAAAATTTAATTAATTAATTTTGAACAGCCATTAATTAATTAATTAACATGCCCCCCCCCCCCATATATTTTAATCAGTTTTCTAGCTATATGAAAATGTTCTGGACAAGGACTTTTTCAGGTCTACTGGGGGAACTTTATTAAATGAAATAAAAATCATTGAAAGTAGGATTGAAAAAAACGATTTTGTTATGCTGAGTTGATTAAGCTTGTAAAATAGATAATTATCAAAATGTAATTTTAATATTGAATTTTAAAGACAATTACAATATTATTTGCTAGACATGTTTAGCCTCAGTTCTAAAAGAAATGACTGATACATATTTTTTATTGAATCATTTTATTGAAATTTAATCTTTAGTTTAGTTGTACTCTCTAGAGCAATTTTTTCCACAATGTTTTGAAACACTTCTATTCTATTCTATTCTATTCTATTCTATTCTATTCATTTTAAGTAATGGACAGGTCTAGAAGCATTTTTGTGCATGTCGTCCTGTATTTGATTGTGTACATGACTTTGAGTTTGATTCCTCGTCCTTTGGTTTTGGTCATCTGTCTGTTTCTGAACGATAGATTTTAATTATAATTATTGTTACAATAAGGTGGTGGACACAAGTGCAGGTAAAAGTCAAGCTTTTAATTACAGAAACTTACAGATAAATCAATCACAGGTATCAAAAACAGAGTCAGGTCACGGGAAATGGTCGGGTAATCAGCAAACAGGACATCTGAGTGATGAGTGAGTAATATAGTCTGGAGTAAACTCACTACTTTACAGTGACCTGCAGATGTACAGTAGGGTTATTCATACTCCTGCGGCGATGGGGATCAGCAGTGTCTCATCAGTCCGCCGGTGATCTGAAGCGTGTATACTGGGCACTGCAGTTTGTTCTGCTCATGTGCCTCGCCCTTGATTCTGCTGCCGGTGGTGTGTAAATAATAGTTTCCTTTTCATACTTTTATACTTCTACTCATCACTTCTCCAGCTCTCCAAAAGGTTTGGGGTTTTCTTCATCAGGTCTGATGTAAATAAAAATCAAGGTGCATTTACGCACTATACAGTAAGTACATTACATTAGGTGTTGGTCATTATAGATTTTTCTGCTTTGCACCCGGAACATAATGTACAATGTAATTAGAGGCAAATTATACAACCCTTGTTTTGTGCAAATTTCAAAGTTCAGCTGAGATTAAAGTTTCACAGTCAGTGTGCAGAGCGGAAAAACCTGCTGCAGTGGTCTTACATGCGCCTCAATTTAGCTTTAAGACAGACTTGGAAAAACTGCCTTTAAGATGAATATTTTTTCGTAAATTTTTTCGTAAATAAGATTTTAAACAATTAATGTAAAATATACTCTTAACCAGAGTTTGCTATAACAAGTTTATCTAACAAAAAAAAAAAAAAAAAATTTTTTTTTTAATGGGGAAACATTTTTTGACTGTGAACGAGTGGTAAATTTCTCATTTTTTAACGGGAAATTCCAAATTAAAGTGGTTACATAACTATTTAGAAGAAAGGTGAGCTACTCGTGCGTGAATGATGTTGAGTCAAAACAGTGTCAGGGCTGGATTTAATCCTGATGTCTAGATGATTTATTTTTTGGTTCCTTTTATTTTTTGGTTCCTTTGAGCCTCTGGCAAGAATTTTTTTTTTTTTACTGTACTGTTTCCAAACTATTGCTTATAAAGCTGTCTTGACATGTTTACCCAGGCTGTCAATTTAAGCTTAAGACGTCACACAGCTGAATCAGACACGTGCTTTAATGCTGGGGAATTTCCCTTTGTAAAGAAGATGTGAAAAAACAACTTCATGTTGCGAATTGGAGTTATTTTTTTTGAAAGTTGTTTTTAAATCCTAATACACACAAGTGATGAAAAGCCAATGAATAGGATTGTCTGCCAGACTGGTTTAGAGTCTGATCTAAAGGGTAATTTAAGACAGAATTTCTGTTATTTCTAGACATAAATATCGTGCAGACTGTCTTATCGGTCTGTAGGGCTGTTGAATACAGCAACCTATTTAGTACTCTGGGGGGGAAAATTCAGTACTGCCAGGTTATAATGCATTAGTTATAATTGATTAATTGATTTATTATGTATATTGTACATTTTGAATAATGAAGCAATCTTAATACTTCATTTTTTGTTGGGGTTGCACAAGCAAGTTTTATGTTCCAGATCTTAATGCATAGAAACAGCATCCTTATGAGAGAACGCAAGTGCAGCAGGGTGCGCAGAGCAAAGCAGCGATTCTCTGTTTCACTGATATTGTATCAGTGTTAGTTTCATTAGTTGTATTAGTAAGTCAAATTGGCATAGTGGCATAGTGGCATAGTGGCATGCTGTAGTGATTGGCATAACTGACATAGTGTTGGAACAACACTGAACATCTGTTTTGTTTTTTTTAGTTTGAGAAAAAAATTGTCAAATCTAATTATTTTCCTGCATCACAAAAGACAACAACTAAGAAGATTGTTAAAACTACTGAAATTGGGCTAAGAACTGTAAGATGCATTATTTAAACCTGGTAGGATAGTGGCGAAGCGTCATTTTACAGGAAGAAATGTGGTCGGAAAAACATCCTAAATGAGTGTGATGGGGAAACCACTCAAAGGCTTAGGCAAATTAAATTCTAAAAAAAAAAAACAACAGTAGAATTGATGGTTGTTTTTGCCGTGTTTAAGGTAAGAGCATTTCCATACTTACAACACATAGAGAACCCACGGGACATCTGTGTAGTAGCCCGAAGAAAACCACTTAACAGTGAGGCTAATTGGAAAAAAAAAAAAGATTCTTTCATTTGCTATGGATGAATAGACTGTGGAGCATTGGAAAAAGGTCGTGTGGTCTGGTGAGTCCAGATTTACCCAGTTATTGTACAGTATGATCTAGTGTTGCTTCTGTTAGTGAGGTCTGATTCAGCCGATTGCTGAATATATATATATAGAGAGAGAGAGAGAGAGAGAGAGAGAGAGTGAAGTCATATCAACATGAGCACATGTGCCATTTCAGTGGACAAACACATCTGCCTTAGAGTCAGATAAAAGTCACTTGTAATTATAAAAATGAACCTTTATGACTGGCAAATCTAATCTGATCAAAAAATAATAATAATAAAAATCTGAATTCAGCAATGTGGCTTGTAACGAGAACATGGCCTTTATTCTGGGTTTTTGTCTTCCCGTTGTCTCGTACCTGTGGTGTTTGCTGTGTGTTAGCAGTAGCGATGCTCTCTTGTTTATTGTCCTTTTCAGCAGTGAGTATCCGTGTTACGACATTCTTTAAAGACAAGCCTGCATCTGCATCCTCGATTCTTATCATTCCTGTCACTACTCATATTATTAAAAGTGTTTAGTAATGTATTTTAGTTCCTGTTATTTTAAGTGCCATAGGCATATATATATATATATATATATATATATATATATATATATATATATATACTTATTATGTATAAGTGAGGAGTATATTCTTCACTTTTATATACTTTAAGTGAGGAACATCACACATCCCATTAACATGATAAATGAGAATTCAGTTCTAGGTCCTAAGTAAAGCAGAATTAGTATAAATCGCTGGGGTTATTGGCTCGGTAGGATTATGTCACGTGTTGTCACATAGTAGTAGGTGTTGGTATGAGAACATTAGTACTGAATTTTAACCAAGATGTGTAAGTGCAACTTACTCTAGAGGTAGAGCTAGACCATGATTTATTTATTTATTTATTTATTTATTTATTTATTTATTTTTACAGTATTATACATTATAAAACAGGCAAAGCACATTTTGTACAGTAACAGATGCTGCACATATACATCTGAATCCAAATTTACTGGGCTGTTTTTAACAGTGAGGATAAATCAGAAAAATGTATTATTATAAATAATAATAACAACTTATTGTAATTACTAATCCAATAAATAAACGATAATAAGCAACGTGCATTTTTTGTTTGTTTGTTTGTTTCGTTTAAGAAACCTTGACAGAACTTATGATTGAGACTAGAGGTGTACACCAGGGTTGGAATTCCAGGGGATGCAAGAAAACCTTCCCTTTAAAGTGTACTAGCAGTTAGATATGAGTTTTCCTGAACAACAAACGCCAAGTTCCAGGGCGTTTACTGGTTGATCCTTGTCAGGCACTGAGGACGACGAGGCATACACAACAACATGAGCTAGACTGTTAACTATAATATTAATTACAAGCTAAAACCGGCCCTTATATAGACTGAGCAATCAGAACAAAACACAAAACAGGTAACATGAAATGATCAGATTATCACAATGTGATAACCTTTGACCAGTGAATGACTAGCATCACCTCAGGACTTTCCTGACATCCCTTAGTTACTCCCCGGTCACGGTGCTTAAAATCAAACCAACTGCTACAAATCAAACAAACACTGAAAACTAAATTATTTCCAAAAATGTCCAGTATCTTATTAAACATATACACTAATGCAAAAATTTAATTAAATAAGTCAAATGATAAGAATTCTACTGAAGGTTTCTTTCTCCAATCCTCTCCAGAAGACCAAAAAAGGTAACTTCCTGTAGAAGGCCCCTTACTCTAGATCCGCTCGCACGTCATCACACAAACCTCCCGTGCCACCGGCCAATCAGAAGCGTCAGGAGGTTCTCACAGCCCAATGACAGGGTAGACATACACTGATGATGAATTTGTTGTGTGTGTGTGTGTGTGTGTGTGTGTGTGTGTGTGTGACACCTGTGAGAGACAGATATGATTCAGGTATGGCATTAACAAAAACAACGGTGTCATTTCCCTGAACCTGCCGCTCACACATGCACAGGCTTGCGGGCACATGAACACTTTGAACGTGTTTTAATAAGACCGTATCACATCCACACTTACCATTCTTTATTATTATATTAAAGTGTGCTAAGTAGCTACTAATATACTTTATACAATAATCGTTAGTTTATTCTATTTCTATTTGTGAACAACAAGATATACTCTATGTTTTAGTTTTTACACATATAAATAATTTTTTATTGTCCTTGTTTTAACTAGAATTTTTTTTTAAAAAAAACCCTTTTTACCCCTAATAGTAACCACATCAATCCGGATTATTTATGATTCATTAGTACTAAATGACGTTTTAAAAGAAAACAGATCGAATATAAATTTGTAGGTTTAAATATGTAATAAATATGTCAATTTTAAAACATTTAAATTCTACACACTACATAAATCAAAGATTTCAGCCACAAAAACTACAATAATATGATATCACGAATCACTTAAATCCTAATAAATAAATAGACATTAATTTAAAAAAAATAATTAAATAATTAATCATTTGAAAAATCCAAACCAAACAAACACAAAATAATTCTGACCAAAAAACATAGAGAAATCATTTTTGACTATCTGTTTTTAAAGCAATTTATTGAGTTTAATTTAGTTTATTACATAGTTTCATATTGTTTTTTAAACACCTGTTTTTCTGAACAATTATATTTTCGTTACAGAACGCCAAACGTGACAAATAATGGCAAATGCAGCAATAATAATGTACTTGTTCATACACCATATAAATCTATAACTCCCTCTCTCTATATAAAAATGTTTACTAACATCATTTTGCTGCAATATAAATATGAGTAACAAGACTTTTTTTTTTTTTTTTTAATTAAGGGGGAAAACAAAAACATCATAAACCTGAATAAAAAACGCATCCATGAAGAAAGGAATAAAATGCAAAATACACTGATTGTACATTAAAGACTAATATCATTTGTAACAATTAATAGAAACGCTTAAAACTGTACTTGTTAGATATTAACTTACAGTGTAGCTATAAAAATCTAATAATACAAATCTGCTCCATAAGATAGCCAGAAACAAGAGAACAAAACAAACCATTCAAAAAAGCTACCGTCCCAAAACAACAACTTGAAGAAGGACCTGATAAAATCCTAATAAAAATTGAATCATGTCCTGTACTAAAGTAAGACTAAGGAAGCGTGATTGCCTTGCTTAACGATTTGGGTGTAAACATTTCCTTCAAATCCGGATTGTTCCTGCCTGATCCATAAATCCAGTGATTAAAACTCTTGCGCAACATGTCTGCGTCTGAAGCGTATTTAAACCTCTCAGCTTCCAAGCTCAAACCGAAGCGCGGCAGATGCTCGAGGAGGAGACAAACATGAAGATGCAGTATGCAACCTGCTTTCTCGTTGCTCTAGCGATTACTGTCCAGTCCGGGCCAATACCGAGGCAAGAAGAGAAAGATCATGTCCTGGCAGAGGTAACGTGTGAATCTTTATTCAAATTTTCACAAATACAGACCTGATGTTCATGTACGAGACTGAATAAATGTGTCATTTCTCTCTCTGTAGGCTTACCTGAAGAAATTCTACAACCTCACTTCATCCACTAATAAAGGAAGGTTCGGTGACATGGGTCTCAAGCTAGCCGAGATGCAGAAGTTTTTCGGTCTGACCGTGACGGGGACACTGGACTCCAGCACCCTGGAGGTGATGAAGAAGCCCCGCTGCGGCGTTGTGGATGTGGCCGCGTACTCCACATTCGGTGCAGACAGCAAATGGCAAAAGAACCAGCTGACCTACAGGTGAGAATACGATACGAGCGTGTTATGGAATGCAAAGATCTCAGTGTTGCCGCATGTCCTTCCATGCCGTATGTAAGCCTGGTTGCAGCTAATTCCTTTTTTTTTTTTTTTTTTTTTTAACTCTACAGGATTGAGAATTACACCCCCGACATGTCTGTGGCTGAAGTGGACGACTCCATTGCGAGAGCGCTGCAAGTCTGGGCTCGTGTCACTCCTCTGAGGTTCACCCGCATCAACAGCGGCGTAGCCGATATCATGATTTCCTTCGGGAGAGCGTGTAAGTTCGCTCACTAACATCTACACACAAACTTTAAAAAAAAAAATTTTTTTTTGATTTTACAATTAAGGAATTCATAGCGTATTAAGTTTTAATGTGTTATGTTTATAGATGGTGAAGTCATATTTGTTTTTTGATAAGTTAATATTTAGGAAAGGTTTCTTTGTAGCTGTGTCAGGAAAATAATCAAACCGTGAATTATTCTCCTATAATTGCATGTCCCCAATGAATGACTCCCTCCCATTCCCATAGAACATTTTGACCAGTCCTGATCACTCTAGCAGGTGTTGTCTAGTCATGCAACGATTTCAGCACATCTGTTCCTGACTATTTTATGATTCTGTGTTAAACCGTGAAAGGCGTACATTAAAACCCAGGTCTTTCTCACCTCACAGCTCATGGTGATGCCTACCCATTCGATGGACCATCCGGTACCCTGGCTCATGCTTTTGCACCATCTCAGGGCATCGGTGGAGACGCCCACTTTGATGAAGATGAAACCTTCACCTTCGCTTCCACTAGTGGTGAGAAACAATAGTTACTGAGCATACAAATAATATAATAAACCGTAATAAGTCATCGAGCGTAACCAGGCAAAATGACCGTGTCCTTTCTTTTTCAGGATTTGTTTTGTTCCTGGTGGCTGCCCATGAGTTCGGTCACTCTCTGGGCCTGTCTCACTCCAACGACCCCGGTGCACTCATGTACCCTACGTACAGCTACAAAGACCCGAAGACATTTGTTCTGCCGCAAGATGATGTCAAAGGCATTCAGTCTCTCTACGGTAAGCACGCAATGTCAAAAAAAAAAAAAGAAAAAAAAAAAACCATTCATATGATAGCAATCAATATTTATACTTAAATGTATTAATAGTTACAATGTTGATAGTGTAACACTAGTATACAGTACAATGGCAGATTTCAACTGAATAATTAATTTACAGTTACATTGTTGTTTGAACTGTTTATTACTAAATATAATATAATTCATTCAAATATATACATTCTTTCATAATTATGTTCGATCTTATAATTCAACCAATTAGAAATTGCTAATAATATATGCATGATATATAAGTATACTGAAGCAATCGTTTAATTTCATTATCTTTTGTTGAATAGCCTGCATTAGCTATTTTCTTTTATACCTTTTATTTTATATAAACATACTGAGTTGACACAAACTCTCCGGTTTTGGACAAAAAACGTAATTCGACTTAATTAATTAGAAGCTAAGAAGAGTCGGCTCTAATCTGAAATTCCTGATTAGACAACCTAGTTAGCTAGCATTGCTACCCCTTAGACGACGGTGCTAGCTATTAGTTAGCTAGTTAGCCTTTGTCCTTAATTGCAGTGTAATTAGAATGTAATTATAATTATTATTAATCAAACATCTAGTTTTTTTTTTTTTTTTAATGAAACGATGGATAGAATTTCTACTGGTTGTTCGGTAGCTGACTAGAACCTGGGAGGTCTCAGGGTGTCTTGCATAGCTACTGTAGCTTAACCCATGACTTAAAACAGTTATGCTTAGTCTCGTTTGCTAATGACATAGAAAAACTATATATATAAAAAAAAAAAAAAAAAAAAAGAAAGATATAAAGTAAGGTTTTCCAAGTGCTAACCTAAGTAGAGAAGTACTTTTGAAAGAATCAAACGCTCATGCTCAAATGCCTCATTTGATTTGCAGAATATATAATAGATATGATGATATATTTTTCTAACGTCTACCTCACAAACATGTCCCACACCAGGCCCCAACACAGAAAAACCTGTCGAACCCAGTAAACCCAATCCACCTCCAGTCACGCCGAGCGCCTGTGACCGCACCCTGGTCATTGACGCTGTTGGAACCCTGCGTGGAGAGAGGCTTTTCTTCAAGGACAAGTATGCATTGAGTCAAAATGTTTCATTATAAGTATTACAATGGTAAGACTCCATCTGAAATATCATTCTTCATTTTTTGACCATGTGATTGTCTCCATTAGATTCTTCTGGCGCTTATATGGGACCAACACGGTCCAGCAGCAGTTGATCAAGAGCTTCTGGCCCGAGGCTCCAGATAACATCGATGCTGCGTTTGAGAACACCGTGCAAGATAGGCTCTTTCTCATCAAAGGTAATTTCACCGCTCGTGATTAACTTTTTAACGATCATATGCCACAACGCCGTTAATCGTAAAGCAGCTTGGGATAACTGAGTGAATGTGTGCTGTTTAGATCAGAAGGTCTGGGCTTTCAGTGCTTACGACCTTGTGAGTGGATTTCCCAAAAGCCTAAGCAGCATGGGTGTTCCTGCCAAGGTGAAGAAGGTCAGCGCTGCACTTTACGACCAAAAAACCGGCAAGACCTTGTACTTCGTGGACAGCAATTACTACAGGTAGGAAATACACAGCATTGCTAGATTGGTATTACAGTGGACAGATAGCAAGGACACAGAGACAACAATCGGTTTCGCTTAAACCTGAAACATTTAGCCAGCTAGATAAGGCCTTTATACAGCAAATTGTTCATGGAGCGGTTTCTTTGAAGCTTTAACAGCATTGTAGTACAAATGGTTACTGTTAATTTTGATTTGCGCACTTTTCCGTGCAACTAACCAACTGGAATATTTTATTAGTTATGATGAAAACAAGAAGAAGATGGACGCTGGATACCCCAAACCGATCGAACAAAGCTTCCCGGGAGTCACTGGGAAAATCACTGCTGCCTTCCAGTACAAGGGTCAGTATTTCTCTTAAATATACTGTACATTTACTGTAAAATATTATGAGCTGATTAAATGTTCCACGATTGTATTAATGATTGCAGATTTTAATTTTATGTCAACTTTGTGTTTCAGGCTTCACCTACTTTTTCAGTGGAACTCAAATTTTTGAGTACAGCACTTCGTCCAAGAAGGTGTTGCGTACACTTGAGAATTCCTACTTCATAAAGTGCTAAGGGTTTCTTTCTTTCTTTCTTTCTTTCTTTCTTTCTTTCTTTCTTTCTTTCTTTCTTTCTTTCTTTCTTTCTTTCTTTCTTTCTTTCTTTCTTTCTTTCTTTCTTTCTTTCTTTCTTTCTTTCTTTCTTTCTTTCTTTCTTTCTTTCTTTCTTTCTTTCTTTCTTTCTTTCTTTCTTTCTTTTTTCTCATTTCCATCTTTCCCTTCTTCCTTCCTTTAGTCCTTTTTTCACCTTTTTTTTACATCCTTCCTTCAATCTTTCCTACTTTTCTTTCTTTCTTTCTTTCTTTCTTTCTTTCTTTCTTTCTTTCTTTCTTTCTTTCTTTCTTTCTTTCTTTCTTTCTTTCTTTCTTTCTTTCTTTCTGACCCTATGGACAAATCTCAGCTGATCATATAAAGAATTCCACTTATTTATAGTTTATTGTATTTTTATTTATCTACTACATTAAAATCATTTATTATACAGTATATCAAATTCAAGATCTTGTTTGTTGCATAATGAAAATAAAGACTGCATAGGGAAAATATCACGTCTCCTTTGTTCCATTTACTGTATAAATGTTTCAGTAATTTAATAATAAGTTATTTTGCAGTCATAGCATTCATAGAATAAGATATTTGGTTTGGTCATCTCTCTCTCTCTCTCTCTCTCTCTCTCTCTATCTCTCTCTCTCACACACACACACACACACACACACACACACACACACACACACACACACATAATCAAATTACTATTATGGCATTTAAAAGTCTGTTTTTATCCCTTTTGCACACAAGCATGTAGGTGAAGTCTTCTGAAAAAAAAGAATAGAGAATAAAATGACACGAGTCGTCTTTTATAATCTTTAAAGCTGTCAGTCAGTTCATTTTCATCGCATCTCCGCTGAGAGAATTTGTGCGTACAGTATGTATCATACCTTCAGTTCTCTCCTTTTTGAAATGTGTCAAAAGCTGTGCTTGAACTGTTACCTTAGCTGTTGCCAAAAAGTAAACAGCACAACAACAACAATAAAAAATGATGCACACTTCGTTCGGTTTGAAATTTTCATGATACGCAGCATTATTAATTATCCATTAATTATTAATGGTTTCCGTCTTTTTTTTTTCTTTTCTTTTTTTTTTTTTTTTTTTTAATTATTTGAAAAATTACACGTAGGAACCAGCAACCCGTGTATTTAGAGCCCATAAAATGTGTAAAGAAAATTTCCATGTACACGTACACGTACACGTCCAGACGAGGTTGCAGATGATTCCATTCATGACAGCCATGTAATCAGAAACCTCTCTGATACGAAAAACTTAAACTCTCTAACTGCACTGAGACACTTTACATTTGCATGTGTTCATTTACATTTGCATTTACAATTTACACCTCTTCATCAGCCTTTAGTTCTTTAAGTCACTGGCATTTTAACTGCTCGTCTTAAATAACCGTTACAGGGACATCAGACCTGGCCGCTTTGCTCTTTGAGGCGTGATACAAGGCGGCCTTTAACCCCACCGCTTAACTGTTTTACTAGTTTCTTTTGAATAGAGAAACACAACCTAAATAGCTTTTACTATTGAAATATTTAAACTTTATAAAATTTAGCTTAATGAAGTAAAACCCAGAACTAAGGATTTGAAAGCTTGGGTGTAGGTAATCTCTGCCTGTGTCCTGAGCATGGAGCAAAATTAAACCTCTTGCTTATTTCTGTGTAATTGTGTAGATTCGTTGTAATTACATGAACCCAAGAGGAGAAATAAACTGTATGGCCTGCCTTCTTTTCTCTATACAGTACAGTATACTCGCCAAATAGAGGATTTTTTTTTCCTGTACATCTCCCTTGTTTATTCTGATTATTGGCTTTGTCAAGACAAAGACAAAGACAGATTGCCTCTGTCTCAGTTCTGGTCTGCTTTCGAGTAAAGGGGTAAAAAGAGTGGCGGTAATTAGGAAGGTGGCTGTTGGGTTGGGGGGGGGGGGGGGGGAGCAGATATAAACTCATCATCATCCCACAGTGAAGGACAGTTTGGAGACGAGGGACACGGTCGTTCTCGCGCAGATGCTCGCAGCATGTCTGGTGCTTTGCAGTGGTGCCCCCTTTTTCTTTCAGGAATATCTAAACCAGTTCTACTCAAACCCCAGAGCTTTGTCTGTCAGTGGGAGACGTGTGGAAGTGCAGGAGTTTGCGACGGTCCTAAAGCAAATGCAGGAGTCTTTTGGGCTCCAGGTGACGGGCAGCCTAGACACAAACACCATCGAGGTGATGAAGAAGCCACGGTGTGGAGGTCCTGATGTTTCCAGCTATGGGCATTTCGGTGTTGAACTTAAATGGGATAAACAGTTCATTACATACAGGTACAGGCTGCTTCTGATGGAATAACTGAGTGTAGGAGTCTATGAGTTTATACATATCCTGGGAATGATGGAGTTCAAAATGATAAAGACCTATGAAGATGTTAGTCCCTACTGTTCCTGTGTTTCTATTATTTTTAGACAAACGGATACAGATTGTTATCTTGTATGATCCCTTGGACCAGTGCTTTGCCTCCTAACGTTTTCTTTGTTTCCAACTCAAAACTGTAGATTCTACCTGCGAATAGCTCCAACTCATTGTTAAACACAGGGGGAAAAAAACATGGTCACTTCACATACATGACTGAACATTAAATTAAATGTGTATGCAGACATAAAAATAAAAAAAAAAACTTAGAAGTACTAGTAAAGGGAGAGCCAACTTTCTTTAACTTGCCTTTATTCATGCTCATACGATCGCTGTAATGTTAAAAATAAGGAAAATAATTCCCATCATATGTTGTAGGATTTTAAATGGAATCTTTTAACTGTTCCCACAAACAGTAGGATTTGACCTCAACAATGAGAGTGCATTTCATTTCATATAAAAAAGAAAAATCTATCTACTGATTCTAAATAAACATATATCCTTATATAAGAGTGGTATAAACCCTGATATGCACCTTCGTTGCATAATGAGGACCTAAGTTCTCTCGCTGCATAGATGCGCCATCGTTCATTGAAATTGGGAGCATGTTGGGACATGATTGATTTCTTCCAGAGTTCAACTCTATTTATGGGAAAAAAAGCACACAGTGGCTTTCCATAAGAGGGTGGGTCTGGGTGGAAAGAGCATATATAAATGCGTCAGCATCTCTCGAGGGTGCCAGAAGACCAGAGTTTGGAGATGAGGAACATAGTGGTTCTCGTGCTGATCCTGGTAGCATGGGTGGCGCCTTGCAGTGGTGCCCCCATGGTGTCCACAGAGGATCAGGAGAAAGCTGAGGTAAGCTAAAGTTCTGGACTAAATTTAGGACATAACTCAAGCACTGCTCCTCGTCTCATTTAATTGCTTAATAAAACTTTCCCCATGTATTCCATCAAGAATTTGAATCAACAATGTTGCAATCCAACCTGCCTGATTTTGTGTATTTTCTTTTCAGGAGTATCTAAAACAGTTCTTCTCAGGTTCCAGCGTTTCAACCATCACCGGGAGACAAATCAATGCGCAGGACTTTGAGGAAACCTTGAAGCAAATGCAGGAGTTTTTTGGGCTCGAGGTGACAGGCAAGCTAGACACAGACACCATGGAGGTGATGAAGAAGCCGCGCTGCGGCGTTTCCGATGTCTCCAATTACGCACATTTTGGCGGGAAGCCTAAGTGGAATAAGCAGACCATCACTTACAGGTACTGGCCACTTCTGATGGAATAACTGGGTCTAAAAGTGTTGAGCACACCAAAATAAGGAAATCTGATGATGTTATATGTAGAGAGGTGGTGGCTCAGTGTTACTGATTGAAAGGTTGGTGGTTTGAGCCCTACAGTAGCTACGACAAGGTGCCGCTGTTGGTTCCTGGAGCAGAGGTGCTTAGTGCTTGGATATGTAAAGGATTAACTTAATTTATAGCCTACTGTTAATGTTTTTCTTAATTTTAGATGACATGAAAGTGGCTTTGCAGGGGGTCAGCATTCTTAGTGTTCACCTTGGCTTTGCAGGCATTTCTTAGCTCATGTGCACAGAATGAAACAGATAACATCTTTTACCTGGGGCATGGCTATTTCCATGTTCGTCAGTGGCTGGGATTAATGTTGTCCTTCACTTTTTCAAATTGTGTGATCGGCCACGGTCTGGAAATCCCCCAAAACGATGCATGGCAATGGTGTCTCTGCTAAATCACTGTACATTATTTCTTCCTTTCAGGCTGAACGATTGTAACGCTTTATCCCGTCTCATTTCAGAATAACTGAGTACACGCCAGATCTGAGCCAGAGGGAAGTGGATGTGACGATCGCTCAGGCGTTCAAGCTGTACAGCGACGTCACTCCTCTCGTCTTTAAGCAGATCTACAGCGGCACGGCCGACATCATGATCCTCTTCAAAGCCAGAAGTACGTACGATTAACCCAGCAAAGCAGGCGCTAGTTTGTACATAGAGCACTATGAGCTGCTGATATTACACCTGAAATACCATTTGGCAATAACACGCGGTCTATGTAGTGATATAGTTCTGTATGTTCTCATGTGTCCTTTACTTCAGATCACGGTGATTTTTATCCATTTGACGGGCAAGGTGGTGTTCTGGCGCACGCCATGTCTCCAGGTTCTAATCAAGGAGGTGACACGCACTTTGACGAGGATGAGAAATGGACTCTGAGCGCAGCAGGTAGAGCAAATAGATGCAGGAAGAAATGAATTTAGGAAGATACACACCAATACAGAAATGAAGTGGTACTATTTGTCCCTGTCACAAGGGTTTATACATTGCCCACAGAGTCCATTCATTCTGTATATTCCAAAATTGCCAGACACCCTTTTTAGAGCGACTTACATTTTGATCTCACTAGACATCTGAGCAGTTGGGCGTTAAGGGCCTTCCTTAAGGGCCCAACAGGGGGAAAATGGGTGGTGGTGGTGGGATTGAACCGGGGAACCTTCCAGATTGTAGTACAATGGCTTAATCACTGAGCTACCCCTATCCTGATTGAATACGATGTTTTAAGATGTATTAACACATTGTGCTTCAGGTGTAAACTTGCTCTTGGTGGCGGCCCATGAGTTCGGTCATGCACTGGGACTGGATCACTCAAAAGATCCCTCCGCTCTCATGTACCCCACATACAGATACGTCAACACTCAGGGATATCAGCTGCCCAGGAGCTCTACGGTGGGTATAAAAGCCGATCAGATCAGATCAGGAGGAGGAATGTCTATACAGTACATACTCCTATAATTTCTTGTTTTTTGGTTTCCAAGGTGCCAGTCAATGCCAGTGTGTGTGTCCCCAACCTGAACCCACTCCACCGCCACAACCGTTTCCACAACCAAAGCAACCTCCACCAGAGGCGTGCAATCGGGACTTGGTGTTCGATGCTGCAACCAGCATCAGAAATGAGCTTTACTTCTTCAAGAATGAGTAAGACATGAAATTATCTCTTAAAGTTTTTATGTAATATTACCCACTCTAAGCTAAATCATCCCCCCCCCCACACGCCCCCAATTTGCTCGCTGTATCTTTTTATTCTTACAAGATACTACTGGAAGAAAAGCAGTCTGATGGAAAATATTCCGCAGACTCTAATCAGAACCACGTGGCCCTCCATCACGTCCGTCGACGCAGCGTATGAGCTCAAAGCGAAAGGCAGCAGTTTCCTTTTTAATGGTTTGATCTTAAGCACTTCTTTATTTCCATATTCACACTGTAGACATCCATAGAGTGTAAATGTGCATGTGTGTTCTTGTGTGACACCATGAAGGTCAGAATTACTGGGCTGTGAAAGCAACCTCAGTCGTACCCGGATACCCGAAACACATTTCCCAATTCGGATTTCCAGCTTCCGTTAAGAAGATCGATGCTGCGGTGCACGTGGACTCAACCAGACGCACCCTGTTCTTTATTGGGGATAAATATTGGAGGTGAGCATGAAAAAAAAAAAAAACCCAGAAAAATTGTACATACAGTAAATGAATTAAAATGAATATATAATAACATTTTGTCTGCACTTTAGATTAAAAATAATAAAGACATTCTATTCATATTATTATTATTATTAATAATAATAATATTAACTTTGAAATGATTTTTTTGTAACTTTATTAACCAAAACGTCTGTATTTCTGTACCACGATGTTAAAACAAATATAAAATTGAGTTGCAATGATCATTTTAAAAAAGGTCGGATTTTATGTTAAGACCTCCAAAAAGCCCAAAATGCTGGGCAAAAGTGCCACTCTATGATGTTGCGCAACATTCAGTGTGATGGCACTCAATATAATGAATATTATTAACCACTTTTTGGCCTAAGTTTAAGGCGTGGTCATGGCTGACGCGCTTGAGAAATCAAAAATCCTTCTGCAATTTTGCATCCTTAATGTATTGAGATCATATTGGCCCGGTTTGTTGGCGATCATATATATTCCTTAAGAGGAGTACATAGAAATTCACATGTGTGATATGTACATGTGTGTTATTTGCCAGCTTTAATGAGAACACTGGACAGATGGATGCTGGATCTCCCAAATTCATTCAAACGGACTTTCCAGGAATTGGCTCCAAAGTGGATGCTGCTTTTGAGAACTATGGTAAATATACATACATACAGTCTAAGATTAAAAGTCTGTGCACCCCTGACCATCACACCCATAATTGCTTCATTCCCAAATTGTTGCCACATTAATGGATGGTTCAAATGGTCTAAAATGACTTTGGAAGGTGGAGGAGGCCCAAACCCTAAATCCTTATCCAGCATGACAATGCTTCTGTGCACAAAGCCAAAGCCAGCTCATTGAGAAGAATGCTCGTTAAGGCTGGCGTGGTAGAACTCGAGTGTCCTGCACTAAATAATTGACTGCACACAAGACCACCTCAGCAACATCAGTGCTTAAGCTTATTAACTTTCTTAGTCTGTTATGCTCCCTAAGATGCTAAATTGTCCAGTTTTCCAAGAATGTTTTGTATTATAACATTCAGAGAACATTTTTGTTCTGTTTTGGGAATGCTTGGGTATTGTTATGGGAACATTGATATAGTTTAAAATAATTAACTGGGGCAAACAAATATGTAGAAATACAAAGATACTTACTGAAATACTTCTTGGGGCATGTGGTTTGGTTTCCATATTGGATGCCCACTGAGAACACTAAACATTCTTTCTTCATCTATACCGCTTAATCCTGTATTCAGGGTCACGGGGGCCTGGAGCCTATCCCAGGAGACTTAGGGCACATGGCAGGGTACACCCTGGACAGGGTGCCAATCCATCGCAGGGCACACAGACATACACACACTCACTCAGGGCAATTTGGGAACACCAATTAGCCTAAACTACATGTCTTTGGACTGTGGGAGGAAACCCACCAAGCACGGGGAGAACATGCAAACTCCATGCACACAGAGACGGGAATCGAGCCTGGCTGGGGATCGAACCCGGACCCTGGCGGTGCAAGGCGACCGTGCTAACCACTACACCGTGCCGCCTAGCTCTGGAAACATTGTTAGATAATATTCTGGCAAAGTTTTAACAAGGTTAACATCAGGACACCTGAATGCCAAACCTGAGCAATTGTCAAGAAGAAAAATTCTTTCGGAGACTAAACGGGCAAGTTCGGGTTATCTCTGGCAATCTATGTTTAGTGTGGGTTCATGGAAGAATGTTTTCACAAACTCCCATGCTCACCTCACCCCGACCATGCAGCATGTGCCATAATGTCATGGTCTGTGCATAATTCTATAAAACATGTTTGGCACAAAAACCTAAAGAACACCACCATGGTGAAGCTTGGCAGCATCGAGCTACGGCATGGCTCTGCTTCTCTTCAGCTGGGTCTGAGGCTCTAGCTAAGATAAAAGCTAAATCACTCATAGTTTCAAATAACTTAATAAATCTATTTATTGAACGAAGCAAAACACAAAGCCAAATCTACAAAGCAACAGTTGTTGAAGAGCAGAATGGAATGTGCTTTAACACACTTTTCAATAGTACTATAGTATTATTTTATTTAAGTATTTTCCTATTTCTTTTGCAGGTTTCCTGTATTTCTCTGAGGGAGCCAAACAAACCGAATACAACTACAGCAGCAGGACTGTGAATCGCGTGCTTCAGAATTACGGATGGCTGAAATGCTTTGAATATTCCAAAAACACAGCACAGTCATGAATGAATGCATGATTTCCTACTAAGGAAATATAATCTCCTTATTGTATATATATAGTAGTGAGTAGGGCAGAGGTTTTGGAGCTGTCTTCAGATAAAAAATAAAATAAAACGAAATGGGCGGAGCCAAGCCGCTGTGTTCAGGTATGGGTGGGGCTGACTTCTGGGCCTGAAAATCTAAATAAAAGTGATGTAACAGAATATGAGTGTCATATGTATGTATAAAAAAAATACATACTACAACTCTGTAAAAATGTTTTATTAACCTGTCTGTACGTGAATAAAATATATATGGTTTTAAACATTCCAACATGTTTAATGATGTAAACCCTGTATCTCATGGATGCGCATGGACACACACACACACACACACACACACACACACACACACATATAAATAAGCTTATATAAGACACATTTAATAAAAACCATTCAATTAATGAAATATAAAATCGATGACTAATCAATTAAATTAATTACTAATTAAATTAAGGATACCAAATCGGGATTAATATTATAGTAACACAATATTTGATCATAATAAAAGATTTAAAAAAAATGCTGACATTTAATTGTATGTGAGTATGTGTAGTGGGGAATGTAACGCTTTGTAAAACCTACACTAACACATACAACTACATTACCCATAGTTCTTGTGATACGGCGTGACACAACCACACCCCCTAACCTGATTGGCTGTTCTCCTCGGAACTCGTTTTCTCCCCCCCGAGGTGAAGGTGAAACGCGTTTTCCTGCCGCGATGTCACTCCTTAGCTCCCGCACACAACGGCTGGTAAGTTTAAAAATAAAATAAAAATAAAATAAACAGCGGGTAACGAGTTCAATCGATTCCTGAGCCTTGCTTTAGTTAACACGTCGGTGTGTTGTCAGCTAGCATGGTTGTTTGTTGTAAGGTTCTAGCAGCCGGAGCTGTGTTCCAAATGCCTCCGTGTTGCCTAATCAAGTGCATTTCATCCGCGCTGGACGCTGTGCCGCGTGCACTATATTGAGTGCACTGTGTATGGGTGAAGGCGCGGTTTGGGATACAGCCTGAGTCTGAGCGCTGCTGCTGCAGGCCTTTCAGCTTTCTAACTAGACTTTCTAGCTTTTATATGAATGTTTTTTTTTTTGTTGTTGTTGTTATCAGTGAATTGTCACTTAATATATGTATATGCACATATTAGCTTTCATCAACAAAGCATGCTCCCTTATTTTTTTCCCTTCTTTTGATAATTGATTAATAAGCTTTATGTCTTTACAGGCACTCAAGTATGTGTCCAGGACCTACACCTCTCACCCTGCTCTCAATGTGAGTTAATGTGCAATTAAATACTTGCATGCATTTTAAAGGTTTCCTAAAATATTTTTGGTGTTTTATGTGAGCTGCAAGTTTTGAATCGAATTCCAATTATGCAGTTGTCCATTCAGAGGGTTGCATTACGTTACCATGGCAACTGACTTAAAAGCTAGATAGGTCAATAGATATGACTTAATTGTCCTTAATTAGTGCTGCTTGCGAAGCGAAGCTATATTATATTATATTATATTATCTCACAGGCTTATTCGATTATTTTTCTTTTTTTTCTTCTTCCGTACAAAAGTTTGGCGTGTAACTAGTCCTGCACCGTTTGTCGTATGCCCATGATTGAGGTGTCAAATCGTGCGGCTTATTCGGGAATGGGTGCTGTGACTTTTCTAAGGAGTGGGCGGAAATTAACCGCCCCAAAATGTCCCATAGACTTAACATTGAGAGCAATTTTGACAGATTGTAGCGCAGAACGAGAATTTTGCAGCGATCTCAATTTTCCCACATTTCCCAGGCTTGCAAGCTGTATCAGAACATACCCCGCAAGAGGGTATAAGTTGTACCCCTGGGGCGCAAGAGGTGCCCAGATTCGCCCCATTGACATATAATGGGGGAAAAGATCTCAGATTTAACCTTGCTACCAACTTAGATGGATTGAAGTGCAAAGCAAGAGTTTTGTAGAAATATAAAATTTACCACATTTGAAGAGGCTATCAAGCTGGTATAAGTTGTTCCACTGGGGCGCAAGAGCTGCCCAAATTTGCCTCATGGTCATATAATGGGGAAGATATTCCCCATTGAAACAGGAAGTGCTCACAGTTAAATTCTTGTGTTAAATAAGCCTACGATCTCTCTTTTTCTGAAAGAAAAAGAGGAAAACATTCTCTGTGAGAGAATTGGTGTCAAACCCACTCATCGTTACACACATTTACACCAGTCTCAAAACACCTCGAGCGCCAATTAATAAAAAATTGCGGGCATTAGAAACCCAGAGCGGCCGCATTGACACTGTCGAGTTGAGTTTTGAGACTATGGGAGGCGTTTGAGACCGTCAATGTTGCCATTTACTAATGAGTGGTAGGGGTGAATTATTTGCAAAATGTCTTTAAAGACAATAATGATGGTGGATGACCGACATGCATGGTGCTCAGTAAAAATGTAGCGTTTTTGTTTAATTTGAAATTAAATGTTAGCTCTTGTATTAAGGGTTAATTTGTAGTGTTTAAATACGGCGCTTGTTTATTAAGTGAGAATCAACGTTATAAAGAATGGGCTACATTTAATTACTCATTAAAGTTTTTTTTTTTTTTTTTCAGGTTTAAAATTTTAACAAAATTTGGGAAAATGTAATTTCTGATCAGGATGTTTTTAAAATCATGGTTATTTTAGAATAGGAATTTTAATTGAATTGGCTCAAGGTATCCTGATATATACTGTATATATGTGTACAGTGTATTCAGGTTATATGTGTGTGTATAAAATATACTATAAATTATAATATAATAAAATAAAGTATTTTCTTGTATGTATTACAGGTAGAAGGTATAAGTGATTGAAGTTGTTTATCGATGTAATGTAGAGTTTATTAGTGTGACGGTCGTGGAAAAGAAGCTGGACCTGAACTTGCTGGTTCTGGCGCGGATGTTCCTGTACCCTTCCCTGGATAGAAGGAGGTCAAAAAGTTTGTGATTTGGGTTGGATGTGTCTCTGATGATGCTGTGTGCTCTGTGAAGACATACTGTGGTGAAATTGTTCAGTTGTTGGGTGCCAGTGATGTCCTGGATGGTTTTGACCACCCTTTGCAAGGCTTTCCTTTCTGACACTGTGGAGCTGCCATACCAAGAGGTGATGGTGTTGTTTAGGATGCTCTCTGTGGTGCATCGATAAAAGCTTTCTGGTATCTGTGGAGCGAGATGAACGTTTTTCAGTCTCCTCAGGAAGTAAAGGTGCTGTTACGCTTCCCTAACTAGAAGTGAAGTGTTGTTGTGCCAGGATAGGTCCTCGGAGACAATTTTTGATGTCCAGAAATCCGCAATGAGCTCTTTGGTGTCCTTGGGCTTAACAGTGATGTTGTTGGAGGAAAACACCATGCTGAAAGGCTGAGATTTTCCTCTACGTACAGTAGGTCAAGTCACTGTTGTTGGCGATTTGACTTGTGGTATTATCTATATACTTCATGATCATGTTGGCACACAGTCATGGGGTAAAAAGTAGTAGAGCAATGGACTCAGCACACAGCCCTGTGGAACACCAGTGTTCAGAATGAGGGTAGAGGACATGTGATTGTCCAGCCTAACAGACTTTAAATAGTGTGTGTGTGTGTGTGTGTGTGTGTGTGTGTGTGTGTGTGTAAAGAGAAAAAAACGTGTTACAGTAATGTTATATTTTTGCATCTCGACAGGAAGTTGTTATCGTCAGTGCAGCCCGCACCCCTATGGGCTCGTTTAAAGGCAGCCTCTCTGCGCTTCCTGCGACAAAGCTGGGCTCCATTGCCATAAAAGGAGCGATCGAGCAGGCAGGTAACCACCTAGTGAAACCGAACACCTGCCTATTTACACAAAATATGTGTATAAGTATGTGTTGCGTGATGTTTGTTCCAAGGTTGCATGTGAGTTATCTGTACTTTTTAATGTAGCCCGAGGTGAAATTTTTTTTGTCTGGCATTTGCAGGAATCCCACTGGAGGAGGTGAAGGAGGTGTACATGGGCAACGTGCTGCAGGCGGGCGAAGGGCAAGCTCCAACGCGACAGGCTCTTCTAGGCGCCGGTACAAAAGGGCATCGGTGTACAATAGAAAAACAAACACAGATGTCAAGTCCCTGAACTCTGTCCTGCTTTATCTCGGTCTAGTCTCATAATAAGGGTGTTATTCAGATGCCAGAAATCAACAGCGATTTATTTTAATAAATCATGTGTTCAGTGATGCGTTAATTTTTAAATAGTTCATTTATCGTTGTTCAAATGTCCTGATAAACCTTATAGAAGTTTAGGATGGGAATCACCAGGGACCACCATAATTTGTTCCAAAAGCTTGGTTGTAATCGGAGGCACTCCTATATCAAAGCAAATTTCCCCCATAAGGAATAATGCAAACTCAGATGATTCGTTCCACAAGCCAAAAATATTCATATAAAAATAATGAATACAAAATATGAAGTAAAAATAATCAAATTAACCTGGACTTTACCTTTGAAAAGCATTGTCTGGTGTGAGACGAGCGGAGAAGGAGGGGGGCTACTGTGCAGGATGACTTTCTCTCGCTCACATACACACACTAATGGAATCACTGCTCTCTGACAGAGAGTCTCTGTCGGCAAAGTGGAATCTTAAAGAAGAAACCTTTCTAATGTCACTTGTTTTTGCCTCCTTGTGAGGATTTTGCGGAAATGTGACGGTGTATTGTCGTTAAACAGAATCATCTCTTGCACTGCTACAGCCTTTTTAACCTTTTTTCTTCATGAAGGCTGTTGTTGCTGTACAGTTACTAAAGAACAGTCACTACACTTGAACACAAAAAAATCTGACATGGGAGATGATTACCCACAATTTCACAGCGCGAGTGGAAGAAAGAACCATTGGCTCAGTTGTGACGCTCGACAGAAGTTATGTAAAAATTTTGCTCGTATTGCAATACACTTGCAGACCAAGTTACTCGCAATCCAAAGTTTTCACTGTACACCTTCAGCTTTATTCAACAACTACAAAACTGAATTGAACCTGATTGAATTTAGCGCGTTCATTATAACATTAGTTTTCTCACTTGAGACCCGAGCGCAGGACGTGCAGGATTATAAAGAAACAGCAAAATTTGACCGACAGAAATACTTCCAAAGCCTTAACTTGGAACTGAGCGCATGTACAGCAGTTGCGAGCCACAGCTTCTAATGTGCACGCGTGTTGAGATGAATTTACACTCGCCGTGTTTTTCGAGACTCGAGGCCTTTTAACACGTGCAACTTTCGATAAAGTTGTTTGTTTTTGTTTTGTACCCGAGGTTGACCTGCCAATCACGGGTCGTAGCTGTTCAAGCTGAAAACCTGGACCGACCAGTCTCTATTATTGATGTTAAATCATGAATGTTAAATGTTGAATCTTATTACTTCCATCTCTAATAGAGAGGACCCCATAAGGTTTCATGCAACAGAATCATCATGCAAGTTACAGCTGGAGCAGTATATGACCTTGATGGGTTTTTTTTTTTTTTTGCTCTTCACGTCGCAGGCCTGCCTCTCTCCACTCCAGCAACCACAATAAACAAAGTCTGTGCCTCGGGCATGAAGTCCATCATGATGGCTGCACAGAGTCTGATGTGTGGGCACCAGGTACAGTCTTAACATTTAGTTCTAAACTAAATTACATGCTTCTTCACTGACAAAACATCAACTGAGACTGTTATTTATGGTAGCCATGTAAAAAAAAAAAAAAAAAAAAGCTTCCTCTTATGTAGGTCTATAATTGTACTTTTGTACTTGTTTACTCATTTTAATCTTCAGGATTAACGCAGTAATGTTGTTTCAGGATGTGATGGTAGCCGGAGGCATGGAGAGCATGTCTCAGGTTCCGTTCGTCATGGCGAGAGAGGCGCCCCCTTATGGCGGGCTGAAGCTCGAGGATCTTATCGTGAAGGACGGCCTTACGGACGTCTACAACAAATTTCACATGGTAGTTCATTTCCTGGTTTAACGACTGCATTGAGTTGACATTTACAGCACGCGTGTCGTTTGTGATCTCCGCGTATTATGTTTAGGGGAACTGCGCGGAAAACACAGCCAAGAAAAGCAGCATTTCCCGCGAGGAGCAGGACGCGTACGCCATTAACTCGTATACGCGCAGCAAAGCAGCATGGGAGTCAGGAATCCTGGCCAAAGAGGTGGTGCCAGTCAACATCCCCCAAAGAGGTTATTAAAATCTGTTCATTAAAGTGTGGATTAAAAGAACTTTTAAACCACAGACACCTCAGGATGACTGGAATGGCAATGACGGTGCAGTTTGTAATTTTATTTTAGAGATTTGTGAGTACTTTACGATAAACAACATTCATATCTGACCTTTCTGGGTCTTTCTATATGGGAAGTTTAATAGCAGTTACTCGAGGAAAGGAACCGGAGATCTGATGCGCTGTGATGAAAGAAGCCTGAAACACCTTAAACGCCCTTAATGTTGAATTTCAAGATCAGCATTTTTAAAGATATTATTCTGAAATTCTATTCATCACAGGTTTAGGATCATGCCTAAAAATTACAAACTGCACCTTTAAGGATGTGTTTTGACCAGAACATGTTTATACACCACCCCCCATGCAGGCAAGCCAGATGTTGTCGTTAAGGAGGATGAGGAGTGGAGGAAGGTGGATTTTAGCAAAGTACCCAAACTGAAGACTGTTTTCCAGAAAGATAACGGTGAGAAACAGTACTTGTACCAAGGCACTTTGGCACTAAAATGACCTCGAGTAAAACATAGTGTTGGAAAAGTGAAGTTCAAAGCAGGGGCAGCAGTAGAAAAATAAATGTCTAATATATAGAAATGTAACTAGCCTGAATATGTAATTCATATAGTTGTTCTTTTATTAATAACGGAGCGAAGAAATTGCAGTGTGTATGATGGCAGATCGAAGCCTATAAGCTTCTGGTCGTTGCTTCCTACTGTAGAAGCTTCTTCTTACTCCTCCTTAATTGTTTTTATCTGAATAACTGCGCGCTTTGGACACCATACACGTCTTTGCTGATTTGTTGACGTTTGAAAAAAAAAAAAAAGAATACATTGCTGTTTATTTTTATTTTATTTTCGGAAGAATCTTTTGCATCATGTTGTTTATTAAGTGGATTTTTGTGTATATTTGTCTTGCAGGCACGGTGACGGCGGCTAACGCTAGCACTCTGAACGATGGCGCTGCTGCGGTGGTCCTCATGACGGCTGACGCAGCGAAGAGACTTAACGTCACACCTCTGGCGAGGGTTGCAGGTGAGATTCCAGAACCAGAGATCTTAAACCAGCATCTGACACGAAGCAAAAATTATCTTGCTATTATTGATAACTAGATTTAACAGTCTAATCGTGTTGATTGTATTTTAACTCCGCTGCATTTCTTTATTAAACCTCAGTGTATTTAATGTTGTAGCGTTTGGTGACGCCGCCGTGGCTCCTATCGACTTCCCGATCGCTCCAGCGTTCGCTGTGCCCAAGGTGAGCCTCCGTTTGTTTTTCAGTCACAGAGCGGTGGTGGTCATGAGGTTTTTCCGGGCAGTGTACTGAGCCGTGTTCTGGTGCAGGTGCTCAGCGTGGCCGGTGTGAGGAAGGAGGACGTGGCCATGTGGGAAATAAACGAGGCCTTCAGCGTGGTCGTTCTGGCCAACATTAAGATGCTGGACATCGACCCAGGCAAAGTGAACATCAACGGTGGAGCGGTGTCCCTCGGCCACCCCATCGGGTAAGGGACAGGCAGACGATCAGAACAATATTTCTGTACACTTGCTTCCTAATTCTTGGTTGTTGTTTTTTTTTCCCCTTACCAGAATGTCTGGGGCAAGGATTGTCGGTCACATGGTGCATCACCTGCAGCCCGGACAGTACGGCCTGGCGAGCATCTGCAATGGCGGGGGCGGAGCCTCGTCTATTCTCATCCAGAAATTTTAGCTTGTTTAACGTAGTATTCAAGTCAATGTCTCTGAGGTCAACTTACCACACCAGTACAACTCCACAACCTACAACACACCGTGGTTACAGTCACTCCAGAATAGGTCACTCCTCCTTCTGTCTGCATCAGAGAGCTATTTAATATTTTGTTGAAGATCTTTACCGTTTATTAGGTAGCATATTTAAGATTAGCATTATTAAAATTTTCTTCTGATTCTATTTTCTGATGTAGATGTTATTTGAAAAAATGTTGAAGCCGCAATAAAAAAAAAAAAAAAAACTTTCAACTTCAAATTGTTTTAGGTATTTTTTTTTTTAATTTATTTTTTTTTTTTTTAGTATATAATTCAAGCTGTGTCTGCGACTTCGTTCGCGTGGAATTTAATTGCACTCATAATGAACTAAATTTTTTTACATGTGACTGTAAAGTAAGTGCATGGAATAAAGGTGTGACATTGCATTTATTAAATAGATTTCAATTGCATCCTCATAAGCGCTGTAACGGGGTTGAAGCACGAGTGGCACCACAGACATGCGGACACATTGTGCAAGTAAGAAGGGGTTTAATGGAGGGAAGGAGGACGGGGAGAATGAAAGGGAAGGAAAGTTGTTAGGGTCTCGAGGCAGTGACTGACTCTCCTTGGGTACGACTACAGATCGTAGTCCGTCGTGACGTCTGGCTACTGGGCGGCTTGAAACGGGAAACGTGACTCTGTCTGAACCTCCGGACCTCCAGCTACATACGCTACTTGTTTTTATAGTGCGAGGAATATATATATATATATAGCCCGAGATCCATTAATGATGATCAGTCGCCAGCTGTGGCAGTGCGTATTAAAAACGTACAGCGCCATCTGTCTTTTGAGATGAACTAATGTTTTTTTGTTTGCTTTTTTTTTGCGATGAAACAAAACCTGTATTTTAGCTCAGGTTCGGCCAAATACACTTGTGAAAACACCATTAAAATGGTTTCAGTAGTTTTTACATGATGCGTGCACAGACGAACAATCATTCCAGAAACCTTCTTAATGTTTTCTACTCATCATAACCACCCACAAATTCCATAAATATTTTCATGTAGAAATTAACATGTGTATATATACTGTAGTACTGTGCAAAAGTCTTAGGTTTTTAGTACAAACTTGTATAACTTTTTTTCCCTTCCTTTTTATGACTTGCCTTTTTGTAAACCAATGCAGAAACCTTTCTGACAAACATCAGTATTCCTCTACCAGATTAATATTTATTGCAAAAATATTTGTATCACAGAAATAAATAGCACATCGTTGTAAGCAATAATGTTTTAGACTAAAGAAACTAAATGGAGTTTCCTGGATTTTGCATGCAAAAAAAGAAGCTTGTGCACCAGTGAGGGTCCTCAGAAGAACTGTTGGTGGTTCTGCAGGATGCTCAGTAAACCTAAAGGGTCCTCACAATGCCGTCACATGGTTTTAGAGGTTATGTTACGTTTTTGAAGGAATCCTTGCTCAACAGCATATTTTTGCAGGGCAAGTACATTTCTTATGGTACAAACTTTTTATTTGAAGTTAAATGAGGAAGAACTGGGCTACTGGACACAATGCATGCGGTTGTATAGGGATACTAGGTAAGCAGTAAAGAAGATGAATGGATAATAGGCAAAGAAAAACAATAAGCAATAATGTTTAATTCAAGTATAAACGAACATTGTAAAGTTTGTAAATTATAGAGAAAAAAAAAAAAAAAAAACCCAGCAGTGAACCTTGTGGCAGCTCTTACTGGTGAATCGGATCTTCGTGGTGAGCTGACTGATGTGTTGTTTTGGTGTGATTTTTGAAACTGGAACTTGGGCATCGGCTGGGAATCTAAACCGGGCCTTCCACATGATGCCCGAATAATGAGATTTAAGGGGAATATATTTAATCATCTCAGACATAGCTGAGCAAAGAAGAACTATATCTGGGATTACATGAATAGTTTAGCAGGTAGAAGAGATTTTGTTGGTGACTCTGTGAAGCGCGAGAATTAAGAGGATACTGGAATGATTCTAATTCTAATTAATCACTTTTAAAAAATCTGATTCCTGTGTGAGGGCTGGGATAAAAGATCAGTTTTTTCACACTACACTGGATTTGAAAATGGAGGAATTTTGGTGTAGACAAATTACTGTACTGTTCCAGCTGATCAACAACAGGGGGCGCTCATGCTCAATTACAGTTTGTGTTGATATTGGTATAGTTAGGCCAGTTGAGAGTTCTGTTGCTTTGGCAATGCATGTCCATGGATTTAGGGATGGAGCTTCTGAGCGACCCATGGAGGGAGGGGTGTATTTGTTTGGATGTTGAATTTTAATAACAATCTAGCTCTGGTATTTCAGACTCCACCTGTAACAGTCACGATTTGTCGCTGGTCTTTCAGCTGCTCCCGTCAAGGGGTCGCCAAAGCAAATCATCCAATCCACAAACAACTTGTCACAGGTTTTACAACGGATGCCCTTCCTGATGCATCCCTCCCATTTTATCCGGGCTTGGGACCAGCACTGCGTCCACTGGCTGGGGGTTTGGACATTGGCTGGCTTGAAGACCTGAGTCTTCCTCACGGCTGGTGAGAAATCTACCACTAAGCCATCAATGCCCAAACCCCAGCTACTTGTAGCTCCAGATCATGGCCACCAGAGGGCGCCTGGTGGTTGCTCTGCAATTTTGTCCCAATTGCCCATCCTTCATTTGGAACTGATGCAGCTTTGGATCAAGGTAAAGGGCTACAGATTTAGCCCTCGTAGTGTTTCAGTGCAGCCCTTCATAGTTTTATGCTGGAAATGATTTGTTGACATGGAGAGTTATAGACACTTAAAAGTAAAATCTTGTGGATGGTATCTGATGAAAGCAAGACATTAAAAGCCAGCCATTGACTTCATAAACGATGGCCTTGACAAGGCATGATGATTAGTGAACCCATCCTCCTAAGAAAGAAAGAAATGTTACTTATTTCCCCAAATTGACCCAAACAGGTAAAAATGTCTTTCATTGGTATAGCATTCTGTGTCTTGCCCGGCGCATATTGGGCAGTTTCCACTTCGGCTACTCGGACCACACGTCTGTTATGCTAATTCCAGCATACAGACCACTCGTCCGGCATTCATGTCCGGCGACATACTTAGAGGCGACATACACATACATCACATCAACAAGCGCACCGGTGACATCACTGTCTCCAAGAGCATCGTCTCACGACCCAACCAGAAACCATGGATTACTGTGGAGGTGCGTGCACTTCTAAGGACCAAGACTCTGCCCTTAGCGGGGGCCAAGGTGGCCCTATGAACAGCTAGGACCAAACTGTCCCGGACCATCAGAGAGGCAAGCGTGCACATGCCCAAAGAATCCACAACCACTTCAGGGACAGCGGTTATCACATCTATGGACTTTTTCTTCCCTGATGGCACGAGCATATTCAAGGACTCAGGGTGTACAAGAGTGTTTCTGGGTGTGTGGTAATTAAAGCAAAGCTAATGGTGGTCGCACTCCTACAGTTTCCTGGTACAGAATCCCTGTTCGTGGAAAACCCTGTATATGATGCTTCAAACGTCAGAAAACTCTCCATTTATTCTGTTATGTTCATGGACCTTAGTCATATGTGCACAATACACGCTCATGTCAAACACTAGAAGGGCGTGAGCACACACACACAAACATCTCTGATTCAAAAGCAAACGATTAGTAACCGGAGAGGCAGCTTTTATAATCCTTCACGTTCCTTTTTAAGGAAAACAATCTGTTCCACAGTTGTTATGCCTGTCGACCGTCTCTACGATCTGTACACTGGAACCGAACCAGAACTTGTACATGTTAAACTACATGATAAAGGGATACACATTAACAGGGGTACTGATAATATTTCAACCATTATATAAACGAACTTTGCCCCCTGTTTCGTAAAAAATGTGTTACCTGAGACGGAATAACAGAGTTTCACTGCATGCTCAGCGAGTGTTAGTGAGACATTCTAAAGTAAACGGAGATCAAGGAGCGGAGAGGAAGACGTGTCTGTGTGTGTGTGTTTTATAATTTACCCTCAAATTGGGAGCATTCTAAAAAATAAGTGAAAAAGAAACTACATTTTGAGTGGTTCCACATTAAGACAACAACAAAAAAGGTCAATTAAATTGAAAAGCATTGAACATTTTTATTGAATTCTTCATTTCATTATTTCATTGTTTCATTATTTATTTATTTATTTATAGGGTACTCTTTAAAAAATCGAAAAATCTAAATAAAAAAAAATTAATGATTTTACGGTAGTTGGATTCTGTTGTTCATGTATATACAGTAATGTGGAGGATGTGGAGGTCTTTTCTTTTCTTTTCTTTTTTTTTTTTTTTTTTACTTTAATGACTTTTTGAGCTTGTATTGAAACCTCTCTGACATTAAACGTCAGTATTCCACTACAAAATTAATAGTTACAGAAAAATATTTATTTATAGGCCAAAAAAAACAAAAAAAACAAATGGCACCTTACATAAGCAACAACTTTTTTGACAAAAAAACCCAAACAAAATGGAACCTGTCGGGTTTTGCAGGGATTCTGTATTACATCAATAACACCTTCATTACTAGGAAACTGTAGGTGTGTATCATTTTTAGCTTTGATTTAATTACCACACACCCAGAATGGTTTTACACACCCAGTCTTTCATCAGTCCTGGAATATACCTGTGCCATCAGGGAAGAGAAACTCCATAGATGTGATAACTTGGTGATTCAGTACATTCAGGTCATCAGCTGACTACATTTTATTGCGACATGATGTTGCTGAGTCTCGACCTGAGCGACTGAAGCAACCCCAGATCATAACACTGTCTCCAGAGACTTGGACAGTGGACACTATGTACTGTATATATATATATATATATGTGTGTGTGTGTGTGTGTGTGTGTGTTGTGTCTCTCCTACAAGGAAAATAGGTAATAGGTAAATAGGTAGTAGGCAACCCCCACTACCTATTTACTTATTACCTAACTTTGTGGGGGAAACAAATATTTAGATCACATTCAGAAAGACAAACGTGTAAAATGCTTTCACTTTGATTTTTTAACTAGTAATACGTTTAGTGTCTGTAAAGATTCCCAGTCATGCAGGTGAAGTTATCTGTAAGTTGAATCGTGTCAAGTAGCTTCTTTAGTCTCTTTGAGGGTACACAAACTTTTGCACATGCCTTGTATATGTACAGTAATAGGATTGAATTTCCCAAAATGACTTCTGGTTTGTCAGTGCTTTTTAGCGTCTTTGTGTGTGTGTGTGTGTGTGTGTGTGTGTGTGTGTGTGTGTGTGTGTGTGTGTGTGTGTGTGTGCGTGTGTACGTACACATGACACAGCATGCAGGATTTGTGACTTTCCTTAACAAAGCCAAGCCGTTTTGCTGTGGGTTTTTATTTTGTTGTAAAATGAGTGCATGAGGACATTCGATACGATTCCTAACCAGAACACAAAGACTCCCTTGAAAACCATAAACTTGTCTGACGCCTTCCATGAACGCTTCCGGAACGAAGAATCCAACAGTTTAATCAGTGTTCTTATCAAATTTACACACTGCTTAAGGTTACGTTGTTAAGCCTGGAGAGAAGACTCAAGAAATACAGAAGAGTCGTAAAGATTTTGACTCATGATTTCCTGATTATGATTATCGATCGAATTCCTTCCCATACTTTCAGCCGCGTGCTCTGTCGTCACACCAGATAAACGCTGTGTGTGCGGAAACATACTGAGCTAGTAACTTATGAACTCACGGATGAGCGGTCGGTATGGGGTGGTGTTTGAGATCTGTATGCCCCTCAACCAAAGCAGCAAAAACGACTGCTACTTCCCAAAGGGTGCAGGTTTGACTTTAAATGATTAAAATGCAGAGCACATGAGTGAAACTTGATATCGACCACACCCACGGAACTATTTGCTATAAATAACACTTCCCGGTGTTTGGTGTTAACAAGGAAAAGGTGTGGGATTTTTTTTTCTTCTTCTATGACAAAGCACAATTGATTATGAATCTTAAATTAGTATGAATTATTATGATTGTTAAACTAATAATAATAATAATAATAGTAATAACAATATGTGAAACAAAATAAAAATAAAAACAAACAAAAAATAAAATAAAAATAAACAAACACTTGGAAAATCTCAATCCTGGTAAACATACTTGGCATATAAATATAATAATCATAATCAATTTGACTATGAAACCTTTGACCCCACCCCCCACCCCCCCTACCCCACCCCATGTCAATTTTTGAATAACAAGCACGCATGCTAAGGCACACACACGCCCACCTACAGTATAACCATATAGTCAGTTTCATGTTTGCAGTGTGTTACGACTCCAATCACTCAGCACAGTTTGAGCCTCGCATGCTTCAGGAAATTGCGCTATTACTGTAATTCTAAGGCGATACGTAATGCACAGAATCTGACAGGGTGGGGCCCGTGGTTGTTCTTTGCCAGTAATACAGGAAAAAGTAAACACACACGGGGTGAGAAAGGAGGAGACGGATGCTGGTCAGACAGGAACGACCAGGAGAGAGAGACGGCAGAGCTCAGAGGTGAGTTCTTTTACCAGCGTTTCGATCCTTTTATGCTATAAATATAATATACATTCATGTGTACAAAATGACTGTAAGGTTGTTACTCTACACTTCAAACTGCACTTTCTTACGCTTTACTTTTATTATTTAAAAAAAAAAAAAAAAAAAAGTGTAGGTTCAGTGTGTACAAGTAGACAAGCTGACTACGGAGATCAAGCTACATTCAACAGTGTTCCTTATTTAAGGAACAATTTTAACTGGCACACTGAAGCCAACGAACAAGAGAAATCAAATTCATAAACACAAAAAAAAAAAAAGAAAAGAAAAAAAGAAACTTGCCTGCATTTATTTATGTCATGCACTTTGCCAAAAAAATGTATATAAAAAAAAAAATCGTTGCAAATTAGCTAACCTATGATAACCCCCTACGAAAAAATTAATAAATAAATAAATAATCCACAGCGCGTGAGTGCTCAAGGATGAATATACTGGAGCAAGGATATAAATCACTATGTAAATCATATATATGATCTTTATCTCAATCCCATTGTTCTCACGCACTGCTCTACAGCACATCACGCCAGATCATTTGGAAGTAAGGTGTAGAGCCCTGCAGAATTGAATTTAAGGAATCTTCATTGAAATATTCCTGCATCACCATCGTCACATCGTACAGTCGCATCACGCTATTGTTCTTAGAACAGGAAGACTGTTTCACCTTCTTGAAAAATGAACCACGAGCTTAGAGGTCACCTCGAGCTATACAAGTGATTTAAAGCAGCCGTGTTATTACGTGAAAAAAAGTCCATTACAACTTCTCGTAAATGATGTACTTTAGCCACTAAACAGGTTCTTTCGTCAAGGCAATGATACAAGGTTACAGTACATTAATGCCTAATCCCTAGCATACAGTAAGTGCACCATGATTGTGCTTGTCGGCGTAATAGACGGGAATGTACTGTACATGCTGACGGTTAATTAACCCAAAAGTTTTATGCGAGGAAGAGACAACACAGGAAACACAATTGGAAACAAATGGTTTCTAGAAGGTTTAGATGGTAGCATCCTGAAGTTAGCACGGTATGTCATTCCTGTGCGTTCGTTTTCAATGTAAAAATTGTCCATATTTTTAAGCCATAAGGAGTCTCGTTGGCTAAGACTGTTTGTTTATGTTTAAGGTCTTTACTTAAAACCAAACAAAAATATTACAGAATCATTATCATTTATTTGGACCGATTTATGAATTCATGGAAAATTTGCGAATCACCATAAAACTGCTTAAAGCAAAACTATGCGGACGTCATATCTGCTTCTTGAGTATCCCGTTCCAAAACCATGAGCATTAAAATGGGGCCGATCTCGTCTGTCCTACTAAACCTGCTTCCACTCCTCTGGGAAGTCTTTCCACTAGGGTTTGTAACATAATTGTGGGAATTCAACCACAAGAGCATAACTGAGGTCGGCAACTGATGCTGAGTGGGAGGATCTGGCGCACAATTCATCCCAAAGGTGTTTCATGGGGTTGCGGGCAGAACTCTTCAAAAGGAAAACCGTTTAAATTCTTCCACATATTCTTGGCAAGCTGTGTTTTTTTTTTTTTTTTTTTAAGGAGCTTGTTGTGTGCACCAGGGCAACGTCATGCTGAAACAGGTTTGCGTTCAATCGAAGATTGCAATACTATATCGTACAAAGATATTCTGGAAATGTGTTTGTTTTGAACGTTTATAATAGGTGTGATAGTCACACCTCATGAGTTAGTCAGCTCATCTGTACTGTTGAAAAAGAAAAACAACATGAAGCTTGTCAGCAGATAGAAGCACAACGTGCTCGAAAACTTTGGACTTGACTAAACACTGTGGCCAAACAGCAGCAGGTGACACGGCATCCTGAATCATTACTGACTGTGGAACTCTGGGAACTTGATTTCTACATGAAATGTAATAATTACTTTCATCTAAAGAGAGGACTTTGGACACCTGAGCGATGATCTAGTTCTTTTCTCTTTAGCCGAGGGAATAAGCTCCTGCCATTGTCTCTGGTTCAGGAGTGGCTTTGTTACTGAATGCAACAGTTGCTGCCCATTTCATGAAGGTGCCTCCTGTGTGCGTGGTGGCTCTTGATGCATCGACTCCAGCCCCACTCCACTCCTTGTAACGTTCTGCCAAGTTCTTGAATCGGCTTTGTGTGCCAGCTCTCCATGAATAATGTTTACCAAACCTCACCATCATCAATCTTTTGTCTTAGATCCTACACAATGTCTGTGTCATCTCTATACTCTACAGTACATAAAAGGCTATAATTGTAATGACGTGATTTTCATTCATGGCTTTAAAACTTAATCTGTTGTCAAAATAGGAGCGGCATAAGATGAAGAGCAACGTTTGGGAGGTGCTGGACATCAACCGGACCCGATGTGAACTATTTTCCTTTACCAGCCCAGCACGCCCTGCTGTATTTCATTCTTTTCCATACCAATAAATTCTGCAAACACGGTGCTGTTGTTAAATCATGATAAGCTGAGGAACAAAGAATTTCCTTCCCATGTTGGTTTAGACGATAAAAGATCATAAAGCTTTGTTCAGTTCACATAGTTACTGCACTGGCGTAGTTACCAGATATTTAGGTAAGCCAGGTATATAAAGTGCTCTCTGATCTTTATGTGTGCTTGTGCTGTATAAAATACAAGTGCTTTTAAGATCCCTAATCACGGCATCACTGGGCAGTCGTTATGAAACCAGTTCAGTCAGTTTTCCAAGTATCTTGGGTCACTTAGTGTTTCTGCCCAATTCATTTGCTGTCCATGAAATTACACCTTCGTGTGGTTGGTTTGTCCACTCTGCTTGGTTTGTGTGTTAAACTTTCCTCATCTTCCAGATGCATAATAACGCCTCTCATGTAAACTATGGATTTCAATATGGAGAAGAAAGACCTCCGGCATATGCGCCTGGATATCCAACGGCGTACCCGGCTGCACCTCAGAACTCGAACGCAGCACCTGCACCCATCAACACACACTACACCGCCACAGCCGGAGCCCCTCACACCACGGAGAGACGCAAAGGTCTAACACCGTCATTCATATGTTTTGTTTTAAACTCAGTTGTTAGCACGTTTGAAATATGCCAAGCAACGCTATTAATCTTAACTGAAGGTTAAAAATCATCTTTTAATTATCACCTGATTGTATATATTTCATTAACAACTTAATCGCTAAAATATATCTCTCAGTTAATGCCTTTCCCCCCTTTAAACTCACTTTGGTTTACTCGCCCTAAAAATGCATTGCCTATGTGAATTAGGTACTGCTAAGCCACACCCCTAGAGATAAGACCAAGAAGCCAGGGGAGGGGAATCTTCTTATATGAGGTCACAACTGGGGCAAAATCTGGCTTGTTTAAGTGCTGGATGATACAAACATTAGAAAAACTAATCGCACATTGTTTTCCATTTTACATGCAAGACAAACTGCCTAAAGATGATTAAAAGGGAATTTTGTATACTACCCATTTCTACTACTTTAAACCCAATTCTTTATTTTTCTGTTGCAAAAGTAATGCTTGGAAAAAAAAAAAAGCTAAATTTAAAGGTTACAATTTGTAAATAACAAACATTTAGAATATATTGGTTTATCATCATTTTAAAAACGAGTGCAAATAATTCATATACAGTGATAGTCCAAACATTATCGCATTTACGTTAGCAATTATATTTTAATGGAAAGCAAATACCTAAAAAAAAAAAAAAGGAAATGCTCCCAACTCTGGATTCCACTCTGATTGAGCGCCCACTGGATGCGCTGGACAGACAAATCTGATCCGTGTAGGCCCCGCCCTACAACCCACAGCACCCAAAGGTGGTGTAAGATGCACAGCACACGCCCAGACGCCCAGAGGCCCAGAGGCCCTGCAGAGCCATGAAGGCCGGAGCCACCCCAGGTGGCACAAACGGAACCCAAACCTAGGTGGTTTTAATGGTCAGGCTGATTGGTGTATTTGCATGTCATTTAGATGGAAATGAAGATGTAAAACGTCTTTGCATGTAAAAATGTCAAACACAGTCAAAGTTAAGGACTATTAGGACGACTTAAACAAATCCATGGTAATTTCAAGCACTTTGCACAGATTTGTACTTCTTCTAAAAATGGATGCTTAAAGAAAAAAAAAAATGAACATTTATCTATCATTACATGACATTTTTTGTTTTGGTTCTGAATAACAGAATATGATCATTCCTAACACTTCACATTTCACATATCAGTGCAACCATGACTTGAAAACGCTTTCAAATGCACCGAGCATCTAAAGCTTTAGCGTTCCTTGTGTTTTAAAGTGAAACTGGGTGCCAGGTTACTATTTCATTGCATTTTATTTCTTCCTGCTTTAAGGCAGCAGATGTAAATGCCTGTGCATAACAGCAGCAGTGATTTTCATCCTCATTCTCTTGGCCGTAGCGGCCGTGTTGATATGGTACTTCGGTAAGTATTGAACCATGAATCGAATAAGAAGGAAATCTTGCTAGAAGTTCAAAGTCTGTCTAATGACCATCTGCCTGGTTTAAACAGTATTCTGGGTTTGTACGCTGGGACGGAAATGTGGACAAAGCAACCCATGTGTGCGTTCATCACAGTGGTGTGACGGAGTGACGGATTGTCCAGGAGGCGAGGACGAGGCCCACTGCTGTAGGACTGTTTTTTTTTTTATATTCACTTGAATGACAATGTACACAGACTTTAGGAAAAGAAAAATAGTATGATGTATATTATATTAATATAATATTTATAATGTTATCATACTAGTGTCATAATATTATCATATATATTGTATAGCAATTCATTTATTTAAAAAATATTTATGCATGTTCACACGAATACATGAATACAATTTCTTTCCTGAAGTGTGTATATACACACGTGGACAAAATTGTTGGTACCCTTCGGTCAATGAAAGAAAAACTCACGGTGGTCATATAAATAACTTTAATTTGACAAAAGTAATAATTTAAAAAAATTCTATGAATGTTAACCAATGAAAGTCAGACATTGCTTTTCAACCATGCTTCAACTGAATTATTAAAAAAAAAAACTCATGGAACAGGCCTGGACAAAAATGATGGTACCAATAGAAAATACTGAAAATAATGTGAGCAAAGGGACATGTTAATTCAAGGTGTGTCCACTAATTAGCATCACTGGTGTCTACAATCTTGTAATCAGTCAGTGGGCCTATATATAGGGCTCCAGGTTGTCACTGTGTTGTTTGGTGACATGGTATGTACCACACTCAACATGGACCAGAGGAAGCGAAGGAAAGTGATGTCTCAGGAGATTCGAAAGAAAATTATAGACAAGCATGTTAAAGGTAAATGCTATAAGACCATTTCCAAGCAGCTAGATGTTCCTGTGACTACAGTTGCACATATTATTCAGAAATGTAAGATCCATGGGACTGTAGCCAACCTCCCTGGACGTGGCCGCACGAGGAAAATTCATGATAAATCAAAGAGACGGATAATCCCAATGGTAACAAAAGAGCCCAGAAAGACTTCTAAAGAGATCCAAAATGAACTTCATGCTCAAGGAACATCAGTGTCAGATCGCACCATCCGTCGTTGTTTGAGCCAAAGTGGACTACATGGGAGATGACCAAGGAGGACACCACTGTTGAAAACAAATCATAAAAAAGCCAGATTGGAATATGCCAAACTACATGTTGACAAGCCACAAAGCTTCTGGGAGAATGTCCTATGGACAGATGAGACAAAAATGGAACTTTTTGCCAAGGCACATCAGCTCTGTGTTCACAGATGGAAAAATGAAGCACATGAAGAAAAGAACACTGTCCCTACTGTGAAACATGGAGGAGGCTCTGTTATGTTCTGGGGCTGCTTTGCTGCATCTGGCACAGGGGGTCTTGAATCTGTGCATGGTACAATGAAATCTCAAGACTATCAAGGGATTCTAGAGAGAAATGTGCTGGCCAGTGTCAGAAAGCTGGGTCTCAGTCGCAGGTCATGGGTCTTGCAACAGGACAATGACCCAAAACACACAGCTAAAAACACCCAAGAATGGCTAAGAGGAAAACATTGGACTATTCTAAAGTGGCCTTCTATGAGCCCTGACCTCGATCCTATTGAGCATCTTTGGAAGGAGCTGAAACATGCTGTCTGGAAAAGGCAGCCTTCAAACCGGAAACAACTGGAGCAGCTTGCTCATGAGGAGTGGGCCAAAATACCTGCAGAGAGGTGCAGAAGTCTCATTGACAGTTACAGGAATCGTTTGATTGCAGTGATTGCCTCAAAAGGTTGTGCAACAAACTATTAAGTTAGGGGTACCATCATTTTTGTCCAGGCCTGTTCCATGAGTTCATTTTTTAAAATAATTCTGTTGAAGCATGGTTGAAAAGCAATGTCTGACTTTCATTGGTTAACATTCATAGAATTCTTATTTATTATTACTTTTGTCAGATTAAAGTTATTTCTGTGACCATTGTGAGTTTTTCTTTCATTGACCGAAGGGTACCAACAATTTTGTCC